>CAMZMU010000112.1:4921161-5521161 GCA_947311845.1 Poa pratensis | reverse complement strand
CATTAATCGATTGGTAAATGGCATATAATGTAAAATTATTGTTATTCCGTAAAGTTTGTGGTGTCCAAAAAATAAATAAATAATATGTAAGTTTGGATGATAAATGCGGAAAAAATCTGGCTATTAGTTCGAAAACAAAAATAGCAGCAAAATCTTTACCACACCCAAGTCAAAACTGAATCCACTGAAACAAAACATCACAAGATTTACTTTATATTCAAAGATGAATAAAATATTTGTCATGTTAGATATTTTAATAGTGCAAAGGTCTTCAGAACTATATGTATTTTTTTGTTGTAGAGATCGGAAGCGCAATGCAGTATTTATAAGACTAGTAGCCGTGCACGTGCAACGCACGTCTTCTCCATATAAATGTGATTTCTAGTTTAGTGAAATTTTATTATCACAGCAATAATTTTGTAAAATTTATCATCCAAAGACCGCATGATGACCTTCATGGTTACAAAAATGGTATGATACAAATTTTGATATATTCAATAAAAAAATATGCAACAAATCTTAATACTCTTATAAAATATTCAAAATATTGAAATAATCATGGCAGAATAATTATTTTTCAACGGAAGCGGCGTTGTGGGTAGTAGGTGCAGATGCACCTATTATGTAAAACATTTTTAATGTTTTTTAAAATGTCAAAAAATTATTGAAAAAAATCGGATACACATTAGAATATTTTGTGTTAGGACAAAAAATTCGCGGAGAAAAAACATTTTTTGTGACCTGTGCAAAAAAAGACTAAAAGATGTCTCGTATAAAATCATTTTGGAGCGTCCGGATTTGTATTTTTGCACAGGTCACAAAAAAATGTTTTTTTTTATTCTAGACAAAGATGAATAAAATATTTGTCGTGTTTGATATTTTAATAGTGCAAAGGTCTTCAGAACTATATGTATTTTTTTGTTGTTGTAGAGATCGGAAGCGCGGTGAAGTATTTATAAGATGATAATCTATATTTTACTGCCCTTTAGTGTGGGATTTACCCTTTCTAGTGCAACCCACCTGATAATATGTAGTGATCATCCTGTACGATTATTTGGCAACTTCCATGACTAATTGTATGAGGGGTGATGCCATTCCTTCTTTAGCTTGACAATAGTTGTTTGTTCAGTGTAGGTTTTGTAGTCTACATGTCAGTGATTGATCACATGTGTTTTGTCCTCGGTTGCGTCAACTGTAAAATTCTATGGTGTGCCCCGAATGTTTCTGTTGAGGGTAATGTGTACAAAATGTTATGAGTTAATTTAATTGCATGGAAATAAATGTTGATTGAGCTCCATGACATAACGCTGCAGTCAGTAGTACATTTGGTGTTGATTTTGAATGTTGATTCTCTCTCAAGTTCCCATATTTTCCTCTGATCAGAAACATGGAAGAGTTAGAAGGGGATCATGAAGCATACCAAAGGGTAGTTCATTGTTGATATCCGGTGCAACAATGACAAGGGCCTGGCCACCCCCAGGGTTGTCTCGATAAACATTTGCAAAGTTTATCATTGGTGAGCATTTTAATCTTTATTCTCAAGGGATGCATGGTATTATTCATGCGTCGCAACAACAACAACGACGACGACGACCAGCACCAGTGCACTAGGACCAGAATTCAAGTCCATCTCGAGCGCTCCTCTTATCTGTCACCTGGCTCTCGAACATCTCCGGCGTAGTACGAGGAGAGTAATTAACAGCACGACACCGGATACGTACTGCACCATGCATGCACGACCTCTGGCCGGCCCTACTTCTTTGACTCCAGTTTTGTGCGCAGCTTGCTGGGAATTGACAATGGTGCATGACGCGCGCAACAGCTGCGATTTGGGACTCGGCAGCCTGAAACTGGTGACTGAGCACTGACCCACGTGCGCTCTAAGCGATTTGGCCGGCCGGCCTTTCACCAACACACCGAGGCTGCGCCAAATTTGGCGATCTCAACCCCACCTGGGTAGATTTGGATAGCCACGAAATGGATCGGCGATGAATTCCGTAATATGTTTGGCAGCGAAAAACGACTACACGCCGGAAACGAATCTTTCCCAAAAAAAAAATATAGTTAGGCTACAGACCAAAAACAAGCCTGGATGCCTGATCAGGTCGGCGTGGTTGTTATTCCATTTTCGTGGCGAATATCTTCATTGCATGCTTGAAACCGATTGATCTTATGCAGTCATTTTATCCTTTCTATCCTCGAGTACAACGACCAGTCAGGTTTTTTAAGGAGAAGAAAAAAGTACAGCTACCAGGCCTGCCTCGGTGTATGACTTTTTTTTTTGAAAATTGGAGCATCGTCCCAGCCTCTAAATCAAAGTGATACACGCAGACTCAGTGTATGACTTGCCAGTTGACTGCTGGTCCGGCTGTATTCTGATGCAACGGACGGTCTCCGTGCTAGAACGAACGTCATTAGAGCTTTCAAGAACCTCTCTGAATTTGCAATAGACCGCCTCTCGACGCGAAGGATCGACTTTGCCGGTGAATGTCGTGCATCACTTCATAGTTTCCAAGAACTGCAAGCGTAAGTCAGTGTTCAGACGCCAACGACATCCATGGTGCTGCGTAGCAGGATAGGAGCACTGCGACCTCAAGGACTGCATATGCATCGCTTGCAAAGTTAGGTGAAAAATAAGAAACTAAATCCAAGTATCCGTCTGGAGGGATCTAGAATGAAAATAACTAGGTGACCCACTTATAAAAATCATATATAAATTGCAGATAACCGGCCCTCGTTTAAAGTTGGAGGGTGTCACAGCACCAAGCAATATCTTTGTAGGAAAAAGGTACATTTGTGGTCACTAGTATATACTTTGTTGGGTGGAAACACTATGCTTTTTTATAAAAAAAAACTTTCATTGATTCAGTCCGGACTAATCCCATGCAAACATATAATAGCATACTCATAATTCATATAGTCCAGTTGTGAAACTTGTATTCATAGTTGGCATGAATATCGCACATTATAACAATTAAGGTTTATCGCCCAGTGGCTCATAGAACATGCACAATACTTCTGTGTTGTTGGTACTGACCACATTTGACTCTGATATATTTAGAAAATGCTATGTTGCATCATGTTGTTGCCTATGTCCAATTAAGTCCACTGATCAACATGTGCATGTTTCATAAGCGGCGATTAACCTACTGTTAAATGGCATATAATGTAAACTTATCGTTCTTGTGTAAATTTTGTGGTGTTTAACATTTTTTGTCAAATAAAAATTAAAGGTTGTATTATATATGGAGTAAAAAATATGGTGAATAGTTCAAGAGACAAACAGTGGCACAAGCTTGAGCACACCCCCAAAGGTTAGAACTAAATCAACTAAACACAAAAATATAACCAGGTTGATTTGGGGTAGAGACGAATAAGATGTTTGTCGTGTTAGATAGTTCAGAAATGGCAACATTTTAAGAGCTATATGAATTAATTTTTGCCATAGAGATTTAAACAGCAATAAATTATTAAAACATTGAATTTGAAACTAATAAATATTAACCTTAGCCTATGTCTTGTGCATAATTATTCTGAAAACTTGATACATAATAAGGGTCTAGTAAACATCTTATATCAAATCACTGCAAATAAACACGTAACACACAATAGCCAAATACGTGTTTGGTGAGTTAACAATGTCATAATTATACATGTGTACCAAGTATCCTAACGTTTTATCCGTACTTGTCATCGGCAAATTTTCCACAAATAGTTTCCCTTTACCCCATGTTGCAGGCTATTTATGAGTTCTGAGGAGAATAAAAACTCATGTGGGAAAGAGAAGCTGAACTTCCTGAGCGCATTGCTTCGGCCTGGGCGGATGCAGGTCAGAAAAACAACCTAGCTGATATTATGTCAGGTCCGAACAAAGTTATGGACACCTTGCAGCAGTGGAGCAGGAAGAAATTCGGTAATATATTGGGGGAGCTAAGCAAGGCTAGGAAAAAGCTTGAGACTCTCATGCTAAACAATGCAGATCAACGCGAGATCAGACTAGCAGGTGATCACCTGAATGAACTTCTGTATAAAGAGGAGATGCTTTGGCTTCAACGCTCTCGGGTCACATGGTTGAAGGAAGGAGACCGTAATACGAAGTTCTTCCATCAGACAGCTAAATGGCGTGCTAGAAGGAACAAAATTAAAAAGCTTAAAGATGATCAGGGGGTATGGAAGGATGTACCCACTGACATGGAACGGATGGCCACCTCCTATTTCAAAGAATTGTTTACAAGGGATCCTTCAATTAATTCAGAGCACCTGCTATCTCTTATACAGGAGAAAGTTACACCTGCGATGAACGATGATTTGTGTAAGGACTTCACTGATGATGAGATTGGAGATGCCTTGTTCCAAATCGGACCCCTCAAGGCGCCGGGGGTGGATGGATTTCCAGCACGGTTTTACCAGCGCAATTGGGATACTATCAAAGTGGAGGTGATCAACGCAGTCAAGCTGTTCTTCGTGACTGTAAACATGCCTGATGGAATCAATGATACGGCTATTATCCTTATTCCTAAGTTTTGTGCGCAGCTAGCTGGGAGTTGACAATGGTGCACGACTCATGCAACAGCTGCGATTTGGGACTCGGCAGCCTGAATGAAACTGGTGACTGAGCACTGAACCACGTGCGCTCTAAGCGACTTGGCCGGCCGGCCTTTCGCCAACACACACGCGCCAAGATTATTTGGCGATTCAACACCCACCTGGGTAGATTTGGATAGCCACGAAATGGATCGGCAATGATTTCCGTAATATGTTTGGCAACCAAAAACGACTACACGCCGGAAAAGAATCTTGCCCGAAATAGTTAGGCTACAGAGTACAGACCATTAACAAAGCCTGATCAGGTCGGCATTAGGTGTTCCATGTTCGTGGCGAAGATCGCCATGCATGCTTGAAACCGACTGAACTTATATGATCATTTTCTCCTTTCTATCCTCAAGTATAACGACCAGTCCCTTTTTGAAAAAGATGTACAACGACCGGGCTTGCCTCAATGTTTGACTTGCCAGTTGACTGCTGCTCCGGCTGTTCTCTGCTGTAACGGACTGACTCCATGCTACGAACGAGCGTCATTAGAGCTTTAGAGAACCTCTCTGAATTTGCAATATATCGACCGCCTCTCCGCGCAAAGGTTCGACTTCACGGTGTCACTTCTCTGTTTCCAAGAATCGCACACCTAAGTCAGTGTTCATATGGCAACGACGTCCATGGAGCTACGTACTCCCTCCGTTCCAATTAGATACATCCACATGTTGTGGATAGCAAGTCAATTAAATTGGAACGGAGGAGTAGCAGGATAGGCTCATGTTAAACCTGCCAACCGGCACTGCAACCTGCACATATCCATCGTGCTTGCATAGTTATGTGTAAGTGAGAAACTAAATCAAAGTATCGTCTGGAGGGATCTAGAATGAAAATATCCATCATCAGATTATCTTAAGTTGGGGAGTAGTCACACACTATATATATACATGAAATATATCAAGAAAACATTTTTTTATCCATTCATGTATGAACCAAGCGTGCTCTATGTAGGGGGAAAAGGTATATCTTTTACCACTAATATACACTTCGTTGGGTGGAGACACTATGCCTTTTCATATTAAAAAAACGTTCATTGATTCAGTCCGGACTAATCCATGTAAACATACAATGGCACACTAATAATTCTTATAGTGCAATCGAGAAACTCGTGCTCATAGTTGGCATGAATATTGCACATTATATCAATTAAGGAAAAATATCGACCAATGGCTCACAAAACATGCAAAATACTTCTCTGTTGTTGGCATTGACCACATTTAAGTAGTATATATTGACAAAATTATATGTTACATACTACAACCTATTGTATTCATATATCCAATAAGGTCTAGTGATCAGCATGTGCATGTTTCATAAATGGGCGATTAATCGAGTAGTAAATGGCCATATAATGTAAAAAATTGAAGTTTGGATGATAAATGCGGTAAAAATCTAGTTATTAGTTCGAAAACAAAAACAGTGACGCAACCGTGATAACACCAAGGTAAAAACAAAATCAACTGAAAACAGAAACGGTGGCAAAAGCTTGACTTTGCAGACGAACATGAATAAGATCATCGTCGTGTTAGATAGTTCAGACATGGAAACATTTTGAGGATTATATACACTTGCTTGATTTACTGGTTGGAAGGGAAATAAAGTACTAAAATTGAATTTCAAACTACTTTAATAAAATATTAAACTTTAGACCGTGCCTTATGCATAAATATTATTAAAAAATGATTTAAAAAAGGCAAGTAAACATATGTTAGCAAAACATTTCGAAAAGACACATTACACACATGCCAAAATATGTGTGTTTGGTGAGGTCACCATGGGCTAACTTGTACATGTCTGGAAAGTATCCTAGCGTTTTTTCCTTATTATTAGTTGCCAGCAGATTTTCCACAAATTGTTGCTCCTCTACCATTGTGAATTAAATAAATTCATACTATTTCTTAATTTTCTTTCTTCCACTTTTATTTCGTGAGTTTCTTGAGTAAAAAGCAAATCTAAACATTGTTGTCCTTTCTAAGCATGTTGTTCTCTTCCTCATTGGCAGCATTTTACATGTTCTATTATATAGCTTTGGTGCCACTTATTTTTTGAAAACTTGTTGCAAGGTCCATTCTGAGACTTTGTTTTTCATCCCTAAACTCTTCCAACTTTTACCTTCATCCATAGAAATGATGCATAGTCGGCCCTTCAACTACAATTATTGTGTTATTTTTATCCAAGAAGTGATTTGCGCATTCAAAAGTAGTTCGAGCAACATGGCACATACATGTTGTCGTATCTTCACCATGCATGCTTGTACAATGTCATTAGTTTACTTCATAATATTTCAAAGATTCATCCTTTTATTCACATCTTGATGCCACATCATTCAAAAGAATCTTGAGATGATCAAAACTTCTTCATGGGTGAAAATTGCAAGGTATTGTCAGTTCTTGGAAAAACTTCAGGTGGGTTATAATATAGGGATGAAACTCGAAAAGTCCCTTTGGTGCCCGTCCATCGTCGAGCCCTTATTTGAATGTTTTTTAAATGACATTTCAAGTTTCAAAAAAATCCTAGATGCTGAAAATGACGTATTCCACGGTTCTGCAAAATTTCAATCCAAAATAGTTTGTATTCTAGCATACACAAAAATGATAAATCCTAACAAATTTGAAAATTTTCGAATCTGGCACTATTCACCAACTCAGATCTAGACATTTTTTTCATTTTACAGAGCTCAAAATACAGAATATTTAATACTGGTTTTTGCATACTGATAGAAATAATCATTGTCTACATTAGGATTTTTTTCAGAACTATTTGAAACTTAGAAATATTATTTTTGAATTTTTCACCAAACGAGCTCACCAAAACGCTGCACTCGACAAAAACTGCACTATGTCAATAGTTGAGGGAAGAAAGCACACACATTCCATATTAATTCTCATATGTAAGCTGTTTATCCAGTCACCGCAAAAGAAAGATAGTTGTTTATCTAGTACTTATTATTATTTTGGGAAAAGGGTAACATAGTGTATCCTAAGCTATCAGCCGAGCTCGCCTTTTGCCTTAAGAAGTAACTAAGTCCATCTCCATTTGTACTCCATTAATGTGCTGGCCACGAACTGCACCATAGAAGGACAATCATTTGATATGTTAAAGATAGTTAGGAAAAATTGCATTGTATCAAATCCACACCTAACTATATGGCGTGTGTATAGATGGTGCTTCCTCTGTCCCATTATATAAGACGTTTTGATAAGCTAAACTAGCTTCACAAAACGTCTTATATAATGGTACGGAGGGAGTAGTTGCCTAGTATTTAGGATCTGATTGATTATGCATGTACATATGTAGACTTGTATTGTACGTCATGATGATATAAAAGGAGGCAAGACCCAGGCCGGCATTGAGATAAAAACACAACCTTAACTTTATATTCTCTAGGACTTAATCTGAAACACTACTCTTGATGCCCTCTTTCCAGGTCCAGCTTACGGTCTTTACTTTTCGAGTCCAAGCAGGAGCCCGACGATAAGTTTCGCAGTGTGGTGGCAATATCTTTGCATGATTCTCCAACCGATTTCCTATATATCATGTATCGATATAGGTACGCCATAGATAAACACACCCACCCCATGGGCATGTGTTATTTTTTTACGTTGTAAACTTGCGTAAAAATGCAAAGAACATCTTCGAATAGGATAAGTAAACAATTTGTTAGGGTAGACTTCATTGAATACCATTTGGCATTACTATTACTTGGCGTGTCAATTCCGTAAAAATGAACATATAATTTGCCTCATTCATGATTCAACTGAAGAAGACATTATGCAGATCATAAACAGTAAATTTCTTGACTTGCTGACATATGTGATGACACACATTGGATGCAAGTTTGCTAATGCATATGGGTCGAATTACTCTTGCTATTGCTGTTAAATTAAAATATGTAGCACAACTAGCAAACATACCCGTGCGTTGCTATGGGTCAAATCACGCACAGATCGGGATATTTTCTATCTTCCTCTCTTTGCATATCACTCTTTTCTCTGCATTGCTCGACCGACACATAGTTTGTTGCAATTTTTTTCATGGAGTAGATTCTACTTTCCAGTGTAGTAAGCAATTCAACGGAACAAATAAATATTTATTACGGAACAACTAAGAAATAACTACTTCCCAATGGTCACTAAAATATGTCCCATCAAATTTCAGAATTTTGGCAAATGCAAAAGAAAATGAAAAATATTGATGTGACAACAATTAGTAGATGACTGTAAATACCTATTTCCAGATGAACTAAAACAAGACACTGATGAAAACATGTAGGGCCGCGCTTGGTTCGCTGTTTTTTAGCCAAAACTGGCCGGCTAAATTACGGACGTGGTGAGGTCCTGCTAATAATCCCGAGCTGTCACGCTACAAATACGGAAATATTTCACGCGCCGGAAACTTAAACGACATTCCAATCAGGTTCTAGAGGAAAAAGCGACATCGCCTATAGCCCAACATCAGGCTCAGGCTCTGGTCCGCCTCTTGCAAGCCCTCCTCATGTGCCTAACTTACGAGCAATCATTTTTTTCGTGATAAAGATTTGCCCTCTAAATGTCATGCAATTTTGGGAGTTCAATTTGAAAGGCGTTACATTATTTTAAAACGCATGACATCCAATCATATCCTACTTTCCAGTATAGCAAGCAATTTGTGAGGTCTCAAACTGTGACAACCAGAACAACCAGTTGCACTTTGCCATGAAACCATATAGCACAATATGTCAATATGGTAGAGTCATGTAACACTTGAGTCGTTTATCCAGCTCGTTTGTTTGCCTATTTCGAACTTCACCTGGATAACTCCGGATCGCCGGCAGCTAGCTAGCTAGCCAACCTGGGATACTCCGTTTGAGGCGTTGACACAAACAAGCTGTTACTAGTACAGTAGTATATTACTCCGACGTTTATAAATATAAGATGTTTTAACTTTTGTCCACATTCACATGTCTCAATATATATGTAGACATGTTTTAATGTGTATGTACACTTATTTGGTTGTGCATCTAGCCAACATGTAAGATAGTTAAAACATCTTATATTAAAAAACTGAGAGAGTAATTAGCAATGGTACTATAGTAAATATAAATTGTATCTTAGACTAAACTCTCTCGCTGTCTCTGTTAATTACCAAGCTAACTGCGACAGTCACCGAAAATAATAAGAAAATGAAAAACGCTAACTAGTGAAGTAGTGATCGATCGAGAGCAACGTGCGACGTGCACTATGGGTTGAGAGATCGAATTAACAAGATGCCGTATACCATGTCGTGAATTTACTTATTGAATGAATAATGGAGCATGTGCAACTCCGAATACGTACGTAGTTACACGGGAAAATATCTAGTGCTCCCACCCTATATGAGGTGCTACCGTACTACCGTTTGAAAAAAAAATTAAATGTTTCAGAAAATTCTACGAAAACGTTTGTGTGTTCTCAACGTATGTTTCTACATCCTCCAAAAATTTCAGTTTCAAATTCGAAGCGAACATTGTGAAACAAAATAGAAAAATCCAGCCATAAATAGTGTCACTAGTGTCACAAAAAGACAAAAGCCAAAAAATTGCACTATTCATGACATATTTGTCTTTTTTGTTTCTCAATGTTCATTTCGAATTTGAAACCGAAATTTTTGGAGGATGCAGAAACATATTTTATGGATACTCACACTTTTTTGCAGAATTCGTAAAAAAATATAAATTTCCATTTCAAGTCATCAAAAGCATTGTCTCTAGGTGCGGCATATCCGTCTCAACTTTCCATTGTACGTTTCACATACACATGGATGACTAGGTTCTAGCTAGCTTTGTTGGACAGTATATATATGTACTGTGTATCATCTTTGTATGTATCATCCAGGCCGGCAACAGAAAGAGCCAGAAATAGAAAGCTACTGCACGTACCACCTGCATGCACATTAGTGCAAGCAAAAAAACAGAGATCGTGATCCTGAGAGAGACGAAGATAAAGCAACACTTGTACAAGCAGAGCCATGAAGGTTAAGATCGAGAGCTCGAAGATCGTCAAGCCGCTGTACGACGACAGCGGCGCGGCTCCAAGCGGCGGAGCCGGCGCCGAGTGGGTCCCGCTCTCGGTGCTGGACACGGTGACGTACGGGGAGCACGTCGCCATCATCTACGCGTTCCACCCGCCGAACCCGCCCAACGCCGCGCTGGAGCTCGGCCTGGCGAGGGCGCTCGCGGCGTACCGGGAGTGGGCGGGGCGGATCGGCGTCGGGCCCGACGGGCGGCGGTCCGTGCGCCTGAACGACGCCGGGGCGCGGTTTGTGGAGGCCACCGTGGATGCCCCGCTGGCGGTGTCGCTGCCGTTCGGGGCGCCGTCGCCCGAGGCCAGGCGGCTGCACCCGAGGATCGACGCCGTGGAGGAGCTGGTGCAGGTGCAGCTCACGCGGTTCTCCTGCGGGTCCCTGGCCGTGGGCTTCGCGGGCCACCACCAGATCGCCGACGGCCAGGCCACGGGCAACTTCCTCGCCGCGTGGGGCCTCGCGACGCGGCGCCTGCCGGTGCGCCCTGTCCCGGTCTGCGACCGTGGCACCTGGTTCGTGCCGCGCGACCCGCCGGTCGTGGAGTTCCCGCACCGGGAGGCAGAGTACAAGGCAGCAGCGCCGGCGCGCGCCGACAGCCGCGACGTCGGCGAGGACGAGGACGAGTTCTTCGCGGCGGCGACGCAGGGCAAGGTCAAGGTGCATCAGGTGCACAGGATGCACCTGAGCAAGGAGTTTGTGTCGAGGATCAAGGCGCGGGCCTCGTCGGGCCTCCCGCCCTCGCGCCGCGGCTACACCACGTTCCAGAGCGTGGTCGCGCACCTCTGGCGCGCGATCACCGAGGCGCGCGGCCTGGGCGCCGGCGTGACCACCAAGGTGCGCATATCGGTGAACGGCCGGACGCGCATGCGCCCGCCGGTGCCGCGCGACTACTTCGGCAACGTCGTGCTCTGGGCGTTTCCGTGCGCGGACGCCGGCGACCTCGTCTCCCGCCCGGTCGGACACGCGGCCCACCGTGCCGTGGCCGCCGTGGACGACGCCTACTTCCGCTCCTTCATGGACTTCGCCTCCTCTGGCGCCGTCGAGGCCGAGGGGCTCGTCCCGACGGCGGACAGCGACCAGACGGTTCTGTGCCCGAACCTAGAGCTCGACGCGTGGCTCGGGATCAACTTCTATGATCTCGACTTTGGGTGCGGCGGGCCGTTCTACTTCATGCCGACGTACTACCCCATGGAGGGCAGCCTGTTCCTGTTGCCCTCCATCCTCGGCGACGGCGGCATGGAGGCGTATGTGTCACTCTTCGAGAACCACCTCGATGAGTTTAAGAAGATATGCTACAAGATTACTTAGATAGCAAATAGGTCAGGAACTAAATAATCATCGAACACACAACACAAGACGACTAATCATTAAAGAGAAATGACAGTATTTAGAAGCAAAGTCAGCAAACGCCGTCTTGGCTCATAGTAACCGAGATGCAAGGAAAACATATAATATTTTAAACGCATATAGAAAATGCCAAAAAAAAATGCGAATAAAGTTTCGGGTGCTCAGTTGCTCACCACCAAATTCTATATGCGCATGTAAAGTTTCGTGAGAAAAAAACACATTTTTATAAGATTTTGCTAAATAACGAACGTTCCATATTTAAGTGTAGATATCGAACGTCATATTAGTAGTTTTCCTCCACCATCAGGTATCAATTCACATCTTGTCTCTTAGTTGTAAACTTGTAATGCATGCATACAGATAAGACAAAAGGCTGACATCTGATTCCAAAATTTTAGAAGTTTAAAAGTTTTATCTCTCTAATGATTAATATCCGTTTTTAGCGTCGCAAAGAGATCTTCGAAACTAGATGTACACTCGATTTTTTCAGAATTGTTGACATTTTGACATGTCTTCGACAGAGAGCATTTGTTCCTACGAGATAAAATGGATTTTCGAATCATATAAAAGGTATCGAATAACCTTAGTACAGAGAAAATCAAGTGCTGCAAAGCAGAGACAGGTTCCTTGGGGGATTGTGTCTGACAACTATCTTTGATGTGTTTTGCATTTATTCCAACATTTTCAGGGGCAAAACAAAGATGAGAAGAATCATATACTACTTGGCTTCCGACTCACGAGTTTTTCTTTCTTTCACCTCATGTAACAAATTCACAGCTCGCAAGTTTGTCTACAGATGTGTGCCACTCATTTCCCCTTCACCCAGTATAATCAAGCAGTAATGGTTAGTTACCGTAGCATAAGCAAGCACAACGAGACTGTCATCAAATAACTGAACAGCATACGAACCAAATGACTGGTAGCAAATAGAAGCGCACCAGTTGTAGGTCAGACTGATGGTGGTGCTTGTTTCCATTCATGGTAATATCAAGGGTTTTACATCAGTTGCTTGTTAGGTGTCCCACCTTCAACAGATATGAGATTTGAGATGTCAAAAACAAGGACAAAGTAAATTCAAAACGGTGCTTATTTTCATGACAATCACCACAGCAATCACTTTCTCATGCTCTCCAGGGAGTTTCAGAAAATTACTGGCAAAAACAAAATGACAAAAGACTTGACATATAGAACTTCAGCTTCTGCCCGCCAGAACTACTCCTCGACAACGACGCTGATCTGACCCTTCTCGAGCATGTCGTAGAAGGATCGGGTCTTCCTCTGCTCGTTCCAGTGATGCATCTTCCACATACCACCAGCAACCAACCCAAGGGTGAGTCCAATGAAGATCTCCTTCACCACGCTCGGCCCCTTGAGGGTAGCATGTGCAATTCTGCCGCCTGCCATTTGCTAGCTGTTGGGCTCAGATGCCAAAATGCCTGCAGAAATTGAGAAGATCCTGTGAGCTGATTTCTTGGGAACATGGAGAGAGAATATTTTTCACCAGGGCAGAAAGATAATTTAAATGTATGCAGGCATGTGCATAAAACATACAGTAAATCAATTAATTCACAATCTATCATTTTTCAAACGTTCAAAGGTCACTCAGGCGAATTGCACAGAAAACAAGTCATATAAATTGTCTAGACATAACTGAAGTGGAACTTTTCAAGAAAGAAGTGAAACTGCAAGAACTGGAACAGCAATCAACCACTTTATTTTGAGATGTAAATAGCTGATAAGCTACATAAAACCAGCATGCATTCACAAATAGTAGAGTACGTTAGACAAGTTCTGATTCCTCAACAGCTCAGGGGCAACCTCTCTTGACAACAAAAGTTACAAAAGGAGTCAACTCCCGAGATGTGCATCCTAGGACCATCCTACTCCACCGCTCAAGTTTTTTGAAAGATATCTTTAAGATTGAGCAGGAAATAGATGTGCCACAATAAATGGCTGCATCCTCAGCGTCAATCATTGATTCTTTCACCTAAAAACACGTGTATGTGTACCCTTCACTAACCTGCCACTCATGCACAGAGGACACAAGCCAGTCATCAAAGCACAAATGAGGCAACAAATTAGTTGGATGAATTTCCATATCACTCATCATCAGATTAACCATAATATCAGCATCCTAGCATATGCAACAATTACCGCTCAAGTTATAAATTACTTCATACGAAACACGTAAGTGTAACAACAGGTCATTTTCTTCAAACACTGCAGATTGCAGGATTTCAAGACAAGATCCAACAAAAGTGAAGAAGCAGGTTCACTTGTATTCACCAAATCAATGAGAACACAAACAAATGCTTGCCAACAAAGAAAATACCAAGATAAAAGAAAATACATAGCATGCTTAGATGAGATCTATGATAAGTTTGCATTTCGAGTGGCTTACTTTGAACCCAGCCATCTTCACCAAGAAACAAAAATTCTCTACTTGGGGATACTGAAAGCACATGAATCTAGCTAACATACACTTTTGAATAAGCTAATCCAAGTAATCAACATAGCTGAGATCTACCTACATGTCAATATGATTGTGCTGGTACGCTCATTAGGGATTAATACCACCACAACAGCTAGAACCTCACTCGCATAACTAACAGTAGTTTATAGGGGCCCATATCAGCAGGACATTTCCAGCACTAACACTTCATAAATCTTATAATGTTACTACTGATGGCACATCAATTGTACATATGAATACAGATATAAGACAATCACCATGATACTTCACAAATCTTATCAGAGTTATGCAGAGAAGAAATGAAAAGACGGATGTACAGTAGCAATGTGCTACCTGTAGCAGAGAGAAACTATAGGTGCCTAATTAGAATCATCTAGAAAGCATAGTCACACGGCATCAACTAATTAATGTGCATGGCAAGTCAAAGACTACATATCGGGTAACTACACAGGTCGTCATAGCATCACCAACAAGATGCAGGTTTATGCTACGTAAATAAGTAGATGAGAAGGTTCATAAATGTTCTGGAATGTAGATGCTAAGAAAGCACAATGGATGGCAAATGCCACCTTGATATGTCACACTAGTCAGCAGCTATGCTGCGCCATACCATCTAGAGGCAGGGACGATGGTTAAGCGCAAAAGGATCGTCTCTAATCCCCAACACAGAGTCACGTATATCGTCTGATACATATTCACATCTTATGCAGCGCACGATCTTCCTTCCCCAGCCACCCTACGTCAAGCTACGAACAAAAAAGTACCCCCAAAATCGCACCAGATGGGCGCACCGCACACCGTGATTACGACGATGCCGCCTTAACGAATTGGGTACCTCGCAAATCAATTTTCTTCGCATCCCGCCCCCCCCCCCCCCAAAAAATCATAGCGTACTAGCCCGAATTTGTTGGTCCTCGGTCGAGGCCGTCACCAGCCCCGCCGAAATGGATAGCCCAGGCAAATCGAGTAACCAGATCTACAACGGTTCCTAACAATTTTGTGGAAGAAAACCTAGGATCGGACCCGCGATAAGGTCGCGTAGGAATTGAGCAAGGATTCACACGAAAACTAGAGACATCGATTGAATCCAACAGGTCCGAGCGGTGTGGGGGAGGGGGCTGACCTTGCCGCCACCGGAGAAGAAAAGGGATAGAGACGCCTACGCCGCCGCGAGAGAGACCCGAACTCTTTGATTTGTTGAGGAGAATGTCGTTTTGCAGAAACGCCACTTTAAGGGCTGAGATTCGCGGGCGGGCCCGGTCCACACGGGCCTGTTGTTCTACGGTCAGTCACAAACTCACAATGCATTGTTTTTCTTTACAATCAATAGCACGATATATATACTTTGTACTACTTGTCTAGATATATGTTGACCCAAAAATAGTAAAAAGTCTTACATTTAGTAACGTAGGAGTAGCAAGAGATACATAAAGTGACCAAACAACAAGACCGAGGGGGAGACGTCACCCCGGCTTATCATTAAGGTAGAAGTGTGACTCGAACCCGCGACCTGGCGCTTGGCGCTTCAGCCTGCCGACCATCTGGCCACGGAAGAGTTCACTAAAGTGACTACAACGATTACAAAATAAAGGTTAAAAGTGATGAGCAAATCTTCAAGATCAAGCCTGTTTCTCTTGCATGACATAATCTGTACTTTTCTGAAAGCAGTTGTATAACAATGACAAAGATATCAGACCACAGACTCGTGAATACTAACGATGGTTCTCTCATAATTTTAATTTAACCCGCAATGCCAAAATTTTGTGCAACGTTCGCAGTCATTAAATTAATCAATCAACATCGGCAAGAGTACGAACACTTGTATTTCAGGGAAAAGCAACTAAACAACTTGGTTGACACCGTTGGAAGCCGAGAGAATGAATCACCATTGTCGAGGACGTAATAGCCGGACAGATATCACGAGGACAGTCCTCCTTGCGGCAATCATTGACGCAGGGACGGAGATCTTGTCATCGAGTGAAAGATCGAAGATTACTTATTATAGACGAAACCATCTCCATTGACGAAGAAAACAACCACCAAAATCCTAATCCAATATATTGAAAACTACACTCATATACCGGGTTCCTCACCCCTCCCGACATCAGCGAGGCCGACTGGAGGAGGGGGAACCGACCTACGGTGGAGACGGAGGTAAGTCGCAGCGGCTAGGTCTTCAAAGGATCTCTCGTACGTGACGTTCGGTCTGGTCTCGTTTGTTTCGCGTGTGGCGTAGTCACAATGCTTTGTTAGGCTACTCATGGTGAACTCGACATAGCTGATAAGATGCATGCCACACAGATATAAATGGTATGTACGGAGTAACAAATAAATAAAAAGGAGAAAGACGAATGGAGTAAGAATGATCTTTCACAAGAGTCCAAATCGACGGGAAGGTTTGACAATTGGCACCTTGCTTCAGCTCTTCGCCTATGTTACCATCACATAACATTTCGCAGTGACAAAATAGAAAATCATTCTGTTAATAATAAATGAATGTACCTATGTTGTCACACATTGACACTACCCACTACTCTAATTATCACACCTACGACAGTACCAACTTTTTAAGTTATCACACATTATGAAACTAATAAAAGAGTATTAGCATATTTATATTATCATGCTAAGTTATTTTCCACGGTACGTTGAACATTCATTTTGTTTTTTAACAGCTCCATCAACTGATCAACACATCGTTCTTATTATTGTATCTAAGGGAGCCAATTTAATATGTTCTGAATAAATCATGTATCTTACCCGTGTGATCACAATACAAATAACTACTCCATTTTGCACAAGCTTGATCACCTACTCGATTAAGTGGTTGAAATGTCTATCACTCTATCTAGAAACAAATTATCAACACCTCCATAAAAACAGTTTATATTCCCACTTATAATATTTCTCTTAAAACCCATTCCAACTTGTTTCATAATTCAGCTCCATAGGGAAAAAACGGAGGGTGTGTTCAGACTTGTGAGCGAAAGTACAGTACTGTTAGAATAGAAATCGAGCGAGAGTCGAGAGTGAAGAATGAAAGCGATTGATCTTTATTGATGATGGGCAAGAGCCTTTTATACATGATGAATAGACGCGAGGAAGTCGGTTCCTGGAGGCGGTTCGCAACACGCGACGCTCCAGGGAACTGGCGACGGTTCCCTCGTGGGAACTACACGTGCGGGAATAAGGGGATTATCCCAATAACTGAAGAGTTATTTTATTTTTAACACTCCCCTAATCACCGCATGACTACACACACTTCCTCTAATCTATTCTTGTCCTTGTGGATCTTCATCATCTTAAAAGAGTCTCCTCCAAAAATCCTATGGGAAAAAATGTGAGGAGTATGGTAGAATATGCTGTCAAAACTCCTTCAAACCCTGTGGGAAAATAAGGAGAAAATGATACAGCATATGATGATTATTGCCTCTGTTGATTCAATATGAAGTAAATCCATAGAATATAGAGGTCAATAAATATGCCGTTTATACTTTCCTAAAAACCCCGATGGGGAAAACGGATAGTATGACATATGTTCTTATGTTGATATTACCTCATTAAAACCTTAATGAGAACCTGTAAAGTAAACTCATTTAAGGGAAAAAGAGTGTAATATGATGCTTTGAACAGGAATAGTTCAGGAAGATACTCCCCCTGATTCTTGCAAATCTCGAAGCCGTCGCATACCAATTCCATGAATGTATTTCTGGAATGTTGAAGTTGGTAGAGACTTCGTGAATAGGTCAGCGAGATTGTCGCATGATTTGACTTGCAAGATGTTTATTTCCCCACTCTTCTGGAGTTGATGGGGATAAAACAACTTAGGGGCAATATGCTTAGTGATATTGCTCTTAATGTATCCTGTTTGCATCTGTGCAACACAAGCCGCATTATCCTCATAGATAATGGTGGGTGATTCGATAGAACCAATTCCACATGACCGTTGTATGTGGTTAATCATCCTGCGAAGCCACACACATTCGCGTGATGCCTCATATATTGCAATTATTTCAGAATGATTGGTGGACGTTGCAACCAGAGTCTGTTTCGAAGACTTCCATGATATGGCCGTTCCACCATGTAGGAACACAAAGCCGGATTGCGATCTGGCGTTATGGGGATCAGATAAATAGCCAGCATCAGCATATCCAATCATACTAGAGTCCAGGTTTCTCTGGAACTGAAAGAATAGGCCAAGATCCTTTGTGCCTTGGAGATATCGAAAGACATTCTTGACTCCCGCCCAATGGCGTTTGGTGGGAGCTGCGCTGTGTCTAGCAAGTAGATTCACTGCAAATGCGAGGTCAGGTCTCGTACAATTTGCAAGATACATAAGCGCTCCAATGGCACTGAGATATGGAACCTCGGGTCCCAACATCTCTTCTCCATCATCCCTCGGCCTGAACGGATCTTTCTCTACGTCTAGAGATCGAACCACCATGGGAGTTTTAGATGGGTAGGATTTGTCCATATTGAATTTCTCCAATATTTTTGGATATAGGCAGCTTGGTGTACCATTATTCCTGAGGGAAGGTGCTCGAGTTGGAGACCCAAGCAAAATTTGGTTTTACCCAAATCCTTCATCTCAAATTCCATCTTTAGATGATTGCGTGCTTCATCAATATCTTGTGCGTTGCCAATGATGTTGAGATCATCGACGTACACGGAAATGATGCAAAATCCTGAAGAGGACTTCTTGATGAAGACACATGGGCAGTCATCACTGTTGGAGTACCCCTTTTGAAGGAGGAACTCACTAAGTCGGTTGTACCACATCCGCCCCGACTGTTTCAAGCCGTATAAAGACTTGTTCAGTTTTACACAGTACATGTTGCGTTTTGCGCTTGCATCCGGGACAGAGATTCCGTCAGGAACCTTCATGTAAATGTCCGAATCTAGTGACCCGTAAAGATATGCGGTCACGACATCCATCAACTGCATAGATAGACGATTTTGCACTGCCAAAGATATTAAATATCGGAAAGTGATACCACTCATAACGGAGAATATGTCTCATTGAAATCAATGCCGGGTCTCTGCGTGAAACCCTGTGCTACGAGCCTTGCTTTGTATCTCACCACCTCATTGTTCTCATTCCGTTTCCGGAGGAAAACCCATTTGAATCCCACAGGGAAAACACTGGGAGGTGTAGGTATTGCTTCTGTGAATACCTTCCTTTTATTAAGCGAGGCTAATTCTGCTTGTATTGCATCCTTCCATTGAGGCCAGTCGGAGCGTTTTTCACACTCAACGATAGTCCTTGGATCATGATCATGAGAAGGGTATTTGCAATTGTAGCAGAAAAATAAGTGTCGACAATCGTAGACTTACGGTTGAATGATTCTCCAGAATCGATATAGTTGATGGATATCTCGTGCACCGTTGATGACTCTTCGTGATTTCCCAATACGCGTGAGTCTAGGTGTTCCGATGTCCCAGCCAGTGTGTGCAAGCTGGAGCTGGGTTGTGGAGGTTGCCCTTCCACTGGGTGTATACTACCCATAAGGTGTTTGTCAACGTTGAGTTGACTTGCATTTACTGACTTTGAGGAGTTTCTCCTCACTCTCCTTTGCTGCTTGCGAGAAGCAGGATCCTGGTCAGAGGCCGTACTACTCCCCCTCTTTTTGGGAACGGGCAGTTGAGTGGTTTTAGTTGGTACCTCCACTCTTTCGGGCGCATTTCTGGCCGGATTCAAGGATTTTGTGACACCTTTTAGATCAGTAAATGAATCTGGCAGATTATTTGCAAGATGTTGCAAATTTATGATTTTCCGAACTTGGAGTTCGTCTCTTGGGTACGTGGATCAGAGGCTGAAATGGCAAGAGCATTCCAATCAATTTCCGGGCATTCTTTCTGGTACTTGAAATCTCCCCCTAATGCCGGAAAATGTTCCTCGTCAAATATACAATCAGCGTGACGGGCTGTGAATAGGTCCCCAGTAAGGGGTTCCAGGTACTTAATAATCGACGGCGATTTGTACCCCACATAGATCCCCAGTTTTCTGTGTGGGCCCATGGATGTCCGCTGAGGTGGTGAGATCGGGATGTATGTAGCACATCCGAACTTACGCAGATGGGAAATGCTAGGTGGATTTCCACGTACCAATTGCAGAGGGGAAGTACTGTGATATGCAGTAGGTCGCAATTGTATTAAGTCAGCAGCGTGTAAAACTGCATGACCCCAACAAGACGTTGGCAAGCTGCAATTCATCAACAAAGGTCTTGCAATGAGTTTGATCCTCTTAATTAGGGATTCAGCCAAACCATTTTGAGTGTGGACGTATGGAACAGAGTGCTGAACTTCAATCCCCAGGCCATGCAATAGTCATTGAAAGCACGTGAGGAGAATTCTGCAGCATTGTCCATGCGAATTGATTTAATTCGACTTTCTGGATAATGGGCCTGTAACTTAATTACTTCCCTCATTATCTTGGCAAATGCATGGTTCCGTGTGGAAAGAAGGCACACATGTGACCATCGTGTAGATGCATCAATTAGAACCATGAAATACCTAAACGGTCCAGACAATGGTTGGATGGGACCACAAATGTCTCCTTGAATTCGTTCAAGAAATTGAAGTGGTTCAGCTTGTATCTTGAGGTGCGAAGGCCTCAGAATAAGCTTTCCCGTGGCACATGATGTGCACACGAAGTCTGACGACTGAGGAAATTTGGACTCAAGCAAATTATGACCAATGGAATTGCTAGTAATCTTCCTCATCATCCCGATACCAGGATGGCCTAGGCGATCATGCCAGGTTTGGAATGCGTTAACATTCTGGAAAATTACCTTGTAAGCAACATGTTCTACGGGCTTAATGTACGTATAGTACAGTCCGGACGACAGAGAAGGAATTTTTTCAAGTACTTGCTTGCCATATCCGTAATCTTTTGTGAAGAGTAAATACTCCTCTTTGTTGTCTTCATGGGTTTCAATGTGAAAACCATTCTTACGGATATCTCGATAACTGATTAGGGTACGTGAAGAATCGGGATACAGCAGGGCATCCTCAATTGTCACTTGTGTACCACTTGGGAGGGTAAATATGGCACGTCCAGTGCCAACAATTACCGTATCGCGTCCAGCGATTGTCAAAATATCTCCATTCATCTTTTTCAGAGTTTGGAAATATTTCAACTCCCTCAGTATGGAGTTTGTGGTAGCACTGTCCACAAGGCATAATTCCTCTTCCATCGGATTGTTCCATAGAGAACTATATATAAAAATGAAGAATTTTCAATAAGAATCCTTTATTTAAATACATAGATTACAATCTATTATATCAAAGTGCTGATACAATATAAATGACAACAATACTTATGTTCTATTACAACATCACAAATGGACATGAATATATCAATCACTAAGGAGGTAGCGGGACTAGTCGAAGTCTCCAAACACGTCGGTTGAGGCGTACTCAACCATCATGTCCTCCGTTCCTGTAGGGTCCTCTGACGGAAGGAGAGTAACGGCGTTGCTAGGTCCCGGGGGAACGTCTTGCGAACAACCAGCTCCATCGCTGCCATCTGGATGAAGGTTGAAGTTGGCTTCAAACCTTTTCCCTCGAGGTGCGTTGCGTCCATGGGATTGCTGGTACAGAATGGCCAGATGCTTTGGGGTCTTGCACTTGTCAGTGGGGTGCGTGTAGCATCCACACTTGTCGCAAAGCTTAGATTTGTCAAACTTGGGCTTTGCGGTGCCTTTCCCACGGTCTGAGTTTCTAGGCTTTCTGTTCCGGTTGCGCTTTCGCTTACCATTGAAGTTCGAGGGCTTTCCTTTAAAGCCACCATCAAACTTTCGTCCGTTCGCGACATTCATATGAACTTCAGGTAGAGGTTGAGAACCAACCGGGCGCTGAGAGCCATTCTTAGCGAGTAGCTCATCATGCTTTTCAGCCTGAAGTAAAATATGAATAAGATCGGAATAGACTTGGTAGTCGCGAGCACGGTACTGCTGCTGGAGGATCCTGTCAGATGGGAGCATAGTGGACAGAGTTTTCTCTATCTTCTCCGCATCAGTAGGTTCTTTCCCGCAAAAGCGCAGTTTGGAACTGATCTTATGAACCTCATGATTGTACTCCCCGACAGACTTAAAGTCCTAGAGTCGGAGGTGTGTCCAATCATGGGTTCTTACCTCGTCTTGAGGGCCTGAAACAAGGTACTAGGGGATTCTTCCTCCAAGTACTCAGACTTCAGATCTAGGTGAATATGGTGCCTTATGATGTACAAAGCAGCATATTTTTGCTCATCTGTCAGCGGCGTCACTCCTGCCGGAGGTGGATTCTCCGGGGTCTGGATTGCACGCACTAATCCACGGGACGCAAGGGCGATCTTGATGTCCATGGCCCATATAGGGTAGTTGTGGCCGTTGAGAGCGAGTGAATCGAACTCTCGAGCCATCGTTCACCTACATGGTAAACCAGAGAATATTAATTTACATTCGTAAATTAAAATCCATCATGGTTATGTCGTAATGAACTATGCAAAATAAAGTTTCAAGAAGTGGCCTTGAACTTATTAGTGTGAACCTCAAATTGTTAAGTATGACACATTGTAGATAATCTCCAGAATAAATTTTGGAGTAGATCTAGCAGCATTAGCGAAGTATATACTCACACTTCGAATGCCTTGTGTCATAACTTAATTAAAATGTATGGGAGAGCACATTGGCAATCATAATGTCAAAATGTGTCAATATGTAGGCTTAAACAGTAGTGGTAGATAAATCTACACACCACATCATGATCCCAAAACATCAATTTGAAGAAATCACTTTGCATTTTGCATCTATATTTGCAAGAAATTTAAAATCTCAATTGCAAATAGGGAACGTAATAAATCTCAACATGTGCAAACACGGAAATATATTACATCAACATCTGGAATACATGTGTACTCAACAGAAAACAGTACTGGATACATGTACTGAATTAAACAGGGTCTAAACAGGAATAAATTACTGCTAGAACTACTGTTAACAGACTAATTTGCTAATAAGCTTAACTAGTACGAACTAAGCAATACAGTAAGTTGCTAGTTAAAATAGACAGAAAAGTCTGCTGGTGTGCCGCATGCGGGCTTGGACTGTCCACCACTACTATTAGTGTAGTCCCTGTACTGTACGGGAGGATAGGATAGGAACTGATCGATCCCCAAATCCTCTACCGAAACAACAACAACGACAACCACACGCGACGTCCTCCGGGGCTGCTGATGCAGCGGAGTTCACCAGCGACGAGCGGCGCTCCGGCCGCCCTCAGCCTCGTCGGAGGATCCCCCAGGGAGCCGGGTCCCCGGGGCGACGCTGCCGTTCGCTAGCCCGAGCGCGGCCGGGCTCAAGGTGCCAGCGCGGAGGCCGCGGCTGCTCGTTGGCGAGTCTGCCGACGGGCTGGCCAGCGGGAGGCCGAGGGCCAGGAGGCGGCGGCGAGCGCCTGCTCGCAGTGAAGGAGGGGCTTGGCCGGAGTTGGAGACGGCAGGCGCGGCTCGTCGACATCCGTGCGCGGCGGGGACGGAGGCGCCGTGGGGGCGCTCGTCAAGGTCCTGACGCCGGAGCCTATGGTGAAGATGGAGGCCCCGGTCGGCGAGGACACGTACGCGAGGGCGTCGCCCTCTATCTCGACGACCGCGGGGGTCGGAGACGGAAGCCGCTGCGCGACGATGCGGACGTCGCCGAGCGCGGCGCTGGTCGAGCCAAACTCGAAGACCGATGTGGGCGACTGCCCAACCGCGTCCCCGCCGGCGGCGGAGCCGTACCAGTGCAGGGGGCAGATAACCCAGCCGTGCTCCGAGCACCAGAACGCCGGTGGCGGTGCTTGCGGAGCGACGGGCGCGGCGGGCGTTGGCCGAGGCGCGACGCCGGTCGCCGGACCGGAACGGCGGCAGTTGGGGAAGTTCTGGCCGCGAAAGCGGCCCATGCCGTGGCGGCGCGCCCGGTATCCGCCGGCGTGGCGGCGGCCGATGTGGCCGCCAACGCCGTAGCGCCGGCCGTCGAAGCGGCGGCGTTCTCCAAGGCCGCTCATGCGGCGACGAGCGACGAAGTGACGGCGGCCTGCGAACCGAAGGACGCGGCGACGAAGGTACAGTGGTAGGCGAGGCATCTTCTAGTTCTCACCTTTCCTTGTCGATCTCGCCGGAATCTATCTCGGCGGAATCGATTTTCGCTGGAGAGCGAAGCGTGGCTGATAACGTGTTAGAATAGAAATCGAGCGAGAGTCGAGAGTGAAGAATGAAAGCGATTGATCTTTATTGATGATGGGCAAGAGCCTTTTATACATGATGAATAGACACGAGGAAGTCGGTTCCTGGAGGCGGTTCGCAACATGCGACGCTCCAGGGAACTGGCGACGGTTCCCTCGTGGGAACTACACGTGCGGGAATAAGGGGATTATCCCAATAACTGAAGAGTTATTTTATTTTTAACACTCCCCCTAATCACCGCATGACTACACACACTTCCTCTAATCTATTCTTTTCCTTGTGGATCTTCATCATCTTAAAAGAGTCTCCTCCAAAAACCCTGTGGGAAAAAATGTGAGGAGTATGGTAGAATATGCTGTCAAAACTCCTTCAAACCCTGTGGGAAAATAAGGAGAAAATGATACAGCATATGATGATTATTGCCTCTGTTGATTCAATATGAAGTAAATCCATAGAATATAGAGGTCAATAAATATGCCGTTTATACTTTCCTAAAAACCCCGATGGGGAAAACGGATAGTATGACATATGTTCTTATGTTGATATTACCTCATTAAAAACCTTAATGAGAACCTGTAAAGTAAACTCATTTAAGGGAAAAAGAGTGTAATATGATGCTTTGACCAGGAATAGTTCAGGAAGATACTCCCCCTGATTCTTGCAAATCTCGAAGCCGTCGCATACCAATTCCATGAATGTATTTCTGGAATGTTGAAGTTGGTAGAGGCTTCGTGAATAGGTCAGCGAGATTGTCGCATGATTTGACTTGCAAGATGTTTATTTCCCCACTCTTCTGGAGTTGATGGGGATAAAACAACTTAGGGGCAATATGCTTAGTGATATTGCTCTTAATGTATCCTGTTTGCATCTGTGCAACACAAGCCGCATTATCCTCATAGATAATGGTGGGTGATTCGATAGAACCAATTCCACATGACCGTTGTATGTGGTTAATCATCCTGCGAAGCCACACACATTCACGTGATGCCTCATATATTGCAATTATTTCAGAATGATTGGTGGACGTTGCAACCAGAGTCTGTTTCGAAGACTTCCATGATATGGCCGTTCCACCATGTAGGAACACAAAGCCGGATTGCGATCTGGCGTTATGGGGATCAGATAAATAGCCAGCATCAGCATATCCAATCATATTAGAGTCCAGGTTTCTCTGGAACTGAAAGAATAGGCCAAGATCCTTTGTGCCTTGGAGATATCGAAAGACATTCTTGACTCCCGCCCAATGACGTTTGGTGGGAGCTGCGCTGTGTCTAGCAAGTAGATTCACTGCAAATGCGAGGTCAGGTCTCGTACAATTTGCAAGATACATAAGCGCTCCAATGGCACTGAGACATGGAACCTCGGGTCCCAACATCTCTTCTCCATCATCCCTCGGCCTGAACGGATCTTTCTCTACGTCTAGAGATCGAACCACCATGGGAGTTTTAGATGGGTAGGATTTGTCCATATTGAATTTCTCCAATATTTTCTGGATATAGGCAGCTTGGTGTACCATTATTCCTGAGGGAAGGTGCTCGAGTTGAAGACCCAAGCAAAATTTGGTTTTACCCAAATCCTTCATCTCAAATTCCATCTTTAGATGATTGCATGCTTCATCAATATCTTGTGCGTTGCCAATGATCTTGAGATCATCGACGTACACGGAAATGATGCAAAATCCTGAAGAGGACTTCTTGATGAAGACACATGGGCAGTCATCATTGTTGGAGTACCCCTTTTGAAGGAGGAACTCACTAAGTCGGTTGTACCACATCCGCCCCGACTGTTTCAAGCCGTATAAAGACTTGTTCAGTTTTACACAGTACATGTTGCGTTTTGCGCTTGCATCCGGGACAGAGATTCCGTCAGGAACCCTCATGTAAATGTCCGAATCTAGTGACCCGTATAGATATGCGGTCACGACATCCATCAACTGCATAGATAGACGATTTTGCACTGCCAAAGATATTAAATATCGGAAAGTGATACCACTCATAACCGGAGAATATGTCTCATTGAAATCAATGCCGGGTCTCTGCTTGAAACCCTGTGCTACGAGCCTTGCTTTGTATCTCACCACCTCATTGTTCTCATTCCGTTTCCGGAGGAAAACCCATTTGAATCCCACAGGGAAAACACTAGGAGGTGTAGGTATTGCTTCTGTGAATACCTTCCTTTTATTAAGCGAGGCTAATTCTGCTTGTATTGCATCCTTCCATTGAGGCCAGTCGGAGCGTTTTTCACACTCAACGATAGTCCTTGGATCATGATCAGTGAGAAGGGTATTTGCAATTGTAGCAGAAAAATAAGTGTCGACAATCGTAGACTTACTGTATTGCTTAATTCGTACTAGTTAAGCTAATACTACTAACTTTTGGACAAGATAGGGGGTACACCGTGGACCATTGGGGCTGCCCTTATTGCTTTTTTTTGTTTGTTTATTTTACCCGGTTTATTTGTTCCAACAAAAAAGCACGTGGTATCATATTTATTTTTGTAAAGCAGGAAACACCTCTGGCCTCTACATCGAATAATTCACGCGTCCATGGTTAACAGTGCTCTGATTAGCCTCGAGAGTCGAGATCGTTGTGTAAACTCTTCTCTGAGATGAAGTGATTTTCTTATCATCTTCAAGTGTTGTAAACCCCTATCTTCGCTGCACAACACCAAATGTTGCAAGATGCATGACTTGTTAGTTGTGACATCAAAATTGCATTTTGACACACAACCCTCGTGAGAGGTCCCAGTGCCATTGCGAACAGCTCATGTGCATATGAACAATCATCCCTATAAATAGGCAACTCGAGTTAACATGCAACGACTTAAGTACTATGTAGTTTTTATGCTGTCCCGAAGAAGCATGTACCTTTGTAGGAGTATTTTCTTTGTAAGGTGTTGGAGGAAACTGAGTTTCGAGATTTTTGCATGATTGTGGCCGAACCAACTGTGTAGAGCTTGCTGAAGTATTAGGAACACATGGACCTGGTGGGACCACACTGCCGCCGGGCCGTGTTCTTGCTTCAGTCCAGCGATGTCTCTTGCCGATGATCCTTCGGGTGTCGGTGCTGCTTCTACACGCCGTGGTCGAAACCGAGGGTCTGTTATGCCTAACACCGAAGACTTGTGGGCTGTTGGATGGAGAATGGAGAGGCAAGATTCACCAACGTGGGCTCATGTTCTACCGCTGAGTTCAATGCACTCATCACCATGTAATAAGAGTGTGGAAGAGACAGGCCCAAACGCCACCCAAAGCCCCTCTCTCTGTTTTGTTGCAATTAGCGTGTTCGGGCCCAGCCATGGTACCGTTTGACATGATGAAGGATGGCCTTGTGTGCAACTAATAGCTCTTGTTGATTTGACATCAGACTGAGAGGAGCCATCAATGTGTACTCTGATCGTTCGATGAAAGCATATAAAATGGGCAGCAAGCATAGAGGTCATGTTTCTAGCATGAAGATTTACTAAGCTGCAGCCGAGAACAATATAACGGATGGGGTCTTTTTTTTACTGGATATATTGATTTGAGTGAGCTCATTTATAATAACATGTTCCTATAATAAATATCGGAGTCCCACACTTGGTCTATTCATGCACGACAAGAGGTGAGACTACAAAATTTATCACATATTGCTAGTTTAGAATGAGATGGATCTTGTTATAAGGGATGCTCTTCTACCATAAAAACTTGAGAAGAGGAGACCTATATGCCCATACCTAAATGCGCTCCTCCTCTGCCGCCCGCCTCGACACACCAACCGTCTAGCGTGCACGACGTGTTTCGTAAATGAGCCGAGTTAGGACCTATGTTATTTGTTCTCTTTCTTTTTACCATGCATGAATGGTCAGAAGTTGAAACACTCTCATGTACAAGTGCAAGATGAATCTTAATGGTTGTCGAGAACTGTTCATTCTCATCTCGCTTCAACTTCTCAAGAGTTTTGCCTCCTACTGTTTCTATTAAGATGTCGCCACTAGTAGAAACAGGGCCTTCGGTGCGGCCCCATTTGCACCGGTTTGACAGGAACCGGAACTAAAGGGTCCTTTAGTACCGGTTCCAGAGGGCGAGGCGGCCGGCAAGCTTTTGTACCGATTTGTGCGGACCTTTTACACTGGTTGGTATTACCAACCGGTGCAAAAGGGTTGGGCCAGGCAGCTGCAGTGGGGGGCCCCACGGCCAGAACCTTTAGCACCGGTTCGTAACACAAACCGGTACTAAAGGCCGATCTTTATCACCAGTTTGTGCTACGAACCGGTGTTAAAGGTTTCCCTATATTACCTTCTTCCACCCCCCGAGCCACAGCTCCATTTTTGCAGCTCGAACACAACTCCATTTTTTCTCTCTCTTTGCTCTCCCAACCTCTAGTTCACCCCATTTTTCTCCAACATTTGTCAAGATTGGTGGCGCCTACATATACAAGGGTTAGCAACTACATCTTCTCTTCCGGCATTTCAAGTTTAGCTCATTTTCTTGCTAGTTTAGCTAGTTTGATTTTTGTAGTGCTAGCAAGGTGTTTGATGAAATGTCTAAGTTAGGGATTTCATTTGTTTTATATGCATTTTGAGCTCAAATTAAAGTA
The DNA here is from genome assembly GCA_947311845.1 of Poa pratensis. Classification (NCBI taxonomy): domain Eukaryota; kingdom Viridiplantae; phylum Streptophyta; class Magnoliopsida; order Poales; family Poaceae; genus Poa; species Poa pratensis. Next base: position 5,491,937 of record CAMZMU010000112.1, on the reverse strand, counting down.
TGATTTGTGGTTTTTTATAGTGTCGTCTCGTCCCCTTGATCCTCACCGCCGTCGATCGCCCGCGCCGCCCCGTCACCGACACCACCTCGGTGAGCCTCTTATTTTTATCTTTTATTTTAAAAAATCTTAGTTGGGGGATTTAGATGCATACTTATTACTTGTATAATTTTCTTATTTGTATAATTTTTTGTTATATATAGTGTCATGGTTTTGACATCTGTCCACACCGGCTCTCGTCCGCTCTATTATTCGGATGTGGTACGATTGTTTGTTATAACTATATATTTGTTTAATTTCGTGTTTATAAGAATTATGCCGACCAACTTGATGTACATATATTTTTATCTAGGAGGTAGTTGAACCGGAAATTCCAACCGACCCTATTGTCGAGTTTTTTGTAAAAGAAAACAATGATTTGAAAGCAAAATTGAAAAGAAGTGAAGATCTTCGTCTCGAAGAGAAGATGAAATGGGAGTTCAAGATTGCCGACGTCGTCGATGATAACGAGGTCAAGATGGACGCAATGCGCTTGGATCACGAGATCAAGATGAATGCAATGCGCTTGAAGCTTAAAAAGATTAGAAAATATGTCATTAGTCAAGAGCCTTGATATCATTATGCTGTTGGTTCAATAATTAACTTAGTTGCGATTTTGATCGCATTTGTCGTCGGATTTAAATTCTTTAGCTAGTTGTATGTTAGTTTCAATTAATGAATGTTTATGAGAACTATGTATTAGATTTGGTCGCTACTCTACTTTTGTTTAAATGTGGTGAACTGTTGTATTAATGAATTTTGTCACATATCTCTATTTGATATATTTGTATAATGCAGATGAGGCGGGAATGGATGTACGGTGACCGACGTTGTCCCGAGTTCATTGATGGCATGCATAATTTTCTCCGTGTGGCTGAGTTAAACAAGCAGAATGGTTTTATATTTTGTCCATGCGATGACTGTAAGAATAAGAGGAATTACCCTTCCTCAAGAACCTTCCACTCCCACCTGTTGCGAGCAGGCTTCATGCCCAATTATTTTTGTTGGACCAAGCACGGAGAAAGAGGGTTATAATGGAAGACAATGAAGAAGAGGATGATGACAACTATCCTATGTTTTCTGAACACGGTGGTACTACAATGGAGGAAGACGAACCTGAACATGAGATCATTGTTGATGATCAGTCCGATGATGATCTTCGTCGGGTCATTATTGATGAACAGATAAACTGCGGAAGTGAGAACGAGTGGTCGAAGTTGGAGCGCATGTTAGAGGATCACAAAAAATTGTTGTACCCAAATTGTGAAGATGGCCAGAAAAAGCTGGGTACCACCCTGGAATTGCTGCAATGGAAGGCACAGAATGGACTATCTGACAAGGGATTTGAAAACTTGCTGAAAATATTAAAGAGAATGCTTCCAAGAGATAACGTATTGCCCCATAGTACGTACGAAGCAAAGAAGATTGTCTGCCCTCTAGGATTAGAGGTGCAGAAGATACATGCATGCATCAATGACTGCATCCTCTACCGCGGTGAGCACGAGAATTTGAATGCATGCCCGATATGCGGTGCATTGCGGTATAAGATCAGGCGAGATGACCCAGGTGATGTTGAGGGTGAGCCGAGCCCCAGGAAGAGGGTTCCTGCCAAGGTGATGTGGTATGCTCCTATAATACCACGGTTGAAACGTTTGTTCCGAAACAAAGAGCATGCCAAGTTGTTGCGATGGCACAAAGAAGACCGTAAGGAAGACGAGATGCTGAGACACCCCGCTGATGGGTCGCAGTGGAGAAACATCGACAGTGAGTTCAAAGATTTTGCAGCTGACGCAAGGAACTTAAGGTTTGGTCTAAGTACAGATGGCTTGAATCCGTTTGGTGAGCAGAGCAGCAGTCATAGCACCTGGCCCGTGACTCTATGTATCTATAACCTTCCTCCTTGGTTGTGCATGAAGCAAAAGTTTATTATGATGCCAGTGCTTATCCAAGGCCCGAAGCAACCTGGCAACGACATTGATGTGTATCTGAGGCCATTAGTTGACGAACTTTTACAGTTGTGGCGTGAAGAAGGTGTACGTGTGTGGGATGAGTACAAATAGGAGGAATTTGACCTACGAGCGTTGCTGTTTGTAACCATCAATGATTGGCCTGCTCTTAGTAACATTTCAGGACAGTCAAACAAGGGATACAATGCATGCACGCACTGTTTAGGTCAGACTGACAGTATATATTTAGGTAACAAGAATGTGTACCTGGGGCATCGTCGATTTCTTACAAGACAGCATCCCGTAAGAAAGAAAGGCAAGCATTTCAAAGGTGAGGCAGATCACCGGACGAAGCCTACCCTCCCTACTGGTGATGTTATATATGACATGGTCAAGGATTTAAAAGTAATCTTTGGAAAGGGTCCTGGCGGACAATCTGTTCCGAATGACGCTGACAAACGCGTACCCATGTGGAAGAAGAAATCTATATTTTGGGACCTACCCTATTGGAAATTGCTAGAGGTTCGCTCTGCAATCGACGTGATGCACGTGACGAAAAATCTTTGCGTGAACCTGCTAAACTTCTTAGGCGTGTATGGGAAGACGAAAGATACAGCGGATGCACGGCAGGACCAGCAACGTATACACGAAGGAGACAACATGAATCCAGAGAAGTATCAAGGTACTGCCAGCTACGCTCTTACCAAAGAAGAGAAGGAGATCTTTTTTCAAGTCCTGAGCAGTATCAAGGTCCCGTCTGGCTACTCGTCGAATATAAAGGGAATAATAAACATGGCAGAGAAAAAGTTCCAAAACCTAAAGTCTCATGACTGCCACGTGATTATGACACAATTACTTCCGGTTGCATTGAGGGGGCTTCTACCGGAAAACGTTCGAGTACCCATTGTGAAGCTATGTGCATTCCTCAATGCAATTTCTCAGAAGGTAATCGATCCAGCAACTCTACCAAGTTTACAGAAGGATGTGGTCCAATGTCTTGTCAGCTTCGAGTTGGTGTTTCCACCATCCTTCTTCAATATTATGACGCACCTCATAGTTCACCTAGTCCAAGAGATTTCCATTCTCGGTCCTGTATTTCTACACAACATGTTCCCCTTTGAGAGGTTCATGGGAGTCTTAAAGAAATACGTCTGTAACCGTGCTAGGCCAGAAGGAAGCATGTCCAAGGGCTATGGAACAGAGGAGGTCATTGAGTTTTGTGTTGACTTTATTCCTGATCTTAAGCCGATCGGTGTTCCTCAATCGCGCCATGAGGGGAGACTGCGTGGAAAAGGCACGCTAGGAAAGAAAGCAACAACAAGTATGGACGGGCATTCTTTCACTCGAGCACACTACACAGTTCTACAAAATTCCAGATTGGTGGCTCCGTATATCGTGGAACACATGGATATTTTACGCTCCAAATACCCGGAGCAGACCGACTTCTGGATTAAAGGAAAACACGAAGACACTTTCGGCAGTTGGTTGCGTACACATCTCATTAATAGCACCACTGTTGGAGAAGAGCTATACTTGTTGGCCAAGTCACCATCTTCGACTATATTGACTTTCCAAGGGTACGAGATAAATGGGAATACATTTTACACGGACACCCAAGACAAAAAGAGCACTAACCAAAACAGTGGTGTCCGCTTTGATGCAACAAACGACAATGGGACAAAGGACACATATTATGGTTGCATACAGCAGATATGGGAACTTGACTATGGACCTTATTTTAAGATCCCTTTGTTTCAGTGCAAATGGGTCAACCTGTCAGGCGGGGTAGAGATAGACCCGCAGTACGGAATGACTACAGTGGATCTCAAAAATCTTGGGTACCACACCGAGCCATTCGTCCTAGCCAATGATGTGGCTCAGGTTTTCTATGTGAAGGACATGTCTTCCAGACCGAAAAAAAGAAAAGATAAGCAAGCTGATACATCATACGATGAGCCAAAGCGCCACATAGTTCTTTCAGGGAAAAGAAACATCGTGGGAGTGGAGGAGAAGACAGACATGTCAGAAGATTACAATAAGTTTCATGAAATTCCGCCCTTCAAAGTGAAAGCTGACCCAAGCATCCCGTTAAATGATGAAGATTCTCCATGGTTACGGCGCAATCAGAAGAAAGGGTCGACATACGCGAAGAAAAAAAATTTATACCCCAACAATAGATAGGGGGTGTTGTTGGTGATGTGTAATAATGTATTAAACCTTTTATGTAACTGTGTTATGAAAACTCAGAAGAAAACTCTAAACACTGATTTTTGGCTCTAAAAACTCCAACGGCTCACAAGCGCTCGAAAAAATTGGAACAAAACACACGGTTTCCCCGTCATACAGCCCAACCTAAATTAACCATGCCCCTTTCAGAACCACGTCGGATCGAAGTTGCCTACCTTCTCCAGTGGCCACTCTGACCGGCAAATCGGCAAATCATCGCGTGGTCGTTTGACGGCAAATCGGCCTTCGATCCAAACAGCGGCAAGACGTCTCTGATGATTTGCAACCATCCGAACAAGTGTTGGGGATGTTGCTAATCATCAGAGCGCCTTGCCGCTGCTTGGATCCGACCGAGGGGAGGGTTCACCTTCAGCCTCCGCTCTAGGAACTCCTGCCTCTCAGAAATCTTGCTCTCTGCTACCCGTGTACTGTCAAAATGAACTACAATGAGTAGACACTGAGTGCTGAACATGTCCGGGAGGGGGGCTATATATAGGGTACGTGTGCTTCTCTAGTCCCGGTTGGTAACACCAACCGGGTCATGTGGCTCACGAAGTGGTCGTGATACTGCTGATCCAACAGCTCACAATCCCTCAAAAGAAACACACCCCTGATCCAACGTCTCACAAGCGCTTGAAAGACACACGATCCGTGTGCTTCTTTAGTCCCGGTTGGTAACACCAATCGGGACTAAAGGCAGGCTTTGCGGTCACGACTCATGTCAGTCACGTGTCCTCCCCCTGGATACACAGCCCGTCGGTGGATTTTTAGAAATCCATATTATATCAAGAACACTCAAACTTGCATTTAAATTCTTTTTTTAATTCATATTAAAAGCTTTTTTAGAAATTCAAATTATATAAAAAACAATCAAACATGCATTTTGCTTAATTTTTTTGATGATATAGATTTAAATGTCAAATTTACTCAAATCATCCATTTGAAATTAGAATATATTCAACATAGTCAAACTTGAAAATTACCAGTACCAAAATATTATACATGTCCAGGGTTAAGTTTGATATAAAGTTTGTCAAATTTGGACAATTAAATCAGTAGAATAAAGAAGTCAGAAAAATGAACAAAGAAAAAAGAAATTCCAAAAAAGACCTTTTACACCGGTTGTTGTCTACAACCGGTGTAACACCGGTTGTAGACAACAACCGGTGTTAAAGGCTTTTTTTGCAGTTTTTAGAGCAGGCTCTGCCTCTTCTTCTCCTCATTCTCGCGTCGTCTTCATCGATTCCTCCGGCCGACGAAGCCCTGTGCGATTTTTCGGCGAGCTCCCTCCGCGACGCTGATACGTCCATTTTGCATCACTATTTTATATCATAATTTACTGCTATTCATCGATATATTTCATATTTAGAAGTGCTACTTATGTTATTTTGCATGTTTGATGAATAATGGAGAATTGGACACCGGAATCAGGATTCTGCTGGAAAAAGCACCGTCGAGATGCACTATTTCTGAAGATCAATAAATCGAAGGAGACATATGGAAGTTCCTATTTTACCAGAAGATGGAGGAGGCCAAAAGGGGGAGCTGAGATGGGCCATGGTGGGCCCTCCTCACCCCTTGGCGCGGTGGGGCCCCCTGCCGCGCCGACAGGTGGTTTGGGGGCCCTGGCCCACCTCAGCCGTTCCCCCTTCGCGTACTTGACCCCCTCGAAACCCTAACACACGGAGGAGGGCCATCGAAATATTCTGCCGCCTCCACGAGGCGGAAAACACCAGAGAGCGAAAAGCTCCCCTGCAGGAAGAAATCTGCCGGGGGAAATTCCCTCCCGGAGGGGGAAATCGTCGCCATCATCACCGTCATCGAGCTGGACTTCATCGGGATCATCATCATCATCATCTCCACCGCCAACACCATCATCACCACCGCTGCACCCCGTCTCCGTTATAACATCTAGGGCTGAATCTTGTCTATTTCATAGGGGAAACTCTCCCGGTGTTGATGATACGTCTCCAACGTATCCATAATTTCTGCTGTTCCATGCTTATATTATACCATTTGCTACATGTTTTATATACACTTCGTATCACTTTTATGCATTTTCTGGGACTAACCTATTAACAAGATGCCACAGTGCCAGTTCCCTGTTTTCTGCTGTTTTTGGTTTCAGAAAGTTACTTCTGGAAATATTCTCGGAATTGCACGAAACAAAAGGCCAGGTCCCTATTTTTCCAGCACGTACACGGAGTCCGAAGGAGAGACGAAGGAGAGCCACGAGGTGGCCAAACCACCAGGCGGCGCGGCAGTGGGCCCAGCCGCGCCTGCCTGTGGTTTGGGCCCCTCGGGGGTCCGCCGACATCGCCCCTTCGCCTATTTATTCCCCGAGACGCGAAAACCCTAAAACACCGAGCCTTTCATCCAGAACATATTCGCTGCCGCCGCCGTCGTCAACCCTAACTCGGGGGGTTTCTGAAGCTCTTCCCGGCACCCTGCCGGAGAGGGGAATCATCACCGGAGGGCTCTACATCGCCATGCCCGCCTCCGGAGTGATGCGTGAGTAGTTCATCCTTGGACTATGGGTCCATAGCAGTAGCTAGATGGTTGTCTTCTCCACTTGTGCCATCATGTTTAGATCTTGTGAGCTGCCTATCATGATCAAGATCATCTTATTGTAATGCTACATGTTGTGTTTGCTGGGATCTGACTTATATTGATACCTATGTGGAGCTGAATATTATATTATCATGTCTATGTCATTTGTGATCTTGCATGCTCTCCGTTACTTGTTGAAGCCTTGGCCACGTGAATACTTGTAACTCCAAGAGGGGGTATTTATGCATGATAGTTGGGTTCAACCTCTATTTAACCTGGGATAGTGACAGCAAGTTCTAAGGTTGTAGATGTGTTGTTGCCACTAGGGGTAAAACAGCAATGCTTTATTCAAGGATGAATGTATTGTTTACATTACGCACATTACTTAATGCAATTGTCTGTTGCTTGCAACTTAATACTGGAAGGGGTACGGATGTTAACCGGAAAGTGGACTATTTAGGCATAGATGCATGCTGGATAGCGGTCTATGTACTTTGTCGTAATGCCCAAATGAATCTCATAGTAGACACCACAGCTCACACATGCATGTTATATGCACTTATCAATTGTCAATTGCCCAGCTGTAATTTGTTTACCCAGCATGTTAGTTATCTTATTGGAGAGACACCACTAGTGAACTGTGGACCCCGGTCCATTCTTTTACATCTGAAATACAATCTACTGCAATCATTGTTCTCTACTGTTTTATGCAAACAAACATCATTTTCCATTCGATACGTTTAACCCTTTGTTTTCAGCAAGCCGGTGAGATTGACAACCTCACTGTTAAGTTGGGGCAAAGTAATTTGATTGTGTTGTGCAGGTTCCACGTTGGCACCGGAATCCCTGGTGTTGCGCCGCACTACACTCCTTCACCAACACCTTCGAAGCAAACCTCGTTTTCCTACTGGTTCGATTAAACCTTGGTTTCATACTGAGGGAAAACTTACTGCTGCACTCATCATACCTTCCTCTTGGGGTTCCCAACTGACGTGTGACGTACAAGCATTGTTTCTGGCACTATTGCCGGGAGATATTCCCTCGTCAACTAGAGCCACCAACACGTTTTCTGGCGCCGTTGCCGGGGAAAACCGAATTGCTTCTGCAAGGGGAGTCTCTCACACCCAATCTCTTTACTTTGTTATTTGTCTTGCTTAGTTTATTTTTATTTAGTCTTGTTTGCTCTCTTTATCAAAAACACAAAAAAATTAGTTCCTTTTTATTTCGAATTACTATTATGACTAGTTGTTTTCAATGTCTTATCTCTATGAAACTGGGTCTCGTTATAAGAATTACCGCTTCTCTCCAAAAGGAAAACATCTATGGGAACAAATAAGAAGATTGAATGGTTTTGCTAAGAACTTGTGTTCTACATATGATGAATCCTACTGCTTTAATGAATCTCTTTGCTATAGAAGGCACAAACATCTCCCTTTCCAATGTGAGTATACTGATAATGAAACCTTGGCTGCCTATGCTAAAGGAAACTATGATTTTGGTAATCTTGAACAAATTGAAGAGTTTATTGTTTTTAAGGGTGCCCTTGAAATTAGTTCTTATCTTGAACATAAAACTGATGCCCCTTATAAATCTGAATGTATTGCCATACTTAAATATTGTTGTGATACCTACAAGGATAATAATTCTTACATTACTGAACATCTTGAGAGGATGTTTCCTCAAAAAGATGAAACTTGTGCCTTGCAGGAACCTGAGGAAGAGGAAATTGCTGAAACTGTGATCTCATTGGATGAAAAAGAGGAGGAGAGTGAAGAACAAAAGGAGGATCTACCTTCTAATGACAGTAACTCTTCAACTCTTACACTATTTAATTGCCCTCCATGCCTACCTAAGGAGGAAGAGTGTTATATTGTTGAATGCCATGATTCTTTTGAAATATCTCCTTTTGATAAATTTTACGTAACAAGCTCCTTGACTCAAGAAAACGAAATTTCAGAAATAAAACAATGGCTCCCTAATGCTATATATGATAATGCTCTTGATGATGGTCCTATATTGCCTAATGATATTTATTATACTACTATTGTCAAAAGTGGGTTTAATGACCCCACTGTTTTTGAACTTAATAAAAATTATGTGTTTGTAGATCATGAAAAGCATGCTTTATGTGATAGTTATATAGTTGAGTTTGTTCATGATGCTACTGAAAGTTATTATGAGAGAGGAAAATATGGTTATAAAAGTTTTCAAGTCACTAAAACACCTCTCTTTATGTTGAAAGTTTTGAAGTTGTACTTGTTTCATCTTTCTATGCTAGTTGCTTTATGCTTCAATAATTTATTTTGTTACAAGGTTCCCTTGCATAGAAAGTGGGTTAGACTTAAATGCGTTTGATATTTGCCTCTTGATGCTCTCTTTTGTTTTTCAAGTTCTATTCCTATGAGAGCATCATTAAAATCTTTTAGCCTAGCTAAAGGCATTAAAGAAAGCGCTTTAGGGAGGCAACCCTTTATCTTTTATTTTTAGTTTTTCTCAAGGAGTTTTGTTACTTCTGTAGCAACTCCTTTGTATCTTTATTTTATCGCAATGTTGTGCCAAGTAAAGTTCTATATTGAAAGTTGATGCAAGATTTGGATTTCTGCGCAGTGACAGATTTTTAGCTGTCACGGATTTGAGCTTATCTCCCTGTAGAAAATTCAAAAAATTCTGAGAAAAATCACGCATATTCCTGAGATATGTACGCAACTTTCATTATTTTAGGCCAGATCCATCTGAGCAACTTAAGTGCCTCGAAAAAATTCGTCATTCCAGACTGTTCTGTTTTTGACAGATTCTGCCTTTTGTTTTGCATTCGCTCTTTTACTGTGTTTGTGTGGATTTCTTTGCTCCACAAAGCATTGGTGGCTGTAGCTAATGTCCAGAAGCTTTGGGATTGATTGTATCATTACAGAATATGAGAATTTTTGATTATGCACTAACCCTCTAATGAGAACTGTCTTGAGTTTGGTGTGAAGGAAGTTTTCAAGGATCAAGCGAGAAGGGTGATATTATGTGATCAAGAAGAGTGAAAAGCCTAAGCTTGGGGATGCCCCCGTGGTTCATCCCAACCATATTCAGAGAGACTCAAGCGTCTAAGCTTGGGGATGCCCAAGGCATCCCCTTCTTCATCAACAAACTTATCAGGTCATCTCTAGTGAAACTATATTTTAATTCTTTCACATCTTATGCGCTTTACTTGGAGCGTCTGTGTGTTTTTATTTTTGTTTTTGTTTGAATAAATTCGGATCCTAGCAATCCTTGTGTGGGAGAGAGACACGCTCCGCTTTTTCATGTGAATACTCATGTTCTTCACTTATATTTGTTGAGTATTCTTAACTAGCTACTGCAGTGCTTTTAGCTCCTGTTTTTCATGCATCTCTTCGAGCTGTTAGCACTTGTTTATAAATACTCTCTTGCTGCATTATATTATCATTTGGAGAGTTTATGTTTAATAAATTATTGGTGTTTGTTTGGAAGAAAGAAAATGCTACATGTAGTAGTTGGTATTGGAAAAGACATATGCATTCTTGTAGATCATTGTCTTGTTTTGATTTGATGCTTTGCAATTGTTTTGAGCTCTCAAGTAGATCATGTTTAAGCTCTTGCATCATGTAGTTAAAGCCTAGTAGTGGAGAACTACCGTAGAGCTTGTTGAGACTTGGGATGCATATTTGTTCTCTCTAAGGTCTAGATATTTTCTGGTAAAATGTTTGAGCAACAAGGAAGACAGTGTAGAGTCTTATAATACTTGCAATATGTTTTTATGTGATTCTTGCTGTACCGGTTTATACTTGTGTTTGCTTCAAACAACCTTGCTAGCCTAAACTCTGTACTGAGAGGGAATGCTTCTCGTGCATCCAAAACTTGAGCCAAAACCCATGCCATTTGTGTCCACCATACCTACCTACTATGTGGTATTTCCTGCCATTCCAAGTAAATATTTCATGTGCTACCTTTAAACTATTCAAAACTTTATTACTCCTTATTTGTGTCAATGTTTTATAGCTCATGAGGAAGTATGTGGTGTTTTATCTTTCAATCTTGTCATTTACTTCTGACAGACTTTCACCTGGACTAGTGGCATATACATCCGCTTATCCAATAATTTGCAAAAAGAGCTGGCAACGGGGTGCCCAGCCCCAATTAATTACAACTTTCATTAATAATTCTCTTCACATGTTTTGCCCTGATTTATCAGTAAGCAACTTAATTTTGCAATAGACACTCCTCCATGGTATGTGAATGTTGGAAGGCACCCGAGGATTCGGTTAGCCATGGCTTGTGTAAGCAAAAGGTTGGGAGGAGTGTCATCTATAAAGAAACTAAAATACATGTGTAAACAAAAGAGAAGAGGGATGATCTACCTTGCTGGTAGAGATAACGTCCTTCATGGGAGCCGCTCTTTGAAAGTCTGGTTGACAAGGGGGTTAGAGTGCCCACTACCATTCGTTGACAACAACAAACACCTCTCAAATACTTATTTTGTGCTCTCTATATGCTTTCGAAAACTTAAAAAGCTCTAGCACATGATTTAATCCCTGCTTCCCTCTGCGAAGGGCCTATCTTTTACTTTATGTTGAGTCAGTTTACCTACTCCTTTCTATCTTAGAAGCAAACACTTGTGTCAACTTTGTGTGCATTGATTCTTACATATTTACTTATTGCACTTGTTATATTGCTTTATGTTGACAACTATCCATGAGATATACATGTTACAAGTTGAAAGCAAATGCTGAAACTTAATCATCCTTTGTGTTGCTTCAATGCCTTTTACTTTGAATCTATTGCTTTATGAGTTACCTCTTATGCAAAACTTTTTGATGCTTGTCTTGAAAGTACTATTCATGAAAAGTTTTTGCTTATATGATTCATTGTTTACTCTTTATCTATTTGTTAGCAAACTATAGATCATTGCTTTGAGTCACTTCATTCATGACATGAGCCTTGCAATATATTGATCAAGATTGTGTGAAAGCATGTCTCCTCAGAAATTATTTGTTGTTATCGTTTTACCTACTCGAGGACGAGTAGAACTAAGCTTGGGGATGCTTGATACGTCTCCAACGTATCCATAATTTCTGCTGTTCCATGCTTATATTATACCATTTGCTACATGTTTTATATACACTTCGTATCACTTTTATGCATTTTCTGGGACTAACCTATTAACAAGATGCCACAGTGCCAGTTCCCTGTTTTCTGCTGTTTTTGGTTTCAGAAAGTTACTTCTGGAAATATTCTCGGAATTGCACGAAACAAAAGGCCAGTCCCTATTTTTCCAGCACGTACACGGAGTCCGAAGGAGAGACGAAGGAGAGCCACGAGGTGGCCAAACCACCAGGCGGCGCGGCAGTGGGCCCAGCCGCGCCGCCTGTGGTTTGGGCCCCTCGGGGGTCCGCCGACATCGCCCCTTCGCCTATTTATTCCCCGAGACGCGAAAACCCTAAAACACCGAGCCTTTCATCCAGAACATATTCGCTGCCGCCGCCGTCGTCAACCCTAACTCGGGGGGTTTCTGAAGCTCTTCCCGGCACCCTGCCGGAGAGGGGAATCATCACCGGAGGGCTCTACATCGCCATGCCCGCCTCCGGAGTGATGCGTGAGTAGTTCATCCTTGGACTATGGGTCCATAGCAGTAGCTAGATGGTTGTCTTCTCCACTTGTGCCATCATGTTTAGATCTTGTGAGCTGCCTATCATGATCAAGATCATCTTATTGTAATGCTACATGTTGTGTTTGCTGGGATCTGACTTATATTGATACCTATGTGGAGCTGAATATTATATTATCATGTCTATGTCATTTGTGATCTTGCATGCTCTCCGTTACTTGTTGAAGCCTTGGCCACGTGAATACTTGTAACTCCAAGAGGGGTATTTATGCATGATAGTTGGGTTCAACCTCTATTTAACCTGGGATAGTGACAGCAAGTTCTAAGGTTGTAGATGTGTTGTTGCCACTAGGGGTAAAACAGCAATGCTTTATTCAAGGATGAATGTATTGTTTACATTACGCACATTACTTAATGCAATTGTCTGTTGCTTGCAACTTAATACTGGAAGGGGTACGGATGTTAACCGGAAAGTGGACTATTTAGGCATAGATGCATGCTGGATAGCGGTCTATGTACTTTGTCGTAATGCCCAAATGAATCTCATAGTAGACACCACAGCTCACACATGCATGTTATATGCACTTATCAATTGTCAATTGCCCAGCTGTAATTTGTTTACCCAGCATGTTAGTTATCTTATTGGAGAGACACCACTAGTGAACTGTGGACCCCGGTCCATTCTTTTACATCTGAAATACAATCTACTGCAATCATTGTTCTCTACTGTTTTATGCAAACAAACATCATTTTCCATTCGATACGTTTAACCCTTTGTTTTCAGCAAGCCGGTGAGATTGACAACCTCACTGTTAAGTTGGGGCAAAGTAATTTGATTGTGTTGTGCAGGTTCCACGTTGGCACCGGAATCCCTGGTGTTGCGCCGCACTACACTCCTTCACCAACACCTTCGAAGCAAACCTCGTTTTCCTACTGGTTCGATTAAACCTTGGTTTCATACTGAGGGAAAACTTACTGCTGCACTCATCATACCTTCCTCTTGGGGTTCCCAACTGACGTGTGACGTACAAGCATTGTTTCTGGCACTATTGCCGAGGAGATATTCCCTCGTCAACCTAGAGCCACCAGTTGATTACTCTTGTTATTGATGCTATTGGGTGAAACCATTGGACTAAGGTTTATGTTCAGATTGTTATTCATCATCATATCACCTCTGATCATGTTCCGTATGATGTCTTGTGAGTAGTTCGTTTAGTTCTTGAGGACATGGGAGAAGTCTTGATGTTAGTAGTGAACTATGTTGAGTAATATTTAATGGTTTGATGCTTAAGTTGTGGTGTTATTCTTCTAGTGGTGTCATGTGAACGTCGACTACATGATACTTCACCTTTATGGGCCTAGGGGAATGCATTGTGTATTCGTTTGCCAATTGTGGGGTTGCCGGAGTGACAGAAACCTGAACACCCGTTGGTATATCGATGCATGAGGGATAGCAGGATCTCAAAGTTTAAGGCTGTGGTTAGTTTATCTTAATTACTTTCTTGTATTTGCGGATGCTTGCAAGGGGTATAATCACAAGTATGTATTAGTCCTAGGAAGGGCGGTGCATTAGCATAGGTTCACCCACACAACACTTATCAAAACAATGAAGATTAATCAACTATATGAAGCGAAAGCACTTGACAATATTCCCGTGTGTCCTCAAGAACGTTTGGTCATTATAAGTACAACAACCGGCTTGTCCTTTGCTGTAGAAAGGATTGGGCCACTCGCTGCAACTATTATTACTGCATTTTATTTACTTGTACTTTATTTATCTGTCATATCAAAAACTCCTAAAAACTTGTCTGAGAGCATTTACAGTGAATCCTTCATCAAAACCGCTTGTCAACACCTTCTGCTCCTCGTTGGGTTCGACACTCTTATTTATCGAAAGTACTACGATACACCCCCTATACTTGTGGGTTATCAAGACTATTTTCTGGCGCCGTTGCCGGGGAGTGTAGCGCTATTGGTAAGTGGAATTGGTAAGGGAAACATTTATTGTACGTGCTGTTTTTATTTTTGCCTGCTGCTATATCTCATTATGGAGGGGTCTTCTCTTGAATTCCTATTTGGGAAAACAACTACCACTGCTAAGGTAGTAGAGGAGGCGCCAGATGAGCAGGTAATACCGTTCAAAATTCCTATGAAAATTGTTGAACGTGTCACAAATAACCGCTATGCAGGAGATGGAACTGTCCATCCTGGAGATCATTTGTTATTTCTGCATGAATTGTGCGAGTTATTTAAGTGTGCAGGTATCTCGATGGGAGAAGTTAAGAAGAAATTATTCTCTCTATCACTGTCTGGTAAAGCTGCACATTGGTATAAACTGCTGAAGAATGGGTATTCTCTTGGATGGGAGGAAATTGTACCTCTCTTTTACTCCAAATTCTATCCTCCAAGTGAGATTCATAAGGATCGGAACCTCATATATAACTTCTGGCCCTATGATGGAGAGAGTATCGCTCAAGCGTGGGGGAGATTGAAGGCATTAATGCTCAAATGTCCCATTCATGAGCTTCCTGGTAATATTGTTATTGATAACTTTTATGCAAGACTCTCCTTTCAAGATAAAACTCTATTGGATACCACTTGTGCTGGATCGTTCACTCGTAATAAAGAAGAGTTTAAGTGGGACCTTCTTGATCGGATTCAGGAGAACACTGAAGGATGGGAGAATGACAAAGGTAGGGAGTCAGGTATAAACTATGACTTTGAGTGTGTTAAAAATTTTATGGATACTGATGATTATCGCAAAATTAGCACTACTTATGGTCTTGACTCTCAAATTGTTGCAAACTTTTATAAAGCCTTTGCTTCCTATTTCGGTTTGCCGAAGGAGGGTTTTAAAAATTATCATGAACCATATAAAGATGAATCTGTTTCTCATATATCTAAAGGTGTTGAGGTTAATGTTGCTGATCGCATTATTCCAGAACCTTATATTGAAAAAGTTCCTTTTCCTAATAAGATTAAGGAACATACTATCATAACTGGTGTTGTTAGTAAAAGTAATAAGAAAACTACCAAACCTGATGAGCAAATAACTGTTGAACCTGTTGTAGCATTGGTTAAAGATCTTGTCACTGAAAATTTAGAAGATAGACACATTATCTTTTGTGAGGATGCTTCTAATATTGTCTCACATCCTAAAAGTTCTAGGAAGTCTAGTGTTCCTGTGCTTTCTGTTGGGATAGGTGATCATTGCTATTATGGTTTATGTGATATTGGTGCAAGTTCTAGTGCTATTCCTTATGAGCTTTACAGGGAAATTATGCACGAAATTGCTCCTTGTAAACTTGAAGAGATTGATGTGGTTATTCAGCTTGCTAATAGGGAAACTATCTCTCCAATTGGTATCATTAGAGATGTCGAAGTCCTTTGTGGTAAGACTAAATACCCTGCTGATTTTCTTGTACTTGGGTCGGCTGCCAATGATAGTTGTCCTATTATTTTTGGTAGACCTTTTCTGAATACTTGTGGTGCTGTTATAGACTGTAAGAAAGAGAAAATCTTTACTAAATTTGCTGGTGAATCTTATGAATTCAATTTCTCTAAATTTGCTAAAGCACCTTATGAAACTGAATTGCCTAGTGAGGATTTTGAAATTGCTCAACTTGCATCTATTGTTCTTGCTCCTAACAATGCTTTGCAGCAACATATGGAGAATCATGAAAGTGAGAACTTCAGGGAAGAAAGGAATGAGCTTGATGAAGTATTCCTTCGTCAACCTATGCTCAAACACAATTTACCTGTGGAAGATTTGGGTACCACAATGCCACCCAAGGAGGATCCTGTTTTTGATTTGAAACCTCTGCCTGATAATCTTAAATATGCTTATATTGATGATAAGAAAATATATCCTGTTATTATCAGCTCTAAACTTTCAGGTACAGAGGAGGAAAGGTTATTGGGAGTGTTGAGGAAACACCGCGGAGCTATGGGATATACTCTTGATGACCTGAAGGGAATTTCTCCTACTATATGTCAGCACGCCATCAACATGGAACCTGATGCAAAGCCTGTTGTTGAGCATCAGCGTCGTTTAATACCCAAGATGAAAGAAGTGGTAAGAAATGAGGTATTAAAACTTCTTGAAGCTGGTATTATTTATCCTATTGCTGATAGTAGATGGGTAAGTCCTGTGCATTGTGTTCCTAAGAAAGGAGGAATTACCGTTGTTCCTAATGAAAATGATGAACTAATTCCTCAAAGAGTAGTAGTTGGTTATAGGATGTGCATTGATTTTAGAAAGGTTAACAAAGTAACTAAGAAAGATCATTATCCTTTGCCTTTTATTGATCAAATGCTTGAGAGGTTGTCCAAGAAAACTCACTTTTGTTTCCTTGATGGGTATTCTGGGTTTTCTCAAATTGCTGTGAGAGCGCAAGATCAAGAGAAAACTACTTTTACTTGTCCTTATGGAACTTATGCTTATAGACGTATGCCTTTTGGTTTATGTAATGCTCCTGCTACTTTTCAAAGATGCATGTCTGCTATTTTTCATGGCTTTTGTGAGGAAATTGTGGAAGTCTTCATGGACGATTTCTCCGTCTATGGAACTTCCTTTGATAATTGTTTGCACAACCTTGACAAAGTTTTGCAGAGATGTGAAGAAACTAGCCTTGTTCTTAATTGGGAGAAATGCCACTTTATGGTTAATGAAGGAATTGTTCTTGGACATAAAATTTCTGAAAGAGGTATTGAAGTTGATCGAGCTAAAGTGGAGGCAATTGAAAAGATGCCTTGTCCCAAAGATGTTAAAGGTATTCGTAGTATTCTTGGTCATGCTGGTTTTTATAGGAGGTTTATTAAAGATTTCTCTAAAATTTCCAAGCCTCTTACTAATCTTCTTCAAAAAGATGTACCTTTGTTTTTGATGATGATTGTAAGGAAGCTTTTGAAACTTTGAAAAAGGCTTTAATCACCGCTCCTGTAGTTGAACCACCTGATTGGAATTTACCTTTTGAAATTATGTGTGATGCTAGTGATTATGCTGTAGGCGCTGTTCTTGGGCAGCGAGTAGATAAAAAGTTAAATGTTATTCATTATGCTAGTAAAACTCTTGATTCTGCTCAAAAGAATTATGCCACTACTGAAAAAGAATTTCTAGCTGTAGTTTTTGCTTGTGACAAATTTCGACCCTACATAGTTGATTCGAAAGTCACTATTCATACTGATCATGCTGCAATTAGATACCTTATGGAAAAGAAAGATGCTAAGCCAAGGCTTATTAGATGGGTACTTCTTTTGCAAGAATTTGATTTGCATATCATAGATAGAAAAGGTGCTGAAAATCCTGTTGCTGATAATTTGTCTAGATTGGAAAGCATTCCTTATGATCCTATTCCTGTTAATGATAGCTTTCCAAATGAACAATTGGCTGCAATAAGTGTAAGTTCGCGAGATAGTCCTTGGTATGCTGATTATGCTAACTTTATTGTTTCCAAGTACTTGCCTCCAACCTTTTCAGCTCAGCAAAGAAGGAAATTCTTTTATGACTTGCGGCATTACTTTTGGGATGACCCACACTTATATAAAGAAGGAGTCGATGGTATTATGCGAAGATGTGTTCCTGAATATGAACAACAGGAAATACTGAGGAAATGCCATGGAAGTGCTTATGGAGGGCATCACGCTGGAGATAGAACTGCGCAGAAAGTTCTACAATCAGGTTTTTATTGGCCTACCCTCTTTAAGGATGCAAGAAAGTTTATTTTATCTTGTGATGAATGTCAAAGGGTTGGTAATATCTCTAGACGCAATGAAATGCCTATGAGTTATTCTCTTGTTATTGAACCATTTGATTGTTGGGGATTCGACTTCATGGGTCCTTTTCCTTCTTCACAAGGTAATACTCATATACTTGTTGCTGTTGATTATGTCACTAAATGGGTAGAAGCTATACCTACTAAAAGTGCTGATGGTGAGACCTCTTTAAAAATGCTTCAAGATGTCATTTTTCCTAGGTTTGGTGTACCTAGATATCTTATGACTGATGGAGGTTCTCATTTTATCCATGGTGGTTTTAGAAAGACTCTTGCTAAATATGGTGTTAATCATAGAATTGCTTCAGCCTATCATCCTCAAACTAGTGGACAAGTAGAATTGTCAAATAGGGAGATTAAATCTATCTTGCAAAAGACTGTTAATAAATCTAGAAAAAATTGGGCTAGTAAGTTAAATGATGCTTTATGGGCTTATAGAACTGCTTATAAGAACCCCATGGGCATGTCTCCTTATAAAATGGTTTATGGTAAAGCTTGTCACTTGCCTTTAGAATTAGAACACAAAGCTTATTGGGCAGTGAGAGAACTTAATAGAGATTTTAAACTTGCCGGTGAGAAAAGGTTGTTGCATTTAAGTTCTTTAGATGAATGGAGAAGTGAGGCTTATGAAAATGCTAGACTCTTTAAAGAAAAAGTTAAGAGATGGCATGATAGGAGAATTCTTAAAAGAGAATTTAATGTTGGTGAGAAAGTTCTATTGTATAGGTCTCGTCTCAGATTTTTTGCAGGAAAGTTACTCTCAAAATGGGAAGGACCATTTGTTATTGTGGAGGTGTATCGTTCAGGTGCAATAAAAATTGCTTCATTGAAAGATAACTCTACACAAGTGGTAAATGGTCAAAGACTCAAGCATTATATTTCTGGAGATTCTATTAATGAAGAGGTTGATACAATTAAAGTGGTGACTCCGGAAACTTTCATTGAAGAACATTTTTCTGGGACTGCAGAATTCGATTCGAATAGGTAACAGTTTCGGTAAGAAAAGTTTCGCGAATAACTTTCTAGAAGATATTTTCGTCGTTTTTATTAAATATGGAAAAATAAGAGACCGAACCGGATGGGAGACGGCACCCGTGGTGCCCAAACCATAGGTCGGCGCGGTGGGCCCCCAGCCGCGCCGCCTGGTGGTTTGAGCACCCCGGAGCTCGTCTCCGATCAGGTTTCCTCCTGTACCTTCCTTATGTTGTAAAACTTTTTGCTATATAACTCACCCGAACCCCCGAGGTTCGTATCTCGCCTTTTCATCGTGTTTCGTTTCGAGCTGTTTCTGTCCAGATATTGTTTTCAGATTTAGAAGCGCCATGGTCTCCAACAACAACAACAAGGGCAAGGAGCCTTTGGAAGACGAGACTCAAGACCCCAAGCTGAAGGAGGAAGTCAAGAGCAAAACAAAGGGAGAACAGCCTGCAGTCAGGAAGCCCACCTTTGTGGGATCGGTTAACGCTCAACGTGCTTTTTCTCATAACCTGCAGGGAGCAATACCACCTATTCCGGACTACAGCT
Organism: Poa pratensis; assembly: GCA_947311845.1. Taxonomy (NCBI): domain Eukaryota; kingdom Viridiplantae; phylum Streptophyta; class Magnoliopsida; order Poales; family Poaceae; genus Poa; species Poa pratensis. The sequence goes on along the minus strand of CAMZMU010000112.1, from coordinate 5,472,270 downwards.
CTTTTCCGGCAGTGACGGAAGTACTTCGAGTTACAGATGAGTTCTGTGATCAATACCGAGCCCTGCGGAGGGAGGTGGAAATACTCCAGGAAGAGAATATCAGACTCCGCCGAATGCTGGAACGGTTTCTTACTCCAATCCAAGTCATACCGCCACCACCACCGAAGGAGTAATTCATCATAAGTATTGGCATCCCCTTGGTTTGTTCCAAGCTTGGGGGAGTGCCGCGGTATCACATCATTATCTTTACCTTTTACTTTTCCATAAAGTCATATCGTGAGTAGGGAAGTTATCTTATATGATGGTTTGCAATGTGGAAGTATCTCTCTTTTAGTTGGTTATCTATGTATCCCTTGGTGTGAGTTGCCGTTATGAAATATTAATGAGAAGTTTTATCATTTACTTTCTGCATACTTTATTTTAGCTTGCAATTCTCTTTCATATTGATAACCTTGTTGTTAGTATAGGGATCACTTTTTAGAGCACCAAGTTAATCTTTTTGGTTTTGGCAAACTTAGCATTGGTCAGTAGTAGACAATACTTTGAGACTTAAGTAGAGAGAGGGAGTGCATGCAAATATATTATTCCATGATCTTTCTTTCTTTGTAGCTCATAAGCTTAGTATTCTTAAGTTAAACTATTTGTGCTTCTAAGGAAGATTGCATGATTATTCTTATCACTTGTATAATTGTTTGTATCCCTCAACTCTTATGCTTGCTACATAACCTTGCTAGCCAAAGACCTGTATCGAGAGGGAATGCTTCTCATACATCCAAACCTTGAGCCAAACCATTGCCATTCGAGTCCACCATAACTTCCTACTATATGGTATTTTGCGCCATTCCAAGTAAATACTTCATGTGCTACCTTTAAATTATTCAAAACTTATTACTCCTAGTTTTGTGTCACTGTTTATTAGCTCATGAGGGTTCTGTAGAGTTTCTCTAGCACTTTTGTCAAACAGACTTTCACCAATGGACTAGTGGCATATACACCGCTTATCCAACAATTTGCAAAAAGAGCTGGCAAATGGGGTGCCCAGTCCCAATTAACTACAACTTTCATTAATAATTCTCTTCACATGTTTTGCCCTGATTTATCAGTAAGCAACTTAATTTGCAAATAGACACTCCTCCATGGTATGTGAATGTTGGAAGGCACCCGAGGATTCGGTTAGCCATGGCTTGTGTAAGCAAAAGGTTGGGAGGAGTGTCAACTATAAAGAAACTAAAATACATGTGTAAACAAAAGAGAAGAGGGATGATCTACCTTGCTGGTAGAGATAACGTCCTTCATGGGAGCCGCTCTTGAAAGTCTGGTTGACAAGGGGTTAGTGTTCACTTTACTACGATTCGTTGACAACGACATACATAGCTCAAACAACTATTTTCATACTCTCTATATGCTTTGCAAAACTTAAAAGCTCTAGCACATGATTTAATCCCTGCTTCCCTCTGCGAAGGGCCTATCTTTTACATTATTGTTGAGTCAGTAAACCCATTCCTCTCTATCTCAAGCAAGCATTTGAGTTGTTGAGATCCAATTAGTTATATGTGTTGATACTTCTAATCATATCTCTCATTTCCTTGTTTCGCACAATAGCTTTTATCCGAATGAATATAACTTTGAAAGTTATCAATGACTGTAAGGAGACTGTTATGATTAAGGCATGTAAGTTCTGCTATATAAGCTCTGATATAAAGACTCTTCTCGAAAGATAAGTATGATCTGTTAATTGTTCTCTGACCAAGAGTTTAAGTTTGCCTTCACCAATCATGGTTCTCTTTATGCACTTCATCGTGGTTCCCTTTACTTATTTCAAGTTAGATTATATGAAGGGAAGTTGCTGTCTAGAATGACTTGTGTATCAATGAATGTGATGCTTCTTGTCCGTATTTTATTTATCGACACTTTGCTCCATAAACTTGTGGTCATGTTTACTGAGCTCAGTTTTCGCTTGGGGACAAGCGAGGTCTAAGCTTGGGGGGGTTGATACGTCCATTTTGCATCACTATTTTATATCATAATTTACTGCTATTCATCGATATATTTCATATTTAGAAGTGTTACTTATGTTATTTTACCTATTTTGCATGTTTGATGAATAATGGAGAATTGGACACCGGAGTCAGGATTCTGCTGGAAAAAGCACCGTCGAGATGCACTATTTCTGAAGATCAATAAATCGAAGGAGACATATGGAAGTTCCTATTTTACCAGAAGATGGAGGAGGCCAAAAGGGGAGCTGAGATGGGCCATGGTGGGCCCTCCTCACCCCTTGGCGCGGTGGGGCCCCCTGCCGCGCCGACAGGTGGTTTGGGGGCCCTGGCCCACCTCAGCCGTTCCCCCTTCGCGTACTTGACCCCCTCGAACCCTAACACACGGAGGAGGCCATCGAAATATTCCGCCGCCTCCACGAGGCGGAAAACACCAGAGAGCGAAAAGCTCCCCTGCAGGAAGAAATCTGCCGGGGGAAATTCCCTCCCGGAGGGGGAAATCGTCGCCATCATCACCGTCATCGAGCTGGACTTCATCGGGATCATCATCATCATCATCTCCACCGCCAACACCATCATCACCACCGCTGCACCCCGTCTCCGTTATAACATCTAGGGCTGAATCTTGTCTATTTCATAGGGGAAACTCTCCCGGTGTTGATTACTCTTGTTATTGATGCTATTGGGTGAAACCATTGGACTAAGGTTTATGTTCAGATTGTTATTCATCATCATATCACCTCTGATCATGTTCCGTATGATGTCTTGTGAGTAGTTCGTTTAGTTCTTGAGGACATGGGAGAAGTCTTGATGTTAGTAGTGAACTATGTTGAGTAATATTTAATGGTTTGATGCTTAAGTTGTGGTGTTATTCTTCTAGTGGTGTCATGTGAACGTCGACTACATGATACTTCACCTTTATGGGCCTAGGGGAATGCATTGTGTATTCGTTTGCCAATTGTGGGGTTGCCGGAGTGACAGAAACCTGAACACCCGTTGGTATATCGATGCATGAGGGATAGCAGGATCTCAAAGTTTAAGGCTGTGGTTAGTTTATCTTAATTACTTTCTTGTATTTGCGGATGCTTGCAAGGGGTATAATCACAAGTATGTATTAGTCCTAGGAAGGGCGGTGCATTAGCATAGGTTCACCCACACAACACTTATCAAAACAATGAAGATTAATCAACTATATGAAGCGAAAGCACTTGACAATATTCCCGTGTGTCCTCAAGAACGTTTGGTCATTATAAGTACAACAACCGGCTTGTCCTTTGCTGTAGAAAGGATTGGGCCACTCGCTGCAACTATTATTACTGCATTTTATTTACTTGTACTTTATTTATCTGTCATATCAAAAACCCTAAAAACTTGTCTGAGAGCATTTACAGTGAATCCTTCATCAAACCGCTTGTCAACACCTTCTGCTCCTCGTTGGGTTCGACACTCTTATTTATCGAAAGTACTACGATACACCCCCTATACTTGTGGGTTATCAGACGCCGCCTCCCTCCTCTGCTCCGGCCGGCCACCACCGCACTGTCGCCGCGCGCCATCGACGGCCTCCCGCGCACCAGCGGCGCCGCCATCGCTCCGGCCCGTACGTCGCCGCGCGCGCCATCGCCGCCCCTGCTCCGCCGCCATCCGCCGCCCTGCTCTCCGGCCTCCACACGAACGGCGCCGCGCCTCCTGCTCCGGCGCCCTCCACGACGTGCTCCGGCCGCCGCGTAGCCCTGCTCCGGCCCTCCACGAAGGTGAGTTTTTTTTCATTTTTTTTATTTTAGTACTGTTCTTTTGATTAGTACTGTTATTTTAGTACTCATACATGTAATTTTAGGTGTTAGTGAAATTTTAGGTGTTAGAATTCTGACCTAGCACTAACACCTAAATTTAGCAAAGTTAGTAAATCAAAGTTAGTAAGTTAGCAAATTTAGGTTATTAGTGTTTCATTTTAGTAAAGTTAGCAAAGTTAGTAAAGTTCGAATTTGTTAATACTCCATAATGTTAAATCAATGTTAAATTAAAAATTGTGTTAGGAAAACAATGTTAAAAATTGTTGTAATTTTTGTGTATAAAAAATTTAAATTTGTTAATACTCCATAATGTTAAAACAATGTTAAATTATAAATTTTGTTAGGAAAACAATGTTAAAAATTGTGTTAGGAAAACAATTTTTGTTAATACTCCATAATTAGTTGCACTATTTTTGTTAAGAAATATTTGCTGCAATTTTTGTGTATAAGAAATTTAAATTTGCTATTAGCTATGAATTTTAAATTTCTATTAGCTATGAATTTTAAATTGCTATTAGCTATTATTTTAGACATTGCTATATTGGAAATTGTAGGATATTGTTCATTGCATTGTATCAATTTTTGTGTAAGAAATTTAAATTTGCTAAGTACTTTGTAAATTGCAGTGACATTGAGCGATGGAGGACGACGCCCCCTTCATCCGAGACGAGGAGAACGAAGAGCGAATGGCAGCAATTATTTTGAGAAGACCCTTGGAGTAAATACCGATGGAGAAGATTCCGATGAAGATTCCGATGGAGAAGATTTCAGCGCAAAATGTTTGAACGACTCCGGTGAGGGACTTGAGCTAGAAGAAATAAGAGACGTCGACGAAGTGCCCTTAGCAAACTCCGGCGAGGTATATATATATTAAATCTTGTTGATCACTGGATGCATTAATTGATTTATATTGCACTTATTAACGAATCATTTCTCTTTTAGCCCTCCGGATCTAAGCCTCCAAGTTCGCCAAAGACGCAACGAGGCCCGAACCAAAGGATAAAGCTTCCAGATGGTGCAAAGTTATCGATCGACGAAGTTGCTGCTGATGGCAAACCGACAAAACCCGAAGACACCTCTCGTAGATATGTACTTCAATGCGGAGTTCTTGTTAGGGACATGATCCCGATCACCATTGCAGAATGGAAAAAGCCGGTTAAAGCCAACATTGGAGCAAGTTATGTCGACAAAGAGCTAAAGATTTGCTTTGGGAAACACTCTTGGAATCTTTCAGCCTACCGGTAGGTCTCGAAAAGAAGAAGAAGGACAAAGTCAAGGAGTGGACTCTTAAGAAGATGGCCACACAATTCAACTGCTGAAGAATACATTGTGGAGAAAATATGAGAAGAAAACTCCAGAATTCACTGGACAACTTGAGAAGATAAAAGATGTGTGGGCCGAATTTGTGGCGTATAAGAAATCGGACGTCGTTGTGGCCCGATCGACCAAAAATAAGTTGAATGCTAAGAAGAAGAAATATTTCCATACTTTGGGGTCAGGTAGCTACAAGACTGCTGTGCCTAAGTGGGAATCCTTTGAAAACGACGTGCGTAAAAAAGGGATCACTCCACAGACAGATGACTGGCCCGAGAGGTCCAAGTTATGGTTGTTCGCGCATGGGGCAGGGTTGGAGCAGACACAGGGCTGATTGTTGCAAAGGGGAAATGGAAGAAAAGAATTACAAGGGTCGTCAAAAAACTAGTGGACGCAATAGAGAAAGTCAAAAAGGGAGAATTTGTTCCCGATAGAGAGGACGACGAGCTGACACTCGCCCTCGGGAATCCTGAACACGACGGACGATGTCGAGGCAGAGGAGCCGGCGTTAATAAGTATCAAGGATTTCCGGCGGACGTTGAAACTTATAGAAAGCGTTTCAGAAATAAGAAGAAGGAGTTGGACCGGTTCACGGCATTAGAACAACAGGTGAAGGGGTTCCAGGAGCAACTGAACGCACTTACCAAGACAAGGGAAATCTCAGCAGCTGGTGGTACAAGATCCTACAGTAGATGCCGCCCCATCTCAGCGGAAAAGCAGCGTGGGTTCCACGCAGCTAGACAAATTGTGTGCTATCGAACCGCCGGCGGCTCACTACCCGTGGATGATATCACGGAGAAGACAAATTGTGTGCTACACATGCCGATGAAGAACATTAGTTTTCCGGTGGCGGATGGGTATACTTTACCAAATCAACCTGGAGCAATCTTCCATTTTGCTCTGATTTCAGCTGGCTATGCTCGTGTCGGGGTGAAAACAGTTATGCCCGGATTCCATTCAGTGGATCTTGACATTCCTGGATGTGACGACGAGAAGACACTGGGAGAAGTCGAGTTAGGTATCGTTCTATGGAATAAGAAATACATCATGTTTCCAGATGCGGCGCCAAGGCCACCGACTCCTCCGAGTAGAAATCCACCACCTCAAAGTCCACCCGACCTCCCCTACGATTGGGAGCCCGCCGCGAGTCCATCGCCCGTGCCGTCCCGTCAGCCGACTGATGCGCCCAGTAGTAATTTGCCAAAGCGGAAGTTGTTCACGTCGACTAGTACTATGCTCAGTAAAGACAGGTCCCCTGTCAAGAAACGTGCACGTGCAAACATACCCGAGAAAGTCAAGAGTCCTGAGAAGAAGTTAGCTTGCGAGATGACTTCAGAGGAAATAACTACTAGCTTGCAAGAAGAGTCAAGAGCCTTTTTTGAACAGAAAAAACAGGAAAAACTGCAGGCACAACTGCACCCCGTAAAGGAATTTCCGAAGACTATACCAATGGACAAAAAAGATTACACCGTTGACTGCTTATATGACCCTCCACCGAAGCCCCTTTCAGACTATGAGCGCTTTATTCACAAGCAACATAGCGCACAGATGAGCGCACAGACGGAGGAAGCAAAGAAATGCGGGAAACAAGTTGCTCAGCTCGGAGAACAAGAAGTACAATCGATCGCCCCGCTCATCGTGCCTTCTGATAAGGCGGCTCAGCAAATGCACGAGGAGACAAGTTACGATGTTGCTCCGCTAGCATATAAATATGTTCATGGGCAGCCTCTGGTCATGGATCCGAAAGCTCTAACATCATAGTTATGGAAGTTGCATAACTGGTACCTGGCCGCTGCAAAAGAAGGGAAAATCTGTTTTCTGGCGAGAGTTCAGGAACAACACTACTTCCGAGAATATGCTGTGCAGGTTGAGTTCGAAGAAACTTTTTCAGATGTACAATCAACGTGCCCTCGACAAAGCTATCATCAGCTGCTATTGTCTGTAAGTAATTTATTTGTGTAATTTAATTCTTTAGTTAAGCTCTCGTTCATTGCCTATAATTATCCTCACGACATTCTTTTGTATGCTATTAATTATGTAGAATGAAGATTCGTGAATGCAGAGTGGGAGGAATCTGGGACATTGGGTTCATTGACCCGGATAAAATTCATCAAGTCACCGTAGAACAGCATGCCCACGACACGGAGGATGTTTTGCTAACTTTTTAAAGCGACAAAGTACCAAAAAAGAAATACTTTTTCCTTACAACTTCAAGTGAGTGTTACTGTCTTGTACACATTCTATATTTTGCTTTTCCGATATTAAGTGTAATTGATGAGTTATGAATAACCGCGTATATAAACGTGTCCAGGTTCCACTTCATTCTGATGATCATTAAAATCGATGTTGGACAAGTTAAAGTCTGAGACTCATTAAGGAGAGATCCTGAGGACTACAAAAGCGTGCGTGTAATGCTCAGGAGGTAATTTCAATCGCACTATATCGGCCTCTTTCGTTCATTTCCTGATATATCGGTCAAATAACTCATCAATTCATTTTCTTTGCCGGGCAGGGTTTGGAGAAAGTTCAGAGAGGAAGAACGCGGTGAGTGGAAAGAAAAGCTGGAGTTTAAGGCTAACTTGGTAAGTAGTACTTCACGTTTCAATACCATTATCAATCTCTTGATTATTATTTGATTGAATTCTATTCTCGTATAGTGGTGCCTAAAACAACCACCTGGGACAGATTTATGTGGATACTACGTTTGCGAGTACATTCGCATGATGGTCAACGAGAGAGATAATACTCGAAGAACTAGAGAGGTACGTTAAACATCATTCACAACTTTATTTTGCTACCATCAATTGTGTTAGTTTCCTTCATATAATTGATTTGATCTCCTTCTTTCAAATTAAGATGGCCAAAAAGCGGAACGAGCTCCTACCAGAAGACCACGTAAAAGCAATCACGGAGAAATTGGCGGGATTTTTCCTTACGGAGGTCATACCTGAATCCGGAGAATTCCACTATACCGACAAGTAGCCTCTCCCTCCATGTACTAGGAGTGATCTCCATATGTAATGAATTATGAGTACTTTATTCGATCTCCAAGTTGTATGTGTGCTATGTGATCTTCATGTGTGCGAAAATCTTTTTATGTGCATCGACGTGATCTCCTCCGAAACCCTAAACCCTGAAAAATAAACGAAAATAAAAAACAGAAACCCTAAACCCTGAAAAATAAACGAAAAGAAAAAAAGCAGAAATCTTTATACGAACCGGTACTAAAGGTCCTCCGCCTGCGCGCGCTCTGCTCTGCCCACGTGGAGGCCTTTAGCACCGGTTTGTAAGCAACCGGTACTAAAGGGGGGTACCCTTTAGTGCCGATTTATTAGCACCGGTTGCTCAACCGGTGCTAAAGGCCCTATAGAACCGGTTTTGTTGCCCCTTTTTCTACTAGTGCGCTAGACAGAATGCATCGTGCACATGCGATTGTTTACATGTTCTAGAGCCTTGCTCTGCGACTTATGTCTTTCCCATCGCGCCTCTTTCGAATGTTACCGCGTGAAACCAAATGCAACTAAGTTCATTATTACCGTGTGAAACTTCAAAAAAAAAACATTGTGTGGCTACCACTTTCGACATTTGTTTGGTGATATGCCCATTTGAAACCTAATATAAGTTTTTTTAGACTTTTTCACACATTCACATGCATTCACATGTATTTAGACATGTTTTAATATATATATCATTCATTTTAGTCCGTATCTATACAACATGTGACACACACCTAAAACATCTTATATTGTGGAACGGAGGAAGTAGACTAAAAAACGGCTTATAATTTGGAACGTAGGTAGTAGCATTACCACCATTACAGAAAAGTATCAAGGGAACAAAACATTACATGTCCTAGCTTCTGTTAATACAGGGCATGCAAATTGCAGCGCCTTCTAGTCTTTGTTCATCCTTTCCTTTTCTTTTTCTTTTTGGTTAGTGACTTTTCTGCGTACGCTTGAGTCGTGTAAAGTGGGACGTATTCTTCAAGCTTGTGGTGCATGCGGAGATCTCAACGGTTAGGATTCGCAAAAAGAAAAAGAAAAAGATCCCAACGGTTAAACGACAGGCACGGTCAATCACCCGCACTCGTCGCCACCCGCAAAAACTGATCCCTGAAAGAGCGTCCCTCCATCGATCTGCATCTAAACTCTCGTCCATCTTAAATCATCTTGCAAGATCACCCACCGGCCAGTCCACCCCACCATTCTTCCCGTCTTCGTTTCACAAGGAATCCATAGCCGGCATCCATGGCCCTGGAGCCAATGCAGCTGCTACCGGACCACATCCTCGCCTGCGTCCTCCGTTGTCTCCCGCGGCGCAGCCTCGCCGCGTCCCGCTGCGTCTGCACAACCTGGTGCGCCGTCATCGACGACTGCCGCCTGCTACGGACGGACCTCCTCCCGCTATCGGTCCAAGGGATCTTCTTCATCGAAGACATCAACCCGGACCTCCCGTAATTCTTCGCGAACCCCCTGATCCACCGCAAAATCGCCGCCAAGTTCGACTACTTGGACACGAAGTATGTTGATTATCTGCATATCGAGGATCATTGCAATGGACTTCTCTTGCTTTGGGATCAACTGGTGCTTAATCCGGCAACACGACAGTGGGCGCGTATGCCTCCGCCACCGCCGCCGTGCGCCGGGATGGAGGAATTCTTCGACGACATGTGCCTCGTGTTTGACCCAACCGTGTCGCCGCACTATGAGGTGATTTACATTCCTCGCGTCCCTTTCAGGTTTCGTCAACCGGCAATGTTCACGAGGGAATCGGAGTGGCTGCCCTCTCCATTCACAATACGATTCTTCTCTTCGAGGACATGGAGGTGGAGGAGAGATCGCTGATCCGGAGAGAAGAAGCTGCAGGGACCATTGCCGACATGCAATCATATAACCGACAAGAGAATCGCTACGACGTCTACTGGCATGGAGCGCTTTATGTTCAGTGCCAAAATGGCTCCATTATGCGGTATCTATTCGCCATTTCACCCTTAAACATGCATGTTTTGTGTTTGTCCTTTGCGTTCTTTAAGCTGAAGATCATTGCACTATCAATGTAACATGTTTATGTTCATCCATTTTGGCATTTGCAGCATAACCTTGTCGGATGGTGAGAATGAAGTGATCAAGTCGTCAGCATGTACCAGGCCAGGCGGCCGCACAGGGCCCATAAATTTTGGGGGGCCAAAATTTTGATATAGGCCTATGTACTAGTATATGCTTATCAGGTACAAATCTGAAGGAAAAAAGTAATATTGGGCTGAATCTGCTTGCTGGGCCGCATCCTTAGGTGGCGCTGTGCCGATGTTCGCGTCCGGCCGTCCGGCAAATCCTATGCGCCCGTTGGCGCCGCATAGAGGGAGCGCCTCCTGAAGCGAAGCCTTCCTGGGCCGGGCCCAAAACGAGCCGGTGTTCGGATTAGTTAGCTTCCTCGCCGGAGGCGGGGACGCCGACGGCGAGCGGCAGCGAGGCGCGGCGTCGCAGCCGGAGGAGAGGCGAAGCCCGAGGGCGCAGACGGGGGCGCCGTGGCGAGCGGCGGCGAGGCGCGGCGACGCGGCCAATGCCTCGGACAGGACCTCGCCGGAGACGGGAACGGCGCTGCGAGCGTCAGCGAGCTGCGACGTCGCCGGTGGAGGCGAGGGAACAGGGTTAACAGGTTCGGGTGGGGGGCCATATCGTGGTGACCGCCGCTCGGATTAGTTAGCTTCCTCGCCGGAGGCGGGGACGCCGGCGGCGAGCGGCAGCGAGGCGCGGCGTCGCAGCCGGAGGAGAGGAAGGCGGCAGCCGGAGGAGAGCCGAAGCCCGAGGGCGCAGACGGGGGCGCCGTGGCGAGCGGCAGCGAGGCGCGGCGACGCCGGCAAGGCCTCGGACAGGACCTCGCAGGAGACGGGGACGGCGCTGCGAGCGGCAGCGAGCTGCGACGTCGCCGGTGGAGGCGAGGGAACAGGGTTAACAGGTTCGGGTGAGGCGCGGGTTCGTAGCCGGAGGAGAGGAAGAAGGGAGGAAGAGGGAGCGGTGGTGGCGGTTGGGCCAGCCCACGTGGGCGGGCGTGCAGGCGGCGCGACTGGTATGTGGCGCCAACGGGTGCCGCAAAGGAGGTCCCCGGCCGTCCGCTCCCGTTCGCTCGGTCGTTTGTGGGCTTCGATCGTGGGTTTGATCGATCACATAAGCTAGGCAGCAATCGTTCAAGCGAAGGAAACTGGACAGGCGCGTTTCCCTGCCGCCAGCGTCGACTCCAGTACGTTCGTGCGAACCGAAAAGCCAGATAGAAAAATAGATCTGCGATCCGCCTCACGCTGCGACGGAACATGCGACACCGCGACAATCCCCTTCTCACTTCTGTTGATCGCGTTGTGCCTTGGTGAGTCCCCTTTTTATTCTCCGATTATGAGTTAATTAGTTCATCTAATTAGCAATTTTATTAATCACCAATTGGTAGATGTTTTGTGTTAGGATTCTCTTGAGTCTATACAAATTGATATTTTAGCACAAAACGGTTCAAGAAGAGACTTGTCAATTGAGAAAGGTACTAAGGATACATATCGTAGAAGGTTTTCTGCACTATTCTATAGAGTTTTGTTGACCATTGCAGTGACTATTGCATCGGTGGGAAGAAGCTTTTCTAAATTAAAATTATTGAAATCTTATATGCGTACTACAATGACACGACTCAATAAGCCACATAGCACTTGAGAGCGATGTGTTGGACAAGATTAATTATGAGGATATCATTGAAGATTTTATTTCAAATAACACTTAAAAAATGACGAGGTTCAACGATACATTATGCAACTGGACGTTGAATAGCTACGATTTTTGATATATCCAATCTATGTAAACCATTATGTCATATACATTTGAAATGTTCGTTAATTTATGGGCCCTATTTTAGAGTTTCGCACAGGGCCCTGGATTTTGCCGGCCCGGCCCTACATGTACCGACGGTTATCTAGGGAAATCAAAGGGTGTGTGTTGCGCGTTGATTAGAAACGATAGTTCATACCAACTCCGAATTTGGTTGCTTACTGAATTATGCGGTAAAATGGAGTGGAGCTTGAATGTTGACATCACCCTTGTGCAAGTTGCGGCAAATTTTTCCTGGTATGATGAGAACTCGGGACCGTGCATGTTACATGAAGGTAATTGTGACGAAGATAGTAGAGGAATACCATTGGTGGACGACAAATTTGAATGGGACTTCGGCGGCGGTATTATCCTTGAGGCTGGCGATAAACCTACACGTGGCTATTATATTCATTTCCTTGGATTTCATCCCTACAAAGAGATTGTCTTCTTGTGGGTATATAGAAAAAGAGTAGTAGCTTACGATTTGAGTAGCTCGAAAGTTCAAGACTTAGGCATGTTACGTCCACAATCTATTGGACATTCCTATCCATACACACCTTGTTGGATATGAGAGTCATACAAAGATCTTTAATGATGTATCGAGTTTCCAGGATTTTATTCAAATATCATACAACTTGTAACTTAATGTTGGTGAATAAATTTTTTGACGGCAAATAGTTTTTACAATTGATTCCAATCTTACTTTTATTTGCATTGTATGTGCCCTCCTTTTTTTTATCCATGAGATTAATGAAAATTGCATCTGAACACTCCACGAATTTGCCAGCAAAATGCAAATCGTCGGTGGCATGCAGCCATGCACCACCTCATTGATGAGCTCGTGCTAAGATTTTGTTGTGCATAAAGAAAAGGACACATATATGTTTTTTGAGTAAACAACGGAGGGTGAAGAGCCCACTTGAATTGTATTAATTCTCAACAAACCGGTTACAAACACATCCCCAAGACCCGGGGACAAGCAGGTTTTACATCAAGTTCAGGAGGGGAGTGACGCACATCACGCCAATAGCGGGCCACAATCAAGGTGGTGGGGCGCCTGAACTACCCATAAGCGGAGGTGATCACGAATGGCATCGAAGAACTCTGGAACCGTCGTGTCCAGGCCATCGAAGACACGACGGTACCTAGTTTTCCAGCCGATCCAGGCAGGAGAGCAGTTGCGGTCATCATGGAAAAAAAATAGCGCGCTATAGCGTTTTGAGAATTGTCTCGCTAAATAAATCGTGTACAATGTCTCGCTAATAGCATGCTATAGCGTGAAATATCACGATAATATCATATTTTAAGACCGTCGCTATTTTTTGTAACGCGCTATTTTTTTCCTTGGCGGTCATACGGAGAGAGGGCCCAGGTTGGGTGCGCAGCAGAGATGGCGTCGAGCACGCTAGCTAGAGTGGGAGTTGCGGTCATACGGACACGGACTATCCATATACATAGCATCTCCACCAGTCTAAAAAAATCACTCAGATAGCATCTTCCATGTACGTCATAGAACTACCTACCTCCTGAACATACCATAGGTCCATATGGTACTGTCTCTTTTTCTCTGGTCCTCCCATGTTTATCTTGGTACTGTGTTATTTATTTATTCTTTGAAATTTGGGCTTCACTACACTGGCATTTTTTGCTGCGGTTGTCGGCCAATGCGTTGTAGGGAAGCTGATCGGTCTGCTAGGGTGGGCGTCCTTATCATCTTCATATTGTCCTTGATGATCTCCATCAGCGCGCTTTCTCTAGGTAGAGGTTTCCCTCCCCTAAGTGCAACCATTCTCTCAGATGGTTTCAAACCCACCAGATCTGTAGGCGGAGTTGGCAGTTCCAATACGATTCACAAGATCGCGCAGGAGTACATGGGATTCCAGAACATCTGCAAGTAATACTTTCACAGATTTTTGCTACTCCTACTTCTGAATTCTGATAAATTTAGAGATTGCTTTTCTCTTGACTACTCATGCATGTTACTTTTGAGAACGCCTTTCTTCATAAAATCAGGCAAATCACTTGTGTTACCTTTCGAGAAGCCTATGTTGTCTGGAAAATAACATGTGGGAACTACAACTAGCAATGATTTCAAATCACATAGCAGATATCACTTAGATATTACAGGTGAGGTGCCAAAACCTATCATCCTTTCCTCGGTACAGTTTATGCCGAGTACTTATGTGCTCAACTGCTCATATAGTGTCTATCCACACATCAGTACATACTTTGCCCCAAAAGATATCCACAAGCAATCTGACAAAACTACATAACTAATAACTTGCCTTATGAAGCCACACACACACTCAAAGAGCACTGCATCTTATCAGCATGGACCTGCCAAAATTATGACTGCGGTAGTTATTCTTCTTCACATGGAAGCACCATAAACAGAGAATCAGACGCATTCTTCACAGGCTCAATTTCGCAGCAAGCTTACACAAATCAGAGCTTTTTTGGGAGGTTGTATGTTTTCTTCAGGAATTTTGAGGCTGTCTCATCATTCCGGTAGCACAAAACTCGCAGGATAGTGTTGGGGTTGTTTGCGCTCCACTGGGTGGGCACAGGAGGTATCGGGAACCTAGATTTGGTTGGAGATCCGTAACATTCAGAAACTGTTTGCTTGAAACGCTGGATGAGGGATTCTGTGTCTGTTCCTAGGAGTGGCAGAATGTTCTTCACCTCCGATGAAGCCTTGTCAACCAATTCATCTGGCAGTCCATCACCATTTGCCAAGTACAGCCGTCTGAGGGCTCTGAAATCATTCTCTATAGTCTGAGAGTCTTGGAGGGTGAAAGCGCGCGCTGGTCCACCAGCAAGAAGCACCAGCAAGAATCCATCAAATGAAGCTTTCATCAACGCAGTCAGGAGACAGTCCCGCGCCTCATTGTACATTATGCCAGATATCACCCCAAGGATAGAGTGAAGCTCCCTCAAAAAAGGCTCCACCCTGTTTGATGCAGTACCGCCAACATACAGTGTGTCCAAAAGAACATGACTCAAATAACAGAACACCACATTATATGCCGTTGTGTCACACAGCTGACGGATGCCGTCTTCAGAACTTGCCTCGAATAGCTTAAAGTTGATGTTCATTCCATCAGTGATACCATCCTGAGCTAACTCACTGTTTCGCAAGAACTTTCTCGCCTTCTTCTTCAGGTTCTCCACCTCACTTCGGATGTAGTGGAGTGTATTTATTTGTACACATAGTTTAGGAAGATCTGACGCACACACACCGTTTTCAGTGGATGACCCAACTTGTGAACCACGCTTCATAAGAACATGGGTCTTTTCCTTTTTCTTGAACAATTTGGATCCAGCATCGCATCTCGTTAAATGAGGCAGTTTTGGAATAGGAGTACTCCGGGTCCCTGTCAATCCAAATTAAATGAATCCAGCATGGCTATACTGTACGAAAAGAAAGATCTTCATGTTCATACGTACCACAGCAAGATTTTTCTTTGGAGACATAATGATGTAGAATCCTATCGAGCCCAGCTGCTAGATCAGGAAACAGAGTAGAGTGCATTGATATGGGCAGCTGGAAAAACGCGTCTAAAACTTCATCTACCATCTTTAGCATCTCCAAGGAAGAAGGAGCAATGCTCTGCCTGTTAGCTTTTGGATTCCATGTCTGCATACATGTTCACAAAATTAGTGGAATGCTCGAATAGTTGTTCTATGTTGATATCAGACTATACAACATTGCCCAAAATACTGTGTGATATAGTTCTTGGAATTAAATGATATCTTTCCAACAAATGGTTGAGAATGGCTGAATGCCTAAATAGCTAATCACTCAAGTAATATATTAGCACATGAGCACGTCAATAAGCATGCAATGGTTGTCACCAAGGAAGATGCATCTTCAATTGTCTATACCACAATAGTGGTTTCTAGGATGCATCAGCCAAATACAGAAATAGAGTAATCTGATGTCATGCCAACCACAAATAAAACTATAAAAGCCTGCAAAAATTGTTATTAACAGTTGATGAAAGGCTAAAATAACTGAATTCGCAAGATTACTGTTATAGATATGTTATGTAGAATGAGTAGGATCACCTCCTGCTGCAAACTTTGATCAACCCATCCTTTAAGTCTTTCCACTCGTTCTTTCACCCAAGCTTTGACCAGATTGGCAATTGCATTTTCAGCTTCATATGGTGGCATCTGTCTAATCAATGACTTGCCTCCGTCATCACTATCCACAGAATCTTCAACAGCAATATTAACAAGATTCTTCTCTAACTTGTCAGCAGCATTAAGCACTTGAGCTGTGTCTGGTGTGAGCTTTGTAATCCCAACTATAAATTTCTTCAGCTCATTACCAAAGCAAAAATGAAGGGTTGCAACTGCAACACCTGAAGCAAACGGGTGCCATTCCTTCAGTATTGGACTGTACATATTTCTCTCCTTGGTAGCAACGTCATTAATACCCTTTGCAAGGATTGAAAGAACTGGCACATGGTTCTTCGATCCCTTTGAGACTGCCTCCTCCATTCTCTGCATAAATCAACAGAACGTGATTAACACTTCCTGAAACCAGAAATGAGCAGATCAGTACTAATGACAGTGGTCCGCAATGTTTAATGTCCAATTATGCAGCACAGTTCAAAAACCTTATCTGTCACTCATGGTGAGATAAAAGACACTAACAATAAAGGAGTATGAGCTTTGTGTTATTCATCTTGAAGAGTAAAAAAGAGCCAAGCAGAACAAGTTCACAATATAAACTTACTTGAGCAAAAGCAGTATGAAGTGACGACCGTATATATGTTTCTATCCTGCTGCGCACTACATCAGTCTCTTCTTTCCTTTTACCGTGGTATTCTTGAGATTTATCATCAGAAAAAATCTTCGCAGCTGAGACTCCTATGGAGACAATACCTTGCATGGAATCAATATTGCTAGTATTGAAAGTTTCATGGTAACCTAGCAATCTTTTGTCTGTCCAACCCATTATTGAACTTAAAGTGGAGCTCAATAGTTCACAGTAATCTGGATCTTCTGTGGTTTTTGCATCTTTTGCAACTTCACTTAACTGATTGTCTGCAGCAGAAAGTAACTTGATATTCACTTGATCCGACATGGCAAAATGGTTGAACAACGCCCAGGTAAAGTAGAGGGTGTGAAGCATCTGATTAATCCCAAGAATGACCCAAGTCCTCTTCAACAACCCCATCACTTCATCAATCTCATCAACCACAGTACCATTCTCACTATCAAAGCAAGCTTCTACCAACATTTGATAGATATGGAGATTTAGTGGAAAGCCATCTGCCCAGTGGCATTCATCAGAACCTCCACCGAGAGACCTACCAGCAAGGGACTTTACAGCACTGCACAGTTCCTGCATCGATTCAGAGTCCTTCCCAGTTTCAAGTGGCCTATCATAGGCTTTATGTATTATCTGCCGCAATCTCTGTGCAGAAATGTCTGATTTGCTTAAAGGAACAAGCGGGTGAACCAACAAACCAGCCTCAAGAAGTTTCAGGTTCCTAAGCTGCCAGGCCACATACTCATGTGAATCAGAGAAATCTGATGCTTTAAACTGCTGCAGGTACTCTAGGGGCAAAATCATTGATTCTGCACGTCTGCCTAGCTGTTTGAAGGAAAAGGTGCAATTAATCTTTAAGTTCCAACTCTTTCTGTACATGACAGAAATTTCTGAAGTACTACATAATTAAGTTCAGAGCATTGCTGACGCCTGATTGTGACTCAACTATACAAGTTAACAGTGCTCTAAACAATTCACTCCCAAAATAGAATGCTTGCTAGTACTAGAGCTTGACAAGTTCAGAACAAACAATAATGTCCTAATAACTTCCTCTATCTTGGCAAAAGAGAAAAAAATACCAATATACAGTTCAGGCCTGCCATGTCTAAAAGGAAAAATACATTCACCTTTTGCATGTCAACAATGAACTCAAATCACTACACAATAAGAATCAAGGTACCCAAACATATCTTCACAAGCAGGATATAAATAGCAGTCCCATGTTTTACTGTGTTCGCACAGGTAGAGCATTATTAACTATAATTTTCACTGCCTGAATTTCGGTTAATCGTCTATTGTAGTTATGGTTGCCTTGCTATGTGAGTATTGCAACGAATGAAGTATTAACAGTGACGACAATAAATGGCTGATACAAGCTCAAAAAGATATCCAAATGACAGATTATGCATCTTCACAGTTCACATAGACTGCAGCAGGTAAAATAGAGATCGATAACTGCCAAACACCAGAACTAAATATACCATAACCTAATCTTAGGAAACATATTTAGCAATTTACACTCCAAGATTGAAGGGATCACAAAAAATAATCTCCAATTTGAAGAGAACAAAGCTTATTTGGTTTCATCTTATACGCAGAACATTATCTAAGACAATGTCTTATACGCGAACGGAATACCAGGTTGACATGGATTTTTTTTCTCAGTTGCCAAGTGTCAACCCAGTAATACTTCAACCGCTCATAATTGCAGTCTAAAAGTCCGCACACAAGCCCATGTAAAAGCAAGAAAACATCACCATTAAGCAACCACTCAAGCATAAAGTACAGATTGCCAAAGGACGTACAGAGACCACACTTGCATCACTGAATCATGCAATCAAAGTCCATTAATTTGTCGTGGAGCACCCCCGCAAGAAAAAATGGTTGTGCAGCAAACAATTGAGCAAATTCTCTCCCACTTTCCTCATAAAAGCTGCTGGTAACCACCACATTTCAGTTGCGATCTTAATCATAGAATTACAAATTAAGAACACTAAATTCCATATGGTAGTAATAGTCTACGAATCACCACGCCGGCCAGTAAAACGAACCCAGACCGACATCTTGTGCAGATGTGCAGCCCACGACACAAGAACAACCACCAAAATCTAATCATAAATACAGAGAAGCTACATTTCAACAAAGCGAGATGGGATTGGGATTGGGACCTGGCCAGCAGCGATGCGGAGAAGCCCTCGGCGGATCCTCGAGTCGGCCTGGTCCGTGACGCACAACTTATCCCGCACCAGCTCAGCCACCGCGTCTGGTCTCCTGACTTTGGACGACGCGGCCGAGGACGGCCTGAATCCGAGCGCCTTCTTCACCGCCGTCGACGTCAGCGGGCGCTGCAGGGAGGAAGACGTGGAGGTGGAGGTGGAGGAGGTAGAACGGGTGGCGGCGGAAGCGGACTGGGGGATGTAGGTGAGGGGCTTGGCGCCGGTGGCGCGGGAGGCGGCGGCGAGGACCTCGTAGGCGGTGGCGCGGAGGTCGGAGACGGAGAGCGGCACGCCGAGGTCGGGGAACGGGGCCGCGAGTGGCATGGCGGAGGTGGTGGCAGCGTCGGTGTCGGTGGAGGCGGAGTTCCAGCGGGAGTCGGGCGCCATGCTTTTGGCTTATTTTTGCTTTAGAATTGTGTTGATCGGTTTTGGGTAGGTTGTTTGCGTGAAGCGCCTCGTCTACCAACAAACAACCATATAACCCACAACCATAAAGGTACATGATAGGTGACGGCAAATCTTTTTTTCAAAAAAAAACTCACTCCGACCCATATTAATTATCGTTAAATTGTCTCAACCTATCTCAAATTTGCATGTATCTACACACTAAATATGTTCATATCCTTTTATAAACGGAGGGAGTATATATCTATACATATTTTAGTGCTAGATACATCTAATTCAGCGACAATTAATATGCATTGGAGGGAGTTGTAATTCTTCGGGTTTCCTTGGAAAAAGGTAAGGATCTCGAAAAGGCAATGTAGAATGTAGCAAATCACCGTGGGCAATGATCACTTCTCGACGATCTAGTCCTAATCGGGCTATCAAAACACCATTTCTTTTTAAAGAAAAAACACAAGCTGCCTTGCTTTAAACATGTCATGCGTCTATACCTGCAGCCGGTTTGACTGCGTGTAATTTTCACATGCATGCGCTAGCCTCCTAAGTGCTGGAAAAAACTCTGAGCGGAACATTTTTGTTCTGTATAAGTAGCACTTTCAGCAAATGCGATATCGTTTTGCAACGTTTCCTTGTGAATTTGTAAAAACTTGTAACGTGTAGCAAAAACTATAGTAGCATTTTGCACACAACCATGTAGCAAAATGCTAAATGAAAGCATGGAGAGCATATAAACAATCATCAAGGCTGGATTGAACTTTTTAAATATGAGACATGTGTAAGCATGTGTCAAGTCATTCCAATTATAGACTTGAGAGGAGGATACCACCATACCATACTACACCATGAACATCACATTGCAAATTGACATCTAAATAACACATTATACGCTCCTAGTTAATTAAGACTAAGCATAAAAAACATGAACTACTAAGTCACATTGTGTAAATGGTTAACCAACATGACAAGCTACAAAAATGATCATAAGGATAAACATCTGTACAAAAATAAAATAAATAGAGTTCATACCAAGTTTTTCTTGCGTGGCCACCTCATCCTATACCATCATAGTTAATTTAATTAATTTGTCATTTGCACAACTGAATGATTTAAATGAATAATAGTAGTGCAAGTGTCATTGTGGACCAAGATTGAACTTTGCAAACAACTATACACGAAAAAACAAAACAATAAAACTATTTTTTTTTTTCATTAGTTTAACACACGAAACACACAAGAGTCAAAATAAAATATTGTTATTTTTTTCAGTTTTAAAATGGATCGAGCAAAGCAAGAGAGAAAGAGAATAAACCAAATGAAAAGAAACAAGAAGAAACAAAAAGGAAACCCGAATGCAAAAAGAAAAGAGAGAACAAGTAAAGCAAAATACGAATCCGTTGTATTTTTCGCGAGTTGTATACCTCTGTATATAATAGGAATCCTGTTTAAACAGCTCGATGTGCTCACTTTTGTGCTTATAACCTGAATTTCGTGTATGAACATTAAAAAGCCTGTGTACATCAGCATAGATCCATAGCTCTGTGCCGATACATCACCCTAACAAAAAAGGCCGCCCTGCAACAGGCAAAGGCTAGAAAGTCTTATATTTTGATACGGATGGAGTATTCGTTAGCGTCCATGATTATATGACAAGGGTAGTAGTAGCTGTTCAAGGAAGAATAGATCGGTATACATACCTGCCACAGGGCGGTCAACGCGTTCTTGTAAATCAATTTGGGTTCGTGCAGTAACCGTGCTTGCCGCACGGTGTACGTCAGGCAGCCGAGCATCGCCTTTCATGCCACGGAGTTTCGACCTGGAATAGCGATGTGGTACTAAACAATCGGCAAAACACGTGAAGAGAATAAGAGATGGGCCGTGCGCACGCGGGCTTGTTTCTGTTACAGGATTGCCTTTCACGTTAGCTCGTCAGCGGGCCGCTAACGAGCCACGGCTCCATCGTCTTGCGCATCGCGTCGTATCGCATGCCTACCGAAACGGAGGGCAAAACCTAGTTGCCCGGGCGAAGTGGGCCGGCCCAGTTCGTTTATTCCGGAATTTTTCGTCTATTTTCTTTTTTTCTTTTTTTTCTTTTTCCATTTCCGATTTTCCCTTTTCTGTTTCCTTTGTGTGCATTTTTTCTTCTAATTTTTATTTATTTTCTTTTTATTTTTTGTTAAGTTTTTATTTCTTTTCTCTTCTACTTTTCCTTTTTATTTACTGTTTTTAAATATTAATATTTTTCCTTGAAATAAAATATTTTTTATTAAAAAATAAAGAAGATAAACATTCTTTGTTAAAATCATTCAAGTGATGTAAATTTTCTTACTGAAAATAATTCTCATTCACTGACATTTTCTCTACACTTTTAAAATTGTTCTATAATAGTTTTTATCACTTTTTCAAAAATCGTTCAAAAATATTTTCGGTTCAAATACCTATTTTTTCACTTTTCAAAAATCATTAAAAAAATATTTCCGTCCACACACCTTTTCTTTTCACTTTTAAAATCGTTAAAAATAGATTTCGCTCACCGACCTTTTCTGTTCACATTTAAAATCGCTCAAAAATAGTTTTCTTTTTGATAGGAAAATAGTAGGGAAAGCCCCTACTGCGATTTTTAAATTTTATAAAATGGGGTAATTACAAGCGTGGAGTGGTGAAAATCCTTCCTGTCAAAAATTACATGGCATCAAGCCAAACCTGCATACCCTTTTTAAGAGAGGGTTTTTGTAACAGCCCGGAATTTGAAAACCTAAAAACCCGAATAAATTTTTCCACTTTTTGTGTTCCATTGCATCATGGCATTCATGTTAAATTGCTAAACACATAAAACACTTGGTTTGGCATCATTTTAAAAACAAAATGCCAAACTTGCTTCAACCAAGCTCACAAAAATGGAGGCACTTAAACTTGCAAAACAAATTTTACTTGACATCTTATACTTGTCAAGGAAGTTCTAAGTGCTCAAATTAATATTTTGACTTGCTTCAAAGTTCTAAAAGATTATTACTTTGGAAATTCTCAAAAATGCCTATTGCTTTGCTTTCAAGTTTTGAAGTAATTGTTGACCACCAATTCTCACTTTTAGTTTTATGTGTGTCAACAATGTTCAAGACTTCAAAATATACTTTTCTCAAAGATAAATAAATGGCTAAGTATTTTAAATCTTGAGAATAATAAAAATGCCTTATCCAAACTCTCTAAACAAAAGTTATCCAAAACTTTTTATTTTGGTTTGCCAATTTTTGTAGTGCTTCTACTTGTTGGTAGGAGGCTACTGGATTTTTCTCAGATTTTAATAAAAAGGTTTAAGTGCCCTAATAAAATCATATGCAGCTGCTGGAATTAAAAATAGTCAGGGAGGACCAATCGGTGATGGAAATATTTTGTCCAAGGGCCTGTTTGTGAAATCTCTTCTTCCCTCGCTGTAGCGACCGAGCGGGCGCTGCTCGCGCCGCACCGGCGTGCGCGCCGTCCGGGCCCCCTCCTCGCTGCCCTTCGCTGCAAGGAGACAAGTACATGGAGGCCCCGCTACTGCTCTCACGTCGCCCCCTACTTTCACCTGCTCTCTCCTCCTTCTGTTCTTCCGTGCCCATCGAGCCGAAGCTGAGCTCGCCTCCGCCGGCGCGCATCGCCACCACTGCGGACCTCCCCGAGTCGAGCCGAGCCCGCCGATAGCTCCGCCGCGCCGTGCTGCTCATCCCCGCCGGAGGAATCGGACGGGGGATCCCTAAATCGCCGCCGCCGATCACTTTCCTCGCCGCCACCGTCCGCGGCTCCGCCGCCTGATTCCGCCGCCGGCACGCCTCCTCCGGCCACCCCGTCCTCCCCAACGCGTCCGTGGTGAGCTCCTGCCCACGCTGGCCCTTTCCCCTCTCCTCCTAGCGCCTCCCCGCGCCGTGCACGTCGCCGTCGCCACCGTAGCCGTGCTCCCCGCCGAGTTCAGCTCGCGCCCGGTCAAGGGACCGGCATAGCCGGGCTGGAGGCCGTTGTCCTCGGGCCCATGACCGGCCTGTGGACCGGCCCAAGCCGGGCTGTGAGCCGGGTCTCTCTGATGCCAGGCCGGCCTGCCAGCCGGCCCAACCGGGCTGGAGGCCGGGCAGACTGTTTTTTTTGTTGTTGTTCTTTTTCCATTTTTTTTTTCCTCTCCCATCTCGCGCATGATTTCCCGCTACCCCCTCACGCCTTTAGGAACATCGTCACCGAGGATTCAACGACTTGATCCATCTCTCTCGAGTCCGAGGAAATAACTTTTAATAGTTGTTGAAATTAAAATAACTAAAAGTAAACAATTAAAAGGAGGAAATTCTAAAATTAATAACTTTTTCTCCGGACTTCAGAAAATTGTGTTCCTTATATCAAGATGTTCAGAAAAATATGAATCACCCCGAATCATCATCCTCATGCATATTTGATCACAAATATTTATTGATGTTATTCATAAATTGGTTAAAAGAATTAAATTCGAATAATAATTTAATTCACTATTTGTTCATCGGAACTCAGAAAATTACAAATAAGGTACCGAAACGATCAGAAGAGCAATACCTATCTAATCATGTCATGTTCATGCATAGTTGAGCCACTTCTTAGTAATGTGATAATTTATAAGCAAGTGGACATTAAGTTAAATATGGGGTTGCTTCCAAATAATTGCACTAATTATTTGGCCCTCCATTTAAATTGTTAGCTAACTTTTATGGTGTTACATTGCATAAACCTGTCATACCATCATGTGCTTGTGCATTGCATTGTGACCAATGTGTGGTAATTGATTGTTGTTTCCATGTTTATGCTCCGCTAGATCAAGCAGCCGGGGTTACTCCACAATACCCCGAAGATCCGTACTACTCGTCGTATGAACAAGGCAAGCGTAATCCCCCCTCTGAGCATGTCTCCTCCTATATTTTGCAATTATCTTCCCCACTATAATATTGCATCCGGTTCCAAATGTCTTTTGCTTGGACTAGAGTATTCCTACTAGTTGCATTAGAAATCTATTGCCATTTACCTGTATCCTTCCTAATATCCATAGGATTGAAGTGTTGGCCAAGGATAAGTATATTTGCTATGGATATGCTTAGCCATGCTTAGTATAAAGGTTTGCAGGTCCGGTGGATGTTTCAATGGTTGGAACAGGTATGGAATAACCGGATGTGATGGAAAGTGATGGTGGTGGTTAATAAATTGCTTAAAGGTGGGGATGAGAGGCCACATGGAATGTGGTGGGTTGTCTCGTTCTCGCCGCCTAAGTGCGAGTTCTTTACCTCTTGAACCAAGTTTGAGCGTGCAACCATGCGTGAGGCCTATGCATTCGCAGTGCAGGAACCCTCATAGACTAAATAACTCGGGCGGGGCTAGCCAGGGTCCTCTAGTTCGGGCTTCCATTTGCGCGTGCGTGAGTTGGTGGCTGAGAATGGTATGAGGATGGTTGTGTTAGGAAAATGAGTGGCCACGGGACAGGGGGTTGGAGGAGACACCAAACCTGTTCCGTCCTCACTGATGATCCTGGAAAGTCCTTAACGAGGGAGAAGTCGACACCGCTCCCACCCAGCCGGCTTTCCAAGGAAGAGAGCTAATGATCAGGTAATGGGCCGGACGGTACGCGTGGCGAAGGAGCTGGGGCCCTTCGGGACTCCGGGGACTTCCACTTTGTACACCCCTGCAGGGTAAATCTTTTCGAAAAGCCGTGTCCGCGGTTATGGACGACTTGGGAAGTGAAGGTAGGATCATAGAATAACTTTAACGGAATGATTAAAAACTGAGTACTAGAGGTACTACTTCACGAATGCAAGGTTGACTTCCTCGAGAGTGGTTCGGGGAGGTGCCTTTGATGAACAGGTACAGATGGTGATGATGTTGGTTGATGTTGAGAAAGTGATCTCAAAGAAAAGAGTTACTTCCTACCCCTCTTTTAAAATATTCTGATTAGTCGATGCCATGGATTTATTGTTTATTTAAATAAAATCGGCTTTCTGCAAAATAGCCTTATAACCTTTGAAAGCCAAGCATCGAGCATATATTAGCTCTTAATCTTGCGAGTTCGTCGAACTCAACGTCTTTGCTTTGTTTCAGGAACGTCGACGAGTAGTCTGGGGTTCCCAGGTGGCAGCTTGGGACATCCCGGAACAGCTGGCGCTGGGGTTTTTATTTGCAGGCCTCTTAGGCCATATTCTGGTTCTTGTTGCTTAGAGCAACGCCCTTCGCTTCCGCTTGATGTATTGTTGGGTCTGTGACCCCTGCTTGTATTTTTGCATATCTTTCTCTATCCTAAGAGTTGAGCTATATGTTTTGTGTCGTAGAGTCTGTGATGTGCCAGTTGTTCCACAAGTCTTGATCTTACTATTATGCATTGATAGTTGAGCCTGTGTGATGGCATCAATCGGGGTGTTGTGTTGTCTGGGAGAGGTGTGCCCAGCAACGCCTGCCAGAGGTTCTGGCCGGGGATTGGTAAACCCGTAACCTCCGGTTGTATCGCCTAACCGGTGACACTCAGCATCACTGTATAGCAGTCGGGTCGGGGCGCCACAAGTTGGTATCAGAGCAGTACTGCCTGTAGGAAACCCTTTCTACTGGTCGATGTGAGTCTAGTGTTTGTGCAAATATTTTGAACCTAAAAATGAGTTGCGAAAACCATCTTAGGATTCTTTTTACTCCTTACCTGGTTACCTTCTAATCTCGGAGCAAACTTACCTCGATTTGAGTTAAAGTTTTTCTTCTCATCTGTTACTTCAAAATGACTAGGAGAACGCTAAAGGTAGAACCCAATCCTGCGTGTTATGTTGACCTTTAGTGTTATGTGCCCAGTTGCTCCCGCCGCGCTACAATTCGATATCACCTGAGAAGTTTGCGAATCTTGTTATCCGTGCCGAGGCTAGTCTTTGTTCCTTTCTCCGGGTGCTATCCCAAGGACTTGAACAGAAGGTCCCGGATTGTGCTGTGAGTCCGGTATGTTGAATTGTGTGGGTTGTTACCCATGTGATCCATATGCCACTTAGGATTCTTGGCGCATGATGCTGATCTTCCACCCAAGTCTTTTCCGTGGTCTGTGTGGTAAATGGTTGAACCTTAATGTACCGCACCTCAGTTGGCTATGTAACTTCATCTCTTCCTTAGCCTTGTTGTAGGTTCTGTCTTGGAACCATCGGGGTTACAGCTAGGATTCTCCTAGTAAGTCTCCCAACTCTGTCGTGACTTCGCTACATCTCTCTTTTTCAGGCATGGTTATCACAATTGGGTAATAACCGGTGCATCCTCCACATCTTAGGATTTTCTCCTGAGCATGTTTCTCACTCTGATTTGCTTTCCGACCTTTGTCTGTCGGTTGAC
Organism: Poa pratensis; assembly: GCA_947311845.1. Lineage (NCBI taxonomy): Eukaryota > Viridiplantae > Streptophyta > Magnoliopsida > Poales > Poaceae > Poa > Poa pratensis. The sequence continues at coordinate 5,445,588 of CAMZMU010000112.1, read as the reverse complement.
GGAAAAGTTTTATCCGGCGTGGGATGTTCCGATGCAAGTTCCTCTTGTGGGTTGACAAGACCCTCCACTTCGTCTGGTTAGGAGAAACAAACTCCAGTATCTTGTCCACTTCTCGGACCAGGTCAAAGTATTGTACTCCGCAGAATAAGGGCCTTGTCTAGCTTTGTTTTGCTCCACCTTAGAGTGCCACACTCTTTTATATCACGGGGTCGTGCTAAGTATAATGATCCTCTTGATGAAGTGATGCTCGCACACTGTGCTACTCTTCGTTCTCCGAGTGACTTGTTACTCGAGAATGATAAGACGTGAGCAATGATGTGGCTATCGGATATTCTCAGCAGTTCTTACTGCGTTGGAATCCAAAGACCTTCTTTATCCTCCTTAGCATGATTGGTTATCCGATCAATAAGCTGCGTTTGACTGTGTTGCCAAGTTCTTTCTCTCCGGTGCCCTCCCTCGGTCAAAGAGCTAGGTTCACGCCGAAGCCCCCAAAACCACCTCGTTGTGCCTTGAAAGGCATGATCCCCTCTCGAACTCAAGATCCACCGCTATGTCGTGATATCCTGTAGATGGATCGTGATATTCTGTAGGTCTTTCCAGAAGTATCGCCAGGTTGTCGCCTGTCCAAGCTCAACATCACGGACAACTCCTTTCTCCCCGAAAAATCGAGCTTATGAGTAAGCGGGTTCTCCGAACAACTCCTTTCTCCAAGAAATCCGTGTTGGATGTCCTGATTTTTTTTCTTTTTTCTCTATCTGTTATAGTTCATTCTCAAGGGGATGTCTAGTCTGTTCATGTTGAAACTAGGTGGTATCTCTTCTTTGGATATGCTACCCTCCAAATCTTTTGGTTTGAATCGAGCTATCGTCAAATCAAACTCCGACCGACCTACGGGAATGTGTTAATCTGAGCAATGTCTATGCAGTTCATGTGACATATAAGTCGACCATCTTGGAGTAACGAGATAAGTTGGTTGTTGAGTCCATCAACTACCTCTTATTTTCGTCCATGCTTGCGGGGATTTATATGAAATAGCGGGCGTAGCATTGTAAACTTGTTAGCACTAACTTGTGTCGTCCCAAGGCATGTGTTCTCGAGGTTAGCAATGACTTTATTTGGTTCACGTGCAATTGCTGAAAGGTGTCGCCGTGGATCTGAGTAAATTGACTTGTCTCCTCGGAATCATCCCAACTCAATCCCGTGTGTGCCAATCCTCTTGGTATGGTACGTTGTCACCTCCCTTCCTTGAGAAATTTCATCTATGCCTCCAAGCCACTAGTGGAACTATTCAAGAAGGACAAGGATTCTAAGAAATTCTTTTTCATTCTTTGATGTTCCCCACGAAGGGCTCAACTGTGTCTCATTGCAAGTAATTCTTGTAGGTGCAAATCGTCTTCGGACAGTTGTTAATACGTGAGTTCCGCAATCTCATTCCTCCTTTGGAGTTAGACATTTTAGTCTAGCTCCTAGGGATTCTAGCAGATGTAATCCGTTGTTATCCTTTGCGAAGCTTCCTATTTCTACTCGTGTCAATTCTGAAGTATCCCTACACCTAACCCGATCTGAATCGCAATCAGAAACGACGGTTGGTGATCCTCTAGAAGTTTGTCCTCGATGCCTAGAATATCAAGGAGTTTCTTCCGATGCTAACGTTCCCGAAGTTTCTAAAGTTCTCTCGGTTCATCTTCATGATCCTTCTTCCGTGGTTTGAAATGCTCCTCCGTGAGGAAAGTTCTACTCCAGCCGTATAGGCTAACTCACCCTTCATCTGTTCGAATCTTGTTTACCTTTCGTCTTCAGAAATTCTAGGCCTTGTGCAAAGTTCATATTTCCCGACCTTTTGAGAAACAGTTGTCTACCAACTGGAAACCTCCTAGCACTCTTCCGTGAACTCCATGTGTCTCCTAGTCATCACATCAAGGGTTGGTGAAAATCTCATCCTAAGATCTACTAGGAGGTACTCCTTTGTTGTAATTTCACCAAGCTCCATCTCCCCGGTGAGGTTTCCTTCTTTTCTTATGGTGTACGTTGATGGTGACCACGAAGTGAAGCCGATGAAGATCTCCATGATGCCCTTCGTCAACCTCTTCAAGGGAAGCCACCTGAAGCGAGAAGATTGTGTAGTACCGTTGTAACCCTCTTCCCTCTTTCCTACTCTTAGAATCTCGGGCGAGATTCCTGTAAGGAGGGTAGAATTGTAACAGCCCGGAATTTGAAAACCTAAAAACCCGAATAAATTTTTCCACTTTTTGTGTTCCATTGCATCATGGCATTCATGTTAAATTGCTAAACACATAAAACACTTGGTTTGGCATCATTTTAAAAACAAAATGCCAAACTTGCTTCAACCAAGCTCACAAAAATGGAGGCACTTAAACTTGCAAAACAAATTTTACTTGACATCTTATACTTGTCAAGGAAGTTCTAAGTGCTCAAATTAATATTTTGACTTGCTTCAAAGTTCTAAAAGATTATTACTTTGGAAATTCTCAAAAATGCCTATTGCTTTGCTTTCAAGTTTTGAAGTAATTGTTGACCACCAATTCTCACTTTTAGTTTTATGTGTGTCAACAATGTTCAAGACTTCAAAATATACTTTTCTCAAAGATAAATAAATGGCTAAGTATTTTAAATCTTGAGAATAATAAAAATGCCTTATCCAAACTCTCTAAACAAAAGTTATCCAAAACTTTTTATTTTGGTTTGCCAATTTTTGTAGTGCTTCTACTTGTTGGTAGGAGGCTACTGGATTTTTCTCAGATTTTAATAAAAAGGTTTAAGTGCCCTAATAAAATCATATGCAGCTGCTGGAATTAAAAATAGTCAGGGAGGACCAATCGGTGATGGAAATATTTTGTCCAAGGGCCTGTTTGTGAAATCTCTTCTTCCCTCGCTGTAGCGACCGAGCGGGCGCTGCTCGCGCCGCACCGGCGTGCGCGCCGTCCGGGCCCCCTCCTCGCTGCCCTTCGCTGCAAGGAGACAAGTACATGGAGGCCCCGCTACTGCTCTCACGTCGCCCCCTACTTTCACCTGCTCTCTCCTCCTTCTGTTCTTCCGTGCCCATCGAGCCGAAGCTGAGCTCGCCTCCGCCGGCGCGCATCGCCACCACTGCGGACCTCCCCGAGTCGAGCCGAGCCCGCCGATAGCTCCGCCGCGCCGTGCTGCTCATCCCCGCCGGAGGAATCGGACGGGGGATCCCTAAATCGCCGCCGCCGATCACTTTCCTCGCCGCCACCGTCCGCGGCTCCGCCGCCTGATTCCGCCGCCGGCACGCCTCCTCCGGCCACCCCGTCCTCCCCAACGCGTCCGTGGTGAGCTCCTGCCCACGCTGGCCCTTTCCCCTCTCCTCCTAGCGCCTCCCCGCGCCGTGCACGTCGCCGTCGCCACCGTAGCCGTGCTCCCCGCCGAGTTCAGCTCGCGCCCGGTCAAGGGACCGGCATAGCCGGGCTGGAGGCCGTTGTCCTCGGGCCCATGACCGGCCTGTGGACCGGCCCAAGCCGGGCTGTGAGCCGGGTCTCTCTGATGCCAGGCCGGCCTGCCAGCCGGCCCAACCGGGCTGGAGGCCGGGCAGACTGTTTTTTTTGTTGTTGTTCTTTTTCCATTTTTTTTTCCTCTCCCATCTCGCGCATGATTTCCCGCTACCCCCTCACGCCTTTAGGAACATCGTCACCGAGGATTCAACGACTTGATCCATCTCTCTCGAGTCCGAGGAAATAACTTTTAATAGTTGTTGAAATTAAAATAACTAAAAGTAAACAATTAAAAGGAGGAAATTCTAAAATTAATAACTTTTTCTCCGGACTTCAGAAAATTGTGTTCCTTATATCAAGATGTTCAGAAAAATATGAATCACCCCGAATCATCATCCTCATGCATATTTGATCACAAATATTTATTGATGTTATTCATAAATTGGTTAAAAGAATTAAATTCGAATAATAATTTAATTCACTATTTGTTCATCGGAACTCAGAAAATTACAAATAAGGTACCGAAACGATCAGAAGAGCAATACCTATCTAATCATGTCATGTTCATGCATAGTTGAGCCACTTCTTAGTAATGTGATAATTTATAAGCAAGTGGACATTAAGTTAAATATGGGGTTGCTTCCAAATAATTGCACTAATTATTTGGCCCTCCATTTAAATTGTTAGCTAACTTTTATGGTGTTACATTGCATAAACCTGTCATACCATCATGTGCTTGTGCATTGCATTGTGACCAATGTGTGGTAATTGATTGTTGTTTCCATGTTTATGCTCCGCTAGATCAAGCAGCCGGGGTTACTCCACAATACCCCGAAGATCCGTACTACTCGTCGTATGAACAAGGCAAGCGTAATCCCCCCTCTGAGCATGTCTCCTCCTATATTTTGCAATTATCTTCCCCACTATAATATTGCATCCGGTTCCAAATGTCTTTTGCTTGGACTAGAGTATTCCTACTAGTTGCATTAGAAATCTATTGCCATTTACCTGTATCCTTCCTAATATCCATAGGATTGAAGTGTTGGCCAAGGATAAGTATATTTGCTATGGATATGCTTAGCCATGCTTAGTATAAAGGTTTGCAGGTCCGGTGGATGTTTCAATGGTTGGAACAGGTATGGAATAACCGGATGTGATGGAAAGTGATGGTGGTGGTTAATAAATTGCTTAAAGGTGGGGATGAGAGGCCACATGGAATGTGGTGGGTTGTCTCGTTCTCGCCGCCTAAGTGCGAGTTCTTTACCTCTTGAACCAAGTTTGAGCGTGCAACCATGCGTGAGGCCTATGCATTCGCAGTGCAGGAACCCTCATAGACTAAATAACTCGGGCGGGGCTAGCCAGGGTCCTCTAGTTCGGGCTTCCATTTGCGCGTGCGTGAGTTGGTGGCTGAGAATGGTATGAGGATGGTTGTGTTAGGAAAATGAGTGGCCACGGGACAGGGGGTTGGAGGAGACACCAAACCTGTTCCGTCCTCACTGATGATCCTGGAAAGTCCTTAACGAGGGAGAAGTCGACACCGCTCCCACCCAGCCGGCTTTCCAAGGAAGAGAGCTAATGATCAGGTAATGGGCCGGACGGTACGCGTGGCGAAGGAGCTGGGGCCCTTCGGGACTCCGGGGACTTCCACTTTGTACACCCCTGCAGGGTAAATCTTTTCGAAAAGCCGTGTCCGCGGTTATGGACGACTTGGGAAGTGAAGGTAGGATCATAGAATAACTTTAACGGAATGATTAAAAACTGAGTACTAGAGGTACTACTTCACGAATGCAAGGTTGACTTCCTCGAGAGTGGTTCGGGGAGGTGCCTTTGATGAACAGGTACAGATGGTGATGATGTTGGTTGATGTTGAGAAAGTGATCTCAAAGAAAAGAGTTACTTCCTACCCCTCTTTTAAAATATTCTGATTAGTCGATGCCATGGATTTATTGTTTATTTAAATAAAATCGGCTTTCTGCAAAATAGCCTTATAACCTTTGAAAGCCAAGCATCGAGCATATATTAGCTCTTAATCTTGCGAGTTCGTCGAACTCAACGTCTTTGCTTTGTTTCAGGAACGTCGACGAGTAGTCTGGGGTTCCCAGGTGGCAGCTTGGGACATCCCGGAACAGCTGGCGCTGGGGTTTTTATTTGCAGGCCTCTTAGGCCATATTCTGGTTCTTGTTGCTTAGAGCAACGCCCTTCGCTTCCGCTTGATGTATTGTTGGGTCTGTGACCCCTGCTTGTATTTTTGCATATCTTTCTCTATCCTAAGAGTTGAGCTATATGTTTTGTGTCGTAGAGTCTGTGATGTGCCAGTTGTTCCACAAGTCTTGATCTTACTATTATGCATTGATAGTTGAGCCTGTGTGATGGCATCAATCGGGGTGTTGTGTTGTCTGGGAGAGGTGTGCCCAGCAACGCCTGCCAGAGGTTCTGGCCGGGGATTGGTAAACCCGTAACCTCCGGTTGTATCGCCTAACCGGTGACACTCAGCATCACTGTATAGCAGTCGGGTCGGGGCGCCACAGTTTTGCTCTATGCATAATCAAAGAAAAAGTCTCTTTAAACATGAAGAAACAGAGATCTAAATCAAGCTGGCCCGCATCAAAGATGATCTTGTTCCTATGATTCCAAAGACTCCAACATCCAATAATCAGGTATTCATTGAAACATCTGTCATTTGACCTAGATCTTCCATCCACCAACATATCCAGGAGCTCTAAATCAGTATTCCATTCCTGCCCAAGCTTCCACCAGAAAGTCTGACTGAAATCACACCCGAAAAACAGATGTTGGACTGTTTCATTTGGAATATCTTGACAGAGAACACAAGATTTATCATCAACATGAAAGTTCTTCCGGGTCAAAAGATCTCTTGTATTAAGCCTGTCTTGAATAAGAAGCCAGAAGAAAAACTTGTGCTTAAGCTGAGCACATGATTTCCAAATCCAATGAAAAGGGGCAGGGGCAATGTCAAAGCTGGTGATATGGGCATAAACTCTCTTAACCGAGAACTTAGTGTTATTCTGTAGTTCCCAAATGTCCAATTCATCCGGTGTAGCATGGTCATTATTTTCGAAATCCAGAATTGTAGCTAGTTCTTCACTCTGCTGGAAAGCAATCATGGACAGCGGGAGGTGGAAATGGTTCAGCATATTCTGATGGAAATCTTCTCTGAACTTCTTGATAGAAATATCTTGCTGCTTCGAAAAAGAGAAAAGATGTGGCATAGAAATATGAAGCGTCTCATCACGCCATTTGTCCTTCCAGAGTCTCACAGTCCTGCCATCACCCATTTTGCAAGTAGTGAGCTCTGCATAAGTGCTCCAAAGAGACAAACAATCCTTCCACCAAAAGGAGCCAACAACAGCTTCAGCCTGAGGCATTTTACCATGTGAATAATGTGCTTCCCAAATTAAATTCACCCAAGGTATATCCGCTCTGTTCATAAATTTATGCAAGAATTTCATGAGAAGAGCAGAATTCTGTACTCGCAGATTGATGACTCCTAGACCTCCAGATTTCTTGGGCAGACACACTTTCTCCCATTTAACCAAGCAATTGCCTTTCTTGTTTATGTCCTTCCCTCTCCATAAAAACCCTCTACCAGAGCATTCCACGTGATCAATAAAGCCCAGGGGTAGTTTGATAGTACTCATGGCAGAGATTGGCATAGCAGTGATGATGGATTTCAAAACAGTGAGACGACCATCATAGGAAAGCATAGATGATATGCCAGATAATCTTCTATCAATCCTCTCAGTTATATAGATGAGATGTTCAATTCTTGGTTTTGTGGTGCCCATGGGCAAGCCGAGGTAAGTGAAGGGCAAAGACTGTTTTACATCCCATAATATTTGCAAGCTCTGTACATCTCTCACCGGAAATATTAATTGGAGCCAGAGAAGATTTATTGTAATTTACTTTTAGGCCAGTTAAAGCAGTAAACTCATTCAGAATGCCTCGAAGGTTAAGAAGCTGGGCAGGGCATGCAGGCAGGATGATTAGCGTATCATCGGCATATTGAATTATCGAGAAATCTAGGCCAAAAGAGGAATTCAGACGCCAACACATAGAGCTAGGGGGATAGTGGATCACCTTGACGAACCCCTCTTCGACAGTGGATTTTTTTACCAGGTACTCCATTCAACAACACTTCTGTCGACGCACTCTTTAAAATGCCATCAATCCAATTAGTCCAGATATGACCAAAACCCAGGCATTTCATCATATTGATAATTGCACTGTATTCAACCTTGTCAAATGCTTTCTCAAAATCGATTTTGAGGATGATAATCTCCTTTTTCGACTTGTGACATAAATGTAGGTATTCGAACGCCCAAGCAAGACAGTCATGTATGATTCTGGATTTGATGAAACCATATTGGTTCTTATGAACAAGAGGAATGATAATATTTTGCAGTCTATTGGCCAGTAGTTTAGTGAGGAACTTTAAGGGCAGAATGACCAGGGATATTGGTCTGAAATCATTAATGTACATAGGGCTTTGGATTTTAGGGATCAAGGTAATAAAAGCAGTATTAATACTCTCCAGAGGAATTCTGTTGGCATAAAAATCCTCACATAGCTTGTAAAACTGATCCTTGACTGTACTCCATGATTTCTTCAGAAAGGCCCCATTAAAACCATCGGGACCTGGGGATTTATCCAAAGGCATGTGCTGAACCACTAAATCCATCTCCTCCTTGGTGAAAGGAATTTCTAAAACAGAGAAATCAATACTAGCCGCAGGCTGCACATACTGGTCAAAAGCACCATGTACATTCATGATCTCGAATACACCAATTCTATTTTTGTAAGAGTTCCAAATGTATGCAGCTTTTGCCTCGTGATCCATAATTATTCTGCCATCATCAGTGTTTATACTAGCCATGTAATTCCCTCTGTAGTTTTGAGTAGCTACAGCATGAAAAAATTTGGTGTTTTCGCCACCGAGTTTAGCCCACTTGATCTTAGCTCTGCTTTTCCAATATACCCTCTTGGCTTCCAACAGTTTAATCACATGGTCTTTTATAATCTGCCTGAAATTATTTTCTTGGAGCGAGAGAGGCCTCTGTTCCTCAAGTCCATCAAGCAAAGCAAGCACAAAGTTACTGGAAGATATAGTATTATTGAGCTTAGACAAATTCCTGCTCCATTTCTTAAAGCCCTGTCCGAGAGATTTTAATCTAGCAGTGATGTCTTGAGCAGAATTCCTGCAAATATTAGCTCGATGCCATGAAGAGGCGACCACCTCATTGAATCCAGGGAACTCTAACCAGTAGTTTTCAAAGCGAAAAATCTGTGATCTTGGGATTTCAGTTCCAATGGTAATAAGAATAGGCACATGATCCGAGGTGAGACTAGTCAAAGGAGTTGCCAGAGTATTAGGATAGGCAGTGATCCAATCTGATGAGGTAAATATCCAGTCTAGCCTTTCCAATAGAGGGGAGTCTTGCATATTGCTCCATGTGTATGCTCTACCTTTAAGAGGAATTTCCTCAAGGTCTAGGTGCTGGATGATGCTATTGAATCTGAGCATATTATTAATATCGCCCCCAGGCCGATTTCTATTATCTGGAGATCTCATCAGATTAAAATCCCCAAGAAGTAACCAGAATTCCATGGAAGAAATATCAAGATCATGCAGCCAGGTAAGGAAGGTATTTCTGTCCTCAGCCACAGTAGGAGCATAGATGTTGGTAATATGCCACACTTTCGAACTTAGCTTACAGGTTAATTCAACAGTGAGCTGAAATTTAGAGGAATTAACCATTCTACCTGTAAACATGTTTCCATTCTAGATAGTAATAATACCTCCAGAGTTGCCAACCGAAGGAGAATAAGCAAATTGATTCAGACGTCTTGGAAAAAAAATCCTTAAATAGTTATGATCAAAGAGCTCTCTCTTGTTTTCTTGCAGGCACATGATGTTACAGTTACTCTCATCAGCTTTAGCACATAATTCATCCCATCTTACTTGAGAATTCACCCCCCTTAGGTTCCAATTTAGTACATAGCAGGCTCTATTCATTGGAACTGTCATAGTTTAGATCTTCCTCAGTTAACTCTCTAGGAGCAATCTGACAGGTTGAGATGCCTATGGCCTGCATCATAGGAACAGACATGTGTGGTGGTGCCGGAGCATCTTGATCAATGATCTGTGCAGCAAATTCAGTGTCCAGATTCTTCACAGTGTCACTCTCATCAGATGATGAATCTTCCTCTATTGGTGCATTACCCTTGAAACCTGCCTTGAGGCGTGCAATCCTGGAGCTACGACGGACTCCAGAGACATTTGGTGGCACAACATCTTTCCCTCTCCTTTTGCGGACCTGACGAGCAACCGGTGCAACAGGCACCTCATGATTCTGTATCATAGCATCCTCTTGTATCTCCTCTTGTGCCTCCACAGCAGCAACTTGAGCATCAGCAGAATTTTTGTCTATCGCCGCAACCTGATCATCTGCTGCAACTCCATCCACATTCATCTGATCCACCATAACAGCATCGGGTATTGCTGCAGGTATCTCAGCAGCATCCTCACCTAGCTGGATTACCGCAAGAGTATCAATAACTGCTTCATCCTGATCAATAGCTGCATCAGGGCTTTGTGGTGGAGTCATGAGCACTGATTCCTCTGCCGTAGGTGCAGCGTGTGCAACATTCTGATCCGGTACCTCAAAGACAGGCTCCTCCTGTTGCATGCCTTCATGCTCGGCGTTCTGCAGGTTTGGGGGAAAATCTGCGCCTTCCGAGCATCCAGTATATATAGTGCTACGAGAACGAACGACTTTCCGATAAATCTGGGATTTACTGCGTTTGTTGAAACAATTTCTTGCAATATGTCCGTATCCATAACAAATTCTGCATCTAATCTTGCTTGCACAAGAGGTAATCAGATGACCATTAGCTAGGCACTTAGAGCAGATAACAGACTTCGTAATCGCCAAAGATGATTGTTGATCCATTGGCGCTGAGACAGTGCTTGGGCCAGATGTCGGGCTGTGAGGTGGGCCGTGAGATGGGCTAGTCACATAATATGCAGGAGGCGGTCGAGTAACAACAACCCATCTTAGCCCAGAGTTTGAACTTCCTAGATTCCCGCTCGGGGTAGAAACAGAAACTCCTTGATTGATCCGAGAATTACGATCATGAGGTTGTGGATCTGGATCTGATCGGTTACCAAGCGGAACTGCATTGGCACAAGTGAGAACATCTCTATCATGCTGAGATCTGCCGCGCCTAAGATCCCTATGAATCACATTGAAAGCATGTCTAACCGGAAAATAGGATCTGTGCTGCCTAGGCTGATTCTGAGTTCTGTTCACTGATGTCCATTCTGCCTGTAATTCAGCATAATACAAACGTTCTTCCCTGACCCAATTCGGACCACCAAAACCCCAAAGATGGAAGTAACATGTAAAATGCTGACAACTGTAGGATCTTAAATTATGAATGAAGAAACCCACAGATCTAGAGCTGACAGAGAAATTGAAGACACGATTGGCCAGGGCAGTAATATCAATCTCATCAAAAGCAACACCCAAACATGCCGAGAGGGCTAAACTCGCATTCAGATCATCAAGCTGAAACGAGGAGCGACCAAAAGAAACCACAAGGTGGAAGCGATGGGACCTGGACACAGGACTCACCGAAGAGGCAAAAAGCCGACGAATCTTGACCCGGATGGAATGACCCAGGGTGAAATCCAGCTGGTGGGCAATCGAGGAAGGATCCGCGTAGGGATCCATGCGCTCGGGAGCCATGAACGCCGGTGGGAGATCGCCTAGAGATAGCCATCGCCGCGGTAGTCGCCTAGGTCGTGGGAGAGGAGAGCCGCCGTTTGGTTCGTTCTCGTCCACCTCTCCAAGGTTAGCCTACATGAAAAGGTCTTACATAAATAGTTTTCTTTCACCGCCATTTTCTGTTCACTTTCTAAAACTGTTCAACAATAATTTCCGTTCACCGCCATTTTTTGTTCACTTTTTAAAATCTTTCAAATGAGGTAAATGATCTAATTGAAAAAAGTTATTAAAATGTATGTTCTTATTTTTGAAAACCTTTCCAGTAATATAAATGTTCATAATTGAAATCGTTCAAATAATATAAATGTTCATATTTAAAAAATTATTTGAATTACATAAATGTTCCACATGTCATAAAATGAGTCAAACATATGGCAATTTAGCCAGACCTGTGTCGATCAACAGAGTGACGTTTGACAATTTAGAAAAACTAGTGACATAGTCCAAATTTCGACGAGAAGTAGAGACTCTGTCCCATTTTTCCCCAATAAGGGTCTCTTTGGTTCAAAGTATTTTCAAAAGAATTTTGTAGGATTCCAATCCATCGGAATTTTTCCTACGGAGCCCATTTTGTTCAAAGTAATGAATCCTCCAAAATTTCTATGGAATGCTTTCCTACACTACAATCGCATAGGAATTCTAGCAAGTGGTTGGACCTCATGGGAAAATTTCTATGAGTTTATGACAACTATGATTTGTGCCCAACTCTATAGAAAATTTCTATAGAAAAAACTCTATAGAAAATTCCTGCGTTTTTTCTGTGCTGTAACCAAACTACTAGTGTCATTGGTTCCTGCGTTTTCAATTACTGTAGGATTTCACATGTCATGACATTTCATTCCTACTTGTTTCCTATTCCTGTTCCTTTGGTTTTCATTTCCTTTCAACCAAAGCGTCCGAAAATGTCCCCTCTTCCTTGACGAATTTCTCAGAAAATACCTCAAAACAAAACGGCCCCCCGTTTATCGTCGTCGAGATGCCTCATTGAATGTCCTCTCGCTTCCCACCATCCCCTCGACCGGCTCAGTGCCAGAGTAATACATCCCGCGGATCAATCCACGCTGCTACCACTGTGCGGCCACCATCACAGCCTCACTCACACTCTTGTCTCCACGCTCAGGCTCTCAGCTACATCCCCCGGCCGTAAGCCGAAAGGAGATCGAGCACCGGGGCCGTAGCGCGTGCATGCACGAAATGGCAGCGACGTCGTCGGTGGCCGTTGCGGCGTGGGCGGTGGTTCTGCTGCTGTCGGCGGCGGGGTGCGCGGGGCAGGCGCTGGTGCCCGGCGTGATGATCTTTGGGGACTCAGTGGTGGACGCCGGCAACAACAACCGCCTGGCCACGCTGGTGCGCGCCGACTTCCCGCCCTACGGCCGCGACTTCCCGGCCACCCACGCGCCCACCGGACGCTTCTGCAACGGCAAGCTCGCCACCGACTACACCGGTACACACTCATTCTGAGATGCTCCTGATATTGTTCGATCGATCAGTTCATGACAATGTCGTGCACTGTGTGTGCAGTGGAGAACCTGGGGCTGAGCTCGTACCCGCCGGCGTACCTGGGCGAGGAGGCGCAGACCAACAACAAGAGCCTCCTCCACGGCGCCAACTTCGCCTCCGGCGCCGCCGGATACCTCGACGCCACCGCGGCCCTCTACGTACGCCGTCACTCGCTCTCGCTCATCAATTCCGTCGGTCGAGCTAGCAGCCTAGGACACATGCGCCTAGCCGTCCGTGCACCATCTAGTTCAGTTATAAAGACGGACTGGTACTGATGAAATGCACATGTACTGCAGGGCGCGATGTCGCTGGGCCGGCAGCTGGACTACTTCAAGGAGTACCAGTCCAAGGTGGCCGCGGTGGCCGGTAGCTCGCGCGCGGCGGCGCTGACGTCGGGGTCCATCTACGTCCTGAGCGCCGGCACCAGCGACTACGTGCAGAACTACTACGTCAACGCGATGCTGGCCGCCACCTACACGCCCGAGCAGTTCGCCGACGCGCTCATGACGCCCTTCACTCAATTCGTCGAGGTAACCATCTACTCCAGTAGCCATCTCAGTTGCTGAAGCCGTCCGATTTTAACACTCGGCAACTTAGCTGTGCTGTTCGAATGTTCCAGGGAGGGTGTTTTTCTAGCTAGCTGCCTGTAGATTTTGGATTTCGATCTCACCATGCATTGTGCAGAACTGCAGATGACATAATTAGTGGTTATTTGCAACTCCTAAACTTGACTTGATCATACTAGTACTGCCGTGAGTGCGATATTCTCCATCATGTTGGATTCCCTCCGACTAAAGTCTGTTTATTGATTCACTACATCCAAGTACTGCCGTGAGTAGCTAGAGCCAACTATCAATTAGTAGTTCAGACAATTCACATTATCATTGTAATTTGTACTTTTTTAGCTTTAGTGAAGCTTCTCCATGTTTTCGATGATTATCCAACATCGGATTCTGAAGGGTAGGAGTTATCCGGACACTTCAATCTCGAGCAGACAGGCAATTGAATAACTTGCAGCAGAGTGAGTAATGAATCAAATGTCTCACTGTAGTATCTTTTCTCTCTCTGTAAATAGTAACACGGTATATATGGGTAGGACCTCAGGGATTCAATGGCCTCGATCAGTAACTCTGCTCAACCAACATGTGTTTCTGACGAGCGGTGTGAAACATCCTATCAGTATAGAAGATTTTCACCGATCATACGCTTGGACAGTACTAGCAAAATTTCCCTGTTAGGGCTCAAGATGGAAATGACCTCAAGGAGTAACTATTCCGTTGCCCCTATCTGATTGATCATGCATGTGCAAAAATGCAGCGGCATCAATTCATGTTCCTGTTCTCCCAACACCCCACCACCAATCCTCGTAAATGCACCATGGAAATCCATGGCTAAGGAGGAAAACCTGCAAGGTTTCTCACCGGTCAATGCTATTACTCCTTCCTCTGCAGCGTACACCACATGCATGGGACCCTGTTCTGTTCCTGCATGAAGACGCTGACACGGTTGCTGCGGTCTTGGGCCTTGGCTGCAAAATCGTAACGACCCACCCACCGCGTATGCAGTGAATGAATTTGCGGTCCATGAATTTGCACTAGGCACACCTGGAACAATTTGAAACCGATGATGCAACAGAATACTGTACTTTCCTTTCCAAAAAATCCTGTGAGGTTTCCATTACTGACGCCTGGTGATGAACTGACACGCAGAGCTTGTACGGTCTGGGGGCGAGGCGCATCGGCGTGACGTCGCTGCCGCCGATGGGGTGCCTGCCGGCGTCGGTCACCTTGTTCGGCGGCGGAGGAGGGAGCGGCGGTGGCTGCGTGGAGCGGCTGAACAACGACTCACTGACCTTCAACACGAAGCTGCAGGCGGCCTCGGATGCGCTCAAGAAGCAGAGCCCGGACCTGAAGCTCGTCGTCTTCGACATCTACAACCCGCTGCTCAAGCTCGTCAGCGACCCCAACAGCGCCGGTACGTTATTCAGACAAGAAATCGAATGCAGCAGTACATTGTCTTCAGTTTTACTACATCGTGTATGTGTCTTGGTGAAGCCGGATGATGATGATGATGGATGTGGTTGTTTCTACATGCAGGGTTCTTCGAGGCCCGGAGGGCGTGCTGCGGGACGGGGACGATCGAGACGTCGGTGCTGTGCCACCAGGGGGCGCCGGGGACGTGCGCCAACGCCACCGGCTATGTCTTCTGGGACGGCTTCCACCCCACCGACGCCGCCAACAAGGTGCTCGCCGACGCGCTCCTCCTCCAGGGTCTCCAGCTCATCTCCTGATCGTCAGCCGTCTCCCAGATAGTACCTCTAGAATGCTTCACCTTGCCTAGCAGTACGCGTTGCTTGTGATGTTGTTTTGTTGGGTTTGCTTGCTGGATATGCATGATCCTTAGGTTTGTGTGATGTACTAGTACTTTGCTTCGAGCGGTGTCAGCATGCTGCTATATGTAATATCGCCAGTATCGGATGCTTTTGGCACCTTATGTTTTTACTAATTTAAGTAGTAAATCCATTGTGGCATCGTAGTAATAAATGGGCACATAAATTCTCTTAAGCAAGGAAACACTGATATAGCCTATAGCCACCTCCCTATGGCGCCCCTCTGTTCAGATTTGTCTTTTGTTTGAAACACTCGACGATCCCATACACGCCTATATCATCTTTATGAACACACACCCTATACTATAAGCTTCTTAAAGATTGAGTTGGTGGTCAGGTTCTGCGAACACACACCCTACCTACCTTTATAAGAACCTCCGATACACTAAGCCGGCGATCGAGTCTTGAAATTGACGAAGTCATCACAGACACCTCGCTATCAACGAAAACGTCGTCTCCTACTGAAAAATAATCCATTTTAATAATAAACACCGGTGTGAAGTTTGGGATCTGAATTTCGATAGGCTAGTCCCCGTCGCCGGTACGCCCCATCTCCAATGGCCTTCTAGGCCTTAGAGGAGCAGTGGATCCCGGCCTCTGGCTGGCGGGAGGGTGTGTTCGTCCGGGTGGTGAGGCGGCGGCTATATCCCGGTGTTAGAATAAGGTACTCCTGCCCTATCTCCACTGCGTTGGTGCGCCTATCGCTAGTGGAGGGCATGTGGAGTTGTGTGTCCGGTGGATCTCCTGGGATCCAGTCGGTTTTCGTGTTCGTCAGTGTGGTTGGATGTCAGGTTCTTCCGATTTACGGTTCTCATCTTTAGCCATGGTTGTTGCACTGGTGCGTTGGCTTTTTGGGGACTTAGCACGACGACTTCCCGTATGTCTACTACTATAACAAGCTCTTCTACGACAAGCAACAAGCTCTTCTACGACAAGCTTTGCCCGGTTCCAGTGAGGGAGGGGCGAGGAAGGCGGCACGCCTTCGGCTCGTTCCAGTGTTCGTAGTCATCTCTAGGTGGTCATATGACCTATTTGTAATTTTTATTATTATTCGGCCTTCTGTTCTGTTGTGGATGGTTATTCATAGATCGGTGGACTTTTTCAAAGAAAAAAATCACCCTCCTAACCATCTCTCTCCATCTCCTGCACAAGAGGCTTCGTAGCACTGTTATTATATCGCCCTAAAGTCTACAACGCTCGTGTCACCGATCAATGCGCCTGAACGGCCAGGAGGGCCCACCAGCCAGCCTTCGTGTGCTAAATCACTGCACGGCCATCAGAGCCGCTTTCAATGCAATTCAAAGTTATCAGATGTGGGGGGAAACTGTACTGTTTCCAATAGTAGTATGTCCATTTCCCTCCACATAATTACTAACTCTCCAACAGTATATATGCAGCCTGTTGTTCAAATAAAGCAGTAAGAACACATAAAATTTACAACAATAAGCACCGCAAATGAAGGACTTGCGTCGTTCTACGGTTCACATTTCCAATAAAATTTCGCTGTACAGACACGGTACAATGGGCGTGTGACCTCTACGAGAGTTCAAAACCAGTGTTTGAGCTGATTGCGTACAGCAGCTTGCTCCTCAGCGTGCTCGACCGCTTGTATGTTGGAAGCTGCAATTCATTCAGGGAAACAAGGAAAAATTATAGGATGATGTGATAGATGTTCAGTGCAGGCTGCTGAGAAGTTAGGATGGACGAATGACGAACAGGTTGGACATATCACGAAAGCAGGGCAGAGATACTACATGGATATGACATGGCTGTACCTTGAGCGTATTGTAGCATGTGGAAGCAGATGGAAGACGATCCACGTCTTGACCTCCAATCGTAGCCCAAAGTGGTACATCACATGGAACCTGGGTAGACAAGGACACACATGGAACTTGATACGTCAGCCGAGTTGCTGAGAGAAAAGAGGCTTTCTGAGTCTCGGTCTGCTTAATCAAACCTTATGAATTATGAAGCAAGGCTGCAGGTACTTGAATCCGAGTAAAGGAGCTCGTGAACAGCTCGTCACAAACTTCAGTAGCAGGCAACGTTCGGTTGGCTTAAATCCTTTGATGACCTGCATATTCCAGTACCCAACACGCTGTTACGACCATTTCACTTTCAGCGTGGTAAGATGGTATGTGCACTGCAGTTGGTCTGCAAAACAGATATTTGGCTATAGACCAGTCGATTGTGTCCAAGCATGCCAGAGGGAGGCAATGCAAAGCATACGAAATGGCCATCATATTAACAGAGATACTCCCTCCATTCCGAAATAAGTGTCGTGGTTTTAGTTCAAGTTTGAAGTAACTAAAACCACGACACTAATTTTGGAACGGAGGGAATACCATTTAGCACCCAAAAAAATGGTCACAAGCTCTGCAAGCAAATAGCCTGGCAATGTATTATGACAGCAACAAGTTTTCAGCATTTTGCAAAGCTGGCAGGTCTGAAGAACTATATATTTCTAGTAACTATCAAGCTCTACATTTCTTTCTCTAGCTGGCAGTTTATAGGAGGTTGGGGAGTTGAATGTCACACGATCAGTAACTTCCTATATAATCAACTCATGTACTGGCAAGTTATTTATGTGGGCTACACCCTCTCGGTACTGTAATTTGTACCATCTAGTGGTCCAAATAAAGTTCGTACCATTGTACCTAGATAAAGGTTTGAACACAAGGTCTGTGATACATGAGTGAAAAGACCATGATGAGACAACTACACATGACATACCTCCCAGAAGAGTTTAACAGTTCGACTTGACTCGGTATAACCACCAGTGTACTTGGTGTGGTTTCGCAGATCCTCGACATCAAAATCCTGAGATCCACCGGAAAGTAACTGTATGTGGCAATCATACATTAGCACTGTAAAAAGAACTGTTACAAACTACTAAACTGCCATCGCTATGGCAGATAGCAGAAACAGAAGATTGCAAGTAGACTTTAAGAACCTAGGAGTACTTGTGCACGTCAAATTAATCCCCAAAAATCATAGTAACATGCTACAAAAATGTGTAAACACGAATCATTGTGCAAAAAGGAACAATTTTATGAGCTCTACAAAAATGTAGACTTATATTAAGCTATTTTTCCTTGTAAGGTTTACATATGATCATATGTTTGCGCAAAGGTTTGCACATACACACACATACTTTAATTGTGTAACGTGAAGTATGCAGGAATTCTTTAAGCAAAAAAGTGTACTACCTTAGTTTTTCGAGAAAACGAAAAGGACCTTTGCGTTTCATTTCATTTAAAAGAGAGAGTTTTGGTTACAGCCCTCCTAGGAGGGAAGTAACAAGCAGGGAACAAAAAGGTTAATGCACATCCCAGGTCGTCGGCAGGACAGCTCTAAGTCCAGTAGCGCCAGCCCTAGCCCTAGCCACATAGAACTTTTGGGGCTTATCCTTTACTATTACATTAATGATATGTTTGGGCCTTGGCTGACAAAATTAGTATTATGTGATTCAACAGAAAGTAATATTTTGATTTCTATTATTATTCAAATCAGTACTTTTGATTTACAAAATTGAAACAATAAAGCAACTCAAGAATTTTGATCTTAAATGTTATTTTCATCCAAGTTTAAAAAAGGACAGACCCAGTGCTAGAAGCTCCCACATGAGGTGGGGTCTGGGGAAGGATTATACGAGTCAAGCCTTACCCCTGCAAAGTGCAATGCAGAGAGGCTGAGTCGAATCCAGAACCTCTTGGCACAAGTGGGGAGTACTTCACCACTGCGCCAGGCCTGCCCTTCATTTTCATCCAAGTTTATAGTCTTAAATTTTATGTTTACTATTCCAATTTTAGAGATTTTAGATTTGTTTCTAGTATCATCCATGAAGGCCAATTCAATTTTAGTAGTATCAATAAAGGATGGGAGAGTTTACCTGGTTAAATTCATTTGCATTAAACAAGCTCAGCCACGATGGTGAAATGAGATCACTGAGTCCTCTATAAAATGCATTTGAAAAAGGAAGTATCTGCAGGGTTTACGATGTTATCACAAGGTTGCTTACTGATAGAGAACAAAAGCTTTCAAGTCATTAGAAATATGAGCCAAACAACAAACCTGACGGTTAAGCTTGAAATCTGCCATCGCGTGAACATAGTGCAATTTATTTTCATTTGTAACAGAGATATTTTTACCACCCGGTCTCAGCTCATGCACAATTCTTTTCCCGCCTAACTCTTCGGTCAGAGTAAAATCCAAACAAAGGTCTTCGACGTCCCCTTCATAGTGCTGTTTGATGGAAAACCCAGTAGAGTTGTTGTAAAAAATGTATCTCTATCAGATTTTATCAGAATTATACCCAAAGTAAATCATATTTAGTCTATAAGGAAATCTACGACTGTCATAGGAGATCATACAGAATTATCAATCCAACAACCATAACAATTTATTGAGGGTTAAATAAATGACATGTTCAATGTTTCAAAGAAGAAACCAAAATGAAATACTACAATACCTTGAGTTGCATCAGACTTCTATAAAGCTCAGAATCAAGTGTTGATAATTCATCCAAAAAACTATAGCGCCCTAGAAGTTTTTGCACAAATACTTGCGAAAAACAGTAGTCCAAGAGAATCCCCTCATATAGTGCTTTACCAACAACTCGCCCAAGAAATTCAATCATATCAATGCCATTGTCCAAAAGCTTAGCAGAACTGCTTGGAATTAAGCTACTATCAGATGTTGATGTTTGTGTAAACAGTCCATAGCTGTTCAGACAGAAAAAAAAAGATAGAATCAGAGCTTATGCATTGGAACAACAAATATTAAAGGTCTCATAATTTTCCACAAGGCATACTCTGGACTGAAGGCAGCCTTGGACATATCAGTTAAGAACTCCTTTGATAGACCACCATAGTCCAAACCAGCTTCAGGGAGGCCACATTCACTGACAAATGACACATGAATGCTAGATTTCAGCTTTGATCTAAGACAATTCAACTGCCTATAACCATCTTCAACAATGTGACCTCGACGAATAACTATCTCGATGGATCCTGGACCTGGCCCAGAGACTTCACCCGTAACTCTCCGTGATGCTTTGTCAATCTCAATAAATTCTCTAAACATCTGCACTCTGAGTAAAATTCATCAAATGATGTTAAGAATAATTAGTATTTAGTACCGGACAAAATTGCAAATAAACAATGTCCTGCTGCTTTTATAAAAAAAATAGATGTTGCCACTCATCGAGCAATCCCATAAAATATATGCATCGCTAAGATATACTCAGTATTTGAGTGTCAGGCATGTACAGCATTGCATCCAGTTGATACTACAATACAAGCATATTAGAGGAAATAAATAAGTCCAGAAGGTTAAATACCTCTCCTCAAACGGATATACATGTGGTACAGTGGTAAGAACAGAGCTGCGGATAGGAATCCCTGAAGTAGTTCCTGTGAAAGTAGCAAAAGCTGCCTCATGGGCTCTGGCAGCAGCTGCAATTGGAATTCTGCCAGTTCTGGCAGGTGCCAACCACAGGGAACTGGGACAGAACCGGTGCCTGCTGTCCCTTTCATAGAGTAAATTAAGACATCTCACAGCCACGTCTATAAGAGGCTTGTTGCTGCTTCCACTATTCTGAAGGAAGGAATTGTACACAAACGTATTGAGTGCTGATGCAATCTTCCTTTGTTGCTCTAGAGTGAAAGGAACCTGTAGAGTCAGAGAAGGGAAAGCATGTCATCAGTAAGTTGTTGGAGAAACTAAAATAAGAGAGAAAGGTTGGGAGTGGGGGTGAGGCAATATTACCTGTTTCTCATAAAACTCAATATCATCTAGCACAAGTAATAGATGTCCATATATTGCACAGAACAGATGCAACATGCACATTACATACTTCCCAATACCTTCCGATCCTTGCCTCATAGTTTCAATATCCCATAAAATTAATGCATCGTCATTAGAATTCTCGGAATTCAAAGGGCTGTCACCCAAATTGGTGTCATCAGCATCACTTGATTTTCCTTTAATCTTCTGGAGCACATTTGCCCACTTGTTCGGTGCGTCCTTCGCATTCCTTCTTTGCCTTGTAGAGGATATTTGCTCACCTGAGCTACTTCCAGCCAATTGTTTATTATGCTCATGTTCCTGTGAACTGTGGGTAGCTTGGCCAAAAATTGATGTTTCTAACGTCCCCCATAAATCAACAAGAAATCCCGGGGTGAATGAAAGCATGTTTAGAATAGGCAACGAACCAATAGATGGGTTCAGCGAAGAGAAAATTCTGATCATGTAATAGTAAAAGCATATGACATCCATCAAGTTTAGCCTTCGACAGTGAACCTGCCTTAGGGTTAGTTCATGGTTGGTTTCGCTCTTGCACGAAACATCCTCCTTTGTCAATACCAATAGCTTCCTGAGGTGCCACTGCTGGTAAATTGGCTTTAGAAGGTCCATAAACAATGCTCTTGTGCGGCAGCTATCATTGGCGTCAGTGTCTTCAGTAATTGATGTATTATTGGTGGCATCATCAACGCATTGAAGCATTCCCTTGCTTTCATCGAAACATTTCAGTAAGTTTTGGGAAATACAGTTAATAACATCAACATATAGGCAACAATCTAGCCCTTGGATGAAGCCGCCCGAATTGGATAAATCATCATGCTCCGTGGCTAAAGAAACAAGATTTCCAAGAGCCCAACCACAGTAGGGAATGATACTGGCACCAACACCAGAAACCTCTAACTGCTCGAGCTTAGCAATTTCTTCAAATATTTTATCCTTGGAGATCTGCTACCACCTGCCATGGCTTGATCAGTTCGACTTTTACATATCTATCTTTAGAAGATAACATCAAATAAATCGTAAGAAAATGGAAGCTGCAAGTGTTGACCCCTAGAATGATAAGCATGTTAGGTTTTCACTACAATTCTACTCATGTAACTCATACAATGGAACCGAATTTTATATCTAGATGCCAAAATTATGTGTTTTCACTATACAGAAATACTAAGCCTAAGGACTTGCAGATAGGTAGAATATGATAATGGATTGACATATATATGATCTTTCACACATTTGCAACTAGTTCATTTACCATTTAACCACTGGCATAACAAATTAAAATTTGTGTGGCTCGTATAGGTATCCTGTGATAGTTCATTTACCATTTAACCAACAGAGTAAATAGTACTTATAGTAAGACAATTATCACTTGAATAATATTGCAGATCAATATTCATGGCACTGAAAAATTAATGCAGCAGCACGCTCAATGCCAATGTCTGATCAATATTTTTAAGACCCTTACCAGTAAAATGCTGAGAGACGGTCGCAGTACAGATATGTGCTTTAGGGCAGGCAACAGAAGATGCGGCAGACGTTTGCAAAGATGCGGAATTGTGAGTATCAGTGTGAAGTATTCCTTTGCAGCACCAGTTAGATCAACATCCCTGTCTGCTCTTGTAGTGTTGAAAGGGCGTAATGCAACAGTAACTGCACTAGCCGTAATCAGGAGCTTATCATCTGACGCAGAATCTATCTTCCCCGTGGTAACATGGGGATCAAAACATTTTATATATCTCCACACAGCTATATGTACCACTCTGCCGTGTGCCAATATATGCAATCAAAGCCTCCACAGAGGCATCTGCAGCTCTGGAATTCTCACTTGTTAAGTTTTTCCATGTTTTTCTATCAGTTAATGAAATGGCTAACCGCATAGTAATAGCAGTCATTTTAACCATGTTTGCATCCTTGTAAGAACAATTGTCACACCTGGAAAGAATGCCAGAGCACAGTGAAATCAGCTTTTTTGCCTGATAAACCCAAACAGACCTCTCTTCTGGAAAACCCACAGCAAAGGAACAGAAGTTTTTGCTCGCATCTACATAGAAAAGATACATGTCAGTTGAAAAGGATGGTGCTTCCCAAACAATTTGGTTTTTTGCAGCAAGACTAAACCTAGTCCAGATCAAAATTTTGATGCTAACCTAATTTATCATATGGCAATTTAGCACAATCCTGCTATAGTCACATTCTGCACTAATCATGTACTCGAGTACTAGTTTTGCCTTATCTTCAAATATGCATGCTGGCGAGATTTTATCAGTAGTCAGTATGAATCTTATCTACTAAACCTTATCATACATGTTAAAGTGAAATTTAAAGTACTTAATTCGTTGATATAATATTCTAGAAGCTACCTGCCACCACAGATATCACCATCCCCGATTGTCACAAAGATTAATACCAATGAGAGTATGAGACTATGTGGGAAGCATTAATTTGGGTAGGTCAAATACACCTCACACAGAGAAACATAGGGAGTGGTTTATTTATGTCAAGTTTACAACTAATTCCATTTTTAAATAATGTCATACAGGGATGGAATAATCTATATATCATATTACTATAATCCCAAAATAAAAATAAAAAGAGGAATATGTTTCTAAAATGTTTAAGCTGGCCACAAACAGAAGAATGGCTAAAAGTAAGTTTAATAAGTAAGGCATACCCATTGAGTTTATGCTATTCAATATGATTTTGAAGCATCTTGTGACAGACTTCGAAGTCTTGGTCTGCTGCCCCTTGTACCAGCTTGATGGTTGAGTAATGAAGAAAAGAAATGGCCTAAGCATCTTGCTTGATATCCATTGATTTGTTAGGTTGACGGCGGGCTGGTTTATTAATACTTCCCACTCTTCATGAAGTTGTTCTGAAACCTTTCTAATGAGATGGTACCTTCTCCACACTCGCTGGCACAACCCCAGAAGTAAAAGAAGTTATAGGGGAATCCATCAAATGATTGTACAACACAACAAATCATTCAAGCAAATCACAACACAAATGTAGCCCATGGTCATGAACAGTTTGACAGGGCATTCGCATCTATGTTGACTATATTGTGAATTATAAGCTTTTTTTCTGCATCGTTACAAAAAAACACATAGCGGAATTAACATATTGGATTAGGCATACACATTTATATGTACCTCGGGTTTGATTATAAGGATAAACGGGAAATATACTACAGATCACCAAAGTTATGCTTCGTCGGATAATCCAGTTAGCTAGGGCAAAAAGTATAACTTATAAGCTTTTTTGCATCGTTAGCAAAAAAAACACAGCGGAATTAACATATTGGATTAGACACATAGATCTACAAATTTATAGGTACCGCGGGGTTTGATTATAAGGATAAATGAGAAATAATCTACTACAGATCACCAAAGTCATGATCCGTCGGATAATCCAGTTGGCTAGGGAAAAAAGTTAAAACTACCCTTAACTTTCAATACATTGCAACCTCTGTCTCAATGTTTTTTGTGGTGTGTGCACAGGAGGTCCAACATTTACTATGGTATAAATACACAAATAGGATAAATCCTGAAATTATGAATTTCTTTCTGAAATCGTCATTTGAGTTTATTAAGATTTTATGAATTGCTAGCGCTCTTTGCATGAAACTAATTAGTAATAGTTTTCTGAGTAGTTCAGCAGGATCTTGTGATCGAAAATTTTGAGAATCGCTGTGAGTCAAGTTAGCAAACTCAGTTAACCTTTCAGGGTAAAGCAAGAATAGAAGATCAGAGATTTGCTTTACCCAACATCAACGTGGGGGGGGTTGCAGTTAAAATGGAACTACGGCTTTAGAATGGCTACATAGTTTCCAGACATCGTACTCACTACAAAGCTGCAAACCCTGATGTTATCGTGTTTCGCTGTTAGGACACTCATGCGCAAACCTGAATCTAACACCTGGATTTCGCACCAGCAAACACAAGAACTACTTGTATCCAGGTCAAGAACATTAGTAATTAAATGTGCATCTAAATAATTAGGATTCAGGCAGAACCATTTTTAGAATGGCATCCCTGAATTCTCTGTACTGGATCACACGTAACTCAAGCCAATCAAATCACTGTCCCCAAATTTTCCATATCAATTGTTTATGTCAGACGGATGAGCCGTATCCTAGATCCACTAAACTACCAAAACTAATTGAGAAAACGACTCCGTGGTCATGAGCGGCAGTCAGGTTTCAGACAGATTAGGTAGGTAGGTGCGCAGGAGGCAGCGGCATGCAGGTGTGGCCGAGGAGGGGCGCGTGGTACGGCGACTGCAGGTACCTGGATGGTGAGGGCGGCGGCGGCGGCGCGACGGAGGTGGCTACGGAGCTGCCGCTCCTCGGAGACCTTCTGCAGCAGCGCGTCGCGGGTGATCTCCCTCGCGCTCGACCCCCTCAGGGACACCTGCGAGAAAATTAGTCAAGACGGGGAGGAAAGGAGCGGAGGAGGCTGGCTACGGGCAGTAGAGGGAGGTACCTGGCGGTGGCCGGAGGGCGGGACCGACATCGCCGCCGGCGAGGAGGGGGAGCCGTGGAGGCCGGCCTGCTTTTTCGCCCGCGGCGCGGGAGCCGAGAGACAGTCAGACTCAGACAGACGGACCACGGACGCGTCCACGTGTGGGTCGTCATCACTATTTCAAAGTTTTTTCACAGTTGATCTAAAAAAAAGTTTTTTTTTCCATTTTTTTGACAATCAATACCATATATTATAGTAGCGAATACAGCGATTACAAAAAAATAAAGTCTAAGAGAAACGAGCAAATCTTCGAGATCTTCAAACTCTTTCTTCTTCCATGACACAATCTTATACTTTTCTGCAGACATAGAACGACGCAAATATCAAACCACAGAGCTGTGAATACCAACGAGGGTTCTCCATAATTGTAATTTTGAGCCGCAATGGCAAGACTACGTGCAACCACGCATCCATTAAGTTAATCAACCAACATCAGTAAGAGTTCCAACGCCGGTATTTCAGGGAATAACAACCGAACAGCATGGTCAACATCGCTGGGAGCCGAGAGTACGAATTCACCATTGTCGAGAACGTAGCAGCCTGGACAATATTGCGAGGACAATCCTCGCGGCAATCATGAGAAAAACTTCAAAATCGATCCGGCGAAGCAAGCTCTAAAGGACCATATATACCTAGACAAATTTAATCTTACAGCACCACCATTGACGTTGAGAAGAAGATCTCGTCGTCGAAAGAAGGACCGAAGATTACTTATTGTAGATGATGCTGACTCCATTGATGAAGAAGACGGCTATCAAAGGCTTAATCTAATCTATTGAAAACACTACTTTTATTAAAAAAAACTCCACCAATAGATCGGGTTCCCCACCCCTCTCGACACCGGCGAGGCCGGTCGGAGGAGGGGGAACCGATCTATGGGGAGGCGGAGGTGGTGGCGGCTGCGCTAGGTTTTTTTCCATTTTTTTTTGATTGAGGAGGAACTTGGTCGATGCAGGATAGTAGTACCATACCAAGGTCAGAAATAGAAAAATCATAATATTCTTTTTTCAAGTAGAAAAATCACAACGCTGTAACGCAGCGGTCAGGTAGATATAGAGCAAAAGAAGAAAAAAAAATGTAATTTTGCAATTTTCTATGCATGGGAGCTGTCGAAGAAACATATACAAGGTGGAAGATCATATTTAGTATTCTCCAAGACATATAAAAAAGTTTCATTATGCAGGATTTATTTTATACATTATGTGGCATAGATATCATCTAAGATAAACATAAGTTCAGCAACTCCTCCATCTAAGATAATTGATTGGTTAAAATCAATTCTCCCAAGTTTTGTGTGGCATCCACAGAATTCAAAGCTCAAGTTTAATCATTGATTTGACCAATAACACTTGCGTTATATGGGACACAAATTATACGTTGAATTTGTATTTCACAAATATAATGATATAACTTTTATGCATGACTTGTATATAATTGGTCTACTTTATAATTAAAGTTAAATCACGAAATAAGAGAGCAATCATAATAAATTCATGTTTATAGGTAGTGGACATGCATGATGTGTATAGAGCTACCAAAAAAAAAACTAGAGCTACCAAAAATATGATGTCTATCAGTGTATATAGTTGTCCATGGTTAGTTTGGGTAGTGCGGTTAGGCCAGCGCCAGCTACCGGTTAGGTAGGATCGAACAGGGCCAGCTTTCCGCTTCACACGTTCACGCGATACGATGGCTGATGGCCAGACATGATTAGCACTGAGCACCACTACACGCGCTCCCTCTAGATGTTAGCTTCCTTTTCACGGGAGATTCGATCCCGGCATCCTTCCCACCTTTTCGTGAGATATTAGCCTGAATTATCAACAACCATGCTGAGCTTTTGTTACAGATTCTTAAAAAGTTTCAACAGAATTCGTAATCTGGCAGGTGCCGTCGCATCATCGTGGTTTGGATTTTTTTTTTTACAGGATGAAAAGAGGATTGTCAGGGAAGAACCAAAAATCATGCATAATTAGTATAATTCCTCTCCTGCTGATATGATAAGCAACAAAATTATACTCTCATATAGATACCAGAGGGCAGAGGCTAAATTTGAGAGGGACAGATAAATCAGGTATTGGAAAGTGTGTAGCTACCCCGCGAATAAATAAAGTGTAGTGATGGGTGATACAAGGTGCAGTTAGTCAGGGAAGGGTGCACACAACTGTGCAAGTTCAGTTCAGGAGTAAGCAGAAAAGTCTAGGCGAACAAATAAACCTCACTTCAGAAGCAAGTTCAAAGTTCCACGAAAATGGTAAAACGATTAATATGATCATGTAAGTGTACCGCTTGCACTGTAGCCAATGTAACACCTCAGTCAAATGTCGTTGAGGGGTCTACAGAACGGACATCGAGTCAGAAGCTTTATGTTGTTTACATGTCTAGCACTGGCAAGCATGATATGTACACTTTATGAGAATCGGCATTCTTGATAGCGAATCTTGTATTGTGGTGTTTAGCTATAAGGAATGAATTTCAGGATCCTTGGCTTCAGTAATCAAAATTGTTAATGTAAGTCATTCTGGCTGCACTTTTGGCACTCCTTCTATCACAGCTGCATTTGCAGGCGAGACGTGACCCATGCTGGTGAAGACGAGACAGTTCATCAATTGCCTGAGTTACTCGAAAAGGAAGAAGTAGAATGTGCTTACACTTCGCCGTTGCTTGCACCAACATCGTAGTTGTTTGGAGCCACTGGTGCTTTAACATCAGTTCCAGCCTGACGCTCAGAGACAGCAGCGTTGCTCTAAGAGGGTATGCAAGATTCAGCGCTCAGTAATGCATGAAAACACAAGCAATTATTTGATCATCCAATGGATAATAATGATAAAAGAAATGAACCTGCTTAATTGCAGCCACATGAGCTTCAACTTTTGCCTTTGAGCAACTTCTCAGGGTACCCTACATATATCAAATATAAAGTAATATAAACAGATATAGCTGCAAGTCCAAAATGCAGAACCAACAGAAGCAACTATGAAGTCAGAAAAGACAATTATATCTTGAGACTGGAGACAGTGATTGCACAAAGGATAACCACAACCTATTCTTATATGATTCTTTCTACTCTTAAGTTTAAGTAGAGACAATAACAGCACATGAACAACTTATCTAACACCAGGGAAACGATGAAAATGATAAATTCGATTTCCTTTTCACATGTAGTAGTCTCTTCCCTCTGCGCATGTTTATTATGGTTCTGACATCGCACGATCAAGAAACCTCAAGAGTTTTTCTATTGAAGTGTATAGGCATATCACATACCTCCATGACTACAGGAAGTAACAAGGGAGGCCCTGTAAATTAAAATCAACACACGTCATAATTGACTTGGCTGAAATATGCCATGCATTCACCAAGTTGGTAAACATACATGCACCATTGTTGCAAGTCCATAAGATTGGGACCAGATGACAACAGTGTCATGGTAACATGTGCCCTGTGACACCATCACAGCAAGCATGGTGTTACGACCATGTTGTTAAGGCATCATTGTTTCACAATTTGCAACAGCACAATGCAATTCTACCTCCATGGGAATATTAAGTGTTCGCTAGATCATGAAAATGCATAGAAGGACGTTGTTTAGGAAATTCAGATATAACTGAGCATCATATTATCAGAAGAAAGAAAAATAAAACTCCAGCATGTTAAGCATGAGACTGTACCTTGTTTGCCCACATCAGTCCACAAGCATTGCACAAAGTCCTTGGACCAGCTGGACCACGACGCATCGCTGGTGTCATCTTTTCACTAGTACCACAATTCTGACACCTGTAACAAGTATGATATGGAGGGAAAAGGGGTCATCCCTTTCCCGTTCAATAACAAACAGACAGAAAAAGTGGATCAAGTGATCAAAGATAAGACAACTTTGACTCTTGAGACAGGAAATCTTGGCCCAGGCCCTGAGAGGTAGGATCACAGCTTGGTGATGGGGACTCCCCCCCAAATTTGATTTTCCAGCAAATTGTCCCTTCCGACGCTGCATCCTGAGAAAGCAATTAGAAACATGAGCATTAAATTCTTGAGCCATGTTATGTTCCTCCTAAATTACAACCAGTTGTACTCGGATACATGGCTTAAAGTACCGGATTTTATGAGCCTAGTTTTCCCAGAGGATCTATCTTACTCTTTTTTTTACCTCTTAAGAACCCTTATCCTTCCCCAGCCTACCCTCTAGGCATGCCTTGAAGCATCTACCCTGATGATCACAGACCACTATATTCTGCAACAAGCATGCAGCATGCAATCAGACCATGGCTTATGGCTGCCGTCATCGCCAGACAGGGCCTTTCTTGTGAGTATTTGTTGAACCAAAATTTGACCAAGCAAATACAAGTTAAAACAAATTGTGGTTTCCTCGGTTGAAGAGTTGGGACAAACTAAGATGCTCCTGAAATTACAACATTTCATACTGGACTCTCAAAGTGGATGTAAAACTTAACATCTATGTGTACTTCTGTGTTTGATTTGGAAAGATTACTACCGATAGGGGAAACTCATGAAGCGGATATGGCTGGCAATGGTGGTCGTTAGGACCAATTGCAGAGAAAGGGGACGATGGAGAAAGAGAAACTCAGGGATATGCTACACCGTGCATCTAGCCTAAGGAAATTATTTGTTATAATAATGACATGAATATTGATATCTTGGAACCTTGTGAGGACCTCAGATATCATTTAAGTTTTTAACAATGTCTCATTTTTTCAACAAGAGCAGTAAGGTGGTCCCTGTTGAACATATATTCACACAAACCTTATGTAGAAGAGCTGTACGAAAATAAAGTCTGGAGAACAGATGACAGCTTAATAGACTCTTTAAAGCAAACAAAAAGGAGATAATATAAAACCCTGGTTGCTACCTTTTCTCAAAAAATAAAGTCTAAGAACTGCATTTTTATGCAGACAATTTATGAAACGCAGCATCCAGAATTGTTTGCTTTGAATCTCTTTGGAAAATCCATATAAAAACCCATGCTGGTACACATGGACCTATTAATGAACTAACTCATCTTATTACACCTTTTTGCCAGGTGAATTGGTTATGGACCATTAATAATTATATTACTTCCCTAACTTATCAGACGCACAGCATAACAATGATGTATCTGATTAATGCCCATAACTTATGAATTAGTTCCCTCAATAAATATAGTGATGAGGATTATTAGTGGTCCAAAATAAACAAAATACCGATGTCTCAAACATACGGTTCATTCACAGCTTTTACAGATAATATTTAGTGGTACAACTGACAGATGATAAATCTGGCAGACTAGGTACAAACCTGAGTGCCACTTCTTTGCGTACAGCATAACGTATTTTCTTATCAAAATTTCTCCCTTTCCGTTTTTCGCGGAACCTAATGAGTGAAGCAACCCTTTTTGCAGGAATGTCAGTCCTCTGAAGTAAGTCCTCATAACCCTGCAGAAGAACGCTAAAATCACATCATAAAGGAATAAATTATCACTAATCGTCATATATATTGCCGAGTACTTTCCACCTACCCTATTTTCCTGTTGACTAGGTAAAACCATGGCAGCTAAACCGGGTGGAAGTTCACCAGATCCTAACAATGACAGGACAGCTTGAACCTGAAAAACTGACTTCAGCTTAGATAAAACAGAAGCACGTTAAGGAGGTATAAATTCAACAGTAAATATAATGACAGAATTACCTATAGTATATCAATTATGTTCATGGCGACTAATTATTACAAATCCTCTTCGAAAACTTAAAGTAGTCATTGCAAATCATCACATATTTTGGTTATGGCTATTTACAGTAAGTAACACTATGACTTGATAGTAAACTGCCGCAAGTGACAAGGACTTGACGCTTCTGCCATTTGTAGAGTATGGAAGTAATCCATTACTGTTAGCCACTGATGAATAAGGATACGTAGTAAGAACTACTCTACCACAGCGGGTTGGGACAGCCTAGTTTCCCTAGCAACATCATTACTATTCATAAATCAAATCACACGTGATCCACTTTCATCTTTTAACCAAGAAAATCGCATTACACCAATCTGAACTGTTTGTTTCGGCTGATGCAACAGGACTCATCAGTCATCACTGTAAACATACAGTGAAATGTTTAGAGAAGAGATGCACTAATCCTGATCAGGTAAACAAACGCCTTCCTAGAATGACCAAAAAAATCCTAACATAAATCATATATCCAATTCCCGCGCACGACAACGAAACTCATCGAATTTCTAACTCGGTCGTTTCACAAGAGAACTGAACGCCGAGAGTTGAGGAGGAGACCTTGTCAGGGGTGACGGATTCGAAGACGTAAACCTCGCCCTGGAACAGCAGCGTCAGCTGGTTCGGATTCCCCGTTAACGCCGAGACCGGAGCCGGGGCCGGCAATTCATCAGCCGGTCCCAGCTCCTCCTCCTCGTCATCCTCTTCCTCCTCCTCCTCCTCCGCGTCGTCCTCGCCGCCTTCGTCGTCACCGGCTGCAGCTGCTGCTGCGGGTTCGGCGTCGCGCATCTCGGCGTCGGCGTCCTGTGCGGCGGCGGCCGCGTCAGACATGGCCGGCGGTGGCGGGGAGCACGCAACCCTAGATGTGGGAATGGAAGGTGGTGATGCGGTTCTCTGGTGTAACTGGGCCCGAGTTTTCTTTTTCTTAGACCGAGCTTTCTGAAACGTGTGGCGATGCGAATGAATAGGCGGATATTAATCCCATTTTGTTCTCTGTCATACAAAATGCTGTTTTTTTTACTGATGAGTATCCTATGATTCAACGCATACATAAACTCTTGTAGAATGAGTTGGGGATGATACGAGCTCTAGCCTCGAAAAGTGTTTTTGACTCTGAGTTCCATTGATCCTGATATTTTAAAAAAAATCGAAAGAAAATATTTACAAGTTTCAAAAGAATTTAAAAAATCTCAGATATAGCCAATGTTGTATCCCACAAACGTGTAAAAATCAATTAGAAATTCTTTGTATTCTGGGCTACACAAAAGATAAAATCATATAAATTTGGAGGTTTCAAATATGCATATTAAGATTCACACTTGTTATTTTTGTGCAGTTCATAACAGGTGATTTTTTGTACGTTTATGAAATAGGCCATTAGCTACATCCGGGAGTTTTTCAAAAAAATATGACTCATATTTTGTTTTGATTTTTTCAATTTCAGAATCAATCTGGAGCACGAAATCTCCTCTCCTCCAGCCTTTCCTACCTACACATCCTATCCACCAAAAGTGAGAGACTAGTAGTAGGTTCTCCTCCTTTTCTTACGCCTCTCCACAGGTCGTCTTGAGAGTCGACTCCCCGAAGCCGTATTCGCCCCTCTCCCTTTCTGAGTTCCAACGGCGCCGCTGGCCGGCAAGTGGATGGAGTAGGAGGATGGATCCTTGTACATATTAGTTGTAGGATTAGGGTGTGTTATCTAGGTTTTGTCTCTATGCCGGTGAGTTGGAGCCGTTCTCTGCCGATCTTGAGGGAGACAGAGGAAGACCAACAGCCCCTCTCCTTGATCTGGTAGGTGCTTCGTGAATAAGCACGAAGGTGCCTCCAGATGTTGATCTAGAGGCTAGGTGTTGTGTAGATGCAATGTGAACTGTTGTTCTTCCTCTTTTCTTCAGCCATCGAGGAGATGGAGAAGGGGAGTGGTGGAGCACCGTTCTGCTTGGATCCGCATGGTGGGGATCTCTGGTTGCTGCAACTCGCGGAGTACACCACTGGCGGCGAAGATGCACCGCTGTTATCCATGGTCGATGGGGCTGCTCCGTGCTGTCGTGATGCGTGCACCGCGACCTCTTCAACATCCTGGCTGCCAAGCCAAATACGACACCCTTCCGCGACTTCGTTACGATGTTCATCCTCGACCTGACGCCAAGTAATTTCGTACCTAGCGTCGGTGCAAGCGACCGTGGCATTGAACGTGTCGTCTTCTTTGATGAAGTTGGACGCGGTTGCCTTTTCCAATCTTTTCTGGGGTCCTTTTTTTGTAAAAACGAGGACTTGCTTGTACTTTTTCTTTGTTCTAAGATCCTCCATGTAAAATGTAATCCCACAGAGTAATGGAAGCTCTGGACCATTTCGGGGTCCTTCCCCTGTTCAAAAAAAGTGAGAGACGTTTTTTCATAAATTTGAGCCGTTTGGGTATTTTCAGTTAGTCTGGAGTTTGCTTTGGACTCCCGAAATAACTCTTAGTAGCCTACTGACGGCTAATCCTCCACAAAATGTCTTCAGAGACCTCTTGGTAAACAGCACATTCTCCATCCTTCCAAAGAATCTACCAATAATATTGTACACCTTCCCTAGGTTTACATTGTTTTCTCTCAACTGTTTCGCTAAATCTTTCCTGCAGCTGTCAATGTGCTTATGGGATGGCCAATGAGCCCGTTAACCGAATGATGCAGACAACGAGGGGTTGTGTCAATCCCTATGCTCAGTAATATGCCAACCATTATCCTTTGGAAGCAAGAAACTGATTAGAGCAGGACAAAGACATCTAGTAGTAGACTGCGAGTTTGTCGCATTTGGTTTCCCCTGTCCGCGTGAAACACCCAGTTTAAAATCTTAATGCACATATTTTCCAAACATGTAAAAACTACATAACAGAACGATTCACCGAGCATCCACTCACACTCTTGCATACATTTCACTCGGTCTATATTTATTATGCTCTTTCCATAACGGATACCAAAGCCTGTCTCCCATGAATACAAGTTGTAGAAATCATAGATCAATATATAAAAGCTGGTAAGAACCACAGCGCCTCCCGCGGTCCACGTTGCGCGTGTCCGACAGCCATCCGATCGCCGCGACAGACGGCCCAGATGCGGCCACGTCGCCCTCAGAGCAGGCGGCACTGTTCCAGCCGAATTTTAGCCAATCACAACGTGCCACGTCGCCCGGTCACCCACCGGTCGCCCCGGTTCCAGCCGGTCACCCGCCACGCACGGATTTTGGCGCCGCATTTTGCAAAAGAAACCCCCGCATATCCAAAAATTACCCCGCAGTCCTCCCCTCCGGTCGGTCTCCTTCCCGACCTCTCTCTCTCTCTCTCTCTCTCTCTCTCTCTCTCTCTCTCTCTCTCTCTCTCTCTCTCTCTCGATTCCCAAATCGCCGCCGCCGTCGCCTTGCTTCCACGGCCGGCTCTGGTCGCCTCGGCCGCCGCCGTCGGTCGCAAACGACGTGCCTCGGTGCCCTCCTCCTTCCTGTCCAGCTCGATCTGGATTTCCGCCGCCGCCTGGCTCACGCGCAACCCTACTCCCCAGCTAGGGTTTCGGTGCTTACCGTCGCTCGGTTGCTCCGCCACGCTCCTGCGCTCAGCTCCGAGCGTAGGGCCTCCTGGTGGTGACACGACGCCGCCATGGTCGCTGTTCCTGTCGTGGTCGCCTCCTTTTTCCATCTCGGAGACGAAGATGGTCGTCTTCCACCTCCGGCCCCCTCTAGGGTTGCGCAGGCATGCCCTGCCGTCCCTGGAGCTACAATCGAGGTCCTCAGGTATGTGTCCCCCTCCTTCTCCTCTTTAACCTCTCTGCCCTCTCGAATCCATGGTCGACTAGCTCCATCCGTAGCTAGACGACCCAATACATTGGTACTTCGAGTGTATCTTTGTATTTTAGATCACTGTGATGAGCTACACTACCTCCTGCTGTGCTCCACTGAATTTGAGTACTGTCCATGTCGGTCTTGCTGCTGACAAAGAAGAATGGTGTCGAATTAGGGTTCCTGGGCATGGTTGTGATCAAATCCAATGCCCTAGATGTGCTTCAAATCAACGATTTGATAGAAAAGAATAGCACATCACAATTTTTTTAATGTTTTCCTGTGCTTCTTCAGAGCAAGAACTAGCTCTGGTATGCTTTGTGCTTGTGATGAGCTTGCAGCTCTGAAGCTAATGATGTTGGTGGCTTAGCTGTAATTTTTTATTAGCTCTTTTTGGTGCAATTTGGTAATATTAGGGTATACAGTGCACTGTCAAACCTCCTAAGAGTGTACACAAGCAATGTAATTTCCCTTTTATTCACTTTAATAGTAATGTACAAAAGTGTTTCTTTGCATGCTGTGATGCCTCTATTTGAGTTACACATAAGCTACCTAATAAATTTAGCTAAGGAATTCTTTTTATACTTTCCTGTGCTTCTGTTGATGAACAAAAGTATTCATGCTCAGCTAATCCAGTTTCCTGGTTCACTGGCTTGTGCTTGAGGTGCTTTTTCCTGTGGAATTTGTGCCCAGCAATCCATGTGATGCACTTGTGCTACCAGTACATGTAAACAAGCAACAATTGCTTATGTGCCTTTGCTCAGATTTGTGGATTTATCTCCCCTGCCTATGATGCATAGGCTGAGGCCCAAAATTTATTTAGAGCAGATGTTGTGCTTGATTTAAAATCCCTGTGATGAACTAGCATAGCACTTCTATGCCTATCTGAGGGAAATATACACCGCCCTACTCCATGTGTAACTAGCAGTTCATTTTGCTAGAGAAATAGAGCATCAGCCTCTTATCAGGTGTGGTGGTGGTGGTGTTGTGCTGTATGTGGCTCTTCTGGATTGCTTGATCTATGTTATTAAGTGTTGAGTTGCTCTGCTGCTCTTGTGATGAACACTGGATGTGCTCTATTGCCGTAGTGCTATTTGTTGGAGATGATTTAGTGGCTATTGATGTGATCTGCTCTATGCAAGTTTGAATTGATTTCTATAGCTAAATAATTTTAGCTTTTCATACTGTGATGGCTCTATTTGAGTTACACACAAGCTAGCTAATAAATTTAGCTAAGGAATTCTTTTTATGCTTTCCTGTGTTTCTGTTGATGAACAAAATTATTCATACTCAGCTAATCCAGTTTCCTGGTTCACTGGCTTGTGCTTGAGGTGCTTTTTCCTGTGGAATTTGTGCCCAGCAATCCATGTGCTGCACCTGTGCTACCAGCACATGTAAACAAGCAACAATTTCTTATGTGCCTTTGCTCAGATTTGTGGATTTATCTCCCCTGCCTATGATGCACAGGCTGAGTCCCAAAATTTATTTAGAGCAGATGCTTTGCTTGATTTAAATCCCTATGATGATATTATCATAGCATCACTATGCGTAGCTAAGGGAATAATCCAGTACACCCATTCCTGTGTATTTAGCAAGTAATTTTGCTAAAGCATAAGTATCGACCTGTGCTCAGGTGTGCTTGATCTTATTCTTGTGTGATACATTTCTTTTGCATGCCAACTGGATTTCTGTGACAATCCAGCCAATGAGGGTGTCCTGAGGCTAAAGGTGGTGATTTAAGAACAGATACTATACTTAGTCGCCTAATTAAACTCGATGATGCAAATAGCAATACATCTTATTGCTAGACTGAGAGTAATACTAATCCTAACCCCATCTTTATATTTGTTTTCTTTTGTTTTTTGCTTTTATTTTGTTTTGCAGGAAAACAATATTCGAATAATGATCAAGAAGAAGAAAAATAAATACAAGACATTTTAGTTTAGGAAACAATTGTAATTTTCCTTTTTGAATTTCAGTTTGTTGTAATAAAGTTGTAAAGACATTGTAATTTGTGTTTAATCAGTAAAATGATTGGTTTGTCTTTGCAAGAATTCAATAAGTTGTAATATTTATTGTAAGGTCTGAACTATTAAATCATTTACCTAAATGTTATTTTTGTTGTTTTAATGTTTTTATTGCGTTTCATCAATTAATAATCACACGGGTGCGGCGTGCCGCCGCGCCAAGATGTCTAGTATACTTTTGTCACTGAACCGAAAGATAATACAACTTCAGGTACAATTATCTTACCGTTCTCTTCCGCGAAAATTTCTTACTGTTTGTTCAAATGGAATAACACGGGATGGATCAGGGCTCTCTCAGGTGGAGCTTTCCCAAGACGGTTCCAAATATTTTGTTGTAAGAATTTGGGATTCGGTCAGCAAATAAAAGAAAATAGAATAAATCTCAACATCAGAACTGCCATCTCATTCTACAGTCACACCAAAAGAATTTCTTCTAGATCATCTATAAACACTGTTTTTTAATCTCTCCCATTATAATTTAAACAATTTTATTGTACTTCATCCGTTTCATCTAAAGTCTGCACATGTGGGAGGAGTTATGTCCCGACTCTGTTGGTGCATGGTCTTGGAGATGGAGAGCAAATTATTACTCCATCCATATCAAAATATAAGACTTTGTACCTACTTTCTACCAGTGGCGGAGCTGCTTCACAAGCATTGGGTTCAGATGAACCCAATAAATTACACAATATGCTTCACTAATCTAACATTATCCATCACGCATTAGTGAAAAATTACACTACAAGCAAGAGACTGAACCCAATGATTTTATGTGCTAGCTTGGTCACTGCTTTCTACACACATGTATCTAGACATGGTTTAGTGTCAGATTCACATGAATCTTGCAATAAAAAATGTCTAGATATATATGTGTAGAAAGTAGCTAGAAAGTCTTATATTTTGATACGGAGGGAGTACATCATTCAGGATTACTTCTCTACCGAAGGCCAAATAATTGGCATCTCGTCGGATTAAACTTTCAGTCCACTTTATCATCTACACTGAAGGTATCATCGTATGAATGTTATGGTGCAAAGCTCTGCCTAGCCACACAGATCTTGTAAATCGCTAAGTACCAACTATTAAAAAATTTAGACATAACTTATAGCCTTTTAGACTGAGGCCAACCAGGCACAACCCAAACTCCGATGTAGTGGCGCATTGCCATTATTATAAATTTATTATGAATGAGATGTCACGGAAGCAAATTACATGACAAAATGTGGCGACGTAGACAAAAATACTCTGAATGTCCTTTCAATATTCCTTCCATGATATTGCTATCTATTACACGGCATTGTAATGAACTATTTCATTCACCACTGTACAGTGTCCCATTTATGATACAAGGAAGAGGGCATCTGGGTGATAGATGGTTGAAAAATAAGCTAATTACATCCAGAATGCCACAGGAGTCGAGCAGAGGTCATTAAGCTCATGTCCTTCCATCAGCTCGTAGGATCGTGCAGTTAGCCGCGTTGTCCTGAGCTCTCCATCTTTATCATACTTGAGACCAAACTTGGTGACGTACAACACGCGGCGGCGTGGCCCCCGACAGCGTTTGAACGGCTGATGATGTTTGTGGAGGAGAGACTCAATTAGGCAGTAGATGTTGTTGCCCATGTAGAGAAGGGTGGCACCTAGGTGCCTCTTGTTATCTGCAGAAAAGAGCTGGTCCTTGCCGAGCTTCCAGGCCGGCATGGAACCGCATTTGGCCACGGTGGAAACAGGTGGAACTTCAGAGGAGCAGACATAGCCGACACCCCCTTTGTGACGGCAGAGTCCTACCCAAGCATCAAGTGCGTCGTCGAAGTAGGCTTGGCCTTTGAGAGGCATGCCCCAGTTTCCTTGGCATGTCCAGTTGAGGTTTTGAGTGTCAAAAGAGAAGGTGCTCTTCACCTCTGAGAAGAAGAGCGTTCGGCCATCAGGGTGCAATGCAGAGGATATAATGTCACTAGATTGCACTGGAGCCAGGGCCGGGGCTATGGTCCAAGACCATTGAGTGTCTTGGTTACGGGGGGCGGGGCACCAAGAACACACACGCTGAATGCCACAATCATGTAAAGATTGCCAGCCGCAGACGCGAAAACAGGCTTGGGATATACCTTCTGACCGGCGGGGTGTGCGCAGAGGGTGAGCCCCAGCGTTTCTGTGTCGAATACAGGGAAGGCGTTGTCGGCGTCGCTGGAGACCGGCATGGCAAGGATGTTGGTGCCATGCCCGCCGAAATTCCACAGATCGCAGTGAGGAGCCCTAAAGCGAATAACGGGTGGCTCCGGGAGGGGCTCCGCCTCCTCATCCAGGTCGGCGCCGGCGTCACAGTCGACGTCAAAGGCGTCGGCGTCTATCTTGCGCACGCTGTATCCCCTTGCCCAGTCATCCACCACGAGATAGAGATGCTGCCGCTGCGTCTGCGTCTGCGTCTCTGGCTGCCGCCGCTTGGCCGTGCGGCCACATGGCTGGAGCATGTACTGCCGTTTTGACATGTCGCCTTCCTCCTCTCCGGCCGGCGGGACTCTGTGATTTGTGTGCTGCCAGCAAATGAGTAAATAGACCAACTCCTCGAAATAAGAAAATAAAGACCAGGACCCTAGTATAAAGCAAAACGAGATCGATTCAGAAACGACGCGGTTTGATCGTACCCGAATTCTACCAAGATTAGGAGTCTACCACCGGATTACACTCGGAGTCGGGGACAAATTCCCCCTTGAATCCGACTCCCAGCGGGCGGGCCATAAACTAGCCCAGGTGTCCCCTAGAATCCTTCCGCCAGCGGTCCGAGGCAAGGCGACAGTGGAGGATCTCCCACGGCTGAGCTGAGCTGAGGACTCTGTTGTGCGTCGGCTAGGGTTTGATGCGGCGGCAAGGACTGGGAAAACTACTGAAACAGAGTGTGCAGCCAGTGTTCTACTAGATCCTGGACCTTGGGCGACCTTGTCTAGGCTGTGGGCTTGGCACATCATTATAATCTTGCCATTTGTTTTCCTCGGGCCATTATGATCGGGAGCGCCTACTTTCCGCGGGGTGCTCCTATCTAAAAAGAGAGAGCTGAACATGCAGGAAAAACGAAACTAGATAGGAAAGATAACTAATAGTGATTTGCTCTTCAAGAAGAACCGAATCAACATTATATTCTGGTGAATTTAGAGGTTGTTTCTAGTGAAGTCCAAAAATATATTTCTGGACAACAAACCAATATTCTAGAGGCTACTTTTGACACATAAACAAAAATAAAAGATACATATGAGGTTACTACATAATAAGACAACACACAACAAAGGAAACAAAGGAAAGTAAGTGGGTTGCCTCACATAAGCGTTTTTTAATGCCTTTTTAGCTAGGGTTGATAAGAATTGAATCATATAAGAGAGAATCAACAAACATATAAAAAACACATTTAAATCGAACCCCCCTTATTATGCATAGTGATCCTTTAAATAAACAACTCACTGAATCACAAAGCAACTATCATAGGAAGGTAAAAAAATGTGCAACTTCAAATGTTTCTAGATAAAGAGAGGAAACTTGATATTATTGGGATATGCATGACCATGTCTTCCTCTCTCACAATACCTTTCAGTGGCATCATGATCAAATTTAATAATATAACCGTCACATAAAACATTCTTATCATGATTCTCATGTATAAAAGTATTATTACTCTCCAAACAATCAAAATCTTTCTTATTAGTAATAGTGGGAGTATAACCAACGTAGCTAGCATATAAGGCTTGACATAATAAAATAATTGTATATTAGAATGATAGTATTCAATGGTAGAGTATTTATCTTCATAACATGACAAGTTTCGTAAGGATGATTCTCAATATTCTTTATAGCATAGGTATCATCACAATAATCATCATATGTAAGAAGCATATTCTCATCATAGTAAATTTCCTCCTCAAAAGTAGGGGGATGGAAAGGTTCATATTCAATCATGGTATCATCATCACAGGCAAAAGCACAATTATCTTTTTCTAGCAAATATATTCGCAAACATATCATCTTCATTCTTAATAGCAACAAAGCATTTTTCAAATATTTTATCATTAATAAAAAAGGATATTCAAACCCATCATCCCCAAGGTTAAAGCTTTCCATGTCATATTAGAAGAAACATGGATGTACCAAATAGTAGAGAGATGATGCACAGGTGGTGGTGCTTGTTGTACGTTTCTCTACTTCAGATTTTTTTTTCATTCGGTGGCATATTAGGTTGCTTAGGGATTACTTGATGTGGTGATATCTTGCATGTTGAGAGAATTAATTTCAAAAATTAGATATTATAGATTCTAGATACCTTTGTTAGAAAAAAAACATATAAATAACTATTTTTGTGGCTTCACTCCGTTTATTAGAGCCCATATTCAGCATGTGAAGCAAATGTGTTTAAAGTGGAAAGTGTATAAAATTATAAAACATAATATTTTTTACCTGGAAGTTCCACTCGAGAAGATCATAGGTAGAACACAATACACCTCTCCTCCTAGCTTGCAGGCCGCCACACACCATGCGGTGCCGACGGCCGAAATTCCTCTGCCGTTATTCACGCTGCCGCTGGTGAGCCTGTACATCCCGTAGTCTATAAGGTTACAACTGTGACTATTCTCACCGATGAGCACATATTGCAGAAAGGATAAATTCGTATATACTCCTTTCAAAGTATATGTGGATTTTATTTTGCACAGAAAGGAGCCGCGGGAGGAGAAAAACTGAAAACCTAGCGCCTCACACATCATCTTCACCTGCTAGGTTGCGATGTTCGCTTGCGAACTTCTCTCATTTCTTTGCGATTTACTCTGACTTTTCGGTCCAGGCCCAATCACTCATATGGTTGTTCTTCGTTGCCCAATCCTGAGCCTTGTGACACGTTCGTAATAAGTTAGCTATTAAGGGAAAAGTTATCAACCATCCAACTGACATCATTTTCAAAACCATGTTTTTCTTGCAGCTGTTGCGGTCCACCGCGCTCGGAGGACGCTAAGTGGCTGATCGGGGAACTCAAGAAGACATACGACGAGCTCACGAGATGCACCCCTCCTAGGATGGTGCTTTTTCTCTTCTTTTTCCCCTTTGACGAAGTTGTATGTCGCAGCATGTAT
Organism: Poa pratensis; assembly: GCA_947311845.1. Lineage (NCBI taxonomy): Eukaryota > Viridiplantae > Streptophyta > Magnoliopsida > Poales > Poaceae > Poa > Poa pratensis. The sequence continues at coordinate 5,403,441 of CAMZMU010000112.1, read as the reverse complement.
TTTATGTCCATTGGCGGAACTGTATGCCACAACACTGTTACTGACTATGCTGGAACTTGGTGGCAGCTTTGTTAATGTAAAGTCGGGCAATAAAATGCCTTCAAAATTTTTTTTTGAGAACCATTCACCACCCAAATCGGCCTGGTTGTAACCCGGCCCGCTGAAAAGCCCAATCATGTCAAACCGGACCCCGTCGCTAGGTCGGTCGGTCTTGGTCCTCTTCCGCCTCTCGCCCTCGGAGTCTGGAACGGCCTCGCCACTCCGCTCTCCAGTCTCCACGCCACCACCACTCCACCACCGAAGAAGCTGCAATGGCGGCCTCCGACACCCAGGAGAGAGGCGCCTCCGCAGCGGACGGGTCGGCGCGGGACGAGACGCAGCCAGAGCTGGTGGCGGCGGGCCAGCAAACCGCCTCCGATCACGCTCCAGTGGCGCCCGCCGGTTCCGAAGAAGAAGAAGGCGCCCGCAGAGCAGTTGAATTGGCGCAGGACGACGCGCCCGAGCCGGAGGAGGAACAGCAGGTGGAAGAGGAAGGGCGGGAAGAGGACGGCGACGCCACGGAGCAGGATGAGGAGGGGGACGGCGAAGAGGAGGATGCCCCGACGCACCTACCGTTCCCGCCCGCGGATGAAGAGGTACATGGCTTCGCCTCCCACCTCCCTGTCCTTCTCGCGTTTCGCTGCAGTGCGACGAGGGTTTTTGGCGTCGCTTCTGTGGTTTTCATTTCGCTCCTTCTCACGAGCATTCTGTCGAGCAGTTGGTGCCCGCTTTGAGGATGCCGGCCATGCTGTGTTGTTAGGAAAAACTATGCGTTCTGTACCTCAGGATGACGAGGCGAAGATAGCTCACACTTCCATACAGTGCTCGATGGCCATGCTGTATGTTAGGTTGAGTTCTCTGGCCATTTTATAGGATGGAGCGTGAATTTCTGGGAACATCAACTTGCATTTCCTTTACTCTTCTGCAAACTGGTCATGCAATTCCCGTTTATAGTTGATTTCTATTGTTGACATGCTCAAATATGCCGTAAGCAACTGCTTACTATGAATATGGCACTTTAATGTACATAGTTTTAACAGTCAGAGTTACCTCAAGGCTTAAGCAACTACCTACTGTGAATGTGAACCTGAATGCTTGCTATTGGAGTTTAGTTACCTTGTCATCAAGATTTCCATTTATCTATCTTGTCATAAAGACATAAATAGGTTGCCTAAAATGCTCCCTTGGAATTATAGTAATATTGTGCTGTTTTAATGTTCAATCTTCTGGTTGTAATTATCTGCAGTTACTTGATGACACAACCACAGTTGATCCAAGCTATACTATCTCTCTTATACGGAAGCTAATACCTAAGGGATCCAATCTGGAGAAAGAGTTCAGGTGAGTCGTACTTCCTGATTTTTCCTCATTAAGTTTGTTTAGCAAATGAGATTGTTGTAAGAAACAACCTGGTTTTCCTAATAATGTCTACCTCGTGCAAAAAGTGACAAACTGAGTGCCAATTCTGATGATGGGGAATCATCACAACCTGATAACAAGGATCCTTCTGAAAAAAGTGACAAGCAGAGTGCCAATTCTGACGATGGGGAATCGGCGCAACCTGATAACAAGTATCCCTCTGAAAACGGTGACAAGCAGGGTTTTCCAGAAGAAAGTGGTGTCAGTTCTAATGATGGGGAGTCAACACTACCTGAGTATAAGGATGAGTGGGAAGAGTGTGCGTGCATTCTGTGGGACCTTGCGGCTAGTAAACCTCAAGCAGAACTTATGGTACTTATCTGGATCATTCTTTTATATAGGTTGCATTACTTCTATATGTTCTTTATAACGGAAGGGGATTGTTTTTCTATATGAAACTTCTTTATTGTTTGTCAGATTTGTACTGAACAAGATTACTAAGCAACAAGCGTGATGTGTGATAGATTTTGATTGTGTTATTCTATCTATACTGGCTTTAGACAACCCTGTAATTTTAGTATGATGTGGTTGGGTTATTATATCAACTAGGAGAAGTACATGAGCAAAAAAGGAAGGTGTTGTTATCTGTGATTTCTCAGGCTTCTTTTACTTTTGTAGTTCCTTTGTACTTTTGACTTACTGCACTGAAAGAAAATGGATAAAGGGGGATATTTTATCTCTCTTGCGCTGAATTTTATTTCTGTAAAGTTTTATTCTATAAAATTCATCAGTATAATTTATGAACCATATAAATTAATGCTGGTGATAACTGCTTGTAAAGTTGTAATGTAAATGCTTATGTCATCATAATATGCTAATATCAGCAAAACATTTTAAATAAAAAATGGCTCCATTTCAGTGAATGAAAAGTGCGTCTGCTAATTGATCTAACAGCAAGTTAAATGGAAAATAATGCTGAGATAATCACAGTCATGCAGATTCCTTTATACCTTATTAAGCGTGCATCTTTGCCGCTAATAGTGCACGTACATTTTAACTCTTGCAGATCGATAACGTTGTACTTGAAGTGCTTTTGGAAAACATTCGAGTGACAGATTCTTCTCGGGTGAAGGTAAAGTAGAATTTTTCCTCTGCTGCTGCCTCCACTCTTTTTGCTAAGTATGTCCTCAAATTCTTGTTTCTTTCATTTTTCGTTCCATGCAGGAAATTTGTCTTGGAATCATGGGAAACTTAGCTTGTCATGAATCTCTAGTTGATGCAATCTGTTTGGAAAAAGGTTTAATTTCAACTGTTGTGGAGCAATTGTTTCTAGAAGATGTCAATTGTCTTTCTGAAACATTCAGGTTGGATATGTTTGAGGTTACTTCTATTCTATTTGCTGGACCAGAGCATCCTTAGAACTATTTTCTTCATCGTTTGTTTATCGGCTCCTTCGACAGGCTGTCTATTTTTCTAGAATTGCATGCTATTTTATCTCCTGAAATTAAAATCTTATCATGTTAAATAGATCTGGCAGTTCAGCTCAGCAGACGCATCATTGCCATGCTAATATATTTATGGTGTTCTTGAATTTGTGCATTGTGTATTAGTCAGACAACTTGTCAATTCAAGTGTACCACATAATGTGCGAACAAAACCATGCATGCTTACAACAAATGTTATGTGCATACATAAATTTGCACATTCACAACTTATCACCAGCTGCTGAACTGCACATTCACGTACATTTTTAAACTGTTTTAGCATGTTTGATAATACTCTGGGGGATAAAAGCTTAGTAAATTTAGTTCTGGTTATTGTTGAGAACTTTATTTCTATACTTGATGGTCAGAACTTGGCGAAGCTGCTTTCAGACTGTTCAGACTTGCAGAAAATGAGAACTGAGAATTTCTTTCTGTGCTTATCTGGCTGGTTCTTTTGTGCATCATTTGTTTTTCTCATCCATCTGCACTGTTGTTTTTTTGTTGTCTTGGTGGTTGTAAAAATGTTCTTAGCATGACAAGATAGTTGGCATGAGTTTGCTGCAAAAAATGTTATCCTCACGTAGTTTTTCCTAAGACAGGTTGTTGGCTGCCATTCTTCGGAACAGTGCATCTGTTCCTTGGGCTGACGCTCTTTTACCTGATGAGATTCTTTCACGTATTCTGTGGATACTTGGGAACACAGATAATTCAACGTTACTTGAGAAGGTATTGTACTGAATTCGCATATGCAATCTACTTGTGGCTAATCCATCAAATTGGTCCTCACAAGCTTAGTGACCTCTTTTCTGTTAAACTTGAATTTTGACATATGTGGACACAATGTGTTTCTTTTGTTCTTTTAACTTGATTTTTTACATAGACACGATGTGCTCCTTTTGTAAGATTTTGTGTACCAAAAATAGATTAATATTTCCTTTAGCTCATTATTTTATCCGTGATGGTTAGGTTATGTGTCTCTCCTGATTAGTTCTCTTATCAGTTTACCATATCATGACGTAGTTTTAAGAAGGTCGTCATCTTTTACTTTCTATTGACTATTCATCATCACCAACACTTGACAGTTCTAACAGTCCAGTCTTATTCATTGCTATATATCCAAGTTATCTAAATCATGTTAGAGTTGTCCTTTGGTCTCCCTCCGTTCCTAAATACAAGATGTTATAGCTTTTTTCGGATTCGCATGGATCTAGACACGTTTTAGTGTGTATGTTCACTCATTTCAGTCTGTATTCTACATTAAAATATCTAAAACATCTTATAATTAGGAACGGAGGGAGTATTTACTTATTTTCTTAGAATAAATTTTATAGTATTTGAGGAAGCCTTTATTTTCATATATTCTTACTGTGATAATGTTGTCATTTCTTACTATAATATGGTTCTTTTGCAATTATAAGCCCAGCCAAACAATCACAATTATGTTCATCATTATACTATGGTCCAGATGAAGTTTGCATCCCTTTGTATTTGCATATGTTCAACTCTTTGGTTATTTCTTATGTAAATTACTGGGTGCAGAGCATTGACTTCCTATCAACTGTCCTTGATGACCAAGATGTGATTGCTATGCTTATCCAGCCCTTGCTTAAAGTGGGTTTAGCTGACCATGCTATTGGTTTGCTAACAACTGAGATCAAAAAATCACCGGAAGAGAAGCTAGACAGGTATGGTGAATATGTGACTTGAACTAACTTGAAATTCAGCAAGATTTTAGTTCATAAAATTTATCTGTTACATATATTGAACTATTCTTCTTCCAGGTTTCCTTAAGCTTTCCCCATGTATTTGGTAAATTTTCTGTAAAGAATTAAGAACGGCCAACCATCATATCTAATAAAGCTCATCAACATCTACACATTTGGCTTTGTGATCTGTTTAAGTACGGCCTCTTTGATTCACAGGATTCTGAAATGCAGCAATAGGAAAAGGTAGGATGGCAATGTCATGCCATCTTGAATTGCACATCACTGAATACATCATGAATTTGCACCAAAGATTGTATGATTGCACCATTGAAAAAACATAGGACCTTTAAAAGAGGTTGGAGTCGATGGAATTTTTCTGAAATCTAGTGCAGAGAAATCCTTAGAAATATACAAGCCTGCATACTAAACAACCACATAGGACATTCTTCTAAGGGCTTGTTTGGATAGGGGTATTTCTCTGAAGTTTTATGGCATTCAGTTCAAATATGAGCGAAAACCAAGTGCCCAAAACAAATTCCCGTTGTCCAAGAAACCCCAAAAGATTTGAATCCTCGAAAGTCCTTTTAAGTTCCATTATTTCAAAGAGAACCTTAAAACTTCATAGAACATTTATTATATCTAGTGCAAAGTTTAGGTAATTCAGTCTTTGAGATGTGGCATTTGATGTTTTCCATTAATTTGGTCTTGGCATTATATAGTTTTTATATTCCTGCTTCTTTTGTTCGTATTTATTAGGATTGTAGCTGCATTTCTCTGATACTGTCATAACCCATCTCAGTTTTTGAATTTTTAATTAAAAACCTGGGACATGAATCCACGCATCCTACCTTTTTCTCAACACATTTCAGGCCTGGTTCTCTTGCTATGATCCTTCAGTTCATGGAAGAATTATCAGCCATACACAGCGTTTCAGAAGTGATGTCGTCGAGTGACCGGCTGATAAAAGTGCTAGTTAGCATGATCAAGTCACCTGATAAGCATGAGGTGAGAATGATGCTACCAACATATATTTGATCATCATCCTATCTGATTTAACAACCACAAATTCTGGTTTGAATTTTCTGGAAGAAATGCATGGTGTTGCTGTCTCCTAGGTATTGAATTGTTTCAGTTTTGTTAACTCATAACTTTTAAGAAACACGCAGTTCCGGATTTTATGTTGTCAGTAAAATTGTGATGTTTTTTTTAAATTAAGAAACACCCCTTGCCTGTTTACTTTGTACATTGGGCAAACTAAACCTTGCACTAATGCTTGCGAGTCTCAGACAACAACCTCATCGGTGACCTAGGATTATTTTTACTTTCCAATGAAAAGAAAAGTAAAGTCTTGTGTTTTCTCAGAAAAAAAGTGGTGTAGATTCATATGTAGTAATGCAAGTCAAGCATGCTTTATTCTTATTTACAATATCTTCTGCAGGTTGAAAGCTATTGTGCTTCGGTGGTGATCGTAATATCAAATATTTTGACAGATGGAAAGCATCTGGTGCCTATGCTATCCCATGGTAGGCACATTTTTGTTAGTAAACTATCAAATTTTCTAAGCAACTATTATTTGCTAAGCAGTCCGTTGTATGACTTGGAATCATGTTTCCGATGAGTGCTATTATTACAGTGATCCGGTCTGTCAATTATTTCAGATTTACCCTTCCTAGAGGGCCTATTTGACATTCTTCCAGTGGTCCCTGATGATGATCAAGCTCGACATGCACTTTGGTGTACCTTACCACGTATCCTGGCACAAGCGCAAGAAACTGAGATGAACTCCTCATCTCTCGACCAGTTTGTGTCTCTCTTCTTATGCAAGTTCAGTCTCATCAAAGATGACCTCGAGAGTCATGTGGTTGACGAAGAGAACCTATCATCCGAGGACACTCTTGTGATGGGATGGACATCCAAATGCGTATCCTTTTGAAACAAAATATAATTTAGTATCATAATATCCTTCATGGAGATCTAGTTCTTAATCTGTATTTACAAAATAAACAAGCATCAAACATGTTGCAATGCATCTTGGCAGCACTATCGCATTGTTTTTCCTATGCTACAACATATTTGTAACAGCTCAGGGCAATCTCCTTTGTCATGGAGAGATGGATCGAGGAGAAGTCTTCGCAAAGCGGACAAGATGATCCACTGACTGGAAACTCCATTAACAGTGCTCGGGAGGTGCTGAGTTACTGCCAGAAGAGGCTCCACTAACTAGAAAACTCCACTGGCAAGCTTGCTGCAGTTTGTAACCACCAATACTGACCTGAGATTGCGATATGTGGCTGCTGGATTTTGGAACTAGAAGTATGTTCAGAACTTACTGTCGCTGTAGATAACAGTGATGCTGTACAGAAAATTATCGAATGGCTCAAAAAACTAGGGGCATGGGTGGGATACCATTTTTTGGGGAAGTCGGATTGCCAAATTTGGCCTGGAATTTACCTTTCTTCTGTCATCCGAATTTGATATGTAAACAAAGGCATAGACGCATATATGGTTTCCATCGTTACATTTGAATTACAGTTTACTCTATCTGCACCTGGCTTTCATCCATTTTGCTTGAGATGCCATACGTCTGTATATTCGCTGTCAAATAGGATTTAATTCCTTGAACTTAATTATGCCTGTTTTGATTCTTTTTAGAACAGTTATGCCCGGTTTGATGGTTTATTGCGTTAATGGTGAGGCCTTTGTGCCGATACATTTGATTATAGTTAGACAAAACGCAAATATGAACTCTTTGAATGTATCTTTATTTTGTTCACGGTCTCTCTCGGCCCAATTTTTCACCTGTCACTCTGCTTCTCTAGTCGCACATAGGCAGCGGGCCGGGCTAGCGGCTATCAACCCATCTGAAACTGAAAGCAAGCTTTGTTGTCTCACCAGCAACCATGCAAGGAAGAATTAAACAGTTCAAGTAACATCAATCGATTGTGATGGGATTTTCTGGAATATCCAAAGCCCCTTCACGAAAGCCATGGTTCAGGACAAGCTTGTCAACAAATAAAAAGAATTAACCATATCAAGTACATTTAGGAGTGGAAATATCACTACCTTTTCTTTAGTTGCGTCGAATTTTTTCAGGAAACTATTAGTGTACCAAATTATATTTTTTTCTGGGAAGTGTATCAAATATTGCTGCCAATCGCCAAATGGCTACTTTTTTTCTGAGTGTTTCATTTCTTAGAAGCCCGTACCACATACATTGGGTCTTACGGTCTGGGCCCGTGGAGGCCCCGTATCGGTACAATCAAAGCCCTCAACTGGCCCTTCAAAAACAAAAAAAAAATCAAAGCCCTCAACTGCTATTCTCCATTGTCTCAAAAGAAAAAAAAAACTGCTATTCTCTAGTAGACCCGCAAGGAAAATGGAGGGACGCGCTCGTGGCGGCGGCGGCGCGCCCCGGAACGCCATGGACTACACGCTCGCGGCGCTGAAGATCTTCGGCTCCCAGCTCTCGGGCTCCATCACGGCTCCCTCCTCCGAGGGATCCTCTCCCGCGCAGATGCTCTTCGGCCTCCGCTTCCAGCGCGCCTGGATCCAGGTCCCGGTTCCCCTACCCCGCCTCTTTCGTCATCCCATTCCGCATTCCTTGCCCGGGTCTCTGACGACTTGCAGCGGCAGGCAGGGCGTGATCGTGGACGCGTACTACAGCATCGGCGATGGGATCCTATTTCTGGATGACGGCTCCTGCGTCACCGAGCTCATGCTCAAACCCGACGATGCCCAGGGCCAGCCCTGGCGGCCAGGTTCTCACCAATCTAGGACTCTCTCTGTTATTTGGCCTTGTCCGCTCCGTTTCTTAGATACTAAATTGCATGTATGGTTTTACTGCTGCTGATCAGTAACATTAGCTGTATTTCCCCCCAGTAAAATACCATTAAATAAAATAGCTGTGTCATGTACTCATGTATGAAATTGTATGCTATAGTAAAGTCCGCTTCAAGATAATCCTGGTAAAAGAGTTTAACAGTCCCAACCACCTGGCCCACCAGGCCACTAAATACTCTGCAAGTTTATGCCTTGTATTAGAGGCTGTTTACCACTAAGATAGCTCTACGGCTTGATTATCGGACTTGGTGAAGCAAGTGCCAGTGGAGTACTGTACACTGTAGTATTTTTACTGTTTGCAACGCTTTCAATCTGTTCATCCTCAGGGCATCCAACCATATCCGTTCTTTTCCTAACTAGTTCATGATTTGTTTACTCTAGTTGATGGCCCTGTTTTATGTTATAGGGATGTATGTGTTGATAATTGGGGCATTTGTTGCATCGGAGCCTCCGGGCAGTCTGCCCGTGGTCAAGGTTCCATCTTCCCCCCCTCACTCTCTATGTGCATCCTTGCCTGCCGACATGTGTATTTTCGTCCGTACGCTGATAATTTGAGAATCTCTGTCAGTGCATTATATATTGTTTGATGCAAAGTTAGTTTTGGAATTATATGAATACTGAGCGAACACCTAGAGTTTGAGGCTGCCAGTCTAGTGGTTATACAAATAGAAAAGAAAAATAGTAGTGCATGCAGTGTTCAAGTATTACTCCTCAGTTTAGACTCACATCCTTAAAAGTTAAAACTGAAGTAAAATTCATTGCTAAAGTGTGCCAGTCCTAGATTTATTCAAGTTTTTTTGTTAAATCAGCTTTGTAATACCATTGTGCTTGTTATTCTCTTAGTATTGCATATGAGAAGAGATATCTAATGTACGGAAGGATTATATTGACATGTAATGTTTCTCACGCTTCTTAAATTCCAACATCTTGTAAAGAAAAACGGGAAATATATGTGGCGAACGTTCGTCTCCATGCCTGACGCGCATCATGCGGTCGAATGCACCTCGCCGTTTTATAAGTGTGGCTTGCCCCAGGCTGCCGGATGATGGGCACCTAGGCCGCCGCGCTGTAAATCTGCACGCTACATTTACAGTGGGGATGCTGCACCATAAAAAATTCAAGAAATAGATGAGGATCTCACCTTGTGTTTGACTCTGTTTCGTTAGATTCTCCAGTATATTGTATCTTATTCCCCAAACTCAGTTCAGTTTCTATTCAATATTTCAATTAGCGCTTACCATGACTTATGCATGCAAAACACATAGACTATTTTTGACAAACCTGTAGACTGTAGTTGATGGGTACTGTTTGTTTTCTCAATGCTAACCCATCGCCAAGCTTTCACATGAAGACGTTATATTTTGCATCAATGTGCATGCTGTTGTCTCTGTATCGACATCCCTTTAACATCTTCTGTGAACTTGACCGTTGCAGGTGCACAAGATAGTCGACCTCTCCGCGCAGCCGAACCATGAAGCAATGTGGTATATGGAAGTAGCGGAGGCCTACGACTTCTTTTATGCGACTGCTGGCTCCCCATCATGAGCACCTGCTCCTCGGTCGCCTCTGATGCTTCGGTTCAGTTTAGCCTATGCATCCTTAACCCTGTAACGTTGCTGCACTGTTTCCCTCTGTACCCGTGCGCAGGCGAGACTCTTTTGCGCCGGCCTTTGCTCATCCTTACTCCTACCTTCTAGCTGCATGCTCGTCAAATCTGTAACAGACTCAAGGGTTGTCGCTATATGAAAACAGTGGAGCTCCGTCTTTGCCTAATGCAGCAATGTGTGGATGGATGGTGCAATAATTTGTGAACGTTCATAGGAATGTTTGATTTCTGGCGTCCTCATCTGTTTGTCAGAGCGATGCCCTTCCACTGTCCCAGAGCATCTTAATCTTTCCGTTCGTCAAACTTTTATGCAACATGAATTGCTCCTTCATACTCAAATCTACTTCCACTTTCAACTTGTTAGGATTAAAGCTTTAGCTGTTGACCTAGCAAATTTTGAATTCGCCGTTTATAACTTTTGAACAGAAAGATAGAGCTTAAGCTATGGTTGTCGGAGATTGAAAGCTATGCGCAATATGAAGAGCGCATGCACCGTGTAATCTTGTAACTTTCCCATTTTCATTTTACTACTAGTATTTCCCCCCGGCTCCTCTTTTTCTTATCTCTCCGTACAGGCCATAACTAGCCAGCTCTTTCTCATGTATGTCCTCCAGGACCTGTTGGTGCCATTAGGAAACAACGACAAGAGATCCGAGAAAGGTAGGATCGTGGCGTGAGGTGCAAGGATGACTCCAACGGGGCGACGCAAACGGACGCGCGTTTGGTCCGCGTTTTGTCCGTTTGGGTCGGGGAACAGACGCGCGTCCGGCCCATGTCCGCCCCTTTCTGGCCAGTGCTCCCAACGGGACGACGCATCGAGTCCGCCCGCATATTTTTTTTTAGTTAAACAGGCCATATATGGGCCATTTTCATTCATATATAGGGGGGTGGGCCGACGCATCGAGTCCGCCCGGCCAGGCTTTTTGATCATTTTTATCAATCCATACAAAACAAGTATATAGGAAACAAAATAAATTATACAATCCAAATAATACAATCCAAATGGTTCATCACATAGTTATTACAATCTAAATAATTCAGCAAATAATACAAATTGTTTCACAAATAACAAATTGTTTCATGCATAGTCTTACAAACCAAATAAAAATAAAACCAATAGTTCATCATATGGAACTACTGGTTACCGTAGTGTTGCCAGACATGCTCCACCAAATCATTTTGGAGCTGGTTATGAGACACCTTCTCACGAATGTCACGGTGAAAGTCGAGGAACTGATCAAATGTGGACGGTCCCTGGGGCTCAACCAACTGACCCTGAAACTGCCAAGCCTGATCATGCATACCCTCGTCGCGTTCGTCCTCCACGATCATGTTGTGCATGATCACACAAGCTGTCATCACCTCCCAGAGTTGGTCCTTGTCCCATGTCCTAGCGGGGTGGTGAACAATAGCCCACCGTGACTGGAGGGCACCGAATGCACGCTCCACATCCTTTCTAGCACTCTCTTGTTTCTTGGCGAACCTATTCTTCTTCTCATCATTAGGATTGGAGATGGTCTTCACAAAAGTAGTCCATGTAAGATAAATCCCATCAGCAAGATAATCAGGCTTGTCATACTTGTGACCATTGATCTCATAGGTCACCTGGGGTGCGAGGCCATTGGCGAGCCTGTTGAACACCGGAGACCGCTGCAGCACATTGATGTCATTGTGCGAGCCGGCCATGCCAAAAAACGAGTGCCAAATCCACAAATCTTGTGATGCCACGGCCTCAAGCACGACCGTGCATGCCCCAACATGGCCCTTGTACTGCCTCTGCCAAGCAAATGGGCAGTTCCTCTACTCTCAGTGCATACAATCTATGCTGCCAAGCATCCCAGGGAACCCTCTGGCCTCGTTGATGGCCAAGAGCCGGGTCATGTCGGCATCATTGGGCTCCCTCAAGTACTCGGGGCCGAACACCTGCACCACGGCCTTACAAAACTTGTACATTGCTTCTAGGCACGTGGACTCGCTCATCCGCACGTACTCGTCCACAAGATCACCGGCAATTCCATATGCAAGCATGCGAACGGCGGCGGTGCACTTCTGGTATGATGAAAAACTGAGGGCACCACATGCATCTGGCTTGCATATGAAATAGTCATCAAAATGCATCACCCCCAACCGGATACGGTTGAACAAAGATCTTCTCATCCGTAAACGGCGCCGGAAAATCTTGGGAGGATACGTGGGTCTGTGGGGACGAAAGTAGTCCCCCCAGAGCTGGAGTTGCCCAGCTCTCCGGTTCCGGTCCAATGCAGGAGAACGGCCCGGCAACGAGCCTCGGAACACCGGCCGCATCCTCTCAATGTACTCATTGATGATGAGGGTGGCAACCAGGCCGTCACTCTCATCGTCCGAGGAATCATCCGATGATGGCGCGCACAGGATGTAGTTCTTGTAGTACCATTCATCGGAGCTATACATGGCCGAGTTCGTACCTGCGTTGGTGCCGAGGCGACGTTGGTGTCGCGAAAGGTTCACCGGCCGTGGCGGGGAGGAAGCAGCTCCGGTGACCGTCGGGGAAGAAGAGCAGCAGATGGCGTCCCCTGAATGGCCTGCAGTGCCAAATCGAGGGAGCGACGGCGGGGTGGCGGCGGGAGGGGCGAGAGAGGCGGAGGAGATTGGGGTGGGGAATGGTATGACGTGCGGGCCAGGGGCGGACTAGGGCAGGACACGCTAGCGCTCCGCTCGGGTCCGCGCCCGACGCATCGGTGGCCCAAATTTGGGCCAAGAATGGGTCGCGGCGGACAAAAAACGGACCGCGGTCCGTTTGCGTCGCCCCGTTGGGCCGTGTTTTTGGCCCCCGCGGACAGGAACGGAGGCGCGCGGACTCGATGCGTCGCCCCGTTGGAGTCATCCTAAGGAACCTCCAACCGGGTGGCGCAAACGGACATGCAAATATGTACTTTTTTGTCCGTTTAGGGTGGTCCGTGGACAAAAAAAAGAGTTTTGTCCGTTTGGGGTGGACACTGCCCCCAACGGCGTTCATTCTTTCTCTATTTCAGCTGCTAGCTAGCAGCATGACCATGGCTCTGCCGCTACTAGTACTACTTGGTGGCACGCCGGCGGCCGGCCAGCGAGACCAAGCGCAGTTCAGCTCGGCGACAGCAGGAGTCGCAGGCTTGGAGCGCAGCGCGAGCTCGCTCGCCCACGCCTCCGTGACGACCGGGAAGAGGCGGCAGCTCGGCGGAGACGCGCACGCACTGCAGGTATGGAGGACAGACACTAAGACGGAGACGAGAACGTACACCACCGCTGCGAGCTGCTACGAGCTCACGCGAGAGCATGACGGCAGAGCCGCTCCTCGGCCGCCTCGGCGCGCCGCCTCCTGCTCGACCCGCAGCAGGGCAACCTCCCGCTCCATCTCTGCGTTCGGCCGCCGCAGCGCGTCCGCCTACACTGCTATGTCGCTCTCCGCCGCCGTCGAGCCCGCGCTGTTGCGGCTGCTACTTGGGCGGGACGGGAGCCGCTCCATTCCGGGGCGATGCGGCCTCGTCGAGCCGCACGACAAGCAGCAGGTAGGCGCCTCCGACGCGGGGGATGGCGACGACAAGCATCAGCTAGACGCCGCCGACGCGGGGGACGGCGACGGCAAGCAGCAGGTAGGTGCTGCCGACGCGAGGGACGGCGGAGCGGTAGACGGTGCCCAAGCCCGAGGTCAACGCCCGAGTGGAGGCCGCCGGAGGCGGAGGGGATCGTGGGTGCTACTCGGGGAAAAGAGAGAGAAAGAAAGGAGGGGAAAGGAGAGAGAATGAGTGGACCTAGTCTTTGTGTGGCTGTCATATGGGCCAGGCCGGACATGGGAACGGACAGAACGGACAACGGACAGTGGGGATCGCCTGTGTGTCGACCCGTGCGACGATAAGTACGGGTCGCACACCCTGCTTCTTCTTCCCCGCCTCCGTTTCGCACCGCCGCCTCCTCCACCCTTCTCCACCTTCTTCCCGGACCGCCCGCCCGCCGCCGGCCAGGCCGCCTGCTCCCCCCCCCCCCCCCCCGCGCTCGGCGCCGCTACCGCGCCCCACCCTCCTCCAACCGCAGCCCACCGCCGGTCCTCCGCCCCCCGGCCGGCCATCCCTCTAAGCCCCCCCGAACCCTAACCCTAACTCCGGTCGCCGGCGAGCTCGCCACCGCACCCGCACCCCCCCAGTTAAGTCCTGTCCTCGCCTCCGTCGGCGACGCCGCGGCCCGCTGCGTCGTCCCCGTCTCCGGCGAGGTCCAGGCCTCACCTCCGACGGGGCGCCGTGGCCAGCCGCGTCGTCCCCGTCGTCGGTGAGTAGCTCCGGTCGCCGCGCCGCCTCCTTTCCGTCCGCCGTCGCGCGTCTGACCTCTCCCGCAAGAACTGGGCCAGGCCCATATGGGGGTGTGCGAGGCAAGCTTATCGTCGACCTGGTCGACAAATAGGAAATGCCCGGACAGTGTCCGGCTCGCCCCAAACTCGGACCAAACTTGGGCTAGCTTTGTTCCAGAACGGACAGTCCGCCAACAACATGTCCGTTTTTGCGCCAGCCCGTTGGAGGCAGTCATTTGTCCGGCCGGACAAAAGCGGACATGTATGGTCCGTTTAGGCTTTGCCGTTGGAGATGCCCTAATGGGAGTATAGCCTTGCAAGGAGTGCCACCCGTCCATTCTGTTTTGAAACTGATTGCGTAAATGTCATCTTGCAAGGCAGCGAGGGTCGCTTTGCTACCAAGTCTTGCACAGTGAAACATGTTTAAAAAGACCCAAAAAATTGGTGGTCCTGTGAAGCTCTCCCGCCGGGGAGCGAGGAACCTACACAAATACAATATTTTTCCACCAAGTACGCAAAGCAGAAAGTACGTGCCCTAAGTGCTTTCACAATTTCTGGGAGCTTAGGTTTTTTAGTGGATACGGAGCACACTTTTTCCCCCAAGACAGGCGAAGTATAAAAAAGAAGTGCAAATACAGTATTTTTCCACGAAGTGCGCACAGTACCAAGTACAAGCCCTAACAACTCCACACGATTGCTTATTGACCGTTTGATTCAAGATAACACCAACTCATGATTCTTGCATTTCACAGGCACACTTTGTTGTCGCATGCTATAAGTATCTACAGTTGCAATCAAACAACTCCGCACATCTCACAAGAATGAAGTCACTCGCAATCTTTTCCTTTCTTCTTTGCGTCTTCTCCCTCATCGTGAGCCTACATGACACTGATCCCACTCATTCCTTAGTTACTGAGGTCAACATCCCACAGAAAGCCACCATGACCTACAAATGCAACCAGAATGCCCTATGTCTGTATGGGTTTACAACCCACACTGGGCAGTGGCAGCGCTTCGATAGAGGCTCCCATTCACTATCCACCGCACATACCTCCCGCTCAACTCCACTGAAATCCCCAGTCACATCTCACTTTAACTGTTGATCTCCGCCAGGGCCACAGTTCACAGAACTCCACGCAAGTATGAAGAAGACCCTGTGGGATGCGCCTGGCGCCCTCTACATAAAGGGGAACGAAGCCGAAACTCCACACGGTTGATGAGAAGGGTTCCCGCTGGCCGCTACCGAGGAGCTTAATGATACTGTTAGGAGTAGTATATAGCAATGTATCGTGTGCTCTTTCGATCGACGAGCAAAATTTTCCTTGTAATGATTGTAAAATACTGCACTACTGTGCAGGTTCGATGTACGAAGAAATGTGAGATTATGTGTGTTATATGTATGTGGTCAAAATCAGCGGCGGAGCCAGGACAAAAATCCTGCGGGGTCAAAGCTAAATTTTCATAGGTTTTACCTAATTTTTGGATTTTTTTTACATAAGAACATATAAATATATGAAGGATTTGCCAAATACCATAGGTACTACCTGCGGATCTGGGTACGATATCAAGGGCCTACCTATAAATCGACATACATCCCTATAGGATTATAGGATTGCTTAGTACTGGCAAGATCTACATAGTTGGCCAGTTCGGCGACAAGCAGGCTAGAGTCTCAAAGTTCAGTTTGTTCTAACACCCCACAAACGAAAGATAAGCAGATAAGCATAGAAAAATACATGGTTGATTGGTTGCATGCTACCTCTAGCTAGGTGCCTATTTATGGACTTGGTTGTTCATATGCAACATGACATGTTCACAATTTTTTGGAGTCACTCACGAGAGTTGTGCATGAAGGATGCAATTTTTGTGTCACAGCTCACACGTCATGAGTTTTGGAACTTTCGGTCTGTTGCATTCAGTTGTGCAACCAAACATAGAGATTTATAAAAGCACGCGAAGGTAATGAATAAATCACTGCATTTCATATACGAGTTTAGACAACATTCTCAAGGCCAATCAAAATATTATCAAGAGTTCACGTGCATTATTCGATGCGGAGGTCAGAGATGTTTTTCCTACTTTTCAAGAAAAATATGATACACCTTGGAGGCCCGGATTCCCGTGGCACAAACAAAACTCAACCTAATACACAAAATTAATGGAAATAATACAAACTTGCATGCTAACCATAACCTTTATGAGCAAAAGTAACGGTTAAATTCTATTGTGACTTTATGACATTTTAAACCCAACATATCCGTAACCTCGTGACATGTTTACCATATTTTATTAGTTTAATACGTGCAACAATAAATTAAAATAACCAAGTTAAAACACAACATCTTCAATGCTAATTCTAATTAATTAAATATCAACACTAAATAAATCGAAGATTTCCAAGACAACAATCTCCATTTGTCGAATCTATATAACCACGAGCAGGCCACACCAAGGCCTACTAGGTAGAATCATAAGAGATGCGAAAACCTAAGTAGGCCCAAAATATTTTGTGAAGTGGTAGAGTAATAAAAACAACTATATATAGCGGGCCGGTAATCTAATCGACGACTGGATGCTTTTCTGTTTTCATGAAATGTTTAGGTATAAATATATATCCTTTTTCATTTACATTATGCTAAATTTGGCTCCAATACATATGTTGTATGGACATACTGTACTTTGTTTTCTCTCTAGGACGTCATGTGGATCCCACACACGCCATTTATTAGTTTTAGAAATCTTATAAATTTCATTAATACCCAATCTAAAATATGGCAACTGTGGTTAAAGATCCACAATGTCATCAGCAACAACAACAAAATAGAACGGAAAGAACAGAATATATGAAACAAGCTGTCAGGATTACTTTCTATGGAAAACAAAATAAAAGAGGAACTCAGAGTCTTAAAATGATAAAAGGTATATATATCTTGTCATGTTCTACAAACTTGCACCAACTTAACCGATTACCTAAATTTTACTAGGGAGCTACTCCATCCAACAAGGCGTGTACATAAAAGTTGCTTCCATAAGTTGACGTGGGCCAGAAATATAGCCATAATACTTTGGATATATGTTGCCGAGGTCTTCAAGCTTGGAGGGTTTTAAGTGGTATGCTAATCCTCTGCTCAACAGCTTACTAGTCAGGAAGACGATTTCTTTAAAAGGATGGATTCCAAGGATTGAAACAAAATTGCGCTCGCCTTTGTCGTCAACCACATCTTCTGTGTCCAGGGCATCGTTATCGGAGTTCCATTCAAAACTATCGTCTACTAGCCATAATACGTTGGATACATGTTGCCGAGATCTTCAAGCTTGGAGGTTTTAATTTTTTTTCTCCGGCAGTCCGGCTCCTCTCCTTTTTATCCCTTCATACAGGCCATAACTAGTCCTCTCTTTCTCAACTTTATATCTCTGGAACAAAAGGGAAATTATCACAAGACAATTTATGAACATCACTAGAACAAACATAACAAAATTAACAGAAAAATAGCCGAAGGAAGTGCCCTTGGAGCAAGAATACTAGCAAAATATATATAGTGTTAATGGGTCAATCATGAAATATTTGAATGTGCTATCGCAAGAAAATTATAGATGGCAAACTAATGAAGGAAAAATGGTAAAGAACTACGAATCCAAGTGGTAGAACTTCAGGATATGTTTGCCCCCGACCCTGATCTAAGGTTGTAGGGGTGCTCGATGGGAGGCCAGGGCTTGTAGCCGCGGCGCCCCAGAGCGACGGGAGGAGGAGGACAGCAGGGAGACGGGGACTTAGAATATTTAGGTTTATTTCCTTCTTTATTTATTCCGTACTATGGCAAGGCATTAAGTAGCCTGCGATTACAAACCAATCTAATCTTGACTTGTTGGTTAAGCCAGACTAACAAACTTGGAAACTGATATCTATTTAAATGGAAATAACTAAATTAGAGATAAGGCATATCTCAGCCTTAATCAGCAGCAGGCGTGGCCTTCCCATTGGTGTGGCGCTGGTATTTATGGCCCCACATAACATCTCTCCACCCCTCGTCAAACAGCTTGTCCTCAAGCTGGAATGCAGGGTGGCTGTGACTAAGCCTAGTCTGGCTTGTCAACCTGTTCATCATCAGAGTTTGGAACGATGTAGAGAGCAAGGAGCTGCTTGCAGCGATGCCCAGTGGAGAACTTCTCGTCACAGTTGAAACAAAGACCTTGGCTTCGACGCATGTTCATCTTTGTAGGAGTCAGCCGTTTGAATGACTTTGGCCTGATGGACGCTGCTGATACCGAGCTCTCTGCTGGTGTTGCTGGTGCCGTTGTAGTTGTAGTCCCTGAACGGGCTGGACGCCCTAGGACTGAAGCTGCAGCCAAGTGCTCGTAGGAGTGGGCTAGGTCCATGGCCTCGTCGAGTGTTGCTAGTTTGGAGAGCTCCACCTGAGTCTTCACTGGGTCGAGGAGGCCGTTGGTGAAGATGTCCCGTTCCTGTGCATCCGGTAGCGTCTCGCAGCGTGATAGGATGGTGAGGAATTTCTCCTGGTAGTCCTGCACCGTGCTTGTGCGGCGGAGCGAGATGAGCTCGCCGAACTGATTGCTTCTTGACGGAGGACCAAAACGGGCGTTGATGCCGGAAACAAAAAGAGGCCATGAGGGCCGCCCCTGCTTGTTCTTCAGGAGGCGATACCACAGGCTAGCCACCCCTGTAAGGTGAACTGCTGCCATCCATGTCCGGTCCGTTTCCGGAATTGCACGGCCAGAGAAGTACTCGTCGCAGCGAGTCAGCCAGGGCAGCGGGTCCTCCTTGCCATCATAGGTAGAGAGGTCGATTTTGGGGAAACGAAACTGTCCATTGTTGTGTTCCCCCTCCTTGGCGTCGTTCTCATGGGGATATAAGCCTGCCTTGGCCTTGTTGCCCATCACCATGGACGCCGATGGCAATGAAGGATCTCTCGGCCTGGAAAGAAGTGGAGGACGGGACAGAAGACCCTCTTGGTCGTCCAGGTCCCCATCTCCCCTGACCTTTTTCTCCAGGCGAAGAATGGCCAACCCATGTGGTGCGCACGTCAGCTGTCAGCTTGCCTACTGCGCCGTCAGGAGCAAAATAAGAGTCCAGACGCTCTATGAGGGAGTCAAAGGAAGAATTCACTGCCGTGTTGATCTGCTCGCCAACTTGCTCACGGATGAGTTCCTGCACCTCAGCCACCGTGGCGTTGCCAAGCTTATCGTCTGGGTTCATGGTGATCGGAGCAGCGGAGATCGCCGAATCTGATACCAAACTGGTAAAACTTGAGGATATGTTTGCCCCCGACCCTGATCTAAGGTCATAGGGGTGCTCGATGGGAGGCCGGGGCTTGTAGCCGCGGAGGAGGAGGACAGCAGGGAGACGGGGACTTAGAATATTTAGGTTTATTTCCTTCTTTATTTATTCCATACTATGGCAAGGCATTAAGTAGCCTGCGATTACAAACCAATCTAATCTTGACTTGCTGGTTAAGCCAGACTAACAAACTTGGAAACTGATATCTATTTAAATGGAAATAACTAAATTAGAGATAAGGCATATCTCAGCCTTAATCAGCAGCAGGCGTGGCCTTCCCATTGGTGTGGCGCTGGTATTTATGGCCCCACATAACACCAAGTACAGAAAATCAAGAACGGTGGAAAATAAAATCAAATTTTGGCACAAAGAAGTTAGAAGTGCCAGTGAAAGTATTCAGACGCTATTTGTTAGATACACGGTCAGTAGGCCAGTGAGTCAAAACTGAATGTAAAATGAAATTCACACTTTGCTAGAAACATCTGGAGGAAAATAGAACTTCAGAGAAAAGACGAGGGAAAACGAAGACAGAAAGAAGAAAGACATAGACATGCATCATATTTGTGCGACCTCGTTTAAATAGCACGATCGATCAAGATCATCAAACCAGACGCCGAAGTTCATGCTGATCTTGCTGGTCAGCTGCTGCTCAGGTGTTGTTCCGGACCAGCCTCGGTGGTAGAAATCGCTCGGGTGGCAGTGAACAAGTCCGGCAGCAAGATGACACGGATTTCATGGGCTTCTATTCACAATTTTATTTTCTTCAGTTTTTCTAGAACCCTTGTTTTCTCGGATGGTTGTCATTTTCAGAGGCACAAGAAAACGCCCACAACAGTCGAGGCTAACAAAGGCCCAGTCACTAGCCTAGTTTGGGAGTACACAAGAAAGCACACGCAACCCAGAAGAGACGTGTGTTCTTCTAGGAAGAAAGGGAACATGCGTGAGATAGATTCATAGATCAGACTGACAAACAAAAATGTACTCCGTATACACATTCCTTGTACGCAAAAAACAATTTAAAGTTAAACAACACAGATTTCTTTAACGGAAGGCATTACATGTATTGCTCCAACAACAATCTAGCTTACAATCTTAGTCTTCGAAGGAACGCGCTTCATGGGCTGCATGTACTCCTATCAACACTCCACTACTGCACTATCTTTGACATCATACCCTAGTTAATGATGTAAGGTGCGAACCCCTGTGGCATGTAAAAGGCCGGGCCGTCCTTTTTGCTTGAAGCTCAAGGTTGAGAGGAAGGAACATCTGACCTTCCGCAACCATCATCGTCATCCGGGCATAGGCGGACTATATCACGGCATCGGGTTTTGTGTGCGGGCTGTAACCAGAGAGAACTTGGAACATTAGCAAGGGTCGCTTTGCTACCAGGTCTTGCACCGCGAAACATGTTTAAAAAGACTAAGAAATTTGGTGGTCTCGTGAAGCTCTCCCGCTGAAGAGCAAGGAACCTAAGCCCTCGTACTTGTTATAAACGATAGCAAAGAAACGTCGAAGAGCGGAACGATCAAATCAAAGGGGACACGAGATTTAACGTGGAAAACCTCTCCAAACAAAGGAGAGGAAAAAACCACGGGCGCCAGCCAGCAATACTTCACTATATCGGGTGAGGTTACAAACGCCGTGGGTTTACAATGTGTGGCTTACACCAAAATGGCGGCTTACAAGAGGAATAAATAAAAGCATAAAACCCTAGGTCGGCTGCAGTCCAACCCGGAATCAATCCCACCTCGGCGGTAGTACTGCTTAACCCAGCGGTACTACCGCTGGGGTGGGCTGGTTCGTCTCTTCCCACCTCAGCGGTACCGGCGGCGGTACCGCCAGCGGTACCAGTCGGTACCGGACAAACGCGTCAGACGGCCATTCTGGCGGTAGCGGTGGCGGCAGCTCTCGAGCGGTAGTACCGCTTAACCCAGCGGTACTACCGCTGGAATTTGGAACACCCAAAAACAACACTACACCTTGAGACAAATTCCATCTTGTAGCATGAAATAGAACCTTCACCCTGAAAACAACAAAGAAACACCTTCGGCGCCAAATAGCCTCTTGGGCTAGACAGTGATACCAACTAAGCCCGAGCAAAGCTCGAACTTAGTAACAGGAACTGACTTTGTCATCATATCAGCAGGATTATCATGAGTACTTATCTTGCATACCTTCAGCTTACCTTTTGCAACAACATCACGCACATAATGGTATTTGACGTCAATGTGCTTTGTTCTCTCATGAAACATCTGATCCTTGGTAAGGTAAATAGCACTCTGACTATCACAAAACAGGTTAATACAAGTATCATCTCCACAAAGCTCAGCAAACAAACCTTTCAGCCAAACCAATTCTTTACATGCTTCAGCAATAGCCATGTACTCTGCTTCAGTGGTAGACTGGGCAACAACAGATTGTAACGTTGCCCTCCAACTCACGGCACAACCACCAAGCGTGAACACATAACCTGTGAGGGATCTCCTCTTATCCAAATCGGCAGCAAAATCTGAATCCACATAGCCTACGAGTCCCTCATCAGTCTTGCCGAACTTGAGGCAAGCATTGGATGTGCCACGAAGGTACCTGAAAATCCACTGAACAGCCTTCCAATGTTCTTTACCAGGATTAGCCATATATCTACTAACCAAACTCATAGCATATGATAAATCTGGACGTGAGCAAACCATGGCATACATTAAATAACCAACAGCACTAGAATATGGAACTCTAGACATGTACTCAAAATCCTCATCCGTACTAGGACATTGTTCAGCTGACAACTTAAACTGAGGAGCAATAGGAGTACTAACAGACTTTGCATCATGCATGTTAAAACGATGAAGAACTTTCTTAATGTAATTTTGCTGACTAAGAAACAACAAACCAGAATTTCTGTCACGGGTAATCTCCATACCTAGAATTTTCTTAGCAGCACCAAGGTCCTTCATCTCAAACTCGCTACTCAACTGTGACTTGAGAGCAGCGATATCTTTCTTGCTCTTGGCAGCAATCAACATATCATCAACATATAATAACAGGTATATAGGTGATCCATTAACAAACTTAATGTACACACAGCTATCAAATTCAGACCTCTTAAAGCCATGTGACAACATAAAAGAATCAAACCTTTTATACCACTGACGAGGAGATTGTTTCAAACCGTATAAGTACCTTTTCAACTTACACACAAGATCCTCCTTACCCGGCACTATGAACCCTTCTGGCTGGTCCATGTATATCTCCTCCTCCAACTCTCCGTGCAGAAACGCAGTCTTTACATCTAACTGCTCAAGCTCAAAATCACGCATAGCAACAATACCGAAAAATGTACGAATTAAACTATGCTTAACAACCGGAGAGAAAACATCATTATAATCCACACCTGGAATTTTTTTTTTTGAAAGATCCAGCAATTGCTGGCGTTTCGATTAATAGCAGGTAGAATATGTACAGGCAGCCTTAGGCAAAAGAATAAACAGAAAAGAAAAATAAGAGAAAAAATCCACGAAACAAAAAGCTACAAAACTTCTTCCGAGGCCGCCGCCTCGGCGCACAACCACCGTCCGGGGCCGCCGCCCCGGCATCCTCCAACCTCACCGGCGAGCTACGCTACACGGCTCCCACAAAGCAACAAGAACTTCAAGGCGGTGTCTTCAAGAAGATAACGACGAGGACGTCGCCACCGCCCACTCCAACGGAGTTGGGTTTTCACCCGAAGAAAACTTGGCCTTCGAGGTGTGGAGAGAGACAGGGTTCCACAACGATGCCTTCAAGAAGGGGAAGCGACGCGCAGAGGCGTCGTCATCGTCGGCACCATACTAAAACCGGTGCGAGGCTTTCGCCCGGAACACCTAGACCTCGCCACGTGAGTCGGAGCGGAACCTCGCCGGTGAACCGCCAACTCCGGCAAAGCCCACATCGGCCGTGGCACCACACACTGCGGCAGACCAGAGCCACCACCGACCCGGGGCCGCCGCCCCGGCATGCCAACACAACGCCGAAGACCAACTGGGATATGGTCTGCCTCACAACCCGCTGCACCTCCGGTCAGCCAGCCCGAAGCATGGACTCCAGCCAGCCGGAACCCAGCCGTGGAGCCATGGCAGCAGTCCAGCTCGCCAGATCCGGCGGACAAGGCGCTGGATCCACCGCCTCCCGAGCAGGGCCGCAACGGCCAGGCCACGCCACCGCCGCGCGTCGCCTACGCGCAGCCGCTGCCGACAACTAGTGCCCGGGGCCGCCGCCCGGCTTCCGTACGCCGAAGAAGCCGTCCGAGGCTCCACTGACGACCACCAACCTCCGAGACGGCGCAGCGCCGGCCACGGCACCTCATTCCGCGACGAACGTGCCACACCGGCCCGAGGGACGCAAGAACTACCAGACACCGCCGATCTGGGGCCGCCGCCCCAGCATACTGCAGTCGACGCCCAGGTCAGCCGGGATCAGGGGATCCCCGACTGACCACTCCAAGCCGGTGGCCACCACCACGGCCCGGGGACGATGCCCCGGCACCCAACTGACTCGACAGAGCCACGCCGAACGCCGCCCCGGCACCTAACTGACTCGACAGAGCGGGGCCGCCGCATCACCACAAGATCTGACCGCGAGAGAAGGGCGGCCGGATCTGCGAGATGCAGCACCGCAGCGCCCGGCGCGAGACAGGCCTCCGACGCACGCCGCCGTGCACCTCGCTGAAGCCACCGAGCGCCAATCACCGGGGCCGGCCCAGATCGGGCCCTCCCAGGCCCAGAACCGCCCCGAGCTCGATGCGCTCGCACCGATGACGCCGCCGCCCGCTCAGGCCGTGGCGCTGCCCAAGCAGCCACCACGGCCGCCGACTCGCCGAAGAAACCTGGGGCCGCCCACCCGGCGCACTAGCTCCGCCGCCAGCCACACGACGTCCAGGGCGCCGCGCCGCTGCAGCCAGAGACCCCCGCGCGCGAGGGAGGAGGGCCCGCCGCCGCCGGCTACCCGCCGGGCTTTGCCCAGCGGAGCTACGCCAGACGGCGGCGAGGAGGCGGAGGAGCAGGGTGCTTGGGTAGGCGGTGGCGCGCGGGTTCGCCCGTGTCGCTCCCCTGGGAGCGACGCGGACGCGTTGAGCACAGGTCATCACACCTGGAATTTGACTGAAGCCTTTTGCAACTAACCTTGCCTTAAACCTCGGAGGCTCGCTAGGAGATAAACCCTCCTTTCTCTTGAAGATCCACTTACAGCGGACTGCCTTCTTTTTCTTAGGCAAGCGCACAACTTCCCATGTGCCATTCTTATCGAGTGACTGCATTTCTTCTTGCGTAGCAGCAAGCCACTTCTCGCGGTCACCGGAACCAATAGCTTCAGTATAGGTGGACGGCTCATGTCCGTGCTCCACCTGTTCTGCACAACTCAGAGCATAATCAACAATGTTACACTCTTCAATTAAACATGGTCGAGGACCACAATTCCTCCTGTTCCTATGAGCAGCAATAGACTGTTGTGGCTGCAAAACAGGGGGTGAGTTCTGAACATTATCATTATCAGAATCAGAAGAAACAGAATCATCAGAACCAGCAGAATCAGGATCAGAATCATCTGAAGTAGCAGCACCATCATTGTCAACAGTGACATTTTCCTTTTCAACAGAGTGCTCCACCTCGACACGAACCTGCTCCTCAGAAAAATCTGGCAAAACATCTGAGGACAACTTATCAAAGTACATAACAGATTCATTGAAAACAACACTCCTGCTCATAAATGCCTTGCTAGTTTCGGGATTCCATAACTTGTATCCTTTTACACCCGAACCATAACCAATGAACACACACTTAATAGCTCTCGGCTCTATCTTTCCATTATCAACATGAGCATAAGCAGTGCAGCCAAAAACTTTAAGCCGTGAATAATCAGCAGGAGAATCTGACCATACCTCAATGAGAGTTTTCTTGTCGAGGGGAATAGATGGTGACCTGTTTATCAAGTAGCAGGCGGTGGCAGCCGCCTCAGCCCAAAAACGCTTACTCATGCGAGCGTTGGAGATCATGCAGCGAGCCTTGGAGATGATGGTCCTGTTCATCCGCTCCGCTACACCATTCTGCTGAGGCGTGTACGGGATGGTGAGGTGCCTGACAATGCCTTCTTTCCTGCAATAATCATTAAAGGCATTCGAACAAAATTCGCCACCATTGTCAGTACGAAGTAATTTCACCTTCCTTTCTGTTTGCCTTTCAATCATAACTTTCCACTCTTTAAAAGCAGCAAACGTATCATCCTTATTTTTCATGAAATAAGCCAAACTCTTCTAGAGTAATCATCAATAATGGTAAGCATATAACGAGCACCACCATAAGAGGGCTTACGAGATGGCCCCCAAACATCAGCATGTACATAATCAAGTGTACCTTTGGTGGTGTGAACAGAAGCATTAAACTTAACTCTTGTGTGCTTACCGAAAATGCAGTGTTCACAGAACTGCATCTTACCCAAACTGCATCCTTGCAGCAAGTCTCTCTTGATCAATTCTGCCATACCAAGTTCACTCATATGTCCAAGACGCTTATGCCAAAGGTTAGTTTTACTAGCGTCATCATGAGAAACAGCAGCAACAGTACCAGATAACGTGCTACCTCTAAGAACATATAACTTAGCAGAATTCATATCACCAACCATAACTATGAGAGAACCTTTTGATACCTTTAGGAGTTTATTTCCTCCTTTGTACTTGTACCCGTCACAGTCAAGGGTACTGAGCGAGATCAAATTTCTTGCCATGGTTGGTATGTGTTTCACTCCCGTCAGCATGCGTGTTATACCGTCATGTGTCTTGACCTGAACGGAACCAACGCCAACAATGTTGCATTGCTGGTCGTTCCCCACACGCACGAAATCTCCAGTCTGCACTAACTCATAAGAACTGAACCAATCTTTGTTACAGCAAATATGAAAAGAATATGCAGTATCTAGAATCCATTCATCCTGACGAGAAACACATGCAGCTAAAACAGCTAGGCATTCGCCATCAGAACTACCATCAACAACAGAAGCCTCACCGGTATCATTACCTTCATTATTTTTCGGTTGGTAAGTACCTTTTCTTTTCTCCTTGTTCTGCAATTTCCAACAATCATCAATGACATGATTAGCTTTCTTACAATACCTGCAGAACTTGTCACGGCCTTTAGACTTTGAGCGACCTCTGTCACCCTTGCTCTTGTCTCTGTTGTAGTTGTGGAAGTGGTTATCTCGCTGCTCAGGCCTCCCTCGGACCTCCATCGACACTAGGTCAGAAACGATCTCCTTAAAGATCGATAAGTGATTCATTACCGAACCACCTTCTTGCAACTTGTGCGTGAACAACTTCATCTTCACATGCATCTTGCTGGTGAGATCTTTGGACATGCAGATCGACTCCAGCTTAGCCCACGGTGCCGCTGCGGTTTTCTCCTGGAGTACTTCTTGCAGAATATCATTAGATAGATGAAGTTGAATAAGCGATAAAGTCTTACGGTCTTTCCGCTTCTCATCGGCGGTCCATGCCGCCGCATCCTTGTCGCCGAATTTCTCCAGCGCCTCGTCAAGATCATTGGACTGTGCGAGGATCGCACGCATCTTGACCTGTCACAGCGAAAATCTCGTCTTGTAGTCCAGCGCCGGTAGATCGAACTTCATCGATGCCATCCAAAACCCTAATCTGAAAAACAGATCTGAAACAGGGCTCTGATACCACTTGTTATAAACGATAGCAAAGAAACGACGAAGAGCGGAATGATCAAACCAAAGGGGACACGAGATTTAACGTGGAAAACCTCTCCAAACAAAGGAGAGGAAAAAACCACGGGCGCCAGCCAGCAATACTTCACTATATCGGGTGAGGTTACAAACGCCGTGGGTTTACAATGTGTGGCTTACCCCAAAACGGCGGCTTACAAGAGGAATAAATAGAAGCATCAAACCCTAGGTCGGCTGCAGTCCAACCCGGAATCAATCCCACCTCGGCGGTAGTACCGCTTAACCCAGCGGTACTACCGCTGGGGTGGGCTGGTTCATCTCTTCCCACCTCAGCGGTACCGGCGGCGGTACCGCCAGCGGTACCAGTCGGTACCGGACAAACGCGTCAGACGGCCATTCTGGCGGTAGCGGTGGCGGCAGCTCTCGAGCGGTAGTACCGCTTAACCCAGCGGTACTACCGCTGGAATTTGGAACACCCAAAAACAACACTACCTACGGATCCGGATACGACATCAAGGGCCTACCAATAAATCGACATACGTCCCTATAGGATTGTGTAGTACAGGCAAGATCTACATAATTGGCCAGTTTGGCGACAAGCAGGCTAGAGACTCAAAGTTCAGTTTGCTCTAACACCTCACAAACGAAAGAGAAGCAGATAAGCATACAAAAATCATGGTTGATTGGTTGCATGCTACCTCTAGCTAGGTGCCTATTTATGGACTTGGTTGTTCATATGCAACATGACATGTTCACAATTTCTTGGAGCCCCTCACGAGAGTTGTGCATGAAAAATGCAATTTTTATGTCACAGCTCACAAGTCATGGATTTGGGAACTTTCAGTCTCTCTTGAGGTAGTTGTGCAAATAAAATAGAGATTTATAAAAGCATGCGAAGGTAATTAATAAATCACTTCATTTCATATACGAGTTTAGATAACATTCTAAAGGCCAATCAAAACATTATCAAGAGTTCATGTGCATTATTCAATGCAGAGGTCAGAGATGTTTTTCCTACTTTTCAAGAAAAAATATGATACCCCTTGGAGGCATGGATTCCCGTGGGTACAAACAAAAATAAACCTAATACACAAAGTAAATGAAAATAATACAAACTTGCATGCTAACCATAATCTTTATGAGCAAAAGTAACGGGTAAATTCCATTGTGACTTTATGACATTTTTAACCCAACTTATCCGTGACCTTGGGACATGTTTACGATATTTATTAGTTTAATATGTGCAAGAATAATTAAAATAACCAAGTTAAAAACACAACATATCCAATGCTAAATCTAATTAAATTAATTATCAACACTAAATAAATAGAAGATTTCAAAGACAACACTCTCCTTTTGTCGAATCTATATAACCACAAGCATGCCACACCAAGGTCTACTAGTGAGAATCATAAGAGATGTGAAAACCTAAGTAGGCAAGAATATAATTGGTGCATTGGTAAGAGTAATAAAAATACTATAGCGGGCCGGTAATCTTATCGATGACCCTACTTTCATGAATTTATTAGGTTATATCTCTCCTTCTTCCTTTACATTATGCTAGATTTGGCTCCAATACATATGTTGTATGGACATATTAATTGTACTGTATTTTATCTCTAAGACGTCATGTGGATCCCACACACTCCATTTATTAGTTTTAGAAATCTTATAAATTTCATTAATACCCAATCAAAAATATGGCAAGATCGGTCAAAAGATACACAATGTCACCACCAACAACAAAATAGAATGGAAAGAACAGAATATATGAAACGAGCTGTCAGGATTACTTTCTCTGGGAAACAAAATAAAAAAGGAACTCGGAGTCTAAAAAATGATAAAAGGTACATATATCTTGTCATGTTCTACAAACTTGGACAAACATAACCGATTAGCTAAATTTTACTAGGAAACTACTCCATCCAACAAGGCGTGTACATACAAGTTGCTTCAAGAAGTTGACGTGGCCAGCAATATAGCCATAATACTTTGGATATATGTTGCCGAGGTCTTCAAGCTTGGAGGTTTTTAAGTGGTACGCCAATCCTCTGCTCTGCTGCTTAGTAGACAGGAAGGCGATTTCTTTAAAAGGATGGATTCCAAGGATTGAAACAAGATTGTGCTCGCCTTTGTCGTCAACCACATCTTCTATATCTAGGGCATCATTATCGGAGTTCCATTCAAAACTATCGTCTACTATTGTAGATTCACCATCATTGTAAAGACCGATATACTTTTTTTCGTTGTAGTTAACATCCTGTAGGATCCATGGCCCGTAGACTTGCTGACGATAGTTCAAACATGGCAGAAGTAGCGCAAGGTCCCTTTCATGCTCCGAGGTCCACTCGACATTATCTCCACAAGATTCTTTAAGGACATATACCTGAAGATGGCATGAATGTCTAAGGAGCAGCGCAAAATGCAGCCCCTTGTTCGACTTTCCTAGATAGCAATCTTGGCAGCTCCCGGATTCAAGAACTCTCGGTGGTTTAATTACCTGGTATGTGCTACTCCTTCCGTTCACAAAAGGATGTCTTAACTAACTCCAAATTTAGATGTATCTAGACATATTTTGTCTAGATACATCTAAATTTGGAGTTAGTTAAGACATCCTTTTGTGAACAGAGGGAATATATGATAACGATAACCTGCGCAAGAAATCATATTATTTGCCAACACATGAGTAAATCATAGTATAAGTGAAAATATCACACAAGGTGGATCATCAACCAAAATCTAATCTAATCTAATAAGGATAACCAAGAAGTGCATGCGTAGCTACGTACATACTCCATCCGTTCCAATTTAATCTAATCTAATAAGGATAACCAAGAAGTCATCGACGAGAAGACCCATATCACATACGACGAAGGTGGCCACTCCGATTCTAACACATCGGGCTTGAAATCATCCACATTGCAAGGGATACGCGGTACCAAGAACAATTGATAGTGAGGTGACGTCGTAGGATCAAACACGAGGCATTCTTCATCGATGAAGCGCTGGCCTGGCCTTGGGGGCGGCTGCGGCGGCAGAGGCGCCTTCCACCCCGTGACCGGGTTAGCCACGTGGTCGTCGTAGAGAAGGACAAGGCCGTTGCAGTGATCAATCATGGAGTAGGCGAGCCTCTCTCTGACCCCGAGGCCTTCCGATGGCGGCGGACGGCAGAAGAACTCGGAGTAATCTAGGTCCATGAAGTCCATGAAGATGCGGCCAACGCGTGCGGGAGGAGGTCGGCGCGCAGTATGCGGCGAGCGTCGATGATGTCCCGCCACGCCTTGCAGACGCGCCGGGACGTGGCGATGCCGCGTGGAGCCAGGCGGCCGAGGACGTCTGCGAGCGTGTCGTCGGGCAGCCGCCGCGTCCTGTCGCCATGCTGCTCCATGGATCCGATCGTGCGTGCACGATGGTCAATCAGTTTGTGTTTGGAAGTCGGTTATTGGGTCTGTAGACTGTGGGCTCTTATAGCGGATGGATCCGTATCCGGGTCGGAGAAACGGAGTGGACACGCGGGCCACACGCGAGATAACGAAACGGCCCATGAAGAACCACGAGACTACTCGAAAGAACTAGACGAACGACCAGCCAAAGCTCATCTTTCTTCCCCTAAACCCGATCGAAGAATGGCGCAGTGTCTCTGAGGCAAGGGCGGCGCCACAGCCGGCCGGTAGAGATCGCGACCCTCTGCTGCTCTGGCGGTCCGGCCATGACCGTGAGTCTTGTAGCTGTGCACAGGACATGAGCTAAGGTAGCTGCTGGTAATGGAGGGGTCATGCATGTGTTGATGTGCCATAGTTTCTCCGAGGTTATCCGTTATCGACAGGGACGATCAGCCGGCCACACTCCGAGTCGGACTCCTACTTCGACTCAATCTCAAAACCGAACCGGATCCCGTCTCGTCTCTACATTATATATTCTCCGCAAGAGCTTAGCCCCACGTACGCCGCCACCATTGATCCGCAATCACATCTTTGTTTCACAAGCAAGAATTCCATGGCCCTGTTGGGATCGCCGCAGCTGCTTCCAATACCAGACGACATCCTCGCTTGCATCCTCCGCCGTCTCGCGCCCCGCAGCCTCGCCGCGTCCCGCTGTGTCTGCAAGAACTGGTGCGCTGTTATCGACGATCGTCACCTGCTGCAGACAGACCTACTCCCGCTATCGTGTTACGGGATCTTCATCATGGAAGCGTACAATGGGCACCTTCCGAAATTCTTTGGGAGCCCGTTGGCACAGGCCAAAACTGCTCCATGGCTCGATTACCTGGACTCCAAATTCGCGTCTTTTATATATGTCAAGAACCACTGCAATGGTCTCCTTTTGCTTTGGGAGCGGGTGGTTAATCCGGCGACACGGCAATGGGTGGTTTTGCCTTCTCCCCCACCCCGACGCGACGGGATGGTGGAGGACAAGTGCCTTGTTTTTGACCCTACCGTCTCACCGCACTACGAGGTGTTTTACATTCCTTACATGCCTACCAGACTTGGTAGGACGCCAATGTTCCCAGTGGAATTGGAGTGGCCGCCCTCTCGATATACAACACGGGTCTTCTCTTCAAAGACGTGGAGATGGGAGGAGAGGTCGTTTGTCCGAAGAGGGGAGGCTGCTGGGACCATTGCTGACATGATATCAATCGAGCCATGGCTACAAGAGCATCACTATGTCGTCTACTGGAAAGGAGCGCTTTACGTGCACGCTCAAAATGACTCCATTATACGGTATATATATCCATTCAACCCTCAAACATGCATGGCTATTTTAGTTGGTTCATTATTACTACTCCCTCCGGTCCAATAAAATTGTGGTAGAGATTGCACTGTGGTAGTACAAAACATGTATACAAGTTGCGTCACATTTTCCAGATCGGAGGGAGTATTAATTTCTTATTATTCTTTTTAAGCTGAAACTCATTGTATTATTCACTAACTAGCATGTTGCCCATTTGACATTTGCAGCATAATATTGTCCGATGGTGAGTATGAAGTGATCAAATCACCAACCGACGATAAAATGGGTGGCACTCTTTACCTAGGGAAATCGGAGAAGGGGGTGTACTGCGCGTTAACTTGTAGTGGGCAGAAACGGCTTCAAGTATGGCTGCTTATGGAATTGTGCGGTAAACTGGAGTGGATACTGAAGAATGACATTGGACTTGTGCCAGTGATGGAAAAGTTTTCAGGGGGCTTTCATGATGAACACTCCGCATCGTGGATCTTACATAAACGTAACTATGTTGAAGATGCTAAGGAAACACATGAAGAAGATAAATTTGAATGGAACTTTGAAGATGGCGTTGTCCTCGAGGCTGCTCGGAAGAATGAACTTGACTATAGACGTTACGATATTTATTTTCTTGGATTCCATCCATGGAAAGAGGTTGCCTTGTTGTGGTTATCAGATCAAGAAAGAGTAGTTGCTTACCACTTGAGTAGCTCGAAAGTTCAATACTTGGGAAAATTGCAATTAGACAGTTTAGGATCTTCCTTTCCATACACTCCATATTGGACAGGGGAGTTAACTGGAAAGAATTGATTTTGTTGCCAAAATAGGGAGGTTGCATTGCCGCTTGTAAATTACCCTTCGTGGATATGAATTTTTGCCGGAATTATAATTTACAAAAAGCACATCCATGTTCAGTGGGATTTCAGCAAAAAGCAGCAAAGCAATAAATAGCTATTTTCCTAGAATAACAAAAAGATACCACAGCAAAATATACAAACATTGCACCAGTACTATGGCAGTGGCAATAAATAGCTATTTTCCTACAAAAGAGACAGTTCGTCACATTGCACCAGTACTATCTTGCCACTGCCAGCATAAAAAACCAAAACAAACAATGGAAAACAAAGCCACATCAGGAGCTTTGTATGTGTGGCTACTACTGTCTGTAGTGCGATGAATGGGAAGATATCTTTGTGTTTGCATCTGTCTTTGTGCAGTACTACTCCTGCCCTGTCCCGCCCTACGGCCCTACCTGCCTGTGAACTAGCTAGGCCAGGCCTTTGCGATCGATGCAAGCAAGGCCATCTTTGTTTTAGGCTTTCACTTGAGATGAGACTCCCAGCTCTACACACATCCTGCCAACTGCCATACCTGATACCTCATCACTCTCCTAGCTTTATTTTTCATGTAGTATGACATATTGGCATGTACATTTATACCCTCAAGCTAATTTTTCATATGGGGATTTAACTGGGAAAATGCCCAGGAGAATCTGGAGACGCTCTCATCCCATATCTCACCATTCCCTTGCTAACTGATCAACGTCTCCGATTGCTTCACCTACCGTATGCCATCCTCTATATGATATATCTTTTGTATTAGTTTCGTATGTCTCTGGTATAAATGACCACGGTCCCACACAGCGCATTAAATGCCATTGAATGCCATTGACTTTAACCCGGCGGAGATTAAATGCCATCCACTATCTATCTAGATCAATTAATTCACACTTAACAATTATAAAACTAAACAAAACATAACACTAAATTTAGTTGGCTCTTTTATACTTTTAACTCACCACCTATGGTCAATCTTTGGAATGAACTTTTCACGAAAAGTAAATTAAAATATACCACTACAAATTTAGTTGGCTCTTTGTACTTTTAAATTGCCACCTATGATCAATGTTTCGAATGAATTTTTTATACATTCATGTAAACTTGACATCCAGCAACACAATATCACGGTAGTTACAAATATGAAATTTGCTACCATAGTAAAATATTAAAAATCAAAAAACTGTTCGTTTAAATTTTTCACTTGCCACGTATGTAAATCTTTC
Source organism: Poa pratensis (assembly GCA_947311845.1). Taxonomy (NCBI): domain Eukaryota; kingdom Viridiplantae; phylum Streptophyta; class Magnoliopsida; order Poales; family Poaceae; genus Poa; species Poa pratensis. Next base: position 5,369,323 of record CAMZMU010000112.1, on the reverse strand, counting down.
AAAAGATTTTTTTACACCCTATTGACTCGACATCCGGCAACGCCATATCGTAGTAATTACAAATATGTTTGTTTTACCATATTACAAGATAAAAATATCAAAAGATGTGTGCGTATTTAATGAATTTTTTTTCATTTGCCACACATGGTAAGTGATTCGAATGAATTTTTATACACCCATGTAAACTCGACATCCGGCAATACCATATCATAGTAATTACAAATATTATTTTTTGTACCATATTATAAGATATAAATCAAAACATGTGTCACTATTAAATTGGCTCTTTTACATTCTTTCACTTGCCACATATGGTAAATCCTTTGAATAATTTTTTACACCCATATAAACTCGACATTAGACAATGCCATATCGTAATTATTACAAATATGATTTTTTCCTACACATTACAAGATAAAATTCAAAACATGTCTGACTATTCAATTGGCTCTTTTATATTCCTTTCACTTGTCACATATGGTAAAGTTTTTTGTATGAATATTTTTACACCCATGTAAACTCGACATTCGGCAATGCCATGTCGTAGTAATTAGAAATATAATTTTGCTATGATATTACAAATTTTAGTTTTTTTTTGTTAAATATCATTCATAGTAATTACAATTTTTATTGTCTACAATTGACCATGTTTTACTTAAATATATTTGATTTTTCGTGGTAAAGGAAATTAACACATGCATGAATCCATTTTCCATTAGCCGCATGAAAAATAAAATTGGGTCATTTTCTCACTAGAGGAGAGAAAAAGTCCAACATAATTGTGCATTGATTAGTACTCACTCCGTTCAAAAATAAGTGTCTTAAGTTTGCCTAAAAATGAATGTATCTAGACATGTTTCACGTATAGATACATCCACTTTTGGGCAAATTTAAGACACTTATTTTGAGACGGAGGGAGTACTAGCTAATGAAGGAGAGAGAAGGCGCATGCATGCATCAGAGAGAAAAGCACCTCTATTACCGTTGCTAATTTGGACCAATTTTTTTGAAAGCCATGCATGCACCAGAAAGTTAAGAATGCTTTAAATGCATTTATTGTCCAGTATTTATTTTCTTTGCTATTAGCTCTGTGGCTGGCCCACGCGAGTAGTATTTTCTCACGTATAAACATGTACTCGTAATTACTACTGATTTTACACGTTATTACTGCTACTTTGTTTTCGAATCATGACTTGGTTCCTATCCCTTGGATTGCATCCGCAGCGTTGCCAGGAGCCAAAAGCCCGGGTCAGATTTAATTGGCTATAATTTAAGTTCCACCATTGATGTAATTAAAAGAAGGTACACAATTTTCAATCCATATGACACACTTCTTAGCTCTTGAGCAACATGGAGAGCAATTGAGAAGTGTCATTATGGCTTATCATTTTATTATAATGACAACAGTTGTTTGATCAGGCAAAGCTTGACTTCAAAGCAATACATGCTGTGACATAGCATGGACGATACATATCTTTTACAGCCTTACACAGCCTAGTTCAAACAGTTCAATGTTCCATGGGGTCCAAGCTTGCAAGTTCAACCAGTTCAATTTGGCATGATAAATGTCATATAATCGATAAATAGTACTAACCAGCAACAGAGAAACAGGGGGCGATCTTTGGCTTTACAGGAGCGTAGGTCGTCCTCATCGGCGTTGGCGAGGGTGCAGCGACGTAGGTCCTCGGCGAATGACCATGTCCGAGGGTGCAGCGTGTAGGCCAACGGCACGGGGGAACTGCGACGGCGGCTACCCTTGTCGGCGGAAGAAGGCGTATCGGCGGCGGTCAGTACGGGCGAACTGCGACAGCGACGGCAGATGGCCGTGTCCGACAGTGCAGGGTGTCTCCCGTGCGGTGCGGCGGCGTCTGCCCTACAGTGGCGGAGCCAGGATTTTTGTGTTGGGTATGCGAAGTTACGAAAAAGAAAATTACAACACAACAATATAAGATGCCAAAGCCCACACTAACCTCAATGAAATAAAAAGTTATTCATAGTCGTAACAAGGTATCCAATTATTTAGTGTTGCAAGTAAAAAAAGGAAATATTATTCAACTTTTCGTATTTCACATCTAAAATCGACAATATATATTGAAAAGTTCATACTGAAATTCACATTGAATACCATGCCATCTCAGTGCCTCACGTCAGGAGCGAATGTGGAGGAAATGAGAAAAAGGAACGTTGTTCGGCACTTGGCTGGCCTTTTGGTGAAATAAAATCTAGAGCGTTAACTGAGAAAATGGCCCACAATAGAGTTAGGCCCAACTAGAGAGGCCGGGACGTGGGAGGTGTGGTCTGTCCGTTCCGATTTTTGCTGCGTTCTATACCTAAAAAGCTACCAATACACATATACATGTGTATATGAGGTTACATATTGATTTCTTTTCTAAAAAAATATTGGGTATTCATTTCATACCCATGAATTAGTCTAGCTCCGCACCTCCTGCCCTAGTAGGCCGCCAGCACCTGACGATGACCTCCTACTCGTCCCGCTCTTTCAACCTGGCCTCAGAAACATGAAGTCGATCCCGCCACGCCGCAGTGCGAACGCCACTTGTCGTCGTTGACGCACGAGGACCTGGCCGCCAATGCCTCTGTCATCAGCGCTAGCAGAATCCAGGCCACCGCCGCATCTGCTACCGACGACCACCGTGGCATGCAGCCGCCCTCCGCCTCGGCAGAGTAGGCGTCGTGTAATTCCCCCTTCCCGTAGCATCAATGGCTCCGTTCCTCCGCCGACCAGACCTCATGAGCACCTGGATGGTGCCACCAGATCGAGTTCGTAGGGGGTGAGGGCGGGATGAAGGAAAGTCACGTTTGGACCGAACCGGTCAGCCTGTGCTCGTGCTGGCCGCTTGATCCTCATCCGACATGGCAGGCATGCACGCGCGCAAACATGGGCGGTGGAGAAAGAGATTTTGCGATACTAAGACCAATTTTTTTAAAAGGGGGAATCAAGCAATAATATACTATAAATACTCCACAGCCGCATGAGCACTTGTATTACTACTTGCAAAATCCAAATTACATAGTGGCATAATTGAGAGTGAGCCAAAGCATTACTTACATATATCTTGGTCCAAGTCCAACTACAATCTACATTACAGCTTCATCGAAGGAACCAGTTGTATGTAGTTTAGGAGGTCGATAGCATCATCGACGCCATTCACGTTGATGCTGGTCCTCGACTCATTAGCGAGCTTACCAGACCATGGCCTGCCCTCTGTCCACCGTTGCACCATTTTGGAGAGTTTTTTCCCATTTGACAATTTTGGGCGTGAACTCTTGTTACATGGCCTTCCCAATTTGCTTGACGCTCAAGGTTGAGAGGAAGGATTCTATGTGCTTCCGCGCGCATCGCCGTCATGCGGGCATAGACGAACTGTATCACGGTATCGGATATCGGATGTCGTGTGAGGGTTTTAGTCTGAGAGAACCTGGAACGCCTCTTTTGAAGGATTCTTTCTTAATAGAACCTGGTCTTGGATGTCAACCCACATCCTGTTGGTGTCATTCGGATACAACGGCAGGCGATTCCAATACTTGCCGCCAAAGGTAGGATGGTCGTGTCAGGTGTTATGGGAACTGTGACTTTCAATAACCATGCCGACCATTCTAATGTACTAGGGGATTAAGCGCGGCTTTGCCGCACCCGTGGGCTAAATTTTTGAATTATTCAATCGTAAAGTTGTTGTAAATTTAAAATTGTTCGTGTTTTGAAAACAGGTCAATTTTGGAAGTCCCCAAGTTTTTTGAATAAGCTAACCCGTGGGCTAAAATTTTGAATTATTCAATCGTAAAGTTGTTGTAAATTTAAAATTGTCCGTCTTTTGAAAACAGGTCAATTTTGGAAGTCTCCCAGTTTTTGAATAAGCTGACGCATTTGAAATCCTTTTGATTTGTACGGGGAATACAAATTTGGGCGGCACATGGAAGTATGAAATTTGAATTTTGGTCGTTTACATTTATTTTATGTGACGAACTTGATATATTTGCCTTTTTTTGTGGACATATTTAAATTGTTGGTTTGCATTATTTGGATTTTTTCAGAAGTATACAAATAATTTGGGGTTTTTCACAAAAAAGCACATGGAAATATGAAATTTGAATTTTGGTCGTTTACATTTATTTTTATGTGACCAACTTGACATATTTGCCTTTTTTTTGGACATATTTAAATTGTTGGTTTGCATTATTTGGAATTTTTCAGAAGTATACGAATAATTTGGGCTTTTTTCAAAAAAAAAAAACTGACAACATGGGCCTACTGTGACGTCATGCTGACATCACAGCGGCCGGATCTGGCAGGCAGAGCTCGCGGCGGAGCCGAGCTCCCCGGCGGCGCGCCCCTGCGTTCCAGGACGCGCAGCGTAGCGCTGCCGTCGCGGCCGGACGCGGGGAGCACGCGAGTGGCGGCGCCGGCCGTTTTTGCTCACCGGCGCGTCGCCGGCGACCCGCGGAAGCGGCGGAATACCGCGGCGCGGCGGTGACGATACCGCGGCGCAGAGGCCACCCCAGGACGCGACGTTTGGGGAGGAGGCGGAGGCGTCGACGACGCGCCTCGCCGGAGAGGCGATTTGGACGGGGACGTCCGTGGCGGCCGCGCGCCGCGGCGACGCCGGCGGCGACCCGCGAGGCCGCGCGAGGAGAAAGGGAGGGAGGGGGGGGGGGGGGGGTTCTCAGGCGATTTTGCACGGAAGCCCCTCGAGTTTTTACATTTTGCGTTTAGGTCCTTCCACGGGGGGTTTCCGCAAAAAGCGTGGGTCACCGGCTGACCGGGCGAGCGTGGGCGGGTGACCGGGCGACGTGGCAGGATGGGATTGGCTAAAAATCGCGAATGTACAGTACCCACCGAAAACGGACGACGTGGCCGTATCTGGAACGTTGATCGCGTGGATCGGACGGCTGAGGAAAGACGGCGACGTGGAGGGCCGGAGAGGCAGCGGTTTTCACCATCTTTTATATATAGTGTAATGTAATGCCGATTATAACACGGCTATCACCATGAATGTTGAGCCAGCCACAAACAAACAAGATCGAAGTTCAGTTTCTCTAACATCTTACAAATCAAAGAAAACTATATAAGCATGGAAAATACATGGTAAGGTTGCATACCTCGAGGTGCCTATTTATAGGTTTGATTGTCCATATGCAGCATAGGTCCGGAGGAGCGACGCCAGGACATGGATTCTGGGTGCGCCCGTTTGGAAATGGTTGCACAGGGCTTCTTCACCCAATACGGCTGGCAGCTTAATTATAGACTATCATGTTAAAGCATAGGCTTCGCATGTTAGTGGCCTTTTTTAGGTGGTTGATACATGTTTCAACTTTATGTGATCCATGAGCTATAATAAGTCAGATTGATACTTTGAAATAAATTAATAAAGCGGCCATATGCATCACTTTGATGCAGAGGCTGGGACCTTGCCCCTTTTCGAAAGAAAAAAAATGCAGCATAGGACTCATGAGGGTTGTGCATACAAAAAAAAAATACAATTTGAATGTCACAACTCATAGATCATGCCTTTTGCAACGTTTGGCATTGATTTCTTACTTCCACAAAGGAGATAGATATTCAAAATATCATGTGAATATAATGAAAGAATCACCGCATTTCGTATACGAGTTCAGGCAACGTTCTGAAGGCTAATCAAAAAATTATCACGGATGATTGCCTGCACTATTTGATGCAAAGGAGAGAGATGTTTCTATTTTCGAATAAATATGAAATCTCATGGATTGAAAACAAACCTGGATAAGTCATTTTCATTCTAACCGCGGTTAATAATGGATGGTTGACGGGATCGAATTAGCCGAGTGTTTAATTGAAAAAACCTCGTCAAACAAGTAAATTTAAATAGTATGCACATATACATTTGGTTTTCGAGATGCAAACTTTTAGTTTTTAATAAAAATAATTAGTTACACTTTTCTAGAGCAATTTAATAGGGAAAATTAGAATAACACCTAAAATTGTCATAATTTCAAACTATTTTTTGGGCATGAAGCCATAATTTGGATATATGAACCTAGGCCAAACATATAGCAAATCATATAGTTTGTTTTCATGTTCCCAAAATGATCGAACTCATCAGTAGAGATGTCAAATCTTACGTTTGTGGCATCTTCCGCCAATTATGTAGTTTTTCTTTTAAAATCTTGTCAGGCCTAACCGTCATCTGGATGGCTCATTTCTTTCTCCCTGGTCCCCGTTTTAACATATGCCACCGTACTTCTTATGTTGTTCTTCTTTCGAAATAAACATCCCTTCAACCTAGATACCAACATGCCATAAGAGTTTCTCTAGAATCTTCTTCCTATCGGAATCTTGACTGACCACAAACAAGACAATTCTCTTGATTGGCATCTATTTTTTTTAAACAGAACACAATTATTCAAGCACAAATGTATTGATTCATATCCAAGACCTGTTTGGCCTACATATGGACCTTCATGTTTGTCCACTTTCTGAACTGTTGACAATGTCGATGACGTAGCACAAGACGATAGACAAGTAGATGTGCACGTAGGATGGATTCCAATGGATGAAATAAACATAGGAATCACCTCCAAGAGGATGGACGAGACATATACATTTTTCCTCCAAGATCTTCTAGATACTCCGCCTTGCCACACGTCGGCATGGCCAAAAGGAAGAGCAGAGAGATAGATAGATAGATAGATAGATAGATAGAGAGACTTTGAAGATGAATCTAGACCCAAGCTCTATTTCATTGGCCAAGAGAAAGTGGTAAAAATTGAGGGATGTCTTGTCAACAAAGGAGATGAGACTACCGAGTTCCTCTTTCCCTGCTTTTCTAGCCGAAGAAGTCAACATAGTGAAGAAGGGGGGAGCCGATAGAGAGAGCGCGCCATGAAACGATTGATCACATGAGACAGGGAGAGGAGGAAAGAGAAAACAAAAGGTGAGCCTCCAGTAGTTCCCTCGTCGTGTGTTGGAATAGTGTGGCAATGTCGTAGATATAGCAACCTCTCGTCAAATAAGATGACGTTAGCATGAAGCACCTAAACCCTAAGAGCGTGCTTAATGTAGCAAAAAAGTTGGTGGTAAGAACATCTTTTTTTGTTAAGACTTGGTTCTAGTACATCGTAAGGGGGTGCTATCAATTTTTTGTCGGGATCCGTTTTAGTACGTCAACCTGGGGTTAAAACTTAAAATTTTCATATCTTATAGTTTGTGGGTGCTTTTTATTGGCATGCCCCCTTCCTATCTATACTACTATTAAAAGAGCAAACTTGTGTTGATACATTAAATCTGAACCATTCAATATTTGGCCAACGGTACAGATCGCTCCAATGTTTGACAACTCAACACACATTTTCAGTTTCGTGTTAATTACAGGCATTGCCACCGCTGTTCTTTTCGATTTGATCCCCACGTCACCGATGCCTAGAATACATGGGATTCCAAGGTTGGAGATGAAAGGGATCGGGAGAGCCGAGAGGCGCTTGTGCGCACGTCCTCTTCTACATGAGGCCCCTCCTCCCTGTGTGCTTGAGCTGCTGCTCCTCTCGTAAGCGTCAGCCATGGATGGAGACCACGGCGCCATGCTCGCCCGCGCAGCTCCCCCGCGGTGGAGCTTCCGACGAGAGCTCGCCGGCGTTCCACAATCCTGCAAACTGAAAAGGGAGACAGGCAAGCAGAGTTCTCAGGTTCCCTAAAAAAGATTTCGCGGTCGCCTACTCTAAGCCGGGACAATTGGAATCGACGCCATTGTCCCCATCTTCCACCGCTCCGGCCGGTTGTCACTGTCGACCTAGCCGTCTCCTCCGTCTATACCCGCTTCACCCGCCTCAGCTGAGCAGGTTTTCTGCACTAGCGTGAGCTCCCGGTCTATTTTCTCTCTTTCCCGTGCTCTGTGAGACGTAGCGCCGCTGCTGGCCGCCGCCGCGGTGGTCGCCGCCGGTCGGTCCGGCAACCATGCGTCCTCGCGCGACCTCCAACCGGCGCGGCGCGACCAGGTGAACGAAAACGCCAAACATCGGGATTCTTGCTCCGGTGTCGCGCGCGTCCGGCCGCCGACGCGTCCTGCACGACCTCTTCTGCGGAAAGGGAACGTCAGATAGCTATACCTTTTCTTTCTTCTCTTCCTGGCTCGCTCGGTCGGTCGAAGGCACATTTGCCGTCGCTGCTGCACCCTTCTGTTAGAATGCATGGACAAGAATAGGCACATTGACATCCATCGGCAATCTCCAATGGCAGGAGCACGACCAACAAGCATAAGCAGAGCACTTCGACGCATGGAGCAGATAACTGGACACGTTCACTTTCTATCTGCAATAAGTAAATTGTTCATGCCTATGTTTCTTTCTCCTTTTTCTGCTGACACGAACACGAAAAATAAATAGAGTGAAAATCAAGCTTGACCTCGCTCAGTCCAAAGAAGTAAAGGCAAGGGATGTCTGACAAAATAGCCAAAGAAAATGTAGTGCTCTTCTATCTACTAGTAATCTTGCACGCGCAATGCGCGTCTTAGCTGACATAATTCAATAAGACACATCATAATACTATTAAAACTGCTCAAGTAAGCATGATACATTTGTTATGACCTTCCACATTCATTCCCACTGACTGCTGCTAAGCTTGTCGTGCAGAGAACCATATGAACATCAAATTTGGCTTGTGAAATCTGCCATATTAGTCTACCGAAGCCCTTGCTTGCCGGTCATGAACAATACATCAATAAGTACTATGTTACAAAGGTGCTGAATAAGATAAATTGTTGGCCTAGAATCTGCCCAGCATCACATAAGTGCTTAAAAGTTACAATTTATATAATTGGAAGCTTCAGCTTAAAGTCTCATGCCTTCAGCTTAAGTCTCGCTGGCTACCACTTATTTGGGGCCTATAGTACAAATCGACATGTGTGGTCTACCAACAGGTACAGCTGCAAGAAGCCATGAACCAAAGATGAAAAATAAGCTACAGGAGAAGAAATACTGAGGATTTGACCTCCGTACTTAAAGCCAACAATTCCTGATCCCCTCTCATTTATCACTCTTACCAGCAATTGTTCAAAGAATACCATATGCCAAAATAAATTCAGAGATCTCTTGACAGGTAGAGTCATGTTCAATATATTTTCTGCTGAATAATGTAGGTGTTTCAGCAGGTAGGCAAGGAATAGGCAAAAGATATATGCAATAAAAATTCCAGGGACCAAAAGAGTGAACAATTATTTGATGTCCAGAAGAAGAAAAACACCAACAGCGGACAATTTTACTACTGACACAATTGAAGATTCTCTAGCGGTTCTCTCCCTACGCTATCAGGATGCATCATAGTCCAAGAATTCAGAGACCTCTAGTAAGTTCAACTTATCTTTTTCAGTCCGGCTGTTGATTAAACTTAGCGTAGCTGGTAGTTTAGCAGCAACGAATTACCACAAACTAAAATTATGAAGGATACCATACAAGAATAATAACGACCGGAGAGTAAGAGCACGGACCTCTCCTCCTCCTTTCCCCATCTACAGTGGAAGTAGGCGATTTTTGGGCTCTCCCCGTGCGACCAGGTCGCCGCCGGCGATCCGTTCGATTCCTCGCTCTCCGCGGCCGCTCCGGCGGCGGGAGGACGGGGAATCGACGGATCCTGGTGTGTACATAGCCTAGGTGTGCGTGGGGTGCTTGCCGGCGGCGCTGTGGAGGTGGCGGCGTGGCCGGAGAGGCTTTTGTCGACGGCGGTCCTCTCCTCTGCTCTGGGTGCTCCGGTGGAGGCCCTTGGCGGAGCTGCCGTCTCCTGCGCGCCTGCTGCTTCTCGGAGCCGCAGCGTGCGTCCCCTCGAGCCAGCGTCCGTGATGGCGGTGCTGGTTCTTGTCTGGGGGGTCCTTCGTCCTTCGCTTCGGCGTTTGGTGGTGCTTTTGCTGAAGATCCGTGGGAGTTTGCAGGCGGGAAGCTCTTCTTCGCCGCTGATCTCGGTGGGTGCTGTGGAAGATGGATGGCCTCTTCGTGTTCGTCTCCGGCGTGAGACGGCGAGGGCGAGCTGGCGGCTCGGAGCTAATGTCCGTTCAACGTCAAGATGCTGGCGCCTGCGTCAGTTGGATTCTGCGGCGTCTCAACAAGGTTGTTCGGGCCGGTGGCTCTGGTGCGAGGTGAGCTTGCTTCCGTCCTTCCCGGCGGCGTGCTGCTGGTGTTCGTCGGAGGTTTGCAGCTTGGTGGTGCCGATTTCGGCGTGTGTGGTGTGTTTCTTGCCTCTGTTCGTGTGGGTGCGTTTGTTCTTCTGATGATTTGTACACGAACTCCCTTAAAAAAAAAGAATAATAACGACCGCTTGGAAGAACCTCTCGAGAGTTTAGATGCGGCAACGCCAATGAGCGTGGGCGCTGTGCTGGTTCTCCAGTGACAGCAATCACGCGAATCTGGCCGGCGGCGACCGGGGCCATGGTGACAACAGGGCATTATGGGCAGATCGGAACCTCAACGTTGTAGTTCGTGCGCCCGACCTGGGGGGCTCCGCAATGGGCATCACCCATCAGAACCCAGCGTCGTAGACTCCGTATGACCTGGGGGCTCCCACGGATCCACGATTCCACCGATCAACCTCGTCAGCGGCGGCTCCACTATTGGGCGCGTCTGGCAGGCTCGATTGGGCAGGTAGAATCGCGCGCGGCCGTGGCTGGGTGTGAATCTCGTGCGGGCAGCGGTGTTTTTATCTCGAAAAAAAAGGACGGGAGAGGGATTCGATGAGCGCTCCGTCCGTTGTCTGTTCAGTCCGTTCCGTGGTCAGTTCGCGTGATTCGCAACCATTGGATTAACTCATATATGGTCCAGATTGTTTGGATCACCCCTCTCTCTCCCTTTTTATATTAGTGGTGATGTTTGCCTCCGTGGTGGTTTCAGTCACTTGATGCATGCCAAATCTCCTACTTGGTGGTGTTTGCACTTGATGTTCATATTACAGCAAACTGAATTATTCCCGGAGCGCATAAAAGAAAAACGTCAAGCAACTTAGGTGCAAATAATTTTCTGATCAAAATATCACCCCGTGAACCGTTTATGTACCTGATAAGCCTGTTTCCAAACTTGCACACATCCACACGATGAGGGAGTAAAGAAAGTTGGGCTAAGTGCTTCAAATTGGGCAATGCATATCTACAATAATTTAAGCGGTAATTGGGCTAGCTATAACACTATAACACAGTCTTATTAGAAATACATATAAGCTGTGTATTGTGGGATATGCATGCAATGGTATTGCATATATAATTGTAGCTTCGACCAAGTTGTTAGTTTTTTTAAGTTTCAAAAAAAATTGGTTAGTTTTTTTCTTGTTCCTTGCTTGTTAGGCTTTAGGCAGTTGTTTGCGATATTATTTGCTTGCCCCTCCTACCCACTTGCATGAAATTATCACCTCCAGATCATTTAGAAGCATTCTAATGAAATAAAAATGCATAAAAATTCCAAGGTAATAAAGTGAAATACTGACTACTTATCAACTTAGATAATAAAATATGTAACGAGTGTTAAACCTGCACAAAAAGCCTCTCAAAACTCTTTTACAATGTACATCATTTGTTTTTGTTTGGTATTGTGCCAATTCATTTGCACCAAGAGTGTACACAACACTATATAATATATCTACATCATGGTTTAATGTTATCAGTTGACATTTTTATTGATCATTAAGATAGCTGACACCAGGCTTGTAGGTGACCATGTGGGTAAAGAGAAAAACAAAGTCCGAGTTGAGTGGTGGATGGGAACGTGGTAAAGATAGGAGTAGAATGGTGGTTTAAAACAAACAAACATGAAATAGAGACCTTCGATCAATGTCTTTATACGCCCTTCCGTTTTTTCGTACCAACGCACGAAGTTATAAATATTATCCACCATGTTTGGTGGCAAAAACTGGTGCCGATGTTGCTATCCCACTTATGTGGGAGCAAGGACTGGTGTAGAGACTGTATAACTCATTTGTACCATGATAATTATTCTATGTTCTGACAAATTACGCTTGTGTCATTGCAGTTGACATATTTCTGATCGGTTCAGTATACATCGTTGCACATGAGACACATTTAAATGGCTCGGTAAAAGAACTCGCTAATAAAGAAAAAAGATTCAAAATAGATGTTCGTATTCTCGAAAAATAACAAACACCCTCTCCATATATCACCATCGCTAACTAGAATGAGATAGAGGGAGTACTTCTCAGAAGATGTTTGGTCCAATTTCAATTTTTTATCATGAAAACTATTTAAATGGCTGGTAAAATAACTCAATGAAATAAATACAAATTCAAAAAAGTGTTTATTTATAATAAATTATGAGATGTGCGTTGCACGTGCACGTTCACTAGTCCACGTAAATAACTAAACATTTGATTCCTTACTAATTCATCGGCCTTACAAGTAGATGCTTAAATATTGCAGCACATTTACATTTCTTAGAAGTTAGAACCGACTTTAAGTATTTTGTTAGCACCAACTCACATTGTTCTTGCTCTAAGCACAAACATAACACACCTTCTACAGTCTCCTTAGGTGGCCCAAAACCGCGCAAACGATGGGTTTCTCTAGGCTGTAGCAATTTTCCAGCTCGCTTCTGCCGGAGAAGAAAGAAAGCGATACCAACGGGCCGTCGTCAAGCCGTGAACTCACCACCACCGCGCACTCGCCGCCGCCCCGGAGGTCCCACCGGCCAGAAGGTACGGCCAAAGGAGCAAACACCCCAGACCCACCGTCGCCGTCAGATCAGGCGTCGGACGGCCACGATCGCCCTCCGCGGAAGCCCGGACAGCCACCAGCCCAACCACTGGATAGCATTTCCCTTCCCGCCTCGCTTCTCCCTCCCCTCTCCACCTCGCCATTGCCGTCGCCCTCCGAGACAGCCCCAAAAATACAGGGGCGCGCTTGATGCCCCCGCGGAGCGCCCGCCCATGGCGTCCGTGTCATCCTCTCCATGCTCGCCGCAGGCCGTCCTCCTCCTCCCGCTCCCGCTCCAGCTCCTGCCCCGCTGCCGCTTGCCGAGGCTGCCTCTCCCGCCGCTAGGCCTCTCCGCCGGCGCGCGGAGGGGAGGGGGGATCTTTCTGCCGCTCCCACGTCCGGCACCGCGGGTGGCGGAGGGGAATAATGAGCGGACCGTTGCCAAGGAGGAGGCGGCGGAGGAGGATTCGGAAGAGGAAGAGGAGGAGAGGGGAGGAGACGCAGATGGCGCGGGGCCGTCGAGGGGGTCGGGGCGCTTCGCCGCGGACTACGTCTCGCTCGGCATCAGGGAGCCCGTCTACGAGGTAGGTCTCAACCTAACTCCGGCCGGGTCAGCCTAACCACATGAACATCAGGAACAGCTTTCAGACGAAATCTACAACCAACAATGTTGCAAGATGCATGATTTGTCAGTTGTGACATCAAAATTGCATTTTGACGCACAACCCTCGTGAGAGATGCCAGTGCCATCGCGAACAGCTGTGCTCTATATGAACAACCATCCTCATAAAGTCATAAATAGGCAGCTCGAGTTAGCATGCAGTCAATTAAAAATGTAGTCTTTGTGCTGCCATGATGAAGTATGTAGCCTTGTAATTCTCTTGTAAGGTGTTGGGGAAAACTGAATTTCGAGACTTTTGCATGACTGCCGGAAGAAGGTGTTCATGCGATCGGCCTTTCTCCGGTGGCTCTTGCCGTATAGCCATCTTGCCTCCTGCTGCCTCTGCACGCCGTGATCGAAACCGAGGGTCTGTTGTGCCTAACCTCACATAGTTCCCAGTGGTACAGAGAATGTAGTAAGCCCGGGAAAACTGTCACAGAGTGGGCGGGGGCATTATGCACGCTTAATAAAGTGGGTCACTTTATTAAGTCTTGAACTGTTTTATGAGATGCTGTTGAATGGGACAGCCATTTTACTTGCAAAGAGAAACGTCATGCTAAATTGCCTGCACGGCCATCGCATGTTTCTCCAAAAGTTTCTCGCTCCATGTCCTGTGCTTCCAACAAAATTGTTCAAGTAACTGCACTGCATTGGAGTAATCCATTCAACAAGCATATGCCTCTAGAAGGAAAATACTGCAATGTGGTCGCTCTTACTACAAAATATGAAGAAGCAAATGCATACTATTGTATTCCTATAGTTCAAATCAAGAGTTGCCATGTTAGTCCGAACACATTTTTCTGCAAGGATGGGTGGTGGACTGGTGGTGGCCTTTGTCGCTTTGGGTTTTGGGATGATATGCCCCTTAACAAGTTTTGGCGCTTACCACATCGCAATATGCAAATTAACCTTCACCTCAACATCGAACTTTACTCAGGTGATAGAAGTGAAATCTAATGGAAGGGTGTCTACCAAAAAGATAAGCCGGCGGCAGCTATTGAAATCAAGTGGTATGTAAAATTAAATGTATTTCCCATGCTTGTACTAGAAAATTAACTTCATAATGTTAGCCATATACTTGCTCAAGCTCTCCATATGTGGACTACCTTAGCTTTCTATGATGTTGGGTTGAATAGCCTCTTTTCTAAACCAAAAAAAGAAATCTGTATGTGCCACCAAACTCCCTGCATATGTACTTTTATTTTGCTGCTTAGAGTGCATTTCTAAGCTCGGGTATACCTACAGTTCTTATCATTTTAAATATTTCCATTGAACCAAAAATTCCGAAATCAACTCTAAGCATGTAGTACTAAATCTATGTCGACCTGTAAAATTTCATGGTTATATGTGTGCTGTTTGGGAGAAACAAACGGGAAATTCTATGAATTTTATATTCATGTATGTTTGCTACCACTTGTTCTTTTTGTGTGCGCTACATACCATTGCTTTGTTCCCCGGTTCTTTTGTGTAACATTGTATGATGCTGTGCTACAGTCATGATTTTTAAATAGATTCTGTTACAGTTATAATGCCACAAAATTATGTCCAAAAGTTAACGGGTGTACCTACACCTGAGCTCAGGCACCACTTTCTCAATGCAGAATATTCTCGATACTTATACTTTATGCTTTGTTGTTTTGAAGTGCTTGCATACTTTTTATTTTCAATTTTTGTGCTGCTAGGCCTCCGTCTACGAGATACCAGAAGCGTTGACCCATCACTATGGCTAATGAATTCAATGCCTTCCTTGCTGGTAACAGGAAACCTTTCACTGCTTAACTATATAGTTTTTCTCTTCTGTTTGTTGTTGTATTGTCTTCTACATCTTTTAGCTGTTAAAATGTTAAGACATGGATGTTGTGCAAAAGTCCTACTCCTAAGAAAGTATACGTTTTTCCTGTTTGTCAAAAGTGAAAAACCACATGATATTTTTATAGTAGATCATGGAGCCAACAATACTTGCGCTCGAAAAGATTGGAGAAGAAGAAATAAAGTTAATTCACTACAATATTTTTGTCAGACTCGTAATTTCAGCTAAAATTTTCTTACTTTAGTGTCAAGAACCTTCACTATGATTGAGTTAAATCATCTTACGAAACATTACCATGGATTGATGTCCAGCACATTTTTTCTTACTTCTTTGTAGCTATTCTGCGTGTTGTCAAGTTGCCTGGTCATTATGTACTTTTCTTTAACGATCTCGCTTTCTATAGCAGATGGTCATGATGGTTTGCATGTAGGATGTAAGCTCCTATTTCACCATTTGTTGTAGGTACGTGAACAAGCCATATTACTCAATCTTGGTTCCTTGAGAGCAATTGCTATGCATGAACGTGTCCTTATATTCAACTATAACAGGTCAGTTTATATGTTTGATTGGAAAACCTACTGGTATTGATGACCTTGCCATCATTTGCGAAACAAACTTATTGATAATTTCTCTAACTTGAGCAGCCAAGGAGGAAAGACATTTTTAGAGTTATTACTTCCTCGCTTAAATCCGAGGAACATCAATGGCGGGCCTGCAATGCCTTTTCAACTTGAGGTAATGGATATGTGGTTATTGTATTCATTTGTTTTCTCGCAAAAAGAAGAGAGTATTCATTTGTATTTGCAGTCTGTGGACAGTCTTAATATGACGTTAATTTCCCTCTCAATATGTTTTCTTCCCTGTTTACATCATGGAAACTTGGAAAGGTTTATTTCTCTAGAGCTTATTGTTTCTTTTGCCGACCAATGTTTGCTGATTTTAACTGGCCTAGGACACGAGAGCCTCATCATCGCTCATAGCTGGTTATTTCTGTTTGTTTTTTTGAAACAAGGCAAAAGCTTTGCCTTATATATTGATATAGAATGAGCAAATAGGAAGGACAAGGCCTAAAAGATAAAAAAGATGAGAAACAAAGAAAGGGGTGGGAAGTGCAAAAAAGACACCCCCATCCCTCCCAACAAACCCTAAGATGTTATTTCTGCAAGATGCCTGGCACCTGCTAGGATCCACTCTTTTCCTTCGTCCCATATCGCTGCATCAGCGTTGATGGCCAATGATTAAGTGTCGATCGACAAGTCAAGACTAGTCGCTCGACTAGTCTACTTGGCGGTACCCCAGCGACAAACCAAAAACCTCGACTAGTCGTCACCAGTTGACTAGTCACGACTAGTCGCGCGACTTGTCTACTTGTCATCGACTCATAATCCTAGTTGATGGCATGGATGAGTTGTTGAAGACTCTGCATTTCACTCCTTCCAAAGGTTCCACACGATAAGGGTGATGGCCGAGCGAAGGCCCTTAGGGTGCACCGTCGGGGATTTGCTGATAGCCTTCCAGTATTGCAAGGTAGTGTCACGACCAGAGCCCATATCCAGAATCAAAGAAGGGCATGAGAGCCAGTGTCCATGTAATAGAATCATCAATCGCTGGGTTGGGTGGACGTCCTGCATGAGACCCTATAACTGGACAAATTGTGAGATGTGTGTGTTGAGGTCGGTGATCCATTTCTGGTCGGTGATAGCGTCCAATACGGATATACTCTTTTTCTTGGAGGCCTTGAATATCAGCGGAGCCAAGGCCGGGGCTGGGCACCAAAGAGCCAGGAGGATGACCAAAACATGCTTTCTTTCCATTTCCTACAGTCACCGTTGTGAGTGCATTGAAGAGCTGGCGGCCAATGTCATCATTTGGGGTTTCCATACCCACCCATGGTTTATTTGGCGCAGCCCATTCCACGGGCAAACTTCCCGAAGTCCAAAATTTCCAACTGCCGAGGGGTTTAGGCCTGCACACCTTGATCCAATTGACCTTGTATTGACTCCACTGACAGAGATGTTGTTGGCCCATAGCATGCCTTTTCTTAGCTTGTCGAAAGCGCGTATAGTAGTTTTGTCAATCTTGATGGCGGAGAGCAAGAAGATGGGTATGGCGGTGAGCACCGATTTGACCAAAGCGTCACATCACGCGTGTGTGATGAATTTCCCCTTCCAGGGGTTGAGGCTGCTAGGCACCTTATCGATGTAGGGTTGAAGGTCAACACGACGAAGTCGCTCCTCCCAAAGAAAGATGGCGTTGACTGATTTCTGACTTCCGGCCTATTAGCCTCATGCACATCGTTCCAAAGATCATTGCAAAGGCCATGGCATCTTGGCTTGGCCCAAAGATGAACGATCTGATCTCTTGTAGCCGAAGTGCGTTCATCAAGTACAGAAGCATCCACGATAACTTCATATACGTGCGAAACGTGTCCCGCCGCTTGCACCAGAACAAATCTCCATCTTTGCTCATCAAGCTCGACATTGCCAAGGCTTTCGACACTGTCCGGTGGGACTACATTCTCGAGCTCATGCAGCGTAGGGGATTCCCCCTGATGGCGGGCCTAGGTCTGCTATTCACCTCGGCATCCTCGCGGGTTTTGCTTAATGGTATCCTGGCCCCGACATCATTCACGTAGGGGTCTCAGGCAGGGAGACCCTCTATCTCCCCTACTTTTCGTCCTCGCCATCGACCTCTGCATCAAATCCTCGAGTTGGCCACAGAATCTGGCCTCCTGCATGGTCTCCTTGGACGATATGCGGGGCTGTGGCTATCCACGTATGCAGATGATGAGTCATATTCCTTTCGCCCATTGCCCAAGACGTGAACAACCTCATCTCGATCCTACACAACTTTGGCAATGTCACTGGTCTGATGACCAACGTGGCAAAGAGGTCCATCGCGCCCATTCGCTGTGAAGACATCGACCTCCCAGCCATTCTTACGGATCCGTGCTACACTGGCTCTACATTGTAATTTCCAAAATGAACCATGCTGAACAGTCACAAGTGTTGATATTTTGGATAACATATATGCATCATTACACCACTTGATTACTCATCCTTGATTTTCCAGAGTTCTCTAGTCACCAAGTAAGTCGAATGTTGAAGAACAGCAATGCAGCCATGTTCATAATTTTTTTAAATATCCATGATTGTACTGAACCGGTTTAACCTTCATACATTCACTTTTATTAATGAATTGGTGTAGCTGTTTTGTCTCCCTTCCATTTGTATTTGGTATCTACTGAGTTTGAGAGTACCAGCCTGTCCAATGTTGGGGCAAAATTATCTTATCTTTTTTTGTGTTCTTGGTATGTTTAGGTCGTCGAAGCCGCTCTGCTTTCAAGAATACAAAGGTTGGAGCGAAGATTAATGCATGTTGAACCTCGTGTGAGTACCTGAAAAGTCATCCCCTCCGTAAGGTGTTTCTGGTTTGACATCACAGTTCTGCTTGTACTGAACTATCTATGATGTTCTCATTTATTCTTGGTGTGTGTTCATTTTAAGGGTAATCTATTTGTTCTTAGCAGATAACCTTTGGAACTTGTGGACTATTGTTCCCCTTCCCTATTTCCTTAGATCAGTTCACACAACCTCATGCCAAGTACATACATGAGCATGCAAACAATAATGCTGCCATTTTCTTCGACAACGATCACCGTTGGGGATGGGGCCAAAACTCCGTTTTGGGAGGCCCCTTGGCTAAATGGAGATAAACCAAAGAACATCGCTCCTCTAATTTTCAACATTTCCTCTAGGAAGAAGTGGACAATAAAGCAAGCCTTGCTTGGCAATGCTTGGATAGAGAAGATTAGGATGGATGAAGAGTTCTCCATGCAACACGCTTTCGAATTTGTTGACCTTTGGACCAAAATCCAACATTTCAACCTTGATGATACTACCGAAGATACCATTGTGTGGAACCTCACCCCGGGTGGAGAATACTCGTCTAAGTCGGCCTACAAGGCTCAATTCTTGGGATCTACTTCCTCCGACATGAAGCATCTTGTTTGGAAAGTTTGGGCCCCCCCAAAAATAAAGTTCTTCACTTGGCTTGCTCTCCAAAACCGCATTTGGACGGCGGATCGTTTGGCTCGCCGGGGGTGGCCAAATTGTGGGCTTTGTCCCCTTTGTAAGGCAACGCCCGAGTCGACCGACCACCTCCTCCTCCATTGTCGCTACACCACGAGAGTTTGGAATTACTTGAAGGAGTGGATCGGCCTCCACAACCTCGACACCTCCTCTTGGTCTACGCTTTCTCTCAAGGATTGGTGGACGCTCATGACGAAAAGCAAGGCCGTGGCATCCCTCCTTCTCCTTGCTACTTGGGAGATTTGGAATGAGAGAAATGCTAGAGTTTTTAAGAACAAGCACTCCTCCCCGCTTACCATCCTCTCCAAGATCAAGCATGAGGCGAAGCTTTGGGTGCTTGCGGGGGCGAAACAACTAGGAGAAATCATACCGGGAGAGTAATCCGTTTTGTAATATTTTGGCGTTACCGTTACTATGCCCTTTGCATTCTTGTACCAACTCTCTCTTAATTAATGGTAAAAGGGGCAAATCTTTTGCCCCATAAAAGTTTAAAAAAAAAAAATAATGCTGCCATTTTCCTTCTTTGTTGCCTTGGCACGTTGCGCCTTCTGCTGGCCTCTCAGAAGTGCAGCAACTTTGCTGCAAATTGTGCACTCTATAATTCCTCTGCCAACTGAACTAATGTGATGATTGCTACTTGTCTCTGGGCTTTCATCGCAGGTAGCGGCATTGCTCGAAGTTCTACCAAATCGGTTGACAGGGAATGTTTTGGAGCAGCTTCGTCTAAGCAAACAATCACTGGTATTAAATCCGCCTTCAGAATCATTTTGTGGACTCGTTTGTCAAATTTATTTGATTTGATTCTATATTCATGTGTCAAGGTCGAGCTGGCTTCACGAGCAGGTGATCTCAAGCAAATGCTCATCGATCTTCTAGAAGATCCTCATGAAATTCGTCGAATATGCATTATGGGGAGAAACTGTACAGTAGATAGATTGAGCGATGCTGTGGAATGTTCTGTTCCTTTAGAGAAGCATATTGCTGAAGGTACAGATGAACGTTATCATTGCAACCTTGCACCTTTTGTCCCGTTATGTCCATCTATGATCTAAGTACCAGGCCAATTTCTTATGACCTCAAACATAGCATTGATGGAATACCTTTTTAGCATACGCAAGTAGTTTTGAGTGGCAAGTTACAATAGTACAAATGCATCTGTGATATTTTTATGAAGAAATGAAACAAAAGAAAATGAGGAAGCCCCTCATCAAAATGAGAGGAAAGCAATTGAAACTATTTTCGTTATGTTTATATGGAGTAGCTAGGAGCTCT
Organism: Poa pratensis; assembly: GCA_947311845.1. Taxonomy (NCBI): domain Eukaryota; kingdom Viridiplantae; phylum Streptophyta; class Magnoliopsida; order Poales; family Poaceae; genus Poa; species Poa pratensis. The sequence goes on along the minus strand of CAMZMU010000112.1, from coordinate 5,348,821 downwards.
GTAAAAGAATGGAAAATTAAATAATTCCATTAAGTGAGTGGGGTATGTTAATTTTTAGGTGATTGGTTGTTAACTTGATTTTATCTGTAACTTCTGGTCTCAACAGAAGAAGAGGAAGAAATTGAAATGCTATTGGAAAATTATCTTCAAAGGTGAGCCATTTGCAATACATTATTGTGTTTCTTGTATCTTCCTTGCAGTTTTGCGTTTTCACTAAATTTTGCATTCTTATTGTCAGATGTGAATCATGCCATGGTCAAGCAGAGAGACTTCTTGATTCTGCAAGAGAAATGGAAGATTCAATTGCAGTGAACTTAAGGTCTGTCCATTCTCACCACACGAGTTTTTTTTTGCCATGTGCACATTTTTTGACCTTTTTATTCCCCAATAAAATTTTGGATACTTAAATGCTTATGGTAATTAGTAGGAGTAATATAACTTAATGTAAATACTAAATAAAGAGCTCCCTTCAAATCAAGATAGATGACCCATCCGTTACGATTCAAAGGGCTGAAGTAGTTTAGATGTAATTCCACAGGACTACGAGGTAGTAGAATCCCACTGGGGCCAAAATAGTAATTGTGCACAATTCATGAAACGGTCCAAGGCCAAGGTGTTGATCCATGTGCCATTAATCTATGTGGTGGACACGGAAGAAACATAAAAATGGTCGTAAACAAACAACCCCACCCCCAGTGGTTTGTCATAACCGAAACATAATACCATACAGGAAACTGAATCAACATAATACCATATTGTAAATAGGTAGCATTTTCTATATAGAGCAAAGGATGCCAGTATATTTAGCTTGTTGGTAAAAATATTTTGGAAAAAAAGCAGCCTGAGGTGGCGCTATTCATTTGTACAAGGATATCTATTTGTATTATCTACTGAGTGAAAAGGTGGTGTTTGAATGGTTTCCAGCCAGTCAAAACTACATTTTTAAAAGGGGTCTATGTTGTGTGCTCAAAAAAATTCTGTAGCTAAGTTGTTCTAAATCTCTAATATATCAAAAATGATGCTTCTCCTTACCACAAATTTGGACACTCTTACAGTTCCCGGAGACTAGAGGTAAGCAGGGTAGAGCTGCTTCTTCAGGTTGGGACATTTTGCGTTGCTGTGGGAGCATTAATTGCAGGTATAAAGATCAGCATTTTCACACCTCCGTGAATTTTCTTACTCGCTTAACCTAGTTTTTCAGCGTGTAGTTGCTGCATGGCACTCCTGAGTAGCAGCCGTTGAAAACCTGGCTAAACCATTGTATTCTTTTTTCTGTCCTGCAGGAATATTCGGCATGAACCTTAAATCGTACCTCGAGAACAACTCGGTATAGCACTGCACTCCTTCAGATTTCATTACGCATCAGTGCCACCTACCAGCACTAGCTGTTGATTCGTACTAGTCCATAAAGCATTGTCCCCTCTTTTCGTTTGTGACTGTGAGTTTGTTTTGGAGCAGTGGGCATTTTGGGCGACGACTGGTGGAATAGCAGTCGGGGCAGTAGCTGGATTTTTCCTCATGTACTCGTACCTAAAGGCCAAGAAGATATTGTAAACCGTGCACCAAGATGTACACCTAGAACTGTAAATATAGCGGTTTTGATCTCTCTGCTCTCGACCGGAAGCACACGTATAGATTCTTGAGATTGTTTTGGTGCGCCTGATGGATGCATATCCATAACTTGGGAGCGAGCATTCTTCTGCTGCTGCAACTCAGAGGCCAAGGAGGTAACGCCAGAGGCTGTTGTACTACTTTTGATGGGAATGTGATTCCTGATTTTGAGCAGAGACAGTGCAAATCTGGAACTTATCAGTGTTACTATGACCTTGGAATCCATGCATGCAAACCCATTCTTGCCTTGCCTTGGATTTGTTTTCCTTGTTATCGTGCTCACAGTTGCCGTTCTCGCTACCCATATTCCAGTAGATTGTTTTATTTCTTTGGCTGTGTGATTTAAGGCGCAGAAGGAAAATTGCATCATCCAAGGTCTGCAGAATGCTGGCCTGGACTACGTTGTATAAGCCGCGGAGCATGATGAACCAGAGAGATGTTAAAAGTCCACAAGTACTGTAGTTGTTTCCGTACTCAGGATGATGTTAAAAGTCCGCGCGTCAAGAGTCTCGGAAATTCATTTCCTATATACGTATTTCAAATCTTTCTGTCGGTGTACATCATCCTGCTTCAAGGTATCCACTCGAACACTCCAGCCGTAAAATTTGGTGAAAAGTACGACAGTTTGCCAAGTTGACACATTGTCGCCATAGCACGTTTCTACAGGCTTACAGCAGACGTCGGATCGACAATCGACGTCTGAGACTTTATCTGGCAACCGCCGCGACGCGAACGGGCTCTTGACGCGCGGCCAGAGCAGAATAGCTCTGCGCGACACGTCACAAAACCGAACTCGGGATCTCTAACCGCCGAGCCGATGTCGTCGTCCCCTCGGCCGGCGACGGCAGCGCAGCGCCGGCGACCGCACCACCCGCCTTCCGCGGCCGCCTACCTCTGCGCCTCGATCACGCTCCTCGCCATCGTCGCCGCTGCCTTCTCCCCCGCCCTCGCCCCCCGCTTCCCTCACCCGCCCGCCACCCGCCGCTGCCGCCCCGACGCCGAGGGCTCCTGGTCCACCGGCGTATTCCTCGGCGACTCCCCCTTCAACCTCAAGCCCATCGAACACGTAACTACGGGGCCCCAATTCCACCCATTCTCTCCCCCAGACGGGAAGGCGCGTCGTTAACTTGGCTTCCCGTGGCTTGCACTTGCAGTGGGGGATTTCGAGGGACGACGGCGCGGCGTGGCCGGTGGCGAACCCGGCGGTGACGTGCGCCGACGTGGAGGATGCCGGATTCCCAAGCAGCTTCGTCGCTAACCCCTTCCTCTTCCTCCAGGTTCCAACCTTTCTACGATTTCAATATTCCCTCACGTTCGCACTTCTCTAGTGGCAGTATGACGCAGGTAGGGTGACGGAGACAGCATTGATCATGCCATATTGGGTGTCCCACATCCATTAGTATTATTGAGGGATCCCGCATCTATTAGAGTAGTAACCGAAGTACAGATAACACACCAATGGGCCAATGACACAAGTAGACTATTTCAGTGGCTGAATTTGCATCAACTAGGTGCACTTGTCCGATGCTTGATGCTCCAATTAATATGCTGCTGTGACAACCCGACTTGTATATTTGGACGCTTAGAGGTGAAAGTAGTTGTTGTTGCGATTCGCGGCCTGTCATTTATCTTTCATCAGAGCATTTTTTAGATCTGTCATTATCGCTTCTTGTTCAGTCGTGGCTTGTACCTTGTCCTGATGGATGTGAAACTGAATTGTCCTCAGGGTGATGCCATATACATGTTTTTCGAGACGAAAAACCCGATTACATCACAAGGCGACATTGCTGCTGCTGTGAGCAAGGACTCCGGTGCAACATGGCAACAGTTGGGCGTGGTGCTAGATGAGGAATGGCATCTTTCGTACCCATTTGTGTTCAGCTACAATAACGAGGTAAATAAATATCCCATTTAAAGCTGCTTATTCGCGATCAAGAAGTTCCAGTTCTATTCAGTCTCACATGTGACTTTTTACTTTCCTCACGCTGCAGATATATATGATGCCTGAAAGTAGTAAGAACGGTGATCTTCGCTTGTACCGTGCGTTAGATTTCCCGCTGTCATGGAAATTGGAAAAGGTCCTTATGGAGAAGCCACTTGTAGATTCAGTCATCATAAATTTCCAGGGTTCCTACTGGCTCCTTGGATCAGATTTAAGCTCTTATGGTGCAAAACAGAATGGAGAGCTCAGTATCTGGTATAGCAGCTCTCCTCTTGCTCCTTGGAGTCCACACAGGCATAACCCAATTCATAGCACGGACAACTGGTCAAGTTTTAGAAATGCAGGGAGGCCGTTCATTTATGACGGCAATCTCTATCGAATAGGCAAAGAGAATGGTGGTGTATCTGGCCATAGTATCAAAGTCTTCAAAGTTGAAATCCTAACAGCAAATGATTACAAGGAAGTTGAAGTCCCATTTGTCTTTGACAAACCCCTCAAAGATCAAAATGCATGGAATGGTGCGCGATCCCATCACCTTGACGTCCAATGGATTCAATCAAGTCAGCTCTGGATTGGAGTAATGGATGGTGATAGACTGTCCTCAAGCGATTCAGTTCACCATCTGACCATAGGGTACATGCTTTATGGAGTCACTCTTGTACTAGTTCTGCTGCTTGGTGGGCTTATTGGTGCGATTAAATGCACATTATCACTCAGATGGTGTACTCCACAAACTGAGAAACGGGATGATTTCTTCGATGCAAAGCAGCAGTTCTTTCTACAGAATAAGCTAAGCTTGCTGATTTCCAGTTTAAATAAGTTGGGTTCTCTTCTTGGTGGGAGAATTAACTACAGAACTTGGAAGGGCCAAGTTTATGTAGCACTAGTTATACTAATTCTAACTGTTTTAACCTGTCTTGGAACTCACTACATATATGGTGGCAATGGTGCTGAAGAGCCATATCCAATCAAGGAGGTACTCACAGTTCACAATGTTAACTATGACGTACGATGCCCGGCTTTGGAATTTAAAGATGTTTGTGGAGCATTACTCCAACTGTGCGTCAGTGAGGGAGATTGTAGTTGTCTGGAACAAGGGCCGCCCCCTGTGCAAAATGAATTGAAGTCAGCCGTTCCTGTCAGGGTCAGAGTTGAAGATAAGAACACTCTGAATAACAGATTCAACATAGATGAAGAAATTAAGACAAGAGCTGTTATGGAGCTCGATGATGATATCATGATGACATGTGATGATTTAGAGCGTGGGTTCAAGGTATGGAGGGAGCACCCTGATAGGATCGTTGGGTACTATCCACGCCTTGCTGAAGGTAATCCACTGGAATACCGCAATGAGAGGTATGCTCGGCGACAAGGAGGTTATAACATGATACTGACTGGAGCAGCATTTATGGATCATGGCCTGGCCTTTAAGAGGTATTGGAGTGAAAAGGCTGACGTAGGAAGGAAGGCTGTAGACAGTTTCTTCAATTGTGAGGATGTCCTTCTAAATTTCTTGTTTGCGAATGCAAGCTCAATGAGCACAGTGGAGTATGTGAAGCCAGCTTGGGTAATTGATATGTCTAAGTTTTCAGGAGTAGCCATTAGTCGAAACACACAAGCACATTATCATATCAGGAGCAAATGTCTTGCTAAGTTTTCAGAGATCTACGGGAACTTAACTGCTAAGAGGCTCTTTAGCAGTCGAGGTGATGATTGGGATGTATAGTAACACATATAGCAGAAATTTTCATTCATGAGACTTAAATAGCCTGATTAACTATGTTTATAAGTTGGTAAAGCAGGGGAGAAGTAGTTAAGGATCATTAATGTAACACTGAAGTAATTTATCCTGCTACCCACTTTGTATATGTTTAGCATACTATGCCCTTTATGCAAGATTTTCCACAGTTTTTTTTTGCATGCTGTGTTCCCCACCTATATTCCATAACTGGATCCATCATTAATATTTTCAGTTGTTACTACTGTGCAAGTTTGCAGGCACCTGCATTCCTGCAACGATGTTCGAGTGAATGCATGTTCTCTCCTTTCAGATTAGTAGATGTTGGAAATGTCCTATTTCTTATTTATTTTTGCAAAATCGTATTCCATGATAAATACTATTGGGAAACATAGAGGCGGGCATAGCGGATATAAATATCATACTTCATTCTGGTTGGTATATCTGTACATTTACATTTGCATGGTCTTTACCATGAACAATAACAATTAGCAAGCAAAATAAGCTTTTATTTTCCTACTATCTTCCCTAGCAAATGGACCAAGGAAACTAAGTCTACATTTGTCAACTTCTTCTCATTTTATGGCACACAATGGATAATAATCAAACCATGGTTCAAGAAGTCATGAATGACACTGCTTGAATCAAAACTTGCAGTTCTTCTTCAGGTAAACCACCACTTCTTGCTGCAACAAGTATATTCAAGGGTCAATGTTCAGTTCTTACCCTAATAATTCTTCTGTACTTACAGGAGGGTGAGATGTACAGTTAACTTACAATCAAGCAAAGAATGACGCAGCCTGCTGCTCCGGGGAAAAGTGCATACCAGAATTGCAAGTTGTGAAACTTCGGACCATCAATAAACAAGAGGGGCAAGCTTGCAGCTGTATTCATCATGAAAGAGGTAACGTTAGACTATTTCTTTGGTGCATTTCGTAGCCAAAATAAGAAATCACTAAGTTCTGTAAAAGACAGTTAAATACCACACATGCATATATTTGGGTAACATACCAGATAGAATATTTATGTTGGGGGTTTACCTGGAGGGTGTGAAGAACCTGTGATGGTCATGAATGCTATGGATGCAGAGAGAGCTGCACCCCTTGCTAACCAGCCAGGCCCAAACAACGAAAGGGCAAGTACACCGATTGCTGCACAACCAATCTGTGCGACGAACATATTATATTTCTGCAAGTTTTTCCACCTGCTTGTGTTAGCATTGGTTATCAAGATCTCATGATTCTCTGTAAGGTGAATGAAAAGCTATAACATGGAAATTACTACACTTAAAATGATAGGAAACATAAGAAAAGATGGCTTGTTGATGACTTAAGAAGCAAGTAGAGTAGGGTGACTTTCAACCAAGTTCAACATGCCTACAGTATATTACTTGATACCAGATGATAGAAGTCTTTGTAAAATTCAAAGTGTTCTAATACTTCGGTAGTAACCGCTTGTCGATGGAGCTTTTCAAAAATATTATCTCGCCAAACTTATAGAAGAGGTTAGATGCATTCTATACATATGATGTCTTTAGAAGCTAATCAATGCCCTAGGTCATTCTAAAAATCTGTCCTAGCTAGGCTCCTAGGTATCTTTTAAATATAAAAATTGCCAAACTAAATTTTGCTGTTGACCACGAACCTTGGCAGCTGGTGAGTCTGGAGCGGTGAAAAGCACAGCGGAGACGGCTCCGAGAGGCGCAATTGTCAATGATACTCCCTTGAACGCCATCATCTGATCCATTCTCCCCAGCACTGCCATCGCTAGGAACGCACCTGCATGAGATCAACATGAGAGGAAAACATGTCAAAATTGGAAGCTTTATTTTCTGGAAGTTTTACTGGTAAGATGATGCAACTGATGTTTTCAAATGGCTGCCATCGTTTGAAGTTCCCGTTGGACAGAGGAAATCCAACTGTACCTCTTTGACTACCAGGAAAGAACACAGATCGAGAGAAAGCAGGAGGGGACAAAAGAATCTCAAAGCTTCAGACTCACCAGCGAAGGCCAAAGAACGTCGCTGGCGCTGACGCCTTTAGGCAACGCCGGCGTGACGCTGGCCGTCGACGACGCCGAGACGACGCATAGGTCTCGCCTCTGCTCCTCCCGCTCAAGCTTACGGCGTTGCCGGTCCTACGCGAGACGACGAGATGAGCCTGCTTGCTGCCGCCATTGACGTGCAGGAGGACAGGTAAAGAGGGCGTGTGGGACGCCGCTGCCAGACACCGCGATCTTGCTCGTGCCAAGACGTTGCCGCAGCCAATGCCGGGCAGCCTTTGGTGCTGCAGCAGCGCCATGTTTTTGTCTCTCTCTGTTTCTTCTCTGCCCTCTCACTACTCTCTCTCTCCTTCCGAGAAGGTGCAACGTATTTAAATGAGTAAGATAAGGTGCGAGAGGAGGAGGATGGGGTCAAGAGAAAGGTGGATGGCCTCTTGGGTGCCTGAGGAGAGGGATGGCAACAGAGTAGAGAGATCGAGAATAGGCAGGAGAGAGAGCCGGCCTAGCTCTTCAATGGCGTGGGGAGTCGCCGCTGTGGAGAAGAAATGCCAAATACTGTTTGTTTTGTTTGAACTGAGTGCCAAATACTGTTAGGCGTGCGCTCGCGCGCGCGGGCACCTCACTTATCTTATACTTATTCCAAGTTGATCTCGATGATGACCGATTGGATCGCTGGCGGCCCGGTCTGGGATCCGCTGGTTCTCGGCTGTTTCTTGGTCATCGCTATCTGCCCACAGCAGAGCTACCAAGAGATTGTCCTATGCCAATGGTAGGTACTCGGCAGTGGCATACTTCCACGTGCATCAACCAATTTCCAAATTCAAGCCATTCTTGCTCCGGATCTACCCTGAAGATACTCGGGGAAAGGACGGTGATTGGTGGGTGCTGGGTTACCGGTCTGTGAACATTCCTAAAGAATAATATTCAAGGGGTTTCAAGGTTTTCTTGTTGAGTTTCGAGAACGAGAACGCATGGATTGTCTAGATTGTTTGTCTGCACTTCCTCTGCTATACTGACCGATTGACTGTAATGCAAGACTGAGCTTGCATGGCAAAATGGATGGGATAGATTTGTAAATCGGCAATATTTTCGCAGGTGCCAAGCTCTACTGTTACTGGCATTGTGTGATTGCATCTTTCATTAGATTAATAGAGTTGTTAAGGGAGATGCAATCAGCATTGTTTCACAAAAGATACAAGAAGCGGAAATCGCGCCGCTCAGCCTGAGCGACACGGGGAAAACTAACTGCGCCGCCGCCGCCGCCCTCCTCCACTGGCCCTCCTCGCCGCTGCCGCCGGCCTCGCCACGGTGGCGGCGCCCCCGGCCTCCACAAAGGCGGCGCGGGGCGAGCTCGCGGTGGACGCATGGCACACTTCCCTTCTCCCGCGGTGGCGACGATGTGGTGCGGCGGCGCTGCATCTGCAGCACGCTCGGCACGGCTCGACGGCGACGTGGCCGGGGTAGGTGTGGCAGGTGGTGGCGGCGACCTCTTCGCGCGGCTGCTGGTGGTTCGGCCAGGGCCCGATCTGGGCTCGATGGGCCGCTGCTCTCGGCGGCTTCCCGTGCGTCGCACCGCTGTGGTGCCGCACGGGGCTGGCGTGCTACTGCGCGGTGGCGCTTGAGGGAGCGGCAGCGCGGTCGGCGGGAGGTAGAGGCTCCCCGTCCGCCTCCCTTGGTTGGCATTGCGTCGGCTTCGGGGACGGCGGCACTTGTGCGGCTGGGCGTGCGGCTGTTCTGCAGCACTCGGACGTCGGGGCGGCGGCCCGGACTTGGTGGTGGCGTCGAGCTGAGTTAGGAGGAGGCTCAGCGCGAGACTGACCTAGGCCCCGACGCCTAGCTCTGTTTGGTGGCCGTGGACCGTCGGGCGCGAGGGGCTGACGGTGTCTACGTGCGGGTATGCGATGGTGGGCTGGTCGGTCCCGTGTGGGCGGGCGGGCGGAGACCGCCGGGTGAAAACCTTGCCCTGGTCGACGACCAGGACAGGCGACGGTGACGCCCCTGGGCCCACTTCCTTCTTTCAGGCGTCGTCGTGGCGGTGCTCCCACTCTTCCGCCCGGGAACTTCCGGGGGAAACCCCATCCTTCTTGGATCGAGCGAGGGCGGCGATTCTGCGTCATATTCCCCTTGGGGCCTCGTCTTGGATGTTTCGCCGGCCAGAGGGATGTGGGGATGTTTGGTGTTCGGCGGAGACGATCTTCTCGTTTCCGGCTAGGTGGTGCGCGGCCCTGGGGCCGGCGTGGATGTCGGAGCGGCGGCTCCGATCTCGATCTCACCTCCGCTGTGTCGCGTTGAGGTGCGTGGGTGTCGGCCTTTCCTGCTTGGGCGGTTTCGTCGTCGACCTGGTGGAGCGTGGCCCGTGGCCAGCGTGGATGTCGGAGCGGCGGCTCCGGGTATCGCTCCGCCGCTGTTGCGTTGAGGGTTAGGGGTGTCGACCTTGGCCGCTTGGGCGGTTAGGCCGTCGACTTGTGTGGTGCGTGGCCTCGGGCCGGCGTGGTGCGTTGTGTTGTTGTATCCGGTTTTCGCCAGTTTTCCTTATAAACTGGCCAATTCACTTATTCTATATCAATGAAAAGGCAAGTCTCTTGCCCGGTTAAAAAAAAGGTATGGTTTCACGAACATCTCCGCATTCCCCTAGTCTCTACCGGCCAATCCAACACCGACAGACAGCTGGGAGAACGCTTGAATCAACACTTTATTCTAGCATGTCAGGATCATGTGTCATTGGCAACAGTGTCATACGGCGTTGTGCACGTTGATGTATTGTGGTCAGGGTCAACGTCACACGGAGCCATTGCTGATGGTGCTTCGTTGATATATTTTTTTCCGTTCTCTTGTTTTGTTTTCTCCCAATTGCAGCCCGGTGACGAATTAGCAGTTCAATAGCGTTTGCGGTCATAGCTGTTGAGAGTGCAGTTCTTCAAGATCCAAGAGATCAATATATTTTTACTTAATCATAGAGTCGAAGTCAATTATCTATAGAACTAATGGAGTTGTATTATTGACAGGACACAAGAGTTCTTTATCACTCAAAGCTGCGGGTCCAAGGAAAAGTACGAGACATTGAATTGAACAACAGAAACCAGCACAGTGTCAACCCCAAGTTGGCGGCTCTTGGTACCAATCAAAGATACAACCACACCCGCCGCCGCGGCGCCACCCAGTAAACAAGTCGACGACAATCGATATCCCAGAACATCGTACCCCAGGGTAGCTGGTTCGCGCGTCAATAACGTTACTGGTTAAATACTACTACTAGCGAATCACCTCAACTTGATTCAGGTTTCTGAGTTTCAGAAGAAGAAACGGCACCGGAACTTAATTTAGTAGCAACTCTCTGACCAGATCCAGTATGAGCAATCGCGTTCATGTACGACGATCTCGCGCGCTGAAGGTTCTTATTCTGGACATGCCGCGAGCGAGTCAGATTCAGATGCAGAAACACGCTTCTGCCGAGTCACACACACTGCTAGTATTCCAAATTTCAGTCACCACAAATTGGCTCTGGTGATTCTTCGTTTCTACTGTTAAAAACTTAAAATACACAATTCTAGATTCTCCTAGTGGACCGGATTGACGCACACACGGTAACTCACTGCGGCAGTGATGTGTGGCAGCTACGTACCCAACTGAAACCCTTCAGATGTAAGATCTGCCGATAATAATGAGTGCAAACCACCAAATGTTGCCTTGGCATAAAAGTTATTATTATTTATTTGTAAACAATTTAGATTAATTTAGTTTTGTGCTTAAAGATTCAACATGGCAAAGATACCAGATTCTTATGATTTTACTATACCAAGGCTTGTTCAGTTTGTAGGGTTGGAAACCAAAGTATTTTTTCACTGTTGACTACTTTGGATGCAATTTGAAAAGGAAAAGATTCCCTTACATCCAACCACTTGGATTTTTTTTCTGTGTTTTGACATTCATAACATGTACGCAATGTCTATATAACGTTTAAGTGTTTTTTGTATAGTAACCAGACAAATTTTTTTGTCGATTCTTGTGTTTTTGGTACTTATAGTATTTCAAATGTCATGACATCCTATTCCACGTGGCCACGTCTTTTCTATTCCCGTCTTTTGTCAATCCTACTAACCAAGAGGCCCTTACAATCCTAGAGTGGATTTGAACATCCAGTCTATCTCAATATCTGAGCCCATGAGGGGATTAACTCCCCCACGCCCATTGAAAATTAAAAACAAAAGGATCTGAGCCGTGAACTAGTTAGCAATTATTCAGAGAGGGGAGTCTTACGTCAAGCTAACATCAAACCGAGACCCCTTCCAAAACTTACCCAAGAATTTAAACTGTAGCATTATCATTTTCTTAATTTTGAGTAAATGACACATGGACCTCGTAAACTGAGGGTCCACATGCCCAGTTACTCAAAGTCACCGAAAGTTAGCAGCCACAAAGTCAGCCAATCTCAATTGGCAAGACATAGTAGTAACAACTATACCATTCATTTTTGATCGGGTGGCTAACAACCAGCTAAGGCAGGAGGTACCGCGTGCACAGTAAGTCTCTGACTATGACACGGCAAGCCAGAGAATCTAAGTTGCATCACAAAAGGCAGACACTCGAGCATAAGAAATGCACAAAGCTGGCCAACGGGCCGGGCCGGGCACGGCTCAGCTCGGTCCGGCGCTAAACGGACCTGGCATGGCTCGACACGTGTCGGCCCATTTATAAGCGGGCCGTGCTGCGTGCCTCGTCTCGAGGCACAAGCAAGACCCCTTTAATTAATGGGCCAGCCCGTTTAGCACGCCGGGGACGATCTAGGTTGTTTCTGAGCTCTTTTTTGGCTTTTGGGCCTATTTTTTCTAGAAACAGATTAAACATAAAATAAATAAATGCTAAACGAGCCATGCGTGTCAGCTCGCGTGCGTGGCCTCGAGGCCCATACAAAACCCAAGCATGACGCAAGCCAGACACGGTCCGTTTCCCAAACCCTATATATCGCCTTTTCCGAGTAGTAGTTACGACTCGTCCGTTACTAATCCGCACTATTGGGCCGGCCCATTCGTACTTCGGAATAGCAGAAAATGGAAGAAATAAAGTCGGGCGACTGGGATTCGAACCCAGCACGTCCCGCACGAGGATCAGGCACATAGCCACTGAGATACCTTCGTGTTTACGTCTATATAACATTAGACCACTTTATATTGTTTCCTGTTTTGGGTTTTCGTTTCTTTTTTTTTTCTTTTCTGTTTTTTTTCTTTTTTGTTTTCTTTTTCTTTTCTGTTTTCTTTTCCCGTTTTGTTTTTATGTTTTCTTTTCCGTTTTATTTTGTCTGTTTTATTTTGTCTGTTTTATTTTTTTGTTTTCAATTTTTTTGTTTCATTTTTTCCTTTTCCCTTTTTATGTTTTAATTTTCGCTTATTTTGAAAATGGTTCATATTTTGGTAAATAATTATTTTTTTAAAATGGTTCCAATTTTCGAAAATGGTTCTTTTTTGAAAATGATTCCTTTTTGAAAATGGTGCTGGACCAAAAAAATGGTTCCTTTTTGAAAATGGTTCCAATTTTTGAAAATGGTTCCGATTTTTAAAAATGGTTACTTTTTGAAAATGGTTCCTAATGAAAAAAATGGTTCCGATTTTTTTAAAATGGTTCCTTTTTTAAAACGGTTTCGAACCAAAAAAATGGTTCCTTTTTGAAAATGGTTCCGAATGAAAAAAAAGGTTCCGAACCGAGAAAATGGGTCTGATTTTTGAAAAATGGTTCCGAATGAAAAAAATGGTTCCGATTTTTAAAAATGGTTTCGATTTTTCGAAAATTGTTCCGAACCGAAAAAATGGTTCCGAATGAAAAAAATGGTTCCGATTTTTCGAAAATGGTTCCGAATGAAAAAATGGTTCCGAATGAAAAAAATGGTTCCGAATGAAAAAATGGTTCCGAATGAAAAAAATGTTCCGAATGAAAAAATGGTTCCAATGTTTAAAAATGGTTCCGATTTTTTGAAAATGGTTCCTTTTTGAAAATGGTTCCGGACCGAAAAAATGCTTCCGATTCTTGAAAATGGTTCTAATGAAAAAATGGTTCCGATTTTTCGAAAATGGTTCCTTTTTAAAAATGGTTCCGAATGAAAAAATGGTTCCGAACCGAAAATATTGTTCCAATTTTTGAAAATGGTTCTGAATGAAAAAAATGGTTCCGATTTTTTAAAATGGTTCCTTTTTTAAAACGGTTCTTGTTTTTGAAAATGGTTCTGATTTTTGAAAATGGTTCCTATTTAAAAAATGGTTCCGATTAAAAAAATGGTTCAGATTTAAAAATGGTTCCGATTTTTTTCCTTTTTTGAAAATGTTCCATTTTATCTAAAATGGTTCTTAAAAAAAACGGTTCCAATTTTGTTAAATGGCTCAGATTTAAAAATGCACCAATGAGAGAACCATTTTCAAAAAGAACAATTTTTAAAATGTTCAATTTTGAAAAAAAAAATTAAATTAAAAAATATTATTTTTTAAATAATGTTCAGATTATAAACAAAAAGGGATACAAAATAGTACTGATCACTACTACCGATCACCAAGTAATAATAGGTTCAGTTCAGCTAGCTGGTACGGTGGTACTGATCGATGCTACTGATCATATCGATACTGTACAACATGATGTACGCATGGTATAGAATCAATCGTTGTGGAACGGGCTGTTCGCGTATAATGGGCCTTCCCGTCGTACGGCTCTACACGGGCGAGTCGAACCATAGGACTCGCCAAAGGCAACAGGTAGGGAAACCCGTCCGTTTAGCCACGTGCCAGGATAGACCCCTAGACGGGCTGTGCACGCGTGCTAACGAGGCGGCCCCTAAGCACATGCCAAGGTGGCACCCGCACACTCAAGTCGCGACCAACATGAGTGAAGCATGCACGAAGCAGCGTTTCCCCCCTCCCGGCATCTATATGTTCTTCATTTTCTCCGTTTGCCGCGGTCGTTGTAGCCCAACGCATGCACCGATCAACAGTGGCGGATCCAAGGGGGGGCGAGCGGTGGCCAGGCCCCCCCTATGCTTCGGCCCCCCTCAACGATATCCAGCAGGGACCAGTAGTATATTTTAGTCTAATTACTACGGCAATTAGCATAAATGCATAATCCAAATCCTGCCCAGACCAGCGTGCTTAACTGCTTACTCGAATGGGCCAAGCCCAAAAGGCACAATGTGCACGTACAGCCAGGATTGATGCACGTACGATTGGACTGCACGATCTCAATTTACTAGTCGATCGTATTCTCTGTCCCAGCCGCTGCTCAGCCGCATAGGCCATCGGGTTTCATGATTGGATCGCCGCCGCCGCCGCCGCCGCAGCCGCCGCCCGGACACGGCGACTGCACCTTCAGTGATTAGCAAAGCTTGCGATGATTCCCGCATTTTTGCATCTCCGTAGATCGTTCGACGCCTACGACCTGCCACCGTCCGGCACGCGACGCCCAATTCCCTAGCCTGGTCGCTTAAAGGTATTGTTTATATGTATTGCAGTTGGTACGTGCTAGCTTGCTGACGAATCCAATATTTTGTGGTTGCTAGTTTGATTTGCTAGTTATAAGAGTTTATTAATAATTATTTTATACTAGTAGGGATGCTTGTCATGAAGAGGAAGACACAACCAGTTAGTAATTTTGTAACCTGGTTCGTTCGACCTCCAAACCTACGGGCAAACATACAAATCCAACAGAGGAGATAGAGATTAGAAAACAACTTAATGTCCGTGCATAATGATTTTAATCCTATTTGAAGGCCCATACAGCCATACATGGGAGCATCCATATAATAGGGATGCACCAAAATATCGTCGTCGGTTCCAGTTTAGCTGGTTCAAGTAATTTCCTTTTGGCAAGAGTATTAACCTTCGGCGAATCGCGCATAGACCGTTTCCTCTTTTCAAGAAATCCAATTGGGATGTGGGATTCGGAAAGTGTAGATATGGATCCAACTAGTAAAATTGTAGCTTTCTTTTCAACCGTGAAACATATATTGCTACAATTTTATACGATGATATTATTATAAAAATTTCATGTTATATCTCTTTTATGGTCAATGTCTTCTTTGCCCCCCTATGCTCAAATCCTGGATCCGTCCCTGCCGATCAATCATCCCGCCGCCATTCGCCGTGGCGGTGGCGGGTTGGCGCCGTGTGTTTTTTAGAACGACCGCCGGTGGGCTGGACCGGCCGAAACACGCGCCAGAGAAAATTGCCCCCTGCGGGCCAGGCCAGCATCAGTATCGCGCGGCCCAGCAGAGCCCGCACGCGCCGACTCGTGCGAACACACGCTGACATGCGCACCGCGCCAGCTTTGGGTTAACGGCACGGAACCTCTCCTCGGTCTCCCCTTATCCGCTCCGAGCCAATCAGAATTTCGCCGCTCCCGCTCATCGCCGGCCGCGCCTCGTCTCGCCGTCCCGCCGCCTACAGACAGCCCAAGGCCAGGATGGCGGCGTGCCCCGCCGCGACCACGTACGCGCGCACACGCACTCCACGCCTCTCTCCCTTCCCGCTCGCTCCTCTCCAAACTCTGTAGCTCACTCATCCAAGCTCTCCCTGCAGGGCTCGCGTGGGCGCGAACGGAGGGCCGTGCCGCCCGTGGAGGAGAAGCGATGGAACACCGAACGCCCTCGCAGGATCCGCGACGCCACTGCTCCCGGGTGGTCGCCGGCCGGTCCGCGGCACGACGGTGCGCGCCTCGGAGCTGCAGCAGGTGCCCGCCTCCGCCGCGGGCGCGGCGGCTGGTGTCAAGACCCACAAGGTCACTGTCCACGACCGGGAGCGCGGGGTCGTCCACGAGTTCGTCGTGCCCCAGGTACGCCTGTCAGTGTGCAGCTCCGGTGCGCGTGTCCGTTCTTCTTTCTAATTCTTGAGGTGGTGCTGGTCTGATTGGTATCGATGGTGTCGACGGCCGCATGCAGGATCAGTACATCCTGCACACCGCGGAGGCGCAGAACATCACGCTCCCCTTCGCGTGCCGCCATGGTAGCATGCTTCCTTTGTCATTCTTGTCATCAAATATTTAGGAACAAAAACAACTGAACTAAGCATGATGATGCAGTTTGTAAGTTACTCTGTCAGCTGTCTTTCAGTTGATTCAGTTAAATTGACTCGAGTAGTTGCTGCATTTCTTTTCAGATTCAGTTGGTATCGAACCTTAAATTCCCCTTCAGACTAGCATAATATCTTCATTCTACATCCTAATTCCAATGCTCTAGGACACTTCACTGAATTAGGAAAATTTGTGCTGATCAGGTTGCTGTACTAGCTGCGCGGTTCGGATTAAATCAGGGCAGATAAGACAGCCTGAAGCACTTGGAATATCTGCTGAATTAAGAGAGAAGGTAAACCCACTTTTTGTGATCTTCATGTTCCTTACTGTCGAAAATCGTCTATGTCTGCAGTATTTTCCCGTTCCAAGTTCAGCTCTATCATTTGTCTATGCGCTGCACCATTATTCTACCATAATCCAATTCAGTCTTGCGTCTTAGTGATTTTATGTTAGGAAGTATTGCATTTATCTAAATTGAGGGATTTAGAAAGATTATAGTCGGTACACTAATTGCTAAGGGCTTTCAACTAGGATAGTTGTGCTCCCATACAGGTGTACTTCATCGTCTACACTTCTGCAAACTGAAAGTTAAATCTAGATGTCACATTTGTATGGCTTCCTTTTCAGGGGTATGCGTTGCTATGTGTTGGTTACCCATCCTCTGATGTTGAAGTTGAAACTCAAGATGAAGATGAGGTAAGCACATGTGCTAAGCTATCTTCTGAACACTTAAAACCTGTATAGGTCAAATATACAGTAGAAACTAGGAAATATTGTTTCGAATTCTGATGATTGCGCCACTAAAGGATCTATCACAATTTATAGGTATACTGGCTCCAGTTTGGAAGATATTTTGCAAGAGGGGCTATTGTGAGTATTACCAACTTATGTAAAAACTGCATTTTTTATGTCTTAGAACACCTTCAGCAGAGAAATCTACGTGGCGCCAGCGCATAGCGTGCGATGATAACTGTGGTTATCAACCGAGTTGTTATTCACATCCCTCTTAAATGCGCATATTTCTAACTTCTTCTAAGACGAAATCGATGCATTTTTTCCTTTCAGGATAGAGATGATTACGCGCTAGAGCTTGCAATGGGAGACGAGTGAAACATCCATAACAGGTTCACGCCACCATAAGTTTCATTACTTACAATGCCAAATCTCCTTATTCTTTGTTTCACGAATTATAACTCTCTTTCCACTTTTTCAGAGATACATGTTTTGTAAGAGATGTTCCTACAGTTTGTAGGTTATAGAGTTGCAAAAACTTGATTAGCACGTGGTGAAAGGAAGAAGGAATCATCTCTGCACATTATTCTCCATGTTGCGTCTCCTGTACTTTTGCAATTTTGCATGTGCAAATATGCTTCTTGTAGAGATACCATTTCCGGTTTTTCTCATTTTGTAGACGAGGAACGCTGCGTACTATATGTAAAGCTGCGAACTACTTAACACCTCAGTTCAACCTTTTGTGCAATAATGACCAGATGATTCTAGCCGTGCTTGCACCCGTTCGGTACTAAACCGTGCTCCCTTACTCATGGATACATCAAAATTAAAGATATGGCATGGTGCAAATGATCTTATCACGAAGAACATAGCTAAAAACATGAGATATGATTCGTGGTAGTACTACTTGTGTCTGCAAACTGAAACAACAGAGTACACTGATATCTATTGGAGGTGGAATGTTGTGGTCTTGATTTCATGTTTGCTTAGAACAATTTTCCAAACCCCAGTTTATATATAAGATCAACATGCACCCGTGGAAATTGTGCATGTGATATATCCGACTCATATTCACATTAACTTGCACAAGGCTACCATAATATTTATTTTGTTTTCATAGGTACCGGTACTCTGAGAAGCTGAGAGCATTGATTCAACATCACCCACTACACCTTGCACCATCACTAATATTTAGAGCAACATGTACCCTCTTATTGATTCTTCAATATATATATACTAGGCCCATCCATTTTTTTATAGTATTAGTTATACACATCCACTTTATATTGCGTTTTGTTAAGAATTCTTTGAAATAATAGATATAGATGGAATAAGTGTTAGCAGACGCATACCAAGACGGATGGGTGCACACGGTGCACATAGAATGGCAATTAGTTTATTAGGAATTGTAGACATTGGGAAATAGCTATTTAGTGGGTATAAACCACAATGTAGTTGCTTGTATGCATGCATTAAATTCTGCGATCGCTCATGTAGTCATGCATTAGTGCATCGTACATATTCTGGGTCATCCTCAGAGCACGTTGGTCTCCGCATTCACTTGGATGATGCAACAGTTCCGTTCTAACCAGAAGTCGCCCCACTACCCATTGTTGCTTCGGTCAACCATGCGGGGCCAACATTCCATAACAGATGGAAGGGCTTGGGGTAAGACAATGATGTGCACATCTTATTTAGGTCTGTGTGTTCTAATCGTAGTACCTCTAGTTTTCTCTAGAATGATTGAGACCTACGAGAAATCCACGAAATTGGCAACTTTCTATTTGCATGTAAACACAACTTTCGATATTATATAAACAATAAATTCTGAAAACACGCTGGCATACTCATTGTAGGTGATATCAGGAAAAGAGTGCCATATAATTTGACTCCTGAGTAGTTGCCAGATTGCAATTCAAGGCCGCAAGTCATATAATCATGTCAACTAAATGAAGTGTGGATGATACCCATGAGCACATGCAGCCTACATTCTACATTAGCAAGAACAGTAATACTCCATCCGGTTTTGTTTGAAAGGCTCAGTTTCAAAAACATGCAATTCCAAAACCCTTCCCGGTTAAGGAACGATTGAATTAATTAGACTGTGGAGAAAACATATTTGACCTGTGCATGCATGATTTACAATGTAGGGCCCCTTTGATTCAAGGAATTGCATAATTTTTTTTTGATGAATTGGATCCTATAAGAAATTTTCCTATCTTGATTGTTTGATTTGTAGGAGGGAATTATATAAGAATTTTTTCTGAGGAATTATTTGTACTACTTCCTATAGAAAAATCTAGCATTCCCCCAACCAACTTTTATAATTTTTTTTTGATGGAATCAAACAAAATTTGGTGGCTACAAAATCCTACTCCCTCCGTTCCAAATTAGTTGACTTGTATTTGTCCAAATACGGATGTATCTATACTTGTTTAGTGTCTAGATACATTTGTTTCTAGACAAATGTGAGACAAGTAATTTGGAACTGAGGGAGTAGTATATGATCGAAGCAGGCATTAAATTGCAATCCTATGTTTTTTCATATACTACGAATCAAAGTATTGTTCTCCACGGAGGACCGTGCCGCCTGTGGAGGAGAAGCGATGGAATCCCGAACGTCCTCAGGCTCCGCGACGCAACTGCCCAAACGGGTGGGCAGCGGGCTCGTCTGCGGCACGAGAGCGCGCGCCTCGGAGCTGCAGCAGGCTCCCTGGAAGCCTAGTTCGTATAAAATCAGGGTAAATAAAGGCAGCCTGAAGCACTTGGCATATCTGCTGAATTAAGGGAGACCGTAAAAACCACTTTTTATGACTTTTTTGACTGGGATCTCCATTTTCCTTACTGTCAAAACCGTCTATGTCTGCACTATTGTCCCGTTCTAGTTCAGCTATATAATTTGACTATGCGCTGCCGCATAATAGTCCCATTGTCCAATTCAGTCTTTATCCTTCGCATTGCTTCTAGCCTTGCGCGTCGTACTAACTTTATGTTACGAAGTGATTTGGAAAGATTGTAGGAAGAGAACTGGTTTACAAATGAGTTATTTAGATTACTCGGGTAATCCTTCGGTTTTCGTACTCTAAAAACTGCCAAGGGCTTTCTAATCAGGTGCTCTAGCTGTGCTCCTATACATGCTATATATTATGTGCGTCATCACTCATTATGATTCTGCCGTTCCGCAAACTGAAAATTGAAATCCTATGGATGTCACATTTGCATGGCTTCCTTTTCAGGGGTATGCCTTGCTATGTGCTGATTATCCATTCTCTGATGTTGAAGTTGAAACTCAAGATGAAAATGAGTTAAGCGCAGCTGCTAAGCTATCTTTCTGAAGACTCGAGACTTGTCTGGTTCAAATGTGTAGGAACTAGGAAATGTTTGCGCCACTAAGGATGATCTATCTCAATTTATAGGTACTAGTAGGTTTGCACGTGCACGCACGTCTCTATAAGAAAAATCTTATGATTCAGCTGAATGGCACCTTTTACATGCTCTTCGATGAGATATATGTGGTATAGTGTGTCACTTACTCTTACTTAAGTTACTGCGACCACAGGCACCCCTCACATGAACAGCTAGGGAAACGCCATATTGCAACCACGAGGCTTCAGTATTGTTATGCCGACATGTCAAACTCCGTGATTCATTTGTTAAAACTCTCAAGCCGCTAGTAGATGGGATCACAGTTCTTTTTTTCAGCAGGGAGGGATCATGGAGTTAACTTGTGTTTTTAATGGAAAACAATTCCAAGAAGCCCTCATGCGCGTGTTGAAATGTGCTCGTGCAAGACACCAGAACACGAAGCTTTAGTACCAAGAGTTGCAAAACACTCACTTGCTACCGTATTCCTAGATTTTACAAAGTTTATTAATATCTGACTCATTGACTTCATATTAAGTCCTGAAGAGTAGCACAATAGATAAGGTTGTACTCAAGCAAGGAAATCAGTTCCGTAATCGCTTCATTGCGAGATTCCAAGATAATATTGTGCACGACATGCTTCGAAAGTATATTAGCCATGGAGAAGAATCCACAGCTACGCTGCCCACCAACAAGGTTCGTTTTTCTTTTAAAAACATGCCTAGATGACTACGAAGAATTAATGGTCGAGCCATCCCGCACCAGACTGGATTATACAAGCAAGTCATGTACAATTGTCCATATACAATGAGAACTAATGAGAATTACATTCGATTCAAGAATTGCTATAGAGCATTTTGTTGGTTTATACAAGCAAAGTCAAGTACATTTGTCCATGTACAATGCATATATTCAACTTACATGGTAAAAAAAATGCAAAAATGGAGCTATCTTGATCGGTGATGCGGAAGTATACAGCAAGTAGGATTTCTCTTGGATGGTGCCAATGAGCTACCTCATCTTGCAAGTTCCTAGTCATCTTAGTTGACATTGCAAAACAGACTGATTTTCTTCTTCTTCTAGCATGCTAGCCACTTTCTTACTGCTACATTTCAAAGTCATGCAAGTCTCCTGCACATATTTTGAAGTTATCGGCGGTTGTGTTGCAATATCTATCCCCCCTGCGTGATTACAATTTGAAGATAAAGTCCAAATATGTGATTAATGATGATATGGCACAATCATTTGTAATCATAATAGTTACTTAGCATCTAATTATTTTTAGATAATGAAATAGTAGCCATTGGACACCAATAACAAATGACCGGTCCAAGATGTAGAAGAAAAATTCAGGTAGGGAGCCTTTAGCCCTGTGATGTTTAGAAAAAGTCCAAGATTTAATTTCAGACCTTGGCCAACTCACATCGTAGTTCAAACAAACATGTGCAACCCAAATTCTATAGACATAATGAAGGCAATGTCTCATCTTCATACCTCAAGTTCTCAAACAACTAAAATAGCTTTAATTATATCAATTTTCCAGTTTGATATACATGTTGTAGACATATTCGAGGAATGTAGCAGTCAATTTCAGAATTTAGCAAAACAACATAATGTTAACTACAAATAGTTGGGATTTTCTTTACTACTGGATCAAATAGGTATGTCTTTTACACCTGAAATCAAGGCTACACCTGCCAAATTTCTTCTCATCTCGTGTTTCTTTACATTAGTTGTTGGTTCCTACTTATCTCAATCAACCCCGCTAAAATGTGCAAACTGGTTGAACATGTGCTCTCCTAGAGTTAACAGTGGTACTAAAATTGGACTGAGCTGAAGAAATCAAACACACAGGATTAAAATCATTTATATTGCCAGCATCATGTAGATGCGTACCATGAAAAAATGAAGCCCTTCAGCAGGCGTCCCCTGACCCAATGCACTTGCAGTAATGTGGCTGTCCCGGTATGCATCAAACATAACCTGCATTTTGCATGATGCCATATAATAAGTACCAAATAAGCAAAAGGTAGCATTCACATGTTTGCAACTTAACAAATTGTGAGGATTACCTCACTTCAGTTATATTGCTTCATATATCATATAATAAGTACCCAAGAAATAAATCATGTTCCCTTAACCAAATTAAAAAGGGTAGCATTCAAATGTGTGCAACTGCAATTTAACATAGTGTGAGGATTATTCCACTTCGGGCAATGCCGCTTTATAAAAACTTAATACATATTGCTGAAAAAACAGGAAGAGTACATGATGGATTGGGTGGGGGAGGGGGGCTCTGAGATTGCATCTCACCTCAGAAGTGATTTCTTAAACGACATAACGACATATATGGCAATTATTTGCTATATTCTAATTCTGGACCAAGTGAAGCAAACTAAAAGGTGAATCTGAACCAAAGTTTAGCGCAAATCAAGAAGCAGTTGTTTCTACTATATCTGAACCAAAAGGTAGACAAAACGCATAAATTATTGCATGCGTCTCAAGAAGCATAAGAATGCAATCTGAATATTTATTGCTTTGTCCCATTCTCTCAAATGTCCCATCGTCTCGAGAAGCATAAGGATGATATCTCCTGTGAAAGCAAATAATTGAAGCATCAATCATGCGAGCACTATCTTGAAGCAAGATGTGTTCTAAAGCACGAAGACAAAGATATAATTGCGTAACAAATGTTTACCTGCCAGTGAATATTCATCGTTGTATGAAATGCAAATGGAGCAAATTCAGTTGAAGTGGTCAGCTGCAAAAAAGCTAGCTTTAGAGAGGCCAACAATCAAGAAAAAAGTGGAGTCACTACCGAGGTTCTTTATGGCTTCCACGACCTTTGGTGCCAGCGCCCAGCCCAGCTGACCGCGGTTCATGGCGCCCACTGGTTGACTGGCCCGTTCGTCCAAAATCTCCATGTTCACCCTATACTTCAAATTGCAATCTGGCAGTACCAAATCTGAAAGCAAGAACCACGTAGTCTGACACCTTAGTTTTGAGGAAAATACGGGCGGACCCAAACTTGGTGCCAATACAGGAAATAATCCATGAGGGGAATGGGGCTGGGGCTCACCGGCGGTGTGAACCAGTGATTTGGAGGAAGTGTTGACGGCGGCGACGGCGCTGCTGCTGGCCCTGCCTTCTGCATCGCGGTCGAGCACCGCCATGGAGACATCGAGATCGGCGCCTGACTGGCCGAGTGGATGATCTCATCCACTTCGTCGTCCTGGAGGAGCTTCCTGATGCGATCCATGGCAAGGGGCACGAACTGGTTTCCGAGCCCGCCTCTCAGGCTCTCAGTACCTCAGTTTGGCATCTGTGGTGTCGGGCATGATTCGTCGCGAAGGCGGAGAGGAGTAGCGGCGACAGCACCTTCGGGGGAGATTTGGGGCACGGAATTATTTCTCCGTCTACAGAGAGATTTTCCCCAAATAACATGGTAACTGCCGTGGTTTGAGGCGAGGGCAATCGGCATTGATTCTTGATTCCCGTTATCTTAGCCTTTTTTTTTTCTCATGTGCGGACGCGGGCGGAACTTCGGCTGGCAGAGTTTTCGTCCGCCCACTCAAATTGCTAAACGTACTTCGGGTGAGGGTTCGCTTCTATATCGACGGTTAGATCTAATTAATTGGGCCTGATCGTGTGACTGTACATGGTTCGTGTTGTTCTGTGTACATTAGACGGGGTGCACTTAGAAAAGATAATGTTTGCTCTTTTATTACTATATAGTAGAGATACTGGCTACAGTTTGGTAGACATTTTGCACAGAGGGGCTATTACTAACTTATTTAAAAACGGTGGTTTTATGAAAATAGCTGCGGTTATCAACCGAATTGTTAGTCACATCCCTCTTAAATGTGCATCTTTCTAACAATGCTGAGACGAGTCGGCCATTTTTTTCCTTTCAGGATAGAGACGATTACGCGCTAGAGCTTTCAATGGGAGATGAGTGAAACGTGCAGAACAGGTTCACGCCACCATAAAATTCCGTTACCTGCAATGCTGACTCTCCTTATTCTTTCTTTGACCATTTTTAACTCTCTCTTTGCAGAGATAAACGGATTTTAAGAGACCTTCCTGCAGTTGGTAGGTTGTAGAGTTGCAAAAGCTTGATTAGCAAGTGACGGAAGAAAAAAATCATCTCTGCACACTATTCTCCACGTTGTGTGTCCATTACTTTTGCAATTTTGCAAGCAAACATGCTTCTTGTAGAGATGCCATTTTTTTCCACACCTCACAAAGAACCCTCTGGACTGTATGTAAAGTTGCGACCTACTTTGCAGCAATTCACTTTGACTCCCGAGCTCATATGCTCCTGTTAGATTAAATAATTTTTTTAAAAAATAGTAAAACCTTTCAAAAGTTTTAAACTTTTCTGGAGATGAACACATACAAATGTTCTACATACGTACCAAGTTTCGTAATAAAAAGAGATGTATTGTGCTCTGCGCGAAAAAACAAAATCAGCGGCCAAAATGGGATTTAAGAAATATATTTTTGGAGCACTCATTTTGTTTTCTCGCACAGAGCACCACACACATATTTTCATCACCAAACTTGGCATGTATGTGGTAAATTTGTTATGTTCAACTCAAAAGTTTTTCAGAACTATTTGAATATTTTACTATATTTTGAATTTTGTTTAATATAATAGGAGCATATAATTTCGGGAGCCAAAACACCACCTAATTCAATCATGATCGAGTGTCATGATTCTAGCCGCGGTGCCACCGTTCGGTATTTCACTCCGCTCCATGTTCATTGATATACGTCAAAGTCGAAGATACTGTGTGTTCTCATAATGAAGAACGGAACTAAAATATGAGATATGATTCGCGGTAGTACTACTTGTGTCTATGAACTGAAGCAACAGTCTACAAGGACATCTATAGGAAGAGGAATGTATCCTAACCTTTAGTGTTGGACGGAGAATCTTAGACTACCCATAGTGGGAGTAATATAGGTAGTAACAAGATGCCACATAATCAAAAAAGATGATGTGGCATGCAATTAAAGAAGAATAGACAAATGGAGTAACATAGGTAGTTACTGTAACATCATACATCCCAATATGATATGAGTATCATATAATAAATGCACACTTGCATGACACCACACTTATGTTACTATCCACTATTGAGGTAGTAATATAGACTAGTAACATGTGCATGTTAACACTCTATGTTACTCCCCACTGTGAGCAGCCTTAACACTCTTGAACACATCAAGCTGTTGAAGTGATGTATGCTCATTTAATATATCACCCACAGATCTCAATGCGCTGAATTATCATCTTGATTCCATATTTGCTTGGAACAATTTCCCAAACCCTAGTTATATATAGGATCAACATGCGCCTGTGGAAAACGTGTGATATACCTTACTTATATTCACGTTAACTTGTACAAGGCCATTGAACCGTATCCATAATACTTATTTTGTTTTGTTTTCGTAGGTAACTGTACTAAATGCATCCCCAGAATAAAGTTTTTCTGCTGGTTACTTTTCTCTGACAGACTGAATACTAGGAATATGATCAAGAGGAGGAATTACAATGTTGGCACTACTTTTGAATGCTCGATGTGCAATGCACATGTTGAAGAGACGGTGGAGCACCTCTTCTTTCATTGCGATTTCAGTCGATCTTGTTGGGACAACATTGACTTCCCCATCTCGACTAATTCTGTGGACGACAGACTACAGCTGATAGCTCACCCGAGGAACTGCTGGACGAGGATCATGTTCATGGAGGTTTTTGCTACGGTGGCGTGGAATATCTGGAAAGAAAGGAATAACTACTATTTCAATGTTGTGACGCCGGACCTAGACTCTTGGAAAGCTAGATTTAAAGAGGACTTCTCTCTGTTGGTTCATAGGACCAAAGAGGACAAGCATAGCTTCATCAAAACCCTAGTTGATAGCATTTAGTCCGTTTACTCTCTATTCTTTGAACTTTTGTGTAAATATGTAATTGTGGTCCCCCCTTGATGGGGTTTTAATATAGAGGCAGTTGGAGCCTTTCCTACTGTCATAAATTTCAAAAAAAAAGAGAAGATCACCACATTAATTAACATCACCCACCACATCTTGCACCATCACTAACATTTAGAGCACAACAACATGTACCCTCTTATTGATCCTTCAACATATATACTAGGCCAATCCATATTGTATATTAGTTTATGTACATCCACTCTATGTTGTGTTTTATTTGAGAAATCTTTGGAACAAAAGATGAAATAAGTATTAAAGGATGCATACCAAGATGCATGGATGCACGTGGTGCTCATAGAATGTCAGTTAATTTTATTAGGAATTGTAGACATTGGGAAAGAGCTACTTAGTGACGATAATCTGGGCAATCTATGGAGAATGTTGGTCCCCATGCCCGCTCAGACAATGCAACAATTACGTGTCTTGCTGTGAGTCGCGCGGCTACCGGTGTACCCTTTGCTGCTTCGATCGGCCATTCGGGGACCAAGGTTCTTGTATAGATCGAAGGCCTTGCGGTAAAACAATGATGTGCACATCTTATTTACGTCTAATCTAATCTTAGTAACTCCATTTTAGCTAGAATGGTAGAGACTAGTGATAAATCCATGAAACTGGCAACTTTCTATTTCCATGTATAAACTAGTTTTAACATGAAACTGGCAACTTTCTATTTGCATGTATAAACTAGTTTCAGTATTATTATAAACAATAACATTTTGAAAACCTGCATATGGCATAATAAGAAATACTCATTATAGGTGATATCAGGAAAACAACGAGATATAATTTGACTCCCAAGTGGTTGTCAAATTGAATTCAAGGCCGCAAGTCATATAATCATGTCAATTAAATCAAGTGTGGATGATAAACATGACCACATGCAATCTACAATCTATCTACGAAGAATTGTAATATAAAAATTGAATGAGTGTTAATGAGAGATATTTTTGTTATTTCATCTGATTTAGAACAAAAGAAGGTCAGGACGCTGATCCGATCCAAAGAATGTTCATGAGAGAGTTGACACTATGAAGATTATGTCTTAAAACATAAGTTTGAGTGAGCATTCATGCTAGCTTCAATACATCATCATAATGAACAAATAATAAAAATATACAAGGTTGATCAATCCAAAGTGCAAGTTCAAGACGAGAATCTCGAATGGATCATATGCTTGAAACTTGTCATCTTTTTATGATAGTAGACATGTAAAGATGTGCCTAACGGAGGATTTTTAACATAGTGGATTATGGGGAAGCAATTTCTGAGTTTTCACAAACTGAGCATGTCCAAAGAGGTGTTCCAACTTGAGGCTTGTATGAATCGTCATCATTTATCTCAAGTGAAATATGCAAGGAAAATGTATGGCCTTGATAGGTTTTCCATTTTACCATTCTCAAGATGGTTGCTAGGAGACCACAATACATGTTCAACAACCGTACAATCAACGCGGCTCTCGGGTGAGTAGATTGATCACATTGATGGTAGAGAGATCGAACCTTTTAATTTTTGTCATCATCTTTATATTTTTTTACACCCTTTGTTCCACAATATAAGATGTTTTAGGTCGTTTCCACATTCACATGTATCTACACGTTTTATTGTACATGTCCATTCATTTTAGTCTGAATCTACACAATATGTGAAACACCTAAAACATCATATTATGGAACGGTGGGAGTAACTAAAATTTTCTATCTGAGATTTTATAGCTTGTTTTTATCTTCGAGAGAATATCATGTTATGAAACTTGTCGTATTTTTGGCGGCGCAAGTTTTTTCGCTTTTCGTTTTGTAAAGAGGTAAAACCCTCCACTTGAGTCTTTATCCTCCTATTTTTGATTTTTACCTTTTTGAAGAGGTAGAGTTTGTTGATATTTCAAAAACAAGTTCATAAAAATAGAGCAAATATGCAATAGATATTGCAGTTTCGTACTACTGTTCCAAAAATTCTGGCGCCTAGTAACGCTTAGAATGTTCACGGGGTACCGGAACCTCTGGGGATCGCAAAAAGCTTATATAATGGTTAGATTCCAAGAGACCTATTTAAGGGGTTCTTCTCCTATTTCCAATCTGTTGAGCAAGTTTTTCTCCACCATTGTTGACGTTAATTATAAACTTTGCTTTATGTCCAATCCTCCAATGATTTTTTTTGCATATTTTGACGAAAAAGGAGAAAAATCAAGATATAGTTTTCACCAATCAATTATTTTTATGTGAAAGGAAACTTCTGAATCTGGATGTTGGAGCAATTTGTTAATCTACTCACATTTCTTCCTCTCCAATTTATTCATATTTGTTGATGTTTCGGTGTGATTTGGAAACGAATGACTTGAACACTTGTGTTCTTGCATTTCAATTGTTGCATTAATTTGAATTCTGCATGAACAGATTGCAATTACCTACTCACCTATGTTATATTTCTATCGTAGCTCTTGTATTTTGCAGATAACATCAGTACAGTACATTACATGTAGAACCTCTAATCACGAAGGGAGTGTGGACGGTTTCTAGAGCTTGTCTGACACGTTGACTCCAAGGAGTAGATAAGACTGCTTCGAAAAACCCCGACGCGAAGGAGCAAGCTATACCACCGCCGCAATGCTACTGGCGCGCGCGCGCCGCCGCCGCCGCCATTGCTCCCGGCGTCCAACTCTCCGGCGCAATCAGTACGCACCTTCCGCCCTCGCCGCGTGCCCGCGCCCCGCGCCGCCGCGACGACAGCGTCTTCTCTCCCGGGCGGGCAAAAGCACAAGCAGGTGGCGAGCGTGGCGAACCCCCTGGTGAAGCACTGCGTGAAGCTCAGGGACTCCGCCGCCTACCGCCGTTCCTGCCGCCGCCTCATACTCGTCGGCCTCGCCCCCATCCGGTACCCTTCTCTCCACCCGCTCTGCTCCCTTGTCACCGTACCCGCACCGCACGTCCCCTGAATCGCATTACTAATTATACGCTCCTCCTCCGTGTTGTTTTGCTGCAGGGAGATTTGTAGCCTTGGGTTCGCTGCCATTGATTGCTTGCTTCTCTTGGACAGCGTGGAGGTCCCGGAGGAATTGCATGAGCTCTCCGGCGATGTTGTATATGTGAGCGCCACTGTGATGAAGAAGATTTCCGGGATGCGGTCGGTTGATTCAACTGAGGCGATTGCTGTCATGCACATGCCTAAGCATTTCTGTGACCTCGACGGCCACGAGGGAGGGGCTGGACTTGGTGGGTTGTTTCAGTCTCCAAAGAGGATTCTAGTCCTTGATGGGATTCAGGTCAGGATTAGCTATATACCACCATTGTTCAGAGTCAATCCCTTCTTTTTAGTAGAAAAAGACATAGTATGGTGCATATTGCTTTTAATATTTTTGAAATGGTTTATCAGTACATCTCATATGCACGAATTTAGTTTTTGTACAATGCAACTGATTCTAGTCATGATTCCGCTACTTGGCAGGATCCTGGTAATCTTGGAACGTTGATAAGATCTGCCTGTGCTTTCAAATGGGTATGCAACTTTCTGCTTCAACTGTCGGCTACACACTTATTAACTTATGCAATTCACATATCACATGATTCTGTTAATTGGGTATGGAGGTCAGTATGAGAGCATTTATTTTATCATTTAATAATTTATTTTGGATTTATGTGATCACTAAGGTAATATGAAGTGTGAGAGAATGGAAAGCATGCAATCGTTAGGTTTCAGATATTTGTGGGGGGATTGTGCCATTAGCGATATTTTTTAAGTCGATGCTTCATAAGGCAAAAGGAGTATATTGTGATGGGTTATAATACTAGACGTGTCATTATACTCAAAATATTTGTACAGGTGCATTTAAGTATATCTGATTCAGGAATTTACTACTCTGGAAGTACCATCTATTTCTTTTCTGTTTGCAAAGTAACATGTAAATCCAACAATCAACAGGATGGGGTATTTCTTCTTCCAGCTTGCTGTGACCCTTTCAATGAAAAGGCTCTTCGTGCAGCTCGTGGAGCCTCTTTGCAGCTTCCGATCATTTCCGGTAACTGGTGTGATCTGCAAGCTTTGGTGGCTAAATATGACATGAAGATGTTAGCAGGCCATCCAGAAAGCGGCAGTGATGGATCTGAAAAGACCCATGCGCTGTCCAAAGAGCTAGCAGATTCTCTGATGAGTGAGTCTCTATGCTTAGTGTTAGGAAGCGAGGGTAATGGCCTCTCAGCAGTGACTGTCCAAGCTTGTGAACTTGTAAGCATTCCTATGGAAGGTATTTTTGAATCTCTGAATGTTTCAGTTGCTGGTGGTATATTTTTATTTATGTTACAACTCAAACAGCATACATATAGCAGAAGTTTATCTCCTTAAGTTACCTTGTCTGATTCTTATATATTTCGTGGATGTTTCTTCTGACATCTGATTGAAAGTGAAAAAATACTGTTTTACTTCTGACACTCAGACCTCGAACCCTTACCACCCTTCAGGTCGGTACTAAAGAAATCTCATGGCAATGACAGTGTTTAAATATTTACAACCTCATAAGAAAATCTCAACCATAAGTATTAAGCCAGTAGCTTTAATCAAGAATTTTGATCCTTTTAACACTTGGGACAGAAAAATCTTTCTAAAAAGGCAAGCTGGCTATGAGCCTTCAAGTTACCGGACCAGCTGGGCTTCCCCAGAAAGGCCAGAAAACAGCATAAATGATGTGTTGCACTTGCCACAAGAATCTTACTACCCAGTCCAAGTATTTGTTCCTTTCAGTGGAAGCAAAAGGCCTTGGCCCAGCAGCCAATATAAACGAGGTCTTACACTTGCCATCGCAATCCTCCCATCCAGTTTGAGTGTTTATTCGGTGGAACTGAAGTAGTACAAACTGTTATCAGCTAAAAAGTTTAATCATTTTGCAAATTGTGGTGTCAGATGCTTAGACTTTGTAGACATCACATTATCCACCTGAAGTAGATTTGCCTTAATTATTGATGTATGGTGCCCATAACCTACGGGAGACAACTTCAATATTTTTTTTAGCAACTAACACTGAATGTTCAAGCTAATCAATTGACCTATACATAAATAGATATGTGAGTATATGATGCTTGTCAGTCTTGTGCCAGTCAGGGCAGGGGCAACGTATTTATGTTATTTTTCGGGCTTGCTATTCACTTTTGGCCT
Organism: Poa pratensis; assembly: GCA_947311845.1. NCBI lineage: Eukaryota > Viridiplantae > Streptophyta > Magnoliopsida > Poales > Poaceae > Poa > Poa pratensis. The sequence goes on along the minus strand of CAMZMU010000112.1, from coordinate 5,317,256 downwards.
CAGTGCTTGCTAGTGTGGAGACTTTGAAGTGGAATCCAACTATTGATAAATGAGATCAACAAAACTCCCGGCAATATGTCTCACCACACTGACATCTTCCACAGTTTTTATAATGAGATCTTACATGTGATCCACCATTACTGACTTCATATCGTGTTGCCCTCGAGACACACACATTATGGAGTTGCTTTGGCGGCACTTCAACCTGTTTCAATCTTAAAAGTTGGTGTTTCAAATGTAGGAACGTCTTTTCAGGTGAAGGCTTGCTTTGTAACTTGTAAGAGCATCCTGACTCATGCAGACTTTGCTATCCAATTATTGTAATAGACATATGCACGTCTGTCACTCACCAGGGTGCTAGTGTACCTTTCCATTCATGTGGTTGTGGTATTTGGCACAAGATCACTATCTTTCAAGGGCTCTCGTTTTTCCACTTCATAGAGGATTTTATGAGCGCATACAGCATTTCTGCCTCTATGATAATTAATGACTGCGCCTATATGTCCACCCTTTACAATATTGTGTAATCCATTGCTTTGTCTTGTAGACTACTAATAGAGTTGCAAGCATTGGTTTACCCAATAGTATATTTTCCTGTTTTTTTACAATCACCTTCTGTTTTGTCGTTTTTAGGAAATCCTAATCTTATTTATCTACTTTCATGCACACTTGAAATGCTTCTGATCTTTTGTCGACAAGTGGGCCTCTTATGACATATTTGTTTATGGTGGTGTGAAACTGCTCAGCTTTCACTGACTGTATTTTCTGGGACATGTAATTGGTTCGGAAAACAAACTAACGTCAGGAAAATGTTCTAAATTCTTATTAAATAGTTTATTTCCGCTGCAAGGCAATGCTAATAAACCGCTGAACCACCTCTTCACTTAAGCAAACCCTGTTAGTGCATTGCTAAGCACTAAATGCAGTGTCTACTGCAGGTAAAGAGAGATGACATGATTTATGGGTTGTATGCTGACTTGCTAAGCAATCATCCACTTGGTGCAAATAAACATAGTACTGTATTAGTAAAGTATATGAGCCAGTACTTTGAGGCCATGACTAACAAAAGTACTTCGAGGATATAGAGTCAGCTACATCATACTATCATAACTTTTTACCAGAGAAGTACTAGTGAGTGCTGACAAACCTAGATGGAATCTGGAATGAGAAGCCAATATGGCAGCTCACTTATTAGCAAAGTATGCTTTGATTGAGAGGCCAGGAGGGATTTGGCTGAATGATGTACCTGACTTCCTGAATGACTGTATTCAGCATGACTGTACTCCTGACAATTAATGAAACTAAAACTCTTGGTCTCAGAAAAAAATCAAAGTAGAATAAAATGATATGGGACCTGTCTTGATCCATGAAAAAAGACGAAGCAGGAAATGAAGTTGAAGTTAGTTCACCATCCACGGTTTGGCGCTGGGGGTATTATGATGTTGGAGAAAGCAATGAATTCCATTTATTTACTACCTCTGTTTCTAAATATAAGCCTTTTAGTTTTTTCTTGATTCGTACGTATCTATACGTACTTTAGTGTATTGATTAACTAATCTCGCTCCGTATTTAGTCCTCATTGAAGTGGTCAAAACATCTTATAATTTTGAAGTTGGAATGGAGGGAGTAGTATTTAAACAAACAGTGTTGAAATGTGGTTCTCTACTGTCGTATGACCCTATTCATTGGCGTTGTTAATTAATTTTCTCAGGTGTATCTTAGCCTCTTAGGTGCTTCATGCACTGGTTAGAACTTCTGGAACCAATTAAGAGCTTGGGCCAAGGTGCCAACCAAACTTCCAGACAAAGGTTCATTCATGATGACTAAACAATTCTGCTCATTTTTCAATACCTTTTCCGACTAACATGTTATGTGGTATCTTTTGTCATCTGCCATACACTGGTGTTCTGCTTTTCAAAACAAAATTATGCATACTTTGTTGCTAGCTTTACAGATCAATTTTGGAAGAAGCAGAGTTTTTATGAATCGTAATTTCTCGTTACTGCTTAACCTTCATGCTGTCAAGCAGGCGTTTGAAATGACTGACGGAAGCAGTGGGATAAAAGATGGTAAATCATTTTAAAATGTATCTCTTCAAAGTGAAATTCTGATGATTTGGAGCCATTCTATTAACAATTAATCATGTCGAGAGTTTGTCAGACTTAGAATAGCAGGTAGTAGATCTTTTTTTCTTATGTAAGGTGATGAAGCAACATTTGTCAACTTCTGTTTCTGCTATTCTTTGTTAGGTCCTAGGTGATTCTTTGTCATTGTGCATGATAGCCCCTCAGATCTTTTCCTTAACAGCAATAGGTTCCCTCATTTCAATCCACGTTCTTTTCTGATCAATTACGATATGAAACATCACACCTGCTCACTTCAGAATTGATTATGTCCCGAAATTTTCCTGCTGGTCAACTCCCTACCACTGTTAGTTTAATAACCTAGGCTATGCTACTCTGCCTGCACATATCCATGTGCAGAAAAACTGGGAAATTAATACTAATCAGCTACTGCTATGTAATTATAGCATCTTGCTTGTTGTTTTCCTGCTCTAAACCTGCCCCTTTATTTACAGTATCTGCATGTTAAATTATTTGTCCAGCTATCATTGTTGATGTGACCATGTGTTCTAACGTGGATTTTACATGCTGAGAAATACAAACACAAACAAGTTCTGGACCAATCATGCCCAGACACAAACAAGAAATATTAGTTTGATGCAGAGAAACACGGTGTCACGGTGCATACTTTATCAAAGGGTTCCACGGAACCTAGATGCTTCCTATTGTGGTTCCATTGTTCCTGTCTTTTAGTTCTCATGAGATAAATTAGCTTTATCAGTATGGCTACATTAAGCAAACTCTGGATCTAGTGGCCTTCACATCACCCCGCATATTTCTCAAATCCTGGCCTCTCTTGTCAATCATGAAATTCAGATTTGCCTTTGTGAGTATTAGTCGTGTAGAGTTGGTGTCTTGTTGTTCCGGAACTGTGTGCCAATTGTCAGCTTGATGTCTTCGCTAGTATTTTTGGGTTTGTTGTCTGCTTTCTCTTTATAGATCGATGAAAACTAATAGAATAGCATTAGGTTTGGTGCATCATTTTTCTCAATTAAGCACTGCTAGGTTGGTCTTAGCCTCTTTGGGAAAGAGATACGGATGCGAAAACGGGACCGTTTGTCCCACTTTTTGTGCATGGCCAGTTGCACAAAAAGTGGGACAAACGGGTCCCGTTTGTGCATCCTTAGAAAGAGATAATGTAAGTGAACCTTTATTGCTTGCAGTTTATGTCAGAGTTTGAGACGTGCATGTATCGAATTTTTTAGGTGGGTACGTGCGTATTTCTTTGCTGTACCTTGCCTTGCTGCACCTCCCTTTCTTTCTTCTTTCTCAGAAATTCGCAATGGCTCCCTAGCTCATATGCTCCTGGTTGATTAAACAAATGGGAAGAAATAGTAAAACATTTCAAACAATTCTGGAAAAAATTGGTGACTACCATATACAAATGTTATACATACTACCAAATTTCGTGGTAAAATAACATTTGTGGTGCTCTATAAAAAAAAATCAGTGCCTGAAATGGGATTTAAAAAAACTTTTTGGAGCACTCATTTTTATTTTTTTCGCACAGAGCACAACACATATATTTTCATCACGAAACCTGGCATGTATGTAGAAAATTTGCATATTGTTCATCTCCAATTTATTTCAGATTTTTTTGAAATATTTTACAATTTTTTTCAATATTATTATTCTGACAGGGATCTCGGGAGCCAAAACACTTGGCAATTTTTCCTGGTTTCTTTGTTAGGAAGAGCTGCCCTATGTCCCGTGTAGCTTTGTGCTTCAGGTCTATCATCTGCAGAAGCTCCCAGATACATTGCGATTTTGTGTGATGGAACATATCCAACTGCTATTACGTAAACTTTTCGTACACATTATTCATTGAGGGATCCAATTTGGATGGACTTGAGGCATGGCGTGGTGAAAAGACTGAGAATTACTCATTTGCATGTCAAAAGATTGCATACGAGAAGGTCCCAAATTACATTTCCATTGGGATGTAATAGATTTAGGGTTGTGGGGATATTCAGCGATAGCAGTGACCAACCATATGCTCCTACACTATGCTTTTGTTTTGACTGATTGAGTGTGATATCGGTTGCAGAATCCTACGAGACAAACATAGCTGAACCTAAAGCTTTGTTAACTTGTAATGGTAGATCTCTTCATGAGCGAGCTCTTGACTACCTTCATGGAAGACTGGCATGCAAGGTATGAACATATAGCAAAATCATCCATAGATCCATCATGCATGGGTAGGTGACAATTGCTATAGTTATATGTAGGATCAAAATGCACCGATGGAAAATGTGTGGATATATTGACTCGTCTCCACATTAACTTGTACCAGGCTGTTGAGCGGTGTTCATAATATTTAATTTTTGTCTTTATAGGTAATTGTACTATGAGAACCTTAGAGAATTGATTCGACGTCACCCACCAAACCTTACAGCATCACTAACATCCAACATGTTCCCTCACATCGGTCCTTCAATATATATACCAGGACCGTCCACATAGTCTCTTAGTTTATACACATCCACTCTATGCTGTGTGTTGTTTGAAAATCATTGAAATAATAGAAACCGATGTAATAAGTGCTAGACGAGACATACCAAGATGGATGGATGCACATGGTGCACACAAAATGTCAATTTTATTAGGAATTGTAGACATTGGGAAAGAGCTAGTTCGTGTCCCCATACTTGTTCGTACTTGCTTTCCTACATGCATGAGTTACGAGTAATTGTGCAATCATTCCCTGAAGCAACCTAGTATGGACCTTATTTATCGAACGGAGGTCCTTCAATCTTTGTACTCCCTCCGATCCATATTAGTGGGCACAACTTTGTCTAGATATACATGTATCTAGTCTAAATACTTAACTAGATACATATGAATTTAGACAAACCTATGCCCACTAATATGGATCGGAGGGAGTACCTTAAATTGTTTGGGCTTGGTTGTATGGTTTATCCTTGTAGATCTCTGAGATCTGATAGGAAGTGGCATTAGGAAGTCATCGATTGGTGCATCATTTTCTCAATTAAGCCCTGCCAGGTTGGTCTAGCCTCTTTCAAAGAGATAATAGCGTAAACATACCACATTTGTAGCGAAATTTACCGATTGGTACCAGTCGATGCCGCAATCGCATTTAGGTACCACATTTTTCCGAAGTTTTCTCAGAAAACCCAAATCACTCGTTGATTCGATTTAGACAGCCGTTCTAACAGGTCTGGCCCACATTTAAGACGACGTGGCAAAGCAGGCCCCACTAGTCAGTCCAATATAATAATAAAAATATCTATAAAAAAGGAAAAATCCGAGAAAATAAATTATTTAAGGAGATGGGTTACGGGCCCCACTTGTCAGCCTCTAAAAATTGAAATATCTAAATATAAAAAAATATAAACGTGTGCAGCCAACCGGCACCGCCGTTCCTGCTCGCGCCGTGGCCCTCTGCTCCCAGCTGCTCGCCGGTGTGGGCACGTCGGCGTGCGGGGCAGCAGAGCGGAAGGCGAGGGGAGCGCGGCGGCCTTGTCGCTCCCGTCGCGCGCAGGGGCGTCGGGGCTACCGAGGACCTTGGGTGAGCGCCGATGGAACTGCCGGCGGCCGGGGCGAGGAGCTCGACAGCGCCGGCGCCGAGCCCGACCGGGAGCCCGAGCCTCGTTTTCCCTCGCGCCTGCAATCCACCTCGAGCCCGACCGACCCGACGACCCGACGAGAACGTCCTTGCAATGGCCCCAGAGACAGCCCGATCGAGCCAACGGCGGTGAAAAAGGCAGGGCGGCGCGGGAGCTACCGGGAGGTGGGGTGCCGACTTCGGAGACGGGGCGGGCCTGTCGGCGCGCGACCCTGTGCTCCTCCTCCTTCGGTCGGGAACGGGGCGGAACGGCCGGCGTTGGGGACAAGGGGGCCGTCGGCGTGACCCCGTGCTCCTCCTCCTTCGGTCGGAACGGGGCAGACCGGCCGGCGTTGAGAACGTGTCGGTCCTGCGGCGGCCAGGGCGCGGTGGCCGGGGCGCGCGGCGGACGGGACGCGCAGCCGGGCAGGGGGCTGCGGCCAGGGGGCGGCGGCCAGGGGGCGCGGCGGCCGGGACGCGCAGCCGGGCAGGGGCTACGGCCAGGGGGCGGCGGCCGGGCGCGCGGCGGCCATGGGGCGCGCAGCCGGGCAGGCGCGACGGCCAGGGCGCGGCGGCCGGACGTGGCCGTCCGGCAGCCATGGAGGAGATGGGCGCGTCCACTGCCGTGCTTGTCTGCCTTTTTTAGATTATTCAGAATTTTTTCTTTTCTCAGACTTTTTAATTTTTTTAATTGGACTGACATGTGGGACCCTGGCCGTAGACTGTCTTGGACTTGCCATGTCAGCTTACATGTGGGTCACGCCTGTCAGAACGGCTGTCTAAATCGAGTCAGCGAGTGATTTGGGTTTTCTGAGAAAATCTCAGAAAAATGTGGTACCTAAATGCGATTTCAACAACGACTGGTACCAATCGGTAAATTTGGCTAGAAATGTGGTATGTTTACGTTATTATCTCTCTTTCAAAAGGAGATCATGTAAGTTAACCTGCTTATGTTGGACTATGATACGTGCATGTATCTGAGTTGTACCCTGCTTTACCGCGCTGCCTTTTTTCCACATGATTGGTACCATTTACTCCTTCATTTATCGGAAAGAGCTACCCATGCCCCATTTGTTTGTCCGATCTATCATTTGCAGAAGCTCCACGCCAAGGTAATTGCGATTTTGCGAGATGAGAACATATCTAGCTGCAATTACGTAAACTTTTTGAACACATTGTTTCATCAGGGATCCTATTCCTTTGGAAATCTTTCAATGTAAACTAGGTCTTCCGACCTTTTCTATACTTGAGGCATGCCATGGTGAAAAGACTCAGAATTACCCTTGGCATGTTACCTCTTCTGCCTTGTCTATTTGGAATGATTGAGTGTGATGTCGATGGCAGCATCCTACCAAACAAACATAATTTGAGTCTGATGGAGCCTACTATTCTGAATTACGTTAGTTTGAACCTTAAGCCTCGTCATAGATCTATTTTGAGTGAGCTGTTGATGGAACATGCAAAATCATCCAACAGATCCATCATGAACTTGGGAAATTTTACAGTACCTTTTAATGGTCACATGAGAGGACTAGTATGATTTAGTACGGACGGCTGAGATGAAGGGGAATAGATTAGGCCCAACAGGCCCAGTAAGCTGGTATTATTATTATTTTAAGTATCAACGCGGTAAAAAAAATAGATGCAGTAGCAAACAAATCGAGCGAACGCCCCGATCGAGCCGCCGCCACACCTGACGCTCGATCTCGCCGCCGCCCAACCAGACGCCCCGAGCTCGCCGCCGCCACACCTCACCGCCGATCTCGACGCTGCTCCACCTCACGCCCGTTCTCGCTGCCGCCTCCTCCTCGCAGCCGCCTGCGACATCACCCACGGTCACCTCCTCCTCGCAGTCGCCTCCAGACGACGCCGCCGCGTCCACCTGACCCGCGGGCGCCTCCAATTCTCCCTCGACCGAGGACGACGCAGCCACCTCCACGCCGCTGCCGTCTCGGCCTCCAGCTCGCTCACGCACGAACACGTCGTCGCCGCCGACATCTCGGACGAGGAGACCGCGTCGTTCCTCTGCCTTGATCTTCTTCCAGACCGGAAAGCCATCACGTTCGTGACCCAATCTCGCCTGAGGCAGTAGGTACGAGTTCCCATCCATACCCTGAACTGAAGAATTGGGTGCAAATTGACCCAACATTCAGTTATCTTCTGTATGCAAATTGACACTTCAGCAGCAATTGATCTCCCTATCTTCTGCTCCTAATCTTTATAAATGATTTACTTCAGTGAGCACCGTCATTGGAGTCATGAAACATTAGGGATGCATCGCCTTCTTGAAGATTTGTCAGCATCTCGTATGTGTAAATTAAGCATGCTGAATGTGTTTAGTGCCACGATTGGAATCCCTGTACTTTCATGTGTTATTGCATAGTCATAACTTCAGAGAATCTGCATCAGTACAGATAGTATCTCACTCAGCTTACCTATGGTTTCTCTTGTATGCTATGTTTATGCCCTCTGACCCTTGTCCATGTAGGGTACATATACTTGAGTGTAATGCAACTGTACAATGCTTAATTGTATATTTTAACATCGTGTGTTTAGAAGTTTAAGCTGGGTGTTTATTTTATGTCACTATAGGTTCCGTGTTACCCATTCCAATAAAATGAGTAGGACTCACTGAATTATAATACGTAGTTCATTTCTTTCCTTCAAGCTTTGATAATTTTATTTTGGGCGCTGCAGATGTCTGATCTCTCAGAGCCCTCAAAAGAAGGCTCTTCAGCTGATGGTTCGAGCTCTCTCCAGAAAGCTGGAGCCTGGAATAGCATTTTGAGCACTCTTCTCCAGCAAGTGTGCTACTAGCTTGGTGCGACCCAAGCAAACAGCTTCCAGAGTGCTGATGCCGTTTCTGGGTGACAGAAGTTCTAGGTAGAAAACAATGTGATTTCTTTTGTATCTGGTATAAGTTCACAGAAAAACTAACTGTACTTTGAAGTGTAGAACTTGGTTTGTAGACTTGATTTGCTTTGTAAAGCTTGTAGCCTGGGGAGACTTTAGATAATTTTTGCTGGTATATTCGGTTGTTGGAAGTTTGATTCGCAAGTCAGCTGCGCCTAATCTATTTCCTCTTTTCTTTGGTATGTGCAAGTCGTGTCATGCGTACTGAAACTTTTCAGTACAATGATTAAGTTGCTGCCGTGTGGCTGCGTGATCTCAGCAATGAATAAGTGAAAATTGATATGAATATTACAATACAGCATGTCTATACTGTTGGCATTATTATTCGAGCTATGTACATATTTGGAGTTCTCTTCTGCAATGACTTCTGCAACAGACAGTTCCGTACATATAGAGCGAAGTTTATTTTCTAATTGTAAAATTTGTTCTTCCTTCTCATTCACAGGGTAGAACAATGAAGCCAATGCATCTTGTAGACTACTGTTTGAAGCAGCGGTGCAGTAGTCGACTGTATCTTCAGCATACTTGTTGAGAAGGTCCTCCCGGATTGACAATTACAACCCTGTACAAAAGAAAAAGTTTCAGTTATTCAATTGAAGGAAAAACGTGTTTAAAATATTGCACAATATTGTATATGAATACAATAGAAATATCACCTCAGGCACGTTGCACTTTAGAAAGCACAGCCGTTCATAATTTTCCGTGTGATATAGACGCAAGCACATTGGAGCTCCGACAGTTCACAATACTATAAGTCAGGCCATCCATGACCACTGAAACACGATATTGATCCTTTCGTTGTCATACTTGAGAAAAATCTTTGAACCTACAAAGAACCATGTAGACATCAATTACAAATAATTTAAAAATCTAAAGACAGAAAACTAATAGAAGTACAGAAATTCGAAGATCCATGAGCACTGACTCGGAATTATAGGCGAGATGGATCGTCTGTTTGACAAATTGAATTGATATGGCGGTCAATGCATAATTTATTTGCTCCTGGGAAGCTCCAGTTTGAAGAATTAGACCATCAGGTTTGATTTAACTATACTAAGGTGCCAGTAAGCAGAGGTAGAAAGTATTTTGTACAGTGTCAGTTATCTGCTAATGAAGATTACATACATGCATCTACAAATTAAAGGAACATTTGATGCAAGCAAGTATGCTGACATCAAATGCAGAAGGAGTCATAGGAGAGGAGTGGACAGGGGACCTGTGTGCTGCGGGTGGCGAACTAGACGCCAAGGTTGGACTTGGAGTCCATGGAGAAGGTGTTCTTGCTGAAGCGGGAGAGGAGCTTGGACTTAGGTCCCGACCGACGAGTTGGAGGATGGATGGGGTGCAGATCCTCGCCGGCCTACTCCGGTACTCCCCATCCACGGCAGCTCCATCACACAGTCGCCGGCACGGGCGAGGCGCCGCAATGAGCGCCTGCCCTGCTCCGGAACCGCGTGACGCGCTCGGCCACCATGGCGAGCCAGGACGACGGCGCCGTCCAATCTTGGATAGAATGCGAGGCCAAGGTCGCTGCGGCCCGGAAGGAGGGGCGGTCGATCTCGCCGGGGGGCGCTCGACCTCGCCGGTGTGGGGAGCAGTCCTGGCGGCGCCTGGAGGTGGAGGGAGGAGCTGCGCCGGTGCCTCTCGCCCGCGGCTCGACCGGCCATCGGCGGCATGACGTTGGAGCTGGGCGGTCGCGCGCTATCGCCGGTGTCGCCCGCTTCGAGGTGAACGCGGGAAGTAGCTGGCGACGGAGGGCGTGTTCGCGCGCCGGAGCAAGGGTGGAGGAGGATGGCGTGTGGAGTGCCGCCGGCCGGTCGGGTCAGCGGGCTCGGCGCGGGTGCCTTTCGCTAGGTTAGCATTTAGTGAATTTTTTGTAAGGCCGGCACCCATCTAGCTTATTGGGCCGGGGCCCATCTGTGTGAGGTCGCGAATTAGACGCTAATATGATTTCAATTACTCAACTTTTTATCACTAGTATGATTTCGTTTGAGCCATTGGATGGACGAAAATGGACGGCTCTTATTCATCTGGGGGTACCACAAAACATCTCATGAACTTGAACTACCTACATAAACGCGTCAAATATATTTGAATCACACAGATCTACATATTCGGATATGATGGGGTTAAAACCGGCCAAAAAGACACTCAAGAATTGATGCGATCCACTCCTGGTATTTTGTCTCTTTTCTGTGGTCACGGGAAGAACGCACTCATGCATGAGTGGATCCGTCAAGGCCCGGCGACCACGACTTGACGAGATTAAAGTAGCCTACGCCGTAGATTGGCGTACGTCCTTTTCCTTAATTTCCTTTTTGAACTATGCATCGATTGCACCATTATGCGGTCCTAATAGGTAGCTCGATTTCTAATTTTGTTAAGAACTATATACACGAAAACGGAAGAGGCTCTATAATCTATTGTCTGGCGTAAATAATGGAGATGGAGAGTTGGAGACCCTAGCTAGCTAAGTAGGAGTACAGTCCAAAGCCAAGGTACTCCGACACTAGCTTTTGTTAGCACGAAGAAAATGTCCCAACTCTATTTCGTGCAAAGAAGACTAGCCAATCCATCGAATCCAAGATCCAATCTCATAAAATCTGGTGCCACATCCATGCATGCCATTGAAAGCCTAAATTAATGACCTTTTTGCGTGTCATTGTGAGATCCATGCAGTCACCTTACCTTGTTCAGTGTTGACGGTGAAGCGTCTACCGGGTTCCTGCTCAACCGTACGTACGTCTTTTTTTAGTTAGGACTTAGGACAACGTTTTGCTCCCTTATGCCTGTGCTAAGCATGGCCAGACAGTATGCGTTGATGTATATGCGTTTTGTACTCGCCAACAAACCGGTTAGATAATAGTGTCAATCAAGACAAAATATCACAAACCACGACTATCGTGGTTACGGTCTTACAAATTCACAACCGAAGTAATTTTATCATTAAACAATAACCTCAGGGTAAGCTTTTCACAAGATCCAAACCTCGCAGTTTAGCTTGTTGGACAACCTTTCTGACACGCCAGGCCCACTAGTCACAAAACTTGTTCGCTATCGGCCTCTTGCTTGTATTTAGCCTTAGACGGAGTCTACAGCCCGATTTGGGCTGCATTCCCAAACAACCCAACTCGTTGACGGCGCCTCGTGATGCTGTCGCTGACATTGTACCCTTTGTTGCCACCCAGGCTGGTCCTGAACATATCGGATGTTTCATGTGCAAAATAAGAACATGGGCCTCTCTATTTAAGCAACAACCCTACTTTCTATTCCACCTAGCTAGATAATCATTTGTTATTATGGTGAAGAAAAAAATCACATTAACATCTTTTTGACGTATAGATAATGTTGTTTTTGTCGATGTCACTAAGGAGGGATTTCGCTTGAATAGCTAAGGACTGAATGATAATTGACATATTATGATTGCGTGAAGCTGTTGCACTATTTCACTGTCCCCTCCTCTACCTCGCCTTGCTCATTCTCGGGTATCGTTACATCAGAAATTTTTGGGACAAATGTCCTTACAAAGACACTTCATCCACAAGAAAACAATAAATTATCTTCCTCGTCCATCCGTCCTTCCACCTTCAACCATCAGCTCGGCGACCATTGCTCCATTAGCCCGCTAGGGTCACCTCCTTCTCCAACTTTGTGAATCACGTATTTTTCATCACCTTTGATGATTACACCTTAATAGTGACAATAAAAGGAAAATTTCACACTGACATTGTACAATAATGATATTTTTGCGGGATTTTGTCCTAACTTTTACTTGATATAAGAAAAAACAATAAAGCATAAAAATTTACAAGTACACAATATATAAAAAATTATCGTGGAACCCTTTGCAAATAAATAATCATGAAACCCATGCATGACACAAGACAATTAGCGTTCGTGAATTGCAAGAGATGACTTAACAAATGTGCATGCCATAGTAAAGAGACTATGCGACTAAATGTGAAGGCACAAAAAAAATAAGGGACACGTGTATAGTTGTACATATGATTGGCATGCATCCACGGATTATGTTATACACTATGTGACTTATATTCACAGTAACCTATACAAGGCTACGGAACCATATCCATAATATTTATTTTATTTTGATGTAGAAAAATGTACTATGGAAAACTCAGAGAATTGATTCGACATCACCCACCACATCTTACACCCTCACTAACATTTAAAGAATAGAAACATGTCCCCTCATATATATCCTTCAATATATATATATATACCTTGCATATCCACTTGTCTATTAGTTTATACACAACCAATTTACACGTTTAAAAAACATTGGAATAGATACATATGAAACAAGACGTGTTACAACAGGTGTATCAAGATGGATGGATGCACGTGCTGGATGTAGAATGTCAATCCATTTTATTCGGAATTGTAGACATTGGGAAAGAGATAGTTAGCGTCAACCTACCTCAAGGTGATTTCTTGACTGCATAGGTGTAATTCACCCGACACGCTCATAATCATGCTGTCTAGACATATGTTCCTGCACAGGCTGAGAACCTCTTATCAGGTTCTCCGCGAGTAGCCAAGCTTGTCGACGTTGTGGCTGTAGTTGTCTATCTAAGGCCACCGCTAGGTAACATTTGGAAGACGCTGGGGAAAAACATTGGTGTGAACATCTTACTTGCTAATTTCTATTCTAATATTAGTAAGTATGCTAGAATGATGGAAACCGATGAGAAATCCAAGAAACGACAACTTCTTATTCACGTGAAACTTCCACATAGAATTTCGATTACAATAATAATAATTCAAAATTGATATATCATATAATTGAAAATACTAATTTTGGTGATACCAGAAACACAGTGGCATGGACTTACAATCAAGGTGGACCCAAATTTCCCAAATTATTTAGAATTATTACGAATGAGATTCTTAAAGCAAGTGCTTCGAGACCAATATAAACTTTTTGCCCAACTGAAAATATTTTCTAGGTCTGCCCATGATCCTAAGTTGTTAGCAGATTGCACCTCCAAAACATTTTTTTTGCATACAAATAAGGCCATCCAGATAAAAAAAAGCTCCAAAGTTGTTTCTATTGTTGACCATATAAATAGTATTCATTGGACATACAGTATAACATATTTCATGGACGTACAGGTCAACCCTGTTAAAGTTAGTCATGGCGAATCCGAAGGATTAGATTTTGGGGACATGGTGACATGTGAGGATGATATCTGGACCGTTCATATGCGCATTGAGGTGACATAAGGCCGGAACACATGATACTATATAAAAAATTATATGCCATCACTACTTGTAATACATGGTTATGTCCTTAGCTGCAGGTGCGGATTTTGTGTTCATGTTTAGTAAATGCTCAGCAATCAGTAGTTAAGCGCTGGTATCGTTATAAATTGCCGAGAAGTACGGAATGGGGATTACCGACAACAAAATCCATGAAACTTAGGTACCACATGTAACATAATCTAATAATTGTCACTTTGAATTTAGATGATAATTCTTCTATATCAATTATGACATAGCGACAAAAAATGTAACACATACTCCAGAGAAGATACATAGGTCATTGAAAATAAATGAGATAAAACCATTAAATCACATATTGGTAGTCGGAATAAAGCAAATAGCTTGCGAATCCCAGAATCGTAGATTCGTACTTGGTGGTGATTATAGTCCTTCAGCTTTATCTATGGACAACTAATGATCCCTACCAGTGCATTGAAACTTGTACATACTGGTAATTGCGTGTAATAATGTTAATTTTATTGCATACAACTGTTCGCAAGTTTTTTTTCTGAACCATATATGGTAATTGTACCAAGTATGAGAGGAAGTCTGTTGATTAGAAGCAATTAAAGCCTCCCTTGTGAAAAAAATCACTGGAAATAAAGAGAAGGAGAAGCCGCCTGCCTGGACGATTTTAGAGGATATAACGACCACCGGTACGGTCAATCCCGAACATACCGATGGTCGTACCGTCGCCAGGATGACTGCCTCGTCAAGTATTTTAACTCTGTGCTCTCAGATTTCAAGTCGGACAAGTAAAGCAGCCGCCACACCGAAAACAATCTGAAACCCTAGCCTCCGGAATGGATCCGGACGGGGAATCAGCGGAAAGCTTCCATCACCATCACCTGATCTTGTAGACCTGAATTGAACCATGATAAATTGATAACTGCATAAGCTAACAATGTTCTCTAGCATGAGTTTTTTTTTTCAAACGCACTCGTGCATGAGTGGATCCGTCTGGCGTCCACAACTCGACGAGATTAAAGTAGGCACTCTATACTACTCCCTTCATTTTTTAATATAAGATGTTTTAGATGTTGTACATGTTGTCTACATGCATGCAAAAAGGAGGGAGTACTATATTAAAAAACGGAAGGAGTACTATAGATCAGCGCGGCCTGTATGTTTATGCTCTCTTTTTTGCAGCTATATATGCATCGACTGCATCACAATTCACATTATGCGGTCCTCATCGGTAGCTTCGATCTCTACTTTGCTAGGAAGTACATACACGAAAACGTTGGAAGCTCTAATATAGTGTCTGGCCATATATATATGCAGAAATCATAAATTGGGACCCTGGCTATGTATAGGAGTAGATTCCAACCAAAACGAAGGCATGATATCATATCGTACACTGACTTTTACGTACTCTTACAGGAAGAAGAAAGGCTCCAACTCCTTTTCCGGAAAAGAATCGTGAAACACCAGACCGGCCAATCCACAGAATCCAGGATCCAAAAACGTACTAAACCTGATGCCCAACCCATGCATTTCGAGACGAAGCCTAACGGGCATCACATCGCTCATCTCTGTTATATGCGCTAGTCTCAACGGAACCAACGAACTCCACGCAAGCATCATCATCGTCCACTTGCGCCGCACAAAAAACGCAGAGGAGTCCTCTTTCTTGGGGCCATAGCGTACGAACCGCTTGACACGGTTTCGTCTCCCGCGCATATAGATCGATTTGGCACGGCATGTGGTTTGTGCTAATTAGAGTAAGTTGCCCTGCTGGCTGGAGCGCACCAGCTAGCTTAGCAGCACGACCAGGCAGGCAGCCAGTCGACCACGAGTCATGCATCTAACCTTGTTCCATGGGTGACGGCGAAGCGTGTGTCACACAGGAATGACGCGCTACGCCGACGGCTTTTTGTCGGGCCGTCGGCGTAGACCCCGAACAGTCCAGCCCACAGGAAGCCGTCAACGTAGATCTCTTCTGAGCTATGCCGTTGGCGCGTACATTTTTTTCTCCCGCTGGGACAAGGACTCAAAATTGTTTTTATTCATCAGGGCATCGATCTGATGTATTTATTTCATGGACGTACCACACAATGGTGTTAAAGTTAGTCATGGTGCATCTGATGGAGTGAATGTTTGTATTAACTTGCACAAGGCAAGAGAAGGGTGAAAACCCAAGGTTTGGGCTTAATTGGTTGTGCCTGTCACTGTTCTTCTTGAAGGCGTTGCTTTTGAAGAATTTGACATCAGATGTTGTTTTGGTGGTGGTTGTGCGGCTGTTGCAAGAACTGTAACTCTTTAGCGGGACTTTTTTTTTAATTTCTTCTTCTTATTGTCTTTTGGCTGTGTGCATCTGTAATGGCTTCGGTTATTGCGTTGTTGCAGAGGCTGGGTGCATGTTGTATCTTCTCGATATCAATAAACACTCTTTATCTAAAAAAAAAGAGAAACATATCCATACTATTAATTTATCCCCGCTTTTTCAGGAAATGAATTGTTTTGATGCCACCCACCACAACTTACCCAACCACTAACATTTAGAGAATAGCTAAGATGTACGCCGAGGACGGATTCTTCATTATAAATATGTATCATACACAACCGCACTATCTATGAGTATAAACACATACACTATGATTATGTTTGTCTGGAAATTATTGGCATAGATACAGATAGAACAAGTTTTAGAAATTACATACTGAGATGAATGGATGCATGTAGAATCACTATTGATTCCATTAGGAATTGTAGACATTGGGAAAGAACTAGATAGTGTCTATCGAGCAGGATGTAGTGGCAACGCAAATCCGTGTAATCATGCTCTGGTGCACTGTAATCTTGGCTTTCTTTAGATAGCTTTGGTCGTCGCTGCGGCTCGGACAAGGCTCTCTTTTTGCTTCTTGTGGTGAATTGTGACACCTCTAACAACAGCATCGGACACCCGTTGGACTACGCCATGGTAGTCGAGCCCATATGGGACACCTCTAATGATCTGATGTCCTCATCATCGTCATTTTCTCGCGTGATCCCCCAGAAAAACCCTCGCCTCTCGGGTATCTCCAGCGGCTCAACTTCAGCCTCGGCAAAAAAAATGACATATCTCCCAACCAATTGAATCATATGCACAAGTATATTAAAATGAGCCCAACAAGGGAGGTGCCCAAGAAGAATTTGAAAATGGCGTATTTCTTTTCTCTGTGGAAACGTCACAAGTGTTGTCCAATTCAGCAGCAATAATAACAGGGGCGCTAAACACTGTGCTTACGCTCAAACAATGGTCGCAGTTGGAGTAATCAAAGTAGTGTCTCGTTGAAAAGATAGACTAATGGATCTGCTTCACGGTCCTGCTCTTGTAGACCTGAACTGAATATCTGCAAAAGGTAACGGATACATGACCGCTTGAACTTTTTTTGTGCGTCTGTTTTCTAGTCTTTCGAAAGAACGCACTCATGCATGAGTCGATCCGTCAAAACTTGGAGTACAAGGGTCTTTTCGTTTTTAGAACCAACTAGAATGGAATGGAACGGTTCCATTCCACTGAAATGGAATGTCACGATTCCATTCCGTCCTAGTGTTCGGTTGGAAAAATTGGAATGGAACGGAATGGTTAGCCAAATTTAGGATTAACAATTAAATTAGCACTAATTTAGGATTAGCAATTAAATTAGCACTAATTGGAGTGGACAGTCAGGCAAAATTGGATTGATTCCGGCCGCCGTCCTGGCCTATGCTTTGGCTGCCGTCCTCGTCTCTGCTCTGGCCGCTGGGTGCCATTGGGCCGCCGGCCGCTGGCTGGCCGGTCGCCTCTGGCCGTTGGCAGCCGCGCCGCTGGCCGCGGGGCCGTCGCGCCGATGGCCGGTTGCCTCAGGCCGCTGGCAGCCGCGCCGCAGGGCGCTAGGCCGTCGCGCCGATGGTCGGTTGCCTCTGGCCGCTGGCCGTCGCGCCGAGGGCCGCCGCGCCTCTGCCTGGCTCGGCCGGTTTCCCGCCTCCTGCTGTCCGCCGCCGCCTCGGCCGGCGCCGCCGCGCCTGCTCGCCGTCTCGGCCGCCACCGTCGCTCGCGAGCGTGCCTGCCGATTCGGTCCGAGCCGTTCCACTCGAGGTGAGAGAGAGAGGGATTAGCACGGACGGATGAGGGCCGACGGCGAGCGGAGGAGAGGGACGGAGGAGGGCCGTCGCGCCTCAGGCCGGCCGCTGGCCGTTGCTCCTCCGGCCGCCGGCCGACGCGCGGCTGGCCGTCGCGCCTCTGCTGGCCGCCGCCTCCGCCTGCTGGCCGTGGCCGTCGCGCCTCTGCGGGTCGCCGCGGGGAACAGCCTCCTGCTGGCCGCCGCCACATCGGCCGGCGCCGCCGCGCCTGCTCGCCGGCTCGGCCGGTTCCCCGCCGTCGCCTCTGCTCCACCGGTGCGGCCGCCCCTCGCTCCGCCGATTTGCTCCAGAGAGTGGTTAGCGAGGGAGAGAGAGGGGTTAGGGAGAGAGAGCAGCCCGTTCCACTCGGTCCGGCCGATTTGGCCGGACGAGTGCGTTCCGGATCTACACAGAATATTCGTTTTTGGGGAACGACCCGGTTCCATTCCTTGGTACAACCGAACACGAGAATCGTCGATTGGAATGGAACGGTGCCACTCCGTTCCAGTTGGTTCCGAAAACGAACAGACCCCAAGAGAACGGCGCGGCGTGTTTGTCTATGCTCTTCCTTCTGTAGCTATGCATCGACTGCATCATTACGCGGTCCCATTAATAGGTAGCTCGGAGAACGAGCCAGTGGCTCGGTGGTAGGGTGTGGCAGTGGCCAGCCTACCCACCCGAGTTTGATCCCTGGATCAGCTCGCGGTGTCTCACCTGCGTGAACAGCGCCCGGGGCGACACTGTTCACGTGAACAGTGCTTCTGGGCCAATTCCACCGTGGTTCAGTCAGAGGTATTGTGGTGTGCCCACCACCGCAGGGGTTTCCCAGTAGGTCTAGGCTCACGAGGCCCAGAAGCTTAGTATAGTCTGGTTAGGTCTAGCTTACGCACAGGTGGCGTGCGTGTGGTGTTGAGTGTGTGTGGAGTGAGTTGTGCGTGAGTTCAGATACTACAGCTGTACTGTAAAAAGACCTGGAATTCTCAAAAAAAAAAAAAAGTAATAGGTAGCTCGATCGGTCTCTCACTTGTTATAAGAAGTGCATACACAAAAACGTAGCTCTAATATAGTGCCTATCACATACTCCGTAGTTATGTATAGAAATTATGATTGGGGGGGCCTGATTGAGTAGGAAACAAGAATGAAACATTAGAAAGGCCAATCTACAGAATCCAAGATCCAATCACATACTGTGCTAAATCCGATGCCAAATCCAATACATTTCGAGTAACGGGCTTCACATCACTCAACCCTGCTAGCGTGTCATTGTGTGTGCCTCAACAGATTACGGAACCAACCAACTCCACGCATCATCATCACCCAGTCCCAAAGGTTGTATCCCGCACCTTATCCTCTCGCTCCCGCGTCGCCTCCCGCGGCGACGCCGGGGCGCCCCCAACTCCGCCGCTAACCGCCCTCCACCTCGCCTGCTCTCGCCGCCGCTGCCGCTGGCGTCTTGCCGCGGTGGCGGCGGGCCGGCCGTTCTCCAGCGAGGGCGGTTCGGGAGGGGCCCTGGTGGCTGGCGGCGCGTCTGTGAGGGCCGGACCCGGCGGGGCGGCGCCGGTCTCTCGCCGGCAAGGAAGGCCGGAGCGGCGGCTCCGGAGCCCGTGGTCCTGCGGGCGGCGGCGGATCCGGTGGCCTCGCGCCCGGATTCGATGGGGGCGACCTCCGTCCTGGCCGCGTGGGCAGCGGGTCGAGGTCGCCGGCGTTGCGGCGGCGCGAGCTTCGGCGCTCGGTCGGCATGGCGTGGTTCCTGCGGCGGCGCGGGACGTGGCCGGGGGTGCGCGTCGGCTGCTGCGTCCGCCATGGCTGGGCACGTGCGGGCCCCATCTGGGCCGCGCGGGCCGGCGCGGCTGTGACGGCGAGGTGGCCGCGTTGGCGTCCACGGCGCTGCGCCCCTGGTTCGGCAGGGGCGTGGCCGGTGAGGAGGATGCCGGGGCTGCGGGTGTGCGTGACGGGATCTTCCTCGGTCGGTGATGGCGGCGGGTGCGGCGGTTGGAGGTGTGTGGAAGCTGGTGGGCTAGTCGGTCTCGTGGTGAGCGGGTGCAAGAACGTCGAGCGAAAGCTCTGCTCCGGCTGTCGTCGGGCAGGCGGCAACGACGCCTTCTGGCGCCGTTTCTCTTCTTGAAGATGCCGTCGAGACGTGGTGCTCGCCTTTCACCCGGACCACTCCGGGGGAAACCCTAGATCTTCTGGGATCGGGCGATGATGGCGCTCTGTGTCATGCTCCCCCTTGGGGGCATCGTTCTTGGAGTGGTGACCGGCTGGAGGGACATGTGGTTGCGGGAGGTGGTGTCGAGGATGGTGTGGCGGCAGCATCTGTGGCTGTCTTTTAGGCCGGGGCGGCGGCCCCGGAGGTTGGTACGATGTCCGTGGTCTGCGAGCAGTTCTCCCTGCGCAGCTTGGGCTGCGGTGGCTGGTTCGTGCGGCGTCGTGGCTCGGTT
Source organism: Poa pratensis (assembly GCA_947311845.1). NCBI lineage: Eukaryota > Viridiplantae > Streptophyta > Magnoliopsida > Poales > Poaceae > Poa > Poa pratensis. Next base: position 5,296,845 of record CAMZMU010000112.1, on the reverse strand, counting down.
GCGAGCGGTGCTATGTCGGGACGGCGGTCCCGGAAGGGGGTGCTGGCGGCGAGGCTGTCGGGGCTGCTGGGGCAGCAGTTGCCTTTTAGGCCGGGGCGGCGGCCCCGGATGCTGGTACGACGGCCGTGGTCTGCGAGCGGCTTACCTGGTGCAGCTTGGGCTGTGGGTGGCCGCGTCGTGCGGCGTCGTGGCCCGGGTGTGGGCGGTGGCATGTCGGGGCGGCGGCCCCGGAAGGTGGTCCAGGTGGTTTCTGCATCATCGAGGGCGTTCCTCCTTGTGTCGTGTGGGCGACAAGGCTGCTCTCGGTGCTGTTCGTCGTTGAGGCTCCCCGGTAGTGGCCGCTTTCATCTACGACGGAGTGTCCCGTACCTGCTCCTCCCATGGCAGTTGCGGTTTCTTCTCTCCGGCAAGGGTGGTTTGCTGGCCGGCTGGCCGTGGAGTGGGTGTTGTGTGGGCTCTGCCCCGTGGTGTTCGCTGTTGTTGGCGTTTGTTGTATGGTTTTCGCCCTTTTTTTCACTAATAAACCGGGCACCTTCTGCTTAATTAATATATGGGGCAATGCTTTTGCCCCACAGTTTCAAAAAAAAAAAAAAATCATCCACTTGAGCCTATAGGTCATAGCGTACGTACTGCATAACACGGTTTCGTCTCCGGCGCATATAGATCGATTTTGCACGGCATGGGGTTTGCGCTAATTTGTAAGTTTCCCTGCTGGCTGGAGCACACCTGCAGCTAGCTAATTATACTATCACTACGGGAAACGCACAATACGCCGATGGCTGGAAGCCGTCGGTGTATGGCCGTCGGCGTAGCGGCCCGTCGGCGTAGCCACTCTGCCGTCGGCGTATCCGTTGCCGTCGGCGTACGTCTCATACGCCGACGGCAATGCCGTCGGCGTATGAATGCAATTTTTTTAATTTTTTTGATTTTTTTGAACTTTTTTTTCTATTTCGAAATTTCTAACTCAGCTACATACTAACTCTCAAATTACACATTTAATCATAGGTCAAAGTACTTACGCTGGTCAAAGTTCCCGTTCGGTCACCCATTCTCAAATTGCTCCAGCCCAAGCACGCTTAACCTTTGAGTTCCTTCATTGTTAGCTTCCAAATGAGAAATGAGAACTTACTGATACTTATATCATATCAATCATGTTAACCCCTGATTTAGGATGTTACACTTTTTCATTGTTTAAATTTAGAAAATTCATTTGAATAAGTAACAATGATTGTAAAATAGTATATATTTTTAATAAATGAAAAAATGAAATTATTTTTACTTTTATTTCCTTTTTACATTTAATATGGAATAATTCATATCTTTAATTCCGTTAATCAAAATTTGAAAAAAAATGTCTATGTCAATTAGAAAAATGAGAGGAATTCAAATATGACATCCATATCATCATTGTTGCCAAAAACAAATTTCAAACTATTTTTATAAATATCATTTTCTATTTTTTAAGTGTAAAAAAATGACTTTTTAATTAAGCAAGTAACAAACATATGTTACAAAATGTCATGTGCACGGTGAAAAAGATTTTATGGATGTCATATTTGGATTCCTCTCATTTTTCTAATCGATTTAGACATTTAATTTGTTAAATTCCGATTTACGGATTTAAAGATATGAATTATTTCATATTAAATGGAAAATAGAAAAAAGTATACGCCGACGGCATTGCCGTCGGCGTATCAAATGTAAAAAATTGAAAAAGTATACGCCGTCGGCGTATCAAATGTGGAAAATTGAAAAAGCATACGCCGACGGCAAAAATCTACGCCGACGGCCAAAATCTATAGGCCGACGGCAATGCCGTCGGCGTAGCTAAAAAAAGAAAAAAAGATCTCGGTTGGCCTGGTCGGGGTCTACGCCGACGGCCCCGACATTTGGCCGTCGGCGTATGTCCTGGCCGTCGGCGTTTTGTGGATTTCCCGTAGTGTATCGCCGATGATAGTATAAGACGGGCCAGGCAGGCAGACAGTGGATGACGAGTCATGCATCTTACGTTGTTCCGACGACGAAGCGTGTGTCGGCCAGGTTCCTGCCTAACCGCGCGTGTCTTCTTCCATTCCCGCTAGGACAACAAGGTTTTGATTTCTTATTTGTGCTATAAGCATGGGCAGACAGTATTGAGTATAAATGTATACTAGCGAATCCGTTGGTTCAAAGCTCAAATCGCTGTAAGAATTCGTAGCTAATTCAGTTTTACTGCTTCTTCATTCTTGGTTCGAGCACACACATGCAGGTACGCTCCATCTCCACGGCGCAACACACAAGTGACGAGTGGAGGAAGATAGGCTCTCCGTTCGTCTCCAGCCGCACAAGTGTTTGCGGCTTCTTCCACGTGTTCTAGTATAATTCATAGGTTGGTACCAAATTCCGCAATGAGCTTACCAGTCAGTCGTCGCATCATTCCCGAAGCCTCCCATTTCCATTTAGATACACTACAAATACACCTAGACACAGAGGTCGCGGAAAATATATGAGTTTGGAAGGCTGAATAGATAGCCGGCAGATCTAAGGATCTAAGGAAGTCTTTATTTGCTCTCCTTTGTTTTAGAATACAGGGTTCTTCAACATATTCTGCTTGGTGATAAAATTGACACCTTCTTTTTTTCTTTGATTTGTGGTGAAAGAGCTAGCATACAACTGGGTCTTCCGTATATAATGGACCATATAACCGGTTACGGGGAAAGGAGAGACATGAGTTCAAGCTACTAACAAAGTAGCTCAAGACTGTTAAATATCAGCCAGTGAGAGTAGCCTCTAGCCAATTATTAATGTGTACAGTTTTATGACTGTAATAATGTGGAGCTTGCATGTAGAGATTAATAAATATAAGTGGAGATGATATGGACAATTGATTGGCTAAGAGAGTAAATAATGTGAATAACTTGCATGTTGAGATTGACAATCATTGATGCATGTTTGTGTGAGCAAATAGCACAAAAACCACAATTGTTGGGTTATCTTTTTACAAAATCATATCGAGAAAAAATTATCATATAACCATAACTCTAAGTTAAGTTATTTCTCAACCTAAATCACACGGTTTAGGTTGTTTCAAGGCGTTTTTGACACGGCTGGTCCTCTAGTCAGATAACACGTGGCTTATTCAATTAAAAACAATAATTTAAAAATCTAAAAAATCTAGTAATTCAATCTACCATACCCGCTAGGACAAGGTTTTGATTCCTTATTGGTGCTATATGCATAACTGTATATATACTAGCAAATCCGTTGGTTCAAAGCTCAGATCGCTGTAAGATTACGTAGCTAATTCAGTTTTACTGTTTCTTCATTCTTGGTTCGAGCACACACATGCAGGTACGCTCCATCTCCACGGCGCAACACACAAGTGACGAGTGGAGGAAGATAGGCTCTCCGTTCGTCTCCAGCCGCACAAGTGTTTGCGGCTTCTTCCACGTGTTCTAGTATAATTCATAGGTTGGTACCAAATTCCGCAATGAGCTTACCAGTCAGTCGTCGCATCATTCCCGAAGCCTCCCATTTCCATTTAGATACACTACAAATACACCTAGACACAGAGGTCGCGGAAAATATATGAGTTTGGAAGGCTGAATAGATAGACGGCAGATCTAAGGATCTAAGGAAGTCTTTATTTTCACTCCTTTGTTTTAGGCCACATGGTTCTTCAACATATTCTCCTTGGTGATAAAATTAACACCTTTTTTTTCTTTGATTTGTAGTGAAAGAGCTACCATACAACTTGCTCTACTATTTATCATGGACCATGTGACCGACTACGGGGAAAGGAGAGACATGAGTAACAAAGTAGCTCGGGACTGCTAAATGTTAGCCAATGAGAGTAGCCTCTAGCCAATTATTAATGTGTACAATTTTATGGATGTACAGTAATAATGTGGAGATTGCATGTAGAGATTAATAAATATTAGTGGCTATGACATGGAGAATTGATTGGCTAAGAGAGAGAGGATCATGTGAATAACATGCATGTTGAGATACACAATCATTGATGCATGTTAGTGTGAGCAAATAGCAAAAAACCACAACTATTGGGTTATCGTTTTACAAAATCATAATTGAGAAAAAATTATCATATAACCACAACTTTGAGGTAAGTTATTTCTCAACCTAAATCACGTGGATTAGGTTGTTTGACGACGTTTTTGACACACCTAGTCCTCCGGTCACAAAACATGTCGCTTGTTCAATTTGAAATCATAATTTAAAAAATCTAAGAAATCCAATAATTCAATCTACCAGACCTAAGTAAACTACAAAATGAGTAAATTAGATAATCCAAACAAATTTCAGTAATTCAAAACTGGTTGCCGTTAATATATTTTTGGCACAATTTTATTCAAAATTTAAGTTTCAAAAATCTAAAAAGAAATACATTCGTCCAATACAAGTCATGGACAGGTTTCCACGGGAAAAAAGTGTCCCCATCTTGCACACCAAGAGGGAAGTGCAACTTTAATTTAGGAGGGAATTCCTCTTTTTACTCTCTAGTTATGCAACTTTTGACACGGTTTCGTCTCCTGCGCATATGGATCGATTTGGCACAGCATGGCACAGGGTTTGTGCTAATTATTAGATTAGTTGTCGTGTTTGCTAGAGCGCACCAGCTAGCTGCACGACGATAGTATAAGACGGGTCAGGCATGCAGCCGGTCGATGACGAGTCATACATCTTACATTGTTCCGTGTGTGATGGTGAAGCGTGTGTCGGCCAGGTTGCAGCCTAACGCCGCATTCCAATTATTTCCTGCTACATCAAGGTTTTTTTTAGCAAGACAAGGTTTTGATTCCTTATTCGTGCTATAAGAATGAGGGTATATATGAATGTATATGAGTTAAGAATCAAGAGAAAATATCACAAAACCAAGACATCATAATCATAAAACCACAACTTTGAGCCTAACCAATTTTCTTCTTGTTTACAATTAATTTCATGATATGGTCTCTGGTGGAAAATTCGACCTAAATATTTGAATTCAGGAAACACTTAGCCTGACCTCCGTGGTACAGTGGCTTGAACGGTATCAGCCAGAGTATCAAAAAGCTACTATTCGCAGAAGAAAAAAGAAAAGGTACCGCCGACCCCTTTGTGTTAAAGGATTTTCAAATGAACTTTGTAGGTTTTGTGTTGATAAAGGCCAAACTGGATGCATGACATGAACGAGGTTACATATGCAGCAATGTTTGAAATCGTGTTTTTTCACGATTTCCAAGCAAGATCTGAGATATATCTAGGGCAGCTATCACGGAAGCAATTTCCAAATCACAAAAAACAAAAGACAGGCGCGCTAAACATCGTGCTTATACTCAAACAATGGTCGCAACTGAAGTAGTCAAAATAGTGTCATTGCAAAATAGAGTAATCGATCTGCTGCATGGTCGTGTAGACCTGAATTGAACCATAATATATAAATCGATAACTGGAAAACCTAACGATTACATATGGCCGCTTGGAGTTCTTTCGTGTGTTGGTTCTCTAATCTTTCGAAGAACGCATCCATATCCGCCAAAACCCGGCGACAACAAGTACGTAGGCCTGTATGTATGTCTATGCGTTTCGATCTTACTGCAGCTATGCATGGATTACATCATTAATTCATTATGCGGTCCTAATAGGTAGGTAGCTTCGTCGATCGATCTCTAGTTTTCTAACATACACAAAAACGTAGGAAGCTCCCATTATAGTGTCTGGCATATATGCAGAAATCATAAATGGGGACCCTAGCTAAATTAATTATAGGAGTAGAGCCCAAAGCAAAGGCATAGTACACCGACTTTTACTCTTACAGGAAGAAAGGTTCAAACTCCTTTTGATGAAAACAAGAGTGAAGCACCAGACCGGCCAATCCGTAAAATCCAAGATCCAGTCTGATACCAAGTCCTTCATTCATTTCGAGACGAGCCTAGCTAAGGGGCATGCATGATCACATCACTCAATTCGGCTGCCCTAACTAGTATTTCCAAATTAGTTAACTTCCATTGTCCACACGTAGATGTATTTAGATATGTTACTGGTACATTCATCTTTGGACAAATAGAAATCATCTAATTTAGAACGGAGAGAATACGTGACGCTAGCTAACTGTAACCATTTCAACGTAACCAACGAACTCCACGCACGCATCATCATCATCCACTTGCGCCACACAACACAGAGGAGTCCTCTTTCTTGGGGCCATATCGTACAAACCGCTTGACACGGTTTCGTCTCCCACACATATAGATCGACTTGGCACGGCACGGTGTTCGTGCTAATTAAGGCATTGTTTAATTTTAATGTATTTTAGGGGATTATCCTAAATCTCAGAAAATTCTCACTATTTGTTTACTTCCAGTGTATTTTAAGAGATTAGAGGGATAACCCCTAGATATGCCCCACCAACCATGTCAGTTTTGACTAAAATAAAAACTCTAGTGCACGCTAGTGTATTGTAGGGGAACAATATTTGTGGGAATTGAGTGTTCACCAAAACTCTTCCCATCCCCACTCCTCCCACCCCTTGGAAAACCCTTGTACTAAACAAGGCCTAAGTAAGTTGCCCTGCTGGCTGAACTAGCTTAGCAGCACAACGATATTAGTATAAGACGGGCCAGGCCAGTCGACGACGAGTCATGCATCTTACTCCACTTCTTACCTGATCTATGCGTGACGGCTAAGCGTGTGTCGGCTGGGTTCCTTCCTAACCGCGCGGGTCTTCTTCCATTCCCGCTAGGACAAGGTTTTGATTTCTTATTTTGTGCTATAAGCATGGGCAGACAGTATTTATAACTGTACAAATCTGATGGTTCAAACTCAAATCGCATTAAGATTTCGTAGCTACTAATTCTGTTTTACTGTTTCTTAATTCTTGGTTCGAGCACACATGCATGCAGGGCCCACTAGTCTTGTCTGTGTGGAAGCAGGGGCTGCTCTCGTCCCGATACATTTCCATTCGGCGCAACATAAGTGACGAGTTGAAGAAGAGGAGTCGCATCGGCTTTCCGGTCGATCGTCTCCAGCCCCACAACTGTGGTGGATTCTTCGACGTGTTATAGTATAAACCATACGTGGGTATCAAATTCGACGACGAGCTTACCAATCAGTCGGTCTAGCATCGTTCCCGAATCCTCCCATTTCAATTTAGTAGATACGCTGAAAATACTCTAGAAGCAGATATCGCGGAAAATGTGAGTTTAGAAGGCTGAATAGATAGACGACAGATCTAAGGATCTAAGGAAGTCTTTATTTTCACTCCTTTTGTTTTAGGCTACAGGGTTCTTCAACATATTCTCCATGATGATAAAATTAACACCTGCTCTTTTTCTTTGATTTGTAGTGAAAGAGCTATCATACAACTGGCTCTTCTATTTATAATGGAAATGTAAACGATTACGGGGAAAGGAGAGACATGAGTTCAAGCAACTAACTAAGTAGTTGAGGACTGTTAAATGTTAGCCAGAGTGAAAGGTACCAGAGGTCACGAAGTTGCGTGAAAAGTAAGGATTGGTCACCAAGTTGAAAAACCTCAAAACGAGGTCACGAAGTTGTGGAGTAGTCAATTTTTGGTCATTCCGTCACGGTGGGCGTCAAGTTGCTGACGTGGCAGTGTGTTTTTTACAAAAAACACCTTGAACTTTTATATATTCTAATTGTTAGGTCCTTCTCCATATTTATTTTCGAGTGAAACGCACCAGAGGTCACGAAGTTGCGCAAAAATTAAGGATTGGTCACCAACTTGAAAAGGCTCAAAACTGGGTCACGAAGTTGTGAGTTAGCCAATCTTTGGTCACTCCGTCACGATGGACGTTAAGTCGCTGACGTGGCGGACTGTTTTTTACAAATATCCCCTTAGAATTTTGTTTCTTCTAATAGCTAGGTCGGCGAGCCGTGCGTGGACGCCGACGCCGCTGCCGGACGCCGGATGTAATGCACAGAAGAGATGAACTGCTCCACGCGCCGCACCAGTTTATTTGGAGTATTTGTAAGAAGAAAAAAAATCGAAAAAGGACCTAATAATTGGAAGAAACAAAATTCTAAGGGGATATTTATAAAAAAACAGTCCGCCACGTCAGCGACTTAACGTCCGTCGTGACGGAGTGACCAAAGATTGGCTAACTCACAACTTCGTGCCCGGTTTTGAGCTTTTTCAAGTTGGTGACCAATACTTAATTTTTGCGCAACTTCGTGACCTCTGTTGCGTTTCACGAAAATAAATATGGAGAAGGACCTAACAATTAGAATATATAAAAGTTCAAGGTGTTTTTTGTAAAAAAACACACTGCCACGTCAGCAACTTGACGCCCACCGTGACGGAATGACCAAAAATTGACTACTCCACAACTTCGTGACCTCGTTTTGAGGTTTTTCAACTTGGTGACCAATCCTTACTTTTCGCGCAACTTCGTGACCTCTGGTGCCTTTCACTCTTGTAACAATGTGGAGCTTGATTCCTTATTTGTGCTATAAGCATGGGCAGACCGTATGTATAACTGTATACTAGCAAATCCCATGGTTCAAAGCTCCAATCGCTGTAAGATTTCGTAGCTAGTTCAGTTTGATTGTTTCTTAATCCTTGATTCGAGCACACACACATGCAAGGCACACTACTCTGGAAGGGCTGCTCTCGTCAAGAAAGCTCGTTACATCTCCATTTGGCGCAACACACAAGTGAAGAGTCAAAGAAGAGGAGTCGCATCGGCTCTCCGTTCGATCGTCTCCAGCCGCACAACCGTTGTGTATTCTTCGACGTGTTATAGTGTAATCCATATGTAGGTAGCCAGTTCCACAACGAGCTTACCAGTCAGTCAATCTCGCATCATTCCTGAAGGCTCCCATTTCCATTTAGATACGCTGAAAATACTCCTAGACACAGAGGTCACGGAAAACACGAGTTTGGAAGGCTGCATAGATAGACGGCAGATCTAAGGATCTAATGAAGTCTTTATTTTCACTCATTTCTCTTAGGCTACAGGGTTCTTCAACATATTCTCCTTGGTGATAAAATTAACACCTGCCCTTTTTCTTTGATTTGTAGTGAAAGAGCTAGCATACAACTGGCTCTTCTATTTATAATGGACCACGTAACTGAATATGGGAAAAGGAGCGACACGAGTTCAAACTACTAACAAAGTAGGTGAGGACAGTTAAAATGTCATGAGAGTAGCCTCTAGCTAATTATTAATGTGTACAATTTTATGGTTGTAATAATGTGGAGCTTTGCATGTAGAGATTAATAAATATTAGTGGAGATGGAATGGATAAAAAAATTATTTTGAAACTATGGCATGGACAATTGATTAGCTAAGAGAGTGGATGATGTGAATAACTTGTATGTTGAGATAGACAATCATTGATGCATGTTAGTGTGAACAAATAGCACAAAATCACAACTATTGGGTTATCGTTTTACAGAATCATAATCGAGAAAAAATACCATATAACTACAACTCTGAGGTAAGTTATTTCTCAACCTAAATCACCCAGTTTAGGTTGTTTGACGGCGTTTTTGACACGCCTGGTTCTCTAGTCAAACAACACGTGGCTTGTTCAATTAAAAACCATAATTTTAAAACCTAAAAAAATCCAGTAATTCAATCTGCCATACCTGAGTAAACTAGAAAATCATGATTAAATTAGAAAATCCAAACAAATTCCAGTAATTCAAAACTTGTTGCGGTTAACATAATTTTTGGCACAATTTTACTCAGAATTTATGTTTGAAAAATCTGAAAATAAATACATTCGTTCAATACAAGTCGTGGACTGGTTTCCGCGGGGAAAAAAGTGTACCGATCTTGCTCTCTACCACATGTGTCATCTGTCTGGTGGGTCCCAAATGTCAGATATGATTCAAAGAGCCTAAAAATTGAGAATTGGTCAATTGTGGTTTTGTGATACTTGCTTCTTAATCAACCTAGCAAGTGGGCTATGCGTTGTTTGCGGAAGAACTTAAAGTACGCACGTAGACATGAAGCTCACTGTCAGCTAAAGTCATTGGTCTGCAACTATGCATATCAGTAATTAAACGAGGAAGCCGTTTTGGCTCCCGGGAGCACATGCTCCCGGTATGTTCAAAAAAATAGAACAAATTGAAAACTTTTCAAAAAAATCCGAAAAAATTCATGCACGTACCTGACGATGTCACGCACGACCGTGTCAAATTTCGCACCGAAACGACAGTGTCAGAAATTTATCATTTTTGCACAGGGCGCATACGATGTCGTTTCGGTGCGAAATTTGACACGGTCGTGCGTGACATCGTCAGGTACGTGCATGAATTTTTTCGGATTTTTTTGAAAAGTTTTCAATTTGTTCTATTTTTTTGAACATACCGGGAGCATGTGCTCCCGGGAGCTAAATTGAATTTCCGGTAATTAAACATGCTAATTAAGTAAACTCCCATACTCTAAAGACTAGACTAAAAGGTGTGTTCTCTTCTAACCAAAAGACTTAAGAGTGTGTTCGTTTTAACCATGTGGTTGAACTTTGTACGCTTACCTTGAAAATGGTTGACACACACATGTACCCGAAACCGATGTCACGCAACTAATCCAAAATAAGACATCTTTCGTGCTGCTTTCTCCTATAGCTTACGCACATCAAGGGGGAAGTGCAACTTTAATTTTGGAGGGAATTCCTCTTTTTACTCTCTTGTTATGCAACTTTTGACACGATTTCATCTCCCACGCATATGGATTGATTTGGCACGACACGACACGAGGTTTTGTGCTAATTAGTTAGTAAGTTCTCGCGTTGGCTAGAGTGCACCAGCGGTTCAGGCAGGCAGTCGGTCAACGAGTCATACGTCTTACATTGTTCCGTGCGTGATGGTGAAGCGTGTGTCAGCCAGGTTGCCGCCAAACGGCGCATTCCTATTATTTCCCACTAGGTCAAGGTTTTTTAGCAAGACAAGCTTTTGATTCCTTATTCGTGCTATAAGAATGAGGTATGTATTATGTATATGAGTTAAGAATCAAGAGCAAATATCACAAAACCAAGACATCATCATCATCAACATAAACGTGGTATAAGATGGGCGAGGCAGGCAGGCAACCAGAGCCAGTCGACGACGAGTCATGCATCTTCCCTCAATGTCAGCTAAAGTCATTGGTCTGCAACCTGTATGCATATCAATAATTAAACCTGCTAAGTAAGTAAACTCCCATACTCTAAAGACTAAAAGGCGTGTTCGTGTTAACCGTGTGGTTGAATTTTGTACGCTTACCTTGAAAGTGGTTGATACACATATGTACCGGAAACCGATGTCACGCAACTAATCCAAAATAAGACATCTTTCGTGCTGCTTTCTCCTATAGCTTACGCACACCAAAAGGAAAGTGCAACTTTAATTTAGGAGGGAATTCCTCTTTTTACTCTCTAGTTATGCAACTTTTGACACGGTTTCATCTCCCGCACATGTGGATCGATTTGGCACGGGGTTTGTGCTAATTAGTAGGTAAGTTGTTGTGTTGGCTAGAGCGCACCAGCTAGCTGCACGGCGATAGAATAAGATGGGCCAGGCAGACAAGCGGTCGATGACGAGTCATACATCTTACAATGTTCCGTGTGTGATGGTGAAGCGTGTGTCGGCCAGGTTGCTGCCTAACGGCGCATTCCTATTATTTCCCGCTAGGTCGAGGTTTTCTTTTAGCAATACAAGGTTTTGATTCCTTATGTGGGCTATAAGAATGACGGTATATATGGATCCATATGAGTTAAGAATCAAGAGCAAAACACATCATCATCATAAAACTACAACTTTAGTTACTTCACAAGACCTAAATCTCGTTGTTTAATTAGCTATGTTGTTTGACAGTGTTTTTGGCACACCAGGCACACTAGTCAGACAACACGTGGCATAGCGGCTTGTTCAATTAAACTTCATGATTTAAATATATATAAAGGAATTATAGCTGTGATTTAAACTACCTTGCATGAGTAAACAAGAAGACTGTGAGCTCCTGACATGCCGTTTAAAAGTTTCTTCAGTTAATACAATCTTTGGCACAATTTCGCTACAAATTTAGGACTTTAAAAATCTGGAAAAAAATAAAGTAGCTCAATACAAGTTGGGCCCGGTTTGCCGGAAATAAAGTGGAGCCTCTCGGCCACTTGTGACATCTGTCCGTGAGCCCCGAATGCTGTCAAAGAGCCTAACCAATAATTAGACCTGATAATGTAGAGTAACCTTCCTAGTAATTGTGGTTTTGTGATAAAACAATTATTGGGTTGTGGTTTTGACTGTTGTGCAACTCTAACCCTAATATTCGTGATACTTGCTCGTTAATCAACCTAGGTGGGTTCTGCATGCTTCGCGGAAGAACGTACATACGTAAGAGCATCACTAGCAGAGCCCTTAAAAGTCCAACCCTTAAAAGGGGAATAAGGGTCGAGAAATGGCAGTTTTAAGGGTTGGAAACAGAGGGCGTAGATCAGTACCCTCAAATCCAACCCTTAAAACAGAATATTCCGTTATAAGGGCTTGGTTTGAGGGCACTGCTAGATGCCACAACCCAACCCTTAAAACAGACATGTATGTTTCATCAAAAATTTCATAGAATAATAATAGTTTGAACAAAACAATAATCATTCTAGTTATTATTACAACACCAAATAGTAGTTTCAAACACATAATAATCATTCAAATTATTACAACAAGGGTTTTTTGAAATTACAAGAATTGTTCGAATCAAATAGGACATGGAAAAGTAAAACAATGGTAGATCATTGGCGTTGGCGACGACGCCCATCTAGCTGCCAATGGTGCTCGATAAGATCCTTCTGCAGCTGGCAATGAGTGTTGACACTCTCAATATCTCGATGTGTTTGGAGAAAAGCTTCTACGCGATTTGGGTTTCTTTCCGGTTGCACTCGGGTTCCAACATTGTCATAGAAACAAGGCAAATTCAAACCCCTCTCATCCTCAAGGATCATGTTGTGTAGAATCACACAACATTTCATAATGTTCTTTAGGGTTTTCTTGTCCCAAAAACGAGCTGGACCCCGAACTATGGCAAACCTTGCTTGCAATACACCAAAACCTTGCTTACAATATACAAAATATAGTTAGTTTGATTTTCTACAAATTAAAACAAGCAAAGAAAAGGGGAAAGAAAACATACCGTAGTTGCACGGAGCGGCGTCGTCGTCGAGGGAGCCGGTCGAGGGAGCGAATCGCGGCGGCGTCGAGGGAGCTGCGGCCGGGCTGGAGGCGGAGGCGGCGGCTGCGGGCGTCGAGGGAGCCGCGGGCGACCAAATCGCGACGGCGGCGTCCAGGGAGATGCGGGCGAGCTGGGCAAGAGGGCGGCGACGGCTAGAGCCGGGGCGAGGTGGCGGCGCGGCGGCGACGGCTGGATCCGGCCGATGGAGGGCCGGAGGAGCTCGCGCGAGGCCGGGGGCGACCAAATCGCGGTGGCCGGCGACTGGCGCGGGCGCGGGACGGCACGGGCACGGCGCGGCGCGCCGGACTGCCGCTGGCGCGAGGTTGGGCCGGGGAGGGGCGGGCGACGCGAGTGGAGGGGCGGCGGGGGCCGGCCGGAGGCGGAGGCGGCGGCGACGGCGGGCGCGGTCGGTGACGACGAAGCGGAAGCTTCAGCCCGCGCGTCCTGGACGGCCGAGTAGGGTCGCCTCCAGTTTTCCCCTCCAACCCTCACCTGTACAGGTTCGTAAACGAAAATAGGGGTCAACCCTCAAACTTTTTTACAGTTTTAAGGATTTAAGGGTTCTGCTAGTTCGTTTTTTCCCTCCCGAACCCGTAAAAAAGGTTATTTTTAAGGGTTGGCCCTTTTAAGGGCTCTGCTAGTGATGCTCTAAGCCAACTAGCCAACTAGCCGTATGGAGTTCACTGTCAGCTAAAGTCATTGATTTGCAACTGGTATGCACAACATTAATTAAACATGCCAATTAATTAACCAAACTCCCGTACTCTAAAGACTAAAAAGGCGTGTTATCTGTCAACTAAAAAGAGGGTGTTCGTGTTAACCGTGTGGTTGAATTCTCTAGGCTTCGCTTGAAAATGGTTGACACACACATGTACCAGAAAACCTATGTCAGGCAACTAACCCAAAATAAGACATGGTTTCGTGCTGCTTTCTCCCATAGCTCACGCACACAAAGAGCAACTCTAATCTTGAATGTAGAGGGTAGACTACCCTTGTACCGGCAGTACTAATCCTCCTCTAGTTTTCGACGCGGCGAACAGCGCCTGTTTTTGAAACAAAGAAAACAATGAGATTGGCGAGTCTTGGAGCCTATCTCATGGTTTAGCTATGTTGTTTGATAGTGTTTTTGGCACATCAGGCCCACTGTTAGACAACACGTGGCATAGCATCTTGTTCAATTAAAAATCATAATTTAAAAATATATAAAGAAATTCCAGTGATTTAAACTACCTTGCAGGAGTAAACAAGAAGACTGTGAGCTCTTGACATGCCGTTTAAAAGTTTCTTCAGTTAGGAGTATAATTTTTGGCACAATTTCGCTACAAATTTAGGACTTTTAAAACTCTGGAAAAAAATACAGTAGCTCAATACAAGTTGGGCGCGGTTTGCCCGAAATAAAGTGGAGCCGCTCTGCCACGTGCCACCGTCTGTCCGTGGGTCCCGAATGCTGTCAAAGAGCCTAACCAATAATTAGACCTGATTATGTAAAGTAACCTACCTAGTAATTATGGTTTTGTGATAAAACAATTCTTGGGTTGTGGTTTTGACTTTTGTGCAACACCAACCCAACTGTTCGTGATGCTGGTTGTTAATCAACCTAGGTGGGTTCTGCATGCTTTGCAGAAGAACTCGTACGTACCTAAGCCAACTAGCCATATGGAGTTCACTGTCAGCTAAAGTCATTATTTTGCAACTGGTAAACATAGTAATATTGCTTAAACATGTTAATGATTAATTAATCTCCCATACTCTAAAGAGTAAAATGCGTGTTATCTTTCAACTATAAGAGAGTGTTCGTGTTAACCGTGTGGTTGAATTTCCTACGCTTCCCTCGAAAAATGGTTGACACTTACATGTACCAGAAAACCGATGTCACGCAACTAATCCAAAATAAGACATCGTTTCGTCCTGCTTTCTCCTTAGCTTACGCACACAGAGAGGGAATTGCACCTTTAAGACTAACCTTGTACCGGCAGTACTAATCCTCCTCTAGTTTTCTACGCGCGCGGCGAACAGCGCCTGTTTTTTGAAACAAAGAAAACAATGGAGTTTGGCGAGTCTCATTCGTCGTAATTTCCTGCAGACAAAGGGGATCGATACAACGAAAAATACAATACTCCTCGCTGGGTCAGACGAGGCGCTCCGGATTCGCTGACTTCCGGTCCTCGTCTCGATCTCTCTTGGTTTCCTCCCGGCGGTGGTGTAGTCTTCAGCGTGCGTGCAGGCACGTGCACACCCTGCAGCTACAGTACGCGTATATACGAATAAAAACCAGCCCGTCAAAATAAAATTACAGGATAAATACTACTAGCTCCCTCCGACCGAAAATGATTAACATGATTTATCTAGATGTATTTTAATATGTAGATATATCCGTATTTTGATAAATATGTGTCGATCATTTTCAAACGGAGGGAGTAGTCTGTTGAGCAAACGGTGGCATGCAATGTACGTGCCCGCCATTGCCATGCACGATCGATACGTCGATGCCGACGCAGCTAGCCTTTTATGCAGCTAGCCTTTACGAGGAGACACGCCGGCCGTGACAATGAGAGCGTGTGTAGTTAGTGCTGCTCGATCAGGTGCTACCTTTTACTACACCCTAGCTGCACGTTTCTCACCTATGCACAATAATGTCCATTCTACCAAGATTTGTGCTTACATCTCATAGCGAAACCCGTCCATTTTGCACATTTCTCATCTTGAAGCCCTGGCATTCTGCAAGGAGACACACCCCCGGTTTGGCGGATTATCGTGTTTTGTATATAAGGTGCGCGGTTCGATGCATTTCATGTCTTCATGATCAATCAAAAAATAGATTACCTCATTTCATGAAATAAATACGATTGCTATTATTGACCCTTTTTTTCCAAAAGGGGCAGTTCCAGACTCTGCATCAAAGTGATGCATACGGCCGCTTTATTAATTTATTATAGAGTTCGAAACTAGTCTGTTACAACTCACGAATCACAAATGGTCGATACATTCAAGAGACACTTGGTGGAAAACATTATTTACAATTCAAGAGGCACTCTCCGGTTCGTACAAATACAAGATACGGTAAGAACTATGGTGGAGGGGATCTCCCAATCCTATGGTGGCTTAGAAGCTCAAACACTTGGAAAGGAGCAAAGCTCTTGTATAACCCTAGGAAATGGGTTTACCACCTCTTATTCACGGTCTCTACCTCCAGGTCATTACGGAAGCTCACTTAGAAACAAATGTTGTAATGGAACTCAACACAAGCCAATATTTTGCTCAGTGTCTATACTCAGGATTCATCTTCTAAACATAAACTCAGTAGTTCCTAAATCTAGCTCCATACTTGCGCAAATGTGTCTTGGTCTTCGCCGATGATACTTTTATATACAGCGCTACTCCGTCAGATCATCTTAAGCATTTTAAGCTGGTGTTTGACACCTTGAAACCAACATCAGCTAAAGTTGAATAAATCTAAATGTTCTTTTGCTCAAAACCAGTTGGCCTATTTGGGATACATCATTGGTGAACATGGGGTGTCTATAGATGCAAAGAAGTTGGCTCCTATCCGGAAATGGCCTTGCCCCTTCCTACTAGGGACTACTTAAGATGAATTGGTTCGTGTCGCCAGATCGACCGACCCATTTGCGGTCATCGGGTTGATTGGGGGCTACTCCGGTATATTGCTCAGTGTTTGTCGTCAAGAGTGATCTTCTCAGCATTCATCTTCATAGTCAATCATCATCTTGGCATCCATGAACATCACATTCCTTGAACGTAATAATACTAACTATGGAAGGACTAGGTAGTGGCAAATTCTGATGAAGATTATGTTAGTCAATATAATCAGATGTTGCTTCTACTAGGCATTAGCTCTTGTAATTGGTCATGCTTGAGTTGATGTGCAATATTAAGCATATCACTAGGGATGTTCACATCGGATGGTCCCCAAAGAGCCCTTGTTAGCCAATTAACAAACATTGGTGTGCATGGTGCAACTTTTTGTTGAGTAGTAAACGACGTAAGGAGAGCAAAATGACAATCACATAATTAAGAGATGGTGAATTGTCTCCTATTTGTTAGAAATTGTGAACTTGTTTGCCAATTCATCTTAGATAAATTCCCAAAAGTTAAAATAACTCACAACATACGCTCGACATACTATTTTAACTTTAAGTGAAACAAATATAGGCTAGATATGCTCATTAAGACAACGAATATTGACCTAGTGAGATCCTTAGGCATGGAGCTAGCTAATTATTGGCCCAACTTGCAAATATCCTACCTAAAAACATCTTTGTCATGCATGAGACAGATTGTGGCTGCTGACTTCTACTCTATATGAATGAAGATTTATATAACAGTTGACTGGTACATGCATTTTGTAAGACGGAGAACGAGTTTTTGTACTTCTTGTTGATCCTTCGTTGTATGGTTTGACTCATCGCACTAGATTACTCAAATATACTCTATATGAATGAAGATTTATATAACAGTTGACTGGTACATGCATTTTGTAAGACGGAAAACGAGTTTTTGTACTCCTTGTTGATTCTTCGTTGTATGGTTTGACTCATCGCACTGGATTACTCGCATATACTCTATATGAATGAAGATTTATATAACAATCGACTCTTACATGCATTTTGTAAGACGGAGAACGAGTTGTGTTGATCCTTCGTTGTATGGTTTGACTCATCGCACTAGATTACTTGCATAATACTTTAAAACAAACATGTAATGATATCAAATATTTGTCACACAACACACGCATATGTTTGACTTTTGAAACATCAATTAGGGCGTGTGCTCATGAAAACTTGATTGCACCCTCCGTTGCATAATATAAGATGTTTTAGGGATTACAAAATAGATTACATAAAGAGCAAAATGTGTGAACCTACACAACAAAATACGTCTATATATATCCATATATGTACGCATTAAGAAAAGATAACAATATTTGTATTTAGAAATGGATGGAGTAGTTAAGAAAGTAACAATTAGCTCATTCTAACAGAGGTGTTTTAGTCACACGTATCTAGACGTGTTTTAGTGTGTAGGTTAACTCATTTTAATCCGTATGTAGTCCACGTTGAAATATCTAAAACATCTCATAATTTAGAATGAGGGATTAAATAAGAACAAATACAAATATTTCAACAACAATGCCAGTACTTAAATGCATAGGATTTAATCGAGGAAATAAATATTTTCAATAAGTAGAGGGTATATCCCTCTTCCAAATAGGCAGCGGTATATTCTTTCTGCTCGGCTACAATCGGGAGGACATTTATCATCGTGATGTAGACGAATCTTACTTGGTGATCGAGACGAATCAATCTCACTACTGGAGTCACACAATTAATTCATGGAAGCCGAAAGGGAAGGCAGTATATCCCCGTTGAGATCAGGGCACTTCATGCCCTCACATTAAGCGACGTGCTATCCAAAGATTCAACGCCAAGGTTCATCGAACCTAGACACATTTGAACCTAGACGCATTTTACCACGTCCAAACCACGTCCAGGTCCATTCAAAAACAGGAAGAAAAATCCAGCGCCGGTTACCTTTGAGCCTTTGACAAGGCAAGCCAGCTTTTAATTTCTACGGCTCCGGCCGGGAGGAGAAAAGTGAAGCTGGTCGTATACATCGGAAAGCGTGCATAAGCCGTTGTTTTTTACTGCCAAAGGTATCATCTGATTCAGCAGCGGCCAACAGGACAGGAGTATCTAAGCAGAATCGAATCGTTTCGTGGCAGCCAAGTCGGGATGGGTACGTAGCTAGTAGATCCAACGCTCAAGTTGCAAAAGGACCAATCTCAATGTTCGTACGTGGCTCAAGGACAGACTGCAGTGCTTGGGCTTGTCTGATTTGTGCCCCAAAAAAAAGTGCACGCTGAGTGAAAATTTTAGTACTGCTAGCAACACACAAAAGTAAATCGAATGAATTAATCAAGATGGTAGCTGAGTCTTATCTTATGTTTTGCTAATTTCTGTCACCAACATTGTCTCACACATTAATTTGCATTCACAACGAGCAGGCAAATGGGAAGCAAATTAGCTCCTTGCCTAGAGAGAAATGGGAAGGAAACGATGAGTGTCAAGGAAAAAAAAATAAACAGAATCGGAACCGAATTGAGCTGCCTGCGATTGCCAGCCCACTCTGCTTAGTATTTTTTGCCAAATTTGGCCCTTTGCCGGAACTAACGTCGCATCTGGCCCTTTTGCAAAACTATTTCCAGATCTGGCCCCTCGGGTCGGCGCCAGAGGGTTTGGCGCCGACGTTGCACAGGACGGCGCCAGACGAGCGCGGCGCCGAACATGGGTCGGCGCCAAAGACCATGGCGCCGACGTCTAAAACCAATGTACTGCCAAATTGACTCGGCGCCGAGCTGTGCAATGTCGGCGCCAAACCCTCTGGCGCCGACCCGAGGGGCCAGATCTGAAAATAGTTTTGCCAAAGGGCCAGATGCGAGAATAGTTCCGGCAAAGGGCCAGATTTGGCAAAAAATACCTCTGCTTACCACTCCCAAATCGGCCCGTGAGAAAACGGTAAGTGATCGCGCGGTAAAGCAGTAAATGGCATTTACTTACTGCCACTTTTGAGGAGGGGGAAAAACGCCTTTAAATACACGGGTCTCGCCTCGCTTGCCCATCCTCGAAAACGAATTCGGCCGAGGAACACAATCCCTAGCCACGCTCGCTATTCCCCCTGTCCGTCGCCCGCTCCCATTCCTCGCGCTGACGCCATGGGAATGGGGCCGCAGCTGGACACCGCCGCCGCGGAGGCCATCACGCCGGCGATGATCCCGGCCGCGGCGGCGGCGGGGGGCGGGTCGTACGCGCTGCTGCAGTGCGGGGAGGACTCGGCGTACGTGCGGGACGCGTACGGGGGCTACTTCAACGTGTTCCGGGCGCTGCTGGAGGAGGAAGGGGAGCGGTGGCGGGTGTACCGCGCCGTGCGCGGGGAGCTGCCCACCGAGGCCGACGCGGCGGGATTCGACGGGTTCGTCATCTCGGGGAGCTGCAGCGACGCGCACGGCGACGAGCCATGGATCCTCGTGCTCGTCGACCTCATCCGGCGCCAGCACGCCGCCGGCAAGCGCATCCTCGGCGTCTGCTTCGGCCACCAGGTGCGATTCGGTTGGGTTCTTGGTTGGTCTTCCGTCTCTGGTCTGGTCCGGGGGTAGAAGGGTAATTTGAAGGCTGGGCCTTGCGGACGGTGGCCGTGTGTGCGCTGGTGGCGCCGTGGCGGGTTCCGACGTTGGCGCCTGGCAAATGGACACGGCGTCGGTCTCCACCAGCTGAGAGGATCGGCGTCGATCTAGGGTCTTCGTCCCGGCCATTCTCTAACCACTCATAGTATTTTCTTTACCATGCATTCAGCTGCTAAATTTTTCCTGAGAAAATGCACGCTGGTCTGTAGCGTTTGGTCGAAAGACTAAACAAATCTGAAGCTGCATCATCGTCAGGAAAAAATAAATAGAGATGAGAGCCGAAGGAGAGAGTAGTATAGCGCTAGTGGCCGGCACGTGAAACACTGGAACTTGGTCAGGTGAAGCTGCATCTAGTCGCGGCATGATTTTTCTTATAAAATAATGTTACAGGTGAAATTTCTATTTCAACAAAACTAGTGTTTTTAGTACTACAAGAAGAATAATGTTTTACGTAGGTCTATTTCGTACTCTAGATACAACCAGTTTTTGGCGACACTTATTTTAAGACGGAGGAAGTACTTCAGTAAGTAAAATAATAAAAATCAGTACTTCAGAACACTAACAAGAAATCAGTACCTCGAGCGGTAAGCCAGTAGGGTCCACCGCGCCATAACCTGTGGCCAGGAATTACCGGGGAGCTCCTGTGCCGCTACTCGTGGAGCCCACCCATGAATCATTTTAGAGTGTAGCATTTGCTTAGTTCCCGACCACGTGACGTGGTTGCTTAAGGGCACTAATATCTAGTTTAACATGGAGCTAGCGAGCGTCGACAAGCTGTGGCCGTGCCCACGCCTGCTCACGTGAGCCAACGTGGCGTTGCCGGCTCCGGCCTCTGCCTCTTCGAGATCCCCGTACACCGGCCGCTGCCCACTTGCTCGCCGCTAGCTTCCCCATTCAGCCAGCGCGCCAAATCGCATGAACGATAGTGGCTTGTGAGTAAGCTCCAGCTTGCTTGTTTGAACATTTGAATTTCCTAAGCAAGCATGCACGCTGACGGCGTGATGCATCTAACCGAACCGGTGGCTTTTGAAACGACGCCACCGTCTGGCGCCAAAAGAGTGTGTCGTCTCCATCAGCACCACTCGGGCTCAGCTCAGGTCATGGTGGTGTGTGACGGGGTTTGAAAATGGTCATGCGTGCAAGCAAGCGCGGGAAACCTCGTCACCGGCGGCGTGACGACCCTCTTTCTTGTCCGTACGCATCCATCGGCTGGCTGTCCCTCTGCTGATTGAGGAGGCGGTCGATGGATTAGGAAAGTTATAGTTGGTTTCGTGTTCTTAATTGGAAGCGCTAATTTGTAATGGATCGGCTTTTCCAGCCTGGATCGACGCATCCTAATATTGTTTGTCTGACCCCATCACATACAGACACCAAGATATCATTATTTTTGTGAAAAGATAGTGATAGACTTGAGATGCAACCATGCAATTCAAAAGTCAGAGCTATCTTCCCAGCATGTTCATGCATCCACGAGACCAACTAGCAGTACGTCCAAGACTTGAATTCTTCCTCCAGAAATTAAGGACAACGATGTCAATGAATGAAGCGCGTCGTCGGTACATAGGATGCCCAAGTACCCATGGTTCTCGGTTGCTCAATGCTTCTGTCCGAAGAAAACGACGCTACTTCTGAGTACTCTGAAAATTGCATCGATCCCATCATGCCACCGGGTATGCGTGTCGGCCGTCCGGCGTCCTGGAGCTTCCGCTCCACATGGCCCCAGCGGCGGTGTCTATTAGCACTAATGACCGCCGGGAATTAGATTGGCTGTCGGAACGCGTGTGGCGTGTAAAGATGCCTGATTAAACTAATTATTCGCCTTTCTGACCGATCGAGCTGACTGCTGACCTGGTCGAAGTTTGAGTGCGATGCAAGACAGCTATGTAGGAGTAGTTCTCATTAGTCAGGCTGCTCTGAAGTTGTATTTTAATGTATTTAGTAGACCTGAAGAATTTCCATGACCTGTGAAACAACCTGGAAAATGCTAATAGATGTTCATTACCTCATACAGTACAGTATTTGAGTCCTGCAAATGAATCTTGGTACTATTGCGAGTGGCTAATGGATGTACGAAATGTATTGCAGATCCTGTGCCGTGCTCTGGGAGGCAGGACCGGGAGGTCGGCCAAGGGCTGGGACATCGGCGTGAGCTGCATGCACCCCACCACCGCGGCGGCGAGGCTGTTCGCGCCCCTGAAGCTGCCGGTTCACATGCCCATCATCGAGTTCCACCAGGACGAGGTATGCACTGACACACTGTCTCTACCAGCCCTAACTGTTACTGCTCTTCCACTACACGTATTCAGAGTGCTAACGTTGCTCTAAACTGTGTTAACACAGGTCTGGGATCTGCCTCCTCAAGCCGAGGTTCTTGCCCGGTCCGACAAAACGAGTGTCGAGATGTTCAGGCTGGGTGACCGCGTCATGGGCGTCCAGGGCCACCCCGAGTACAGCAAGGACATCCTCATGAGCATCGCCGACCGCCTCCTCCAGCACAACCTCATCCTGGTAAGAAGCCCTCTGCTCTCTCCACTTCTGAAAATCCTCTCACTAATGCAATGTTCAAGCTGTATGTATCTACTGTACATGGTCTGAATGCTAAAATGTGTCTTCTTTGTATAACCCAGGACTGCCAAGTGGACGTGGCGAAGGCGAGCTTCGACGTGCGGCAGCCGGACAAGGAGCTATGGAGCAAGGTGTGCAGGGGTTTCCTCAAGGGAGGCTTCACTTGCAGCAGCAGCAGCAGAAACATAAGCTGCTGCTATAGGACGGGGAGGAGGAGAATACAGCGGCAACTACTGAGGAGGGCATAGCATTATTACTGAGAGAGGGGGTTATGGGCCTAGAATTAATCTTTTATTTTTCTGCTCCGGGCACTTCGACGTCTTGTACAGGAATATTTATCAGCCCGAGCATTAATAAAGAGGAGGTGGGTGCTAATTTTCAAAAAAAAAAAAAAAAAGAGGAGGTGGGTGCTAATTTGGTGGTCTCTCGTTTCAGTTAACCATGATTTTGTTTCAGCAGAAAACTTACTTCGGATTCTCCATTGTCCTGAACTTGAATCCTCTCACTGTCGAGACCGAAAAAGAACGGTACCAGGTATCCCAGGCGTCCACAATGCACTCACCAACCTGAACCAGTGAGCTGTCTGTGCTTACCTGTAGCTGTTGAAGAGGTTGGCGAGATCGGACAATGTGACGGAGCTGGACGTCTCAACCGTTCTCCAAAAGGAACGCTGGCCTACAGAATCCAGGCTAGCTTACATGTACGTGCTGTCCTGCATCCCCTTCCGGCCATGGTCGGAAAATGTAGACGCGGTACCCGTTGGTGGAACCTCGTTTGCAACTGCTCATGACGATCAGAAATGGTAGGTCAATCAACTGTGACCCCGATGGAATGCCGGCTCAAGGAATATAAGGTTATCACAAGTTGCAGTTTTCGGTTGAAACTGAACAGTTCACTGGCATTGAATTTCGGCTCCTCGGTGCCCACGCTTTGCTACCTGAAAATGGCCTGAGACTCTGCTACCAGGATTGTGCCGAGTGCCGACTTCCTGCCTAACCTGCCAGCCTCGCTACATTTGGAGCAAGATAAGATGAGCGTCCAGGTTCAGTGAACCTACTGGATAGACGTAGCTATCCCGCTGAAATTGGAGTTGCCTGCTTGCTGGACGTACAGGACCACACCTCGGAGTAGTACAGCGACCATTCGCCGCTAGCTTCGACTTGGGATTCGCTGTCCCGTCACAAGATCAGTCGTTTGGAACCCAGAAGGACCGCTTTTTGTTTGTGATTTTTATACCATGAGACTCGAGCACAGGGCAAACAAGGTAATTCAAAGCTAATGAACAGAGCTGATGAGAGATGTGCTCTTTCGGCCTGAAAGAAACACTAGGCGCTCCAAAACTGCTTAGCCTGAAGAAATGTGAGCCATGTCTGTACCCTGTGAGACCAGTAATTGAGAAAAGGGGGCTGGACCAAACCACCTACAAATTTTGGTAAAGGTCAATGTCGACGCAGGTTTTGATTTGCAGGAGATGATGAAGGCCGGACAGTTCATTGCGGATTGCATCTCGACTGAATTTTGCATGATTTCTTGCCTGCGGGATGCCGCTTTAAGCAAGGCTCCCTGCTGACTGGAAGCCTGGGACGCAATAGACAAAATCTTCTGTTCAGATAACCATGAGAACCTCATGGTAGCGGCGATGAAATACAGTATTTCAGGTGGTGTGCCCGCGGCTGTCTATGATGGCCACCAGGCACCATCGGAGGCTCGGAGCACTCGCCACGGTGGAACCCCGTACATGCCGAACAGCCAAGCCGCGTCAAATCACCTTTTGACTTGGCGGTGAGCTTCATAGGAGAAAGTTGTAAAGCCTTGTATTGACAGAATCGTCGGAGCTCGAGTTGTGAAATCTTAGGTGCGCGTTAACCATTGTGACAGCAAATAGTGTGCTTGCGTTGCAGCCTCTAATTGCCAAATGCCAATATCATTGCAAGCCAAAAATTTGCCACTACCAATGTACAAGTCAAGTTTGGTAACATCCGAAAAATGCCAGTATTTTGCATAAATTGGCATGCAAGATTTCAGCAATTAACTAACAAGGAACTATTTCGTGATCAATTAGTTGTCAGCATATATGCAAGCAACAGAAACTACATCAAATTGGTTCACCCCCGTGCGTTTCGGTAATCGGAATCAAACACTATGCGACCACATTCTTCTTTCACACCATATACTCAGCTGGGTACACCGCATTGTACGTTCGAGATGTTGCACGAGGAAGCCGCCCACGGCCACGCGAGGAGGAGGAGCGCGACGAAGGCGGCGGCGCGAACCATGTTGCCGTACCAGTCAACCGCCGCGCCGGCTAGAAGACGTGTGGAGCGCAAGGACCTCGTAGGGTCCTTCCCGTGTCACCAATGTTGTCGCTCGATGCGGTTTCACATTGCTATCGACGGCCATGTCCGTCGTAGTGGTCAACGGCGGCCTGGCGCTCCGCCTTGATGATAGCCTCCCAATTGCCGCTGTCATCGGAGTACTCCAGGTCCGCAGCAGCTCCGGCATGAGGCACAAGCGGCGGTCCCGGATGGTGGCGTGCCACTGCCGCTCTACTCGGGGAGTGGTGGAACGGCTAGCCCTCTCAGGCTGACGTTCCAGCTGTGTGGCAGCCACATCCTGGGGGCATGAGGAGGCGGTACGTGTATAGCGCCGCCTCGTCCTTTCCGAGGTTCGACTTGTAGTGGTTGTCTCCGCGGCCCACGGCCACCGCCGCTACCACAGGCTTCGTCGGTTGTTCGCCATTGTCGCACCGCGCAAGAGCGGACGGAGAGTGGGAAGATAGGAGAGGGGCGGTGTATGTGGCGAAGATGCGGAGGAGTGGTGCGGAAGCGCGGAAAGACGAAGCCGGCGACGGTTCCCAAGGCGTAATTTCGCCACCGCAGCGTGTCGGGGAGGCGAAGCGCGATGCGTCCTGGCGTGCCAGTCGACCGGTGCGATCTTTAATTTGGGAGACCTGCCGTCGTTCGCCCGCAGTAAATTACGCTGACCGGGATTGAGTCGCTGACACAACGGGGCCCGTGAATAAGTATTGTATATTGTTGCATCATGCATTTTCTTCTCTCGTGCCAAACAAGACTGTGGTTTGAAAATACCGTAAAATAAAAATTATTTTTTCTTGACATGATAAATACAAATTCTAATATAGCACGATTTTTAATGGATTATTGAACTTTAGAATCCTGTAAAATCTGTAGTAGCTCTATTTGTTTTCCCAAATATTTGTTTTCCTAGGGTTTTGCCTCCCGCTCCTGCGATAGGCGATTCTAGGGTTTCGTGGCGATTTTGGTGACCTTGGACTGATCTGAGGCGCACCTCGATCTCGGCCTTCTCCTGTGATTCACGCGTCCTGCTTCCACACGAGTCCTCCCATCTCCGCTGCCTCGCTCTGGTTCGGGGTGACTAAGGGGTGATCCTGGATCGCCGCCCACCCTTGGCGACGCGCTAGATCGGACTGGTTGGGGCTTGAGATGGCTAACCGCAGGATCGGATCGGAGAAGGACGGTGTGATGTCGGGCTCTGGATCTAATCCGGGCCTGGCAACTGACGCGGCGGCGGGAGCTGCCAAAGGGATGACGATCGGCGGGACGAGCCACCAGTCGTCAAGTGCCGGTGACGGCGTGACGGCGATGATGGGGTGGCTCAAGCTCACGTCGAAGGAGACGAAAGCCTTCGTCCTGGATGATGCCGATGCGGCAATCTTTGGTGGCCCGGAGTGGGCGATCGTGGGCAAGGTCCTAGCACCTAATATCCTGCATATTGAGACGATCAAGTCTGTCCTTCGGCCAGCTTGGGGAAATCCAAAAGGTATGATGGTGAGACCTATGGGACCTAATATGTTTTTGGCTGAATTTGAGTCCAAGGCTGACATACAGCGGGTTTTGAATGGATCTCCATGGGTCTTAAATAAGAGAATGCTATTATGTTGAAGGAGTTTGATCCGAAAGTTAAGCCAGCTGACATTGTCTTTGATACTTTGCTGTTCTGGGCAAGAATCCATGGCTTACCGTTCCCTCTGATGAATGTTGAAAGAGGAGGCCCCCTTGCTAGTCTCATTGGCAAGGTGGAGAAGATGGAGGTGGATGAGAAAGGTAGAGCTTGGGGAGATTATCTCCGTGTCAGACTTCATGTCGACGTGACGGAACCGTTGATGAGGTTTGTGGGTGTGGAATCTCCCACTCTGAAAAAGACCATATATTATGATGTCAGATATGAGAAGGTTCCTATGTATTGCTTCTCGTGTGGTTTGGTTGGGCACTCCTCCTTGGTTTGTCCGACACCAGCCAGCAGAGACGAGGATGGCAAGCTGCCGTGGTGCACTGAGCACGTCTGTGTTCCGGAAGGGAAAAAGAAGGATCACAAATCCTCATCTGGCCAGGGCTCGCAATCGGGCCAGGGGTCTAGTTCTAATCCCAATGGTGATAAGAAGACTGCTGAGGTTATTTCCCCTGTTAAGCCCCGTAAGCCGAGGGCCAGGAAGCCTTCTGACACTCAGCCCAAGCCTAGTGAACCTGGAAAGTCAGTAGGGCAGAAACGCAAGCAATTGAAGATGTACCAGCCGAAAGCCACTACTGTTCTAGCTATCACTCAATTTGCTGCTGGCCCGGATGATGTGGTGCTGGGGTTTGTAGCTGCTTGTGGGGATCCTGCTGGTGTGGACAGCGGGGATGCCCCAAGTGATGACTCAAATAAAAAGAGGAAGGGGAATGACACCATCTCTCGATCGGCGGATCTGGCGGAGGCTGAGAACCAACCCCGCCGAACGCAATGAGTATCCTCATCTGGAACTGTCGAGGACTAGGGTCGGACTAGACAGTGGGCGAGCTTTGCTGGCTCATCAAAAAATACCGACCTGCCTTCCTCTTTGTCTCTGAGACGAAGATGAAGGATAAGAAAGCCCAGAATTTCATGTGGTCCTTGGGATACACAAACAGTCTGGGTGTTAGTAGCGAGGGCCTGATGCATGTAAAATGCATACATGAACTTTGCATTATATTACTTATATGTCAATCATATTTGCATCATATAAGGGTTATATCATTGTTTTATATTGATTTTGGGAATATTTCACAGTTTCCCTATTTTTCTGGAATTAACCCTGCACTGGCAGAAAACCCTATTTTCTATATTTTGATGTTTCAGGGACCCAAACGATGTCCAAATGACCTAATATTTTGCGGGGATCATTTTTTGGAAGGAACAAAGCGTAGGAGCGAAGGAAGCGAAAAAATGGAAACCCGAGGGCCAAAAGAGGTGGGCCCACGCGGCCAGATTCCATGGCCGCGTGGGACCACCTATCCTGGGTCTCGAGCCTCCGATGCCGTCGATCTTCGTCCCCGTGCCTTCGTCTTAACCTAAAAAACGACTATAAAAATAGTCCCCCGACGGCTTTCGGAGAGGAGCGCCGCAGAAACACAAAACCACGAAACAGAAGACCTGGAGCTGCAGATTGGAGGGGGGAAACTCCGACGGGGCGCTGCCGGGGTGGTCTCCATCTTCTCCAACATCTCCACCGTCATCACCATGATGAAGGGGGAGTAGTCCACCCCCTGGACTTTGGGTTTGTGGTGGTAACTTGATCTAATCTCTCTATGTATGATCATTGTTGAAGTCCATATGATGTGCCTTGCATAAGTATGGATCTATCTATGTAATTCCTATGGTGGATATTGTGGTATGAGATGATATTTGTTATGCATTTACCGTTGTGTTGGATCTTTTATGACTTGTCATACTTTGGAGATATTCTATGATGCATGTGATGGTTCGATTTATGCATAATGCCTTGTTTATCCATGTCATGAGGTGATTGACACCACCAAGTGTAGATAGATGAGAGAGATGTGGTCATGCACACGGAATATGAATCATTGCACTAGTGTTTAGAATAATGTCCATTATGAAGTTTGATGTATGTAGGTACGGGATGGCCGATGTGACAACGGCATATGTATTGAGTGACACAATACAGCCCAACATCCTTTATCTGGGGTAAAAAGGAAGAATTATGATGTGGGAGTGACAACAAACCACGCTAGCCTTACGAGGGTGACCTAGCAACACAAATGATTATTTTCTTTCAACTATGTGTTTTAGGACATGTAGCCGTCATAGAAGTTTACCATTAAAGCATGACAATTGTGTGTACTTTTTATCTATAACATGATAATCACCATAGATGGGAGAGAGGATTGAGTGAACCCATGAACCCATGTCCATTGTTCCTATAAGAGAAAACATTTGTCTTGTCCTCTTGCATTGAAGAGGATTGGGACACTTTTACATTCTTGTTTTGTTACATTAAACTTCCATCCATTAAATCAACCATCTTGTTCTTTAAACCTGTTTAGTGCATAATCAACTAAAACTTGTGACACTTTAGTTGTAGAGAATAGATAATTTTTCCTTCTTGCTCCTGCGGATCGATACCCTACTTCCACATTGAGAGGTGCTACAGTGATCCCCTGCTCTTGGGGGTTATCAGGGCCAAAGTGGTGGCCTTGTGCAGTTTTGGATGCAGCCATATTCCGTGGAGCTGAAGGGGTGTAACTCAAACTGTATTGACGTGATCATCTCGGCTGATACTGGGATTCAATGGCGTGCAACTTTTGTCTATGGTGAGCCTCGAAGAGAGAAGCGTCATGAGTTCTGGGATCTCATGCGACGTCTACGATCACAGTGGTCTGGTCCGTGGATCTACTGCGGTGATTTCAACGAGGCCCTTAGTCAAGCTGAGCATTTTGGCTCTAGCGGTCGCTCTGATATTCAAATTCAGTTATTCAACGAGTGTTTGGAGGACTATGGACTGTCCGACATGGGGTTTTCAGGACCTATGTTTACATGGACAAACAAATAGGAACATGACAGAAATATCAGGGTGAGACTAGATAGAGCAGTGGCAAATGGATCTTTTTTGCAACTGTTTGATGATTATCAGGTGGAGAATATTATAACCACCACGTACGTCTGATCATTATGCTGTCCTGATTAGCCAGAAAAAACATGATGACGAGCCTGTGGAGAGGCAAATTCAAGTGGGCTTCAAATACGAAGCGGCCTGGAGCCGCTCCACGGACTACTTGCGGCAATAACTAAAAAAAGGTTCCCTTTGCGAAGGGAATTTAGCGGACCATCTCGTGCTGACAAGTGTCGACTTCTCCTTCGTGCAGTACCAACAGTTGCATGCATGTTCGCCAAGTGTCACAACCAGATTGAAAGTGGGGATCAGGAGAGAGAAAGAGACACCGGAGGTGGGAGAGCTGTTTTTTGCCTTTTATTTTTCAAAACCGAAACTTAAAAATGAAATATCTTGAGAACTGTTTATCCAAATTACGAACCGTTTCATTTTTGAGCTCCTCGCGTCGAGATCTTCAAAACTAGATCTCCTGTTGATAGGTTTCGACGAATTTTTTTTTACTTCCGGTTATGTATAGTTGTACAACCTGTGTCTGTAGTTGTACAACATGTGTCTGTACAAACTGTGTCTGCGTATTTGTACAACCTGTGGCTGTATAGTTGTACAACCTGTGCCTGTATAGTTGTACAACCTGTGTCTGTACAACATGTGTCTGTCTAGTTGTTCTGTGTTTGTACAACGTGTATATGTATAGTTGTACAGCATGTGCCTGTACAACCTGCTAGTTGTACAATCTATGTCTGTTTAGTTGTACAACATGTGTCTGTACAATCTGTGACTGTCTAGTTGTACAACATGTGTTATGTAGTTGTACAACATGTTTATATATAGTTGT
The DNA here is from genome assembly GCA_947311845.1 of Poa pratensis. Classification (NCBI taxonomy): domain Eukaryota; kingdom Viridiplantae; phylum Streptophyta; class Magnoliopsida; order Poales; family Poaceae; genus Poa; species Poa pratensis. Next base: position 5,266,189 of record CAMZMU010000112.1, on the reverse strand, counting down.
ACATCGTATGTCTGTGCAGTTGTACGCGTCTAGATCTCTGCTGTACGGTGCTCTAATTTTCTTGTCTGTACTGCTATTTTCGTGTACGAGATGTACGTGGCACGGACGGACGCGGGGAACAGCCGCGGGGGGCTTTGGTTTCTGCTCCTCCCGCGGGGGGCTTCCTACGCCCACACGCAAGCACACGGTGACGCGAGACGTGCGTACGATGCCATGCCAGAAAACAGTCCGTACGTACTCCACGTGGCACGCTCGCAGCACGCAGGTTCCCTCTTAGAACATGTTGTTGAGTTGGAAGCGGTTGGTTAAGGTAAGTATATATTGGCACTTCTGGTTTCATGGAATTTCCAGCATAGGGCAAAAGTATTGGTTGGGAAAATGGGATATTTGGTATTTAATTGGGTCTTGGTTGTGGTCGGTTTGATAACCTGCAACTAATTCCCCCTCTGGGTAATCTTTCCAAGCCACTAATCTAGCGGCTTGTCGAGCATTTGACAAACTCACACCATCCATTTCAAATGGGATTTGTCCCGTGGACACACGAGCAATCCAACCCGTAGGATTTCCTTTTCCTCTTCCCATTCGAACTTCTGCAGGTTTCCCCGTAATAGGAAGATCTGCGAGAACTCTTACCCATATCTTACAATTTCTTGCATTTCTTGTTGCATTTATTTCCACTATGTACTTTTTTCTGACTGGAATTCCGATTTCCCTTCTCTTCAAGCCCGGATTCTACTTGTCCGAAGTTACGACTTCTTTTTCATATTGATTGCACTACTTGCAGGTCGTGGAACAGACCTGGAGGGAAGGCTCTACTGGGCCTACGCCACTTGATATGACCTGGGCCAATCTCCACCGAGTCGCAAAATCTTTAGGCCAATGGAGCCGAGATACTTTCGGCGCGGTGCGCGCGAAAATTCGCAAGCTGGAACACCGTTTAAAATTCCTGCGTCTGGCGCCATGGGACGATAACCAGGATGAGTCTAAGCTGATTGAGAAGGAACTATGCGAGATGTTTGAGCGTGAGGAAATTATGGCACGTCAACGTTCGCGCGTCGAATGCTCAAGGAAGGTGATCGTAACACGGCTTTTTTTCATGCACGAGCCTCGGCTCGCCGGCATGCTAATAAGATCAAGGCGCTGGTGAGTGAAGATGGATCACGGTGTACAGATATTTCTGAGATCAAGGTTCATGTGGAGAGCTTCTATGGCTCCCTTTTCACTGCTGAGCCGTGTGACAGAACTGATGTGGTACTCGATTCGATTGATGAAAGGGTTACGGAGGAGATGAATGATGATCTCTGTAAGCCATACTCGGACGAGGAAATCAAGGCAGCGTTGTTCCAAATGGGACCAACAAAGGCGCCGGGGCCCGATGGGTTCCCGGCTTTATTCTACCAAACCCACTGGGAGTTCTTCAAGGTAGAAATTTGTAATGCTGTGCGAGGCTTTCTGGCTAGTGATCAAGTCCCTGAGGGTTTATGCGACTCCGTTATTGTCCTTATTCCGAAGGTAACTAATCCGGTACATCTCAAAAACTTCCGGCCAATTAGTCTATGCAACGTGTTGTACAAAATTGCTTCAAAGGTTTTAGCTAATCGCCTCAAAGTGCTGCTCCCAACTATTATATCAGAACAGCAGAGTGCTTTCGTGCCCGACAGGTTGATTACTGATAATGCTTTGGTTGCATATGAGTGCCTTCATACTATTCGAAAACAGAAGTCGAAGAAGCCTTTTTTCGCTCTGAAAATTGATATGATGAAGGCCTATGATCGGGTGGATTGGAGCTATCTTGATGGTTGTCTAATGAAGCTGGGTTTTAATCCTACTTGGATCCAATCGGTCATGCGGTGTGTCACTTTGGTTCGGTATGCTGTGAAGGTGAATGGCGACTTGACAAAACCAGTGATTCCATCGCGTGGCATTAGGCAAGGTGACCCCATCAGTCCGTATTTGTTCCTGTTATACACGCGGAGGGTCTATCTTGTCTGCTACATCAAAAGGAGAGGAGTGGTGAATTGAAAGGTATCGGGAATGGGAGGCATGGTCCAACCATCTCACACCTCCTCTTTGTTGATGATTCTATCTTCTTTGCTCGAAGTGACCATCGTAGTGTAGCTGCCCTTCACTCTACTCTAAAACTATACTGTGCTGGTTCCGGCCAGAAGATCAACTTTGACAAATCCACTATTTTCTTCGGAAATAATTGTGAGACATCTGTCAAGAACATTGTGATGGACGAATTGGAGGTTCATAATGAAGCATTGCAAGAGACTTATCTAGGCATGCCCACGGAGGTGGGGCAATCTCCTATTGGTTCCTTCCGGTTTTTAGCTGATCGTGCTTGGCAGAGGCTGAACAAGGTGTCGGGCAGGCCACTCTCACGGTCAGGTAAAGAAACCTTCATTAAGGCGGTCATTCAGGCTATACCTACCTTTATCATGAGCTGCTTTCAGATCCCCGTGGGGAATTGCAATTCGATTAGAAGAGCATTTGTTGATTATTGGTAGGGTATAGAGGATGGAAAGAAGAAGATGCACTGGCGCTCATGGGAATGGCTCTCAACACCGAAATCACAAGGTGGGATGGGCTTCCGAGACCTGGTGCTGTTTAACAAGGCTATGTTGGGTCGTCAGTGCTGGCGGCTTCTGACTGAACCTGATACTCTTTGTGCTCGTGTATTGAAAGGAAGGTACTTCCCTCACTGCGACTTTTGGGATGCTCCTAAACCCCGATCTTCCTCTTACACTTGGCGCAGTATACTGTTCGGCAAAGAACTGGTCCAGCATGGTGTTCGCTGGGTTATTGGGGACGGCACGGGAACAAAAATACTTACGGACAACTGGATCCCTGATGTTGCACCGCGGAGTGTGGCAACTCTGCAGCCTTTACCAAGTGGCGCCACGGTGGACTTTCTGCTCGATGTGACCAGCGGTTCATGGGATGAGGGGAGGATTCGGAGCTTGTTTCGTGAGGACATAGCAACCAAGATTCTCCGGGTACCTCTCAGCCGCCATGGGCGTGAAGATTTTCCTTCGTGGCCATATGCCCGCTTCGGCATCTATACGGTGCGCTCGGCATACAATCTGGCGCGAACGGAGGCTTCCTTCGTCGATCGAAGCCGTACTGGACGTGGTTTCCAGTCTGACGGGTCGACAGAAGCTGGACTATGGAAAAGGCTATGGAATATTAATGCTCCCGGCAAGATGAAGATCACCCTATGGCGGTTTGCGCATGACTGCCTTCCCAGTGGTCACCAGCTTCTTCGTCGGGGGATTCCTGCCTCAGGGGCATGTGTGTACTGCAGCAGAGAAGAACGAGCTGAACATACTCTTCTGTTCTGTCAGTATGCCCAGGAGGTTTGGCGTGCGGTTAAAGTCGCTTATCATGTCTGTCTTCGCCGTAAGGATTTTACTGGCACTAAAAATTGGGTGCTTGATTTTCTGGCGAGATCGGACGACCGTGCGAGAGTCACGGTGGCTGTGACGGTGTGGCACCTCTGGGAGGCCCGAAATGGCGTTCGGAATGAAGAACGTATGAAGCACCCGCACAGTCTTGCTGAGCAAATCAGAGCTTATATTGGAATGATCTTGCTGCATCTATTTAAACCTACTTCTAGCTCCAGACGTGAGACCATGGATCGCCCTATATGATCTCTGCAACCTGCTGGTACGTATGTTATCAATGTGGATGCGGCTTTGTTCTCTTCTTCAAATCGGATGGCGGTCGGCGTCCTGATCAGGTACCACAATGGAGATTTTCGGACTGCCTGCAGTCAGTTACTTGACGAGGTTACGACGCCCGAGTTAGCAGAAGCACTAGCCATACGGTGTGCAATCTCCCTCGCCCGCGATGAAGGCTTGGACAAGATCCTTCTGATTTCTGATTGTCTCTCGGTTATGCAGCGCATCAACTCCAAGCAAAAGGATCGGTCGCTGGTTGGGGTGGTGACTGAGGACATCAAACTCCTCATTGCCTCTTTATCTCATGTGACTTTTCGTCATCAGCTCATACTTTAGCTCGTCGAGCCGAACAGTTTGGTAGTTCTTACTTTCGAAATTGTGCTCCGGATTGCATCCAGGACAAACTGTGTATTGATGTGTTTGATCAATAAAGTGCTGTAATTCTCAAAAAAAAAATTGTTTTCCCAAATAGTCCAGTGCTATGGGCTCCTAAAAGCCCAACTACTGAACCCTAGCTAACGCCCACTATCCGCACACACCAACGAGAAGTCGCCCTCTCAAAAAAATAAAAAACAACGAGAAGTCGCCGCCGGGGCAATTGATGATAACCCCCCCCTAGTTCGCGCGCCTTCTATCATATGCCCCCCTTGTGTCACTGACATGTGGGGCCGGACCCACATGTCAGTGACACAAAGGGGGGCATATGATAGAAGGCGCGCGAACTGGGGGGGTTATCGTAGATTTTGCCGTCGCCGCCGCCGCGCACTCTGTTTCTGGCGAGAATCGACGCCGGAGCGGCGAGGGAGCAGCCGGCGGCTTAAGCCCGGAATCTTCTGCACCGAGCTCGCTCGCCGCCGCTAGCACGAGCACCTCCTCCGGCCTGACGACTGACGAGCGCCTCCTGCAGCCAAAACCTCGCCGCTCTCCCGAGGCCTGCCACAGGTGAGCTTTCTCTCCTCCGGTGAGCTGCCGACATTCCGTTTGGTGTTATTTTTGCAGTCAAGTAAAATTTGAAGTGACCTCTCTGTCTACCTATAGAAGCTAGCTAACTGAAGTTACCATTGTCTGCCTGCCTGTACCTTCCCTGTTCGTTCAGTAACCCTGCCAGTTTGGTAGATTATTAGATGAACATCGGTATAGTACTAGTAGTACAACAGCTGATTGTTGACATTCAAAAGAAACATAGCTCCATGAATTAGGGGCATCCATCTCTGAATCCCTTGCATAGTTTGAATGGTAATCTGTTTGTTAACTAAAACAGATGCAACATGAAACTTCTTTTTCAGCAAAGTTTATGTATCTTTGCTCAGGCGATTCACTGGTCTCACCGGACAGTACTGCAAACCGCCCCTTCTAGTTATTGTTGGTGACCAACAAGCCACACTCTGTTTCCTCTAAGAAGCGACATCCGGCACGGCGGCGGAGCGAGTGGTTCAAGCAGCGGGAGGTGAACCAGGTTTGTCCCCCTCAGCTCATCCATCTCTAAATCCTGGAATGTGAATGGCGACTTGATTCTGGATCGAATTGCAGGTTTGTAATGTCGTCGTTCGCTGGTGTTTCTGTCGTCACCGAGGGCAAGAATTGCACCACGTCGGCCATCGACGTCCGCACGGACAGCGGGTACACCTGCTTGTGGTCAAAGGCTACTTGCGTACCTTGCAAGAGATACCCAACGGAAAAGAAATATGCGGCGCCTTTCAAGGTAGGAGGCCATCAATGGTACATATGTTACTGCCTAACGGCTACAACCCTAGTTCTGCAGAATTCATCTCCTATATTTGCCTTTGGGGTGACGATGATGAAGTGGAAGAGCTCGCAGAGACCAAGTTTGAGTTTAGCTTTGTCGACGAGGTTGAGTGTCAAAAGCCGATGTACATTCCTGCAGCAGAACCTCACAGCTTTGCCAGCACAGAGAGGAGGTTATCGAGGACTTTGGCCAAGCGACGGTGGAGTCGCCGCTGGCAGGAAAGATGACGCATTCACGGTCTATTTTGTTCAGGGTCAGGACAATGATCCTTCCACAGGTTCACCTACGGAAACCTTGTTACGACTTCTCCATCCTCTAAATGATAAAGTTCAATAGACTTCTCGCGACTTTGGGGGTGGCGAACCGCCCCAGTCGCCGGGATCCGAACACTTGACACTTCACCGGACCATTCAATCGGTAGGTGCGACGGCCGATGTGTACAAAGGGCAGGGACGTAGTCAACGTGAGTTGATGACTTCTTTTCCTCCTTCCTCCTCAATGTTGTTGTCCATGTCCATCTTTGGGAATGAATCTGTGTAGATGAACCTAATCAAAGCCGCAAACACTTCTGCTTCCATGTCTTTGATTTGTATGACACTGGACGTAGTGCTCTCCATCATGGGGCCAAAGAGATGTGCCATGAAGACTTCTGATTGGGCTGCAAGCACACAACGATGTGCAGCGAATGTCTCACCGTTGACTTTAAATGTCACATCAGCACTCACCTTATTTTGAAAAGGATGGCCAAAATGCTTGTGTACGTCAGGGAGTGCTGGGATCCCTGCCATAATGTCGCACCAGATCGTGAAACAATCATCCTTTGCCAGCAATGGTGATCTCCATGGCTACTCTCAGTTTATGGAAAGAGACGCCCTTGAACGATCGCCTCATCTGAAGGATGATTGTTTTACGATCCTGTGTGACATTATGGTTAGCAAGGATGCCAACACTTCCAATGATGTTGTTGGCACCTTGTCTGACGTACACAAGCATTTTGACCATCTCCTTCAAAATAAGGTGGGTGCTGATGTGACATTTAGTCAACAGTGAGGCATTCGCTGCACACCGTTCTGTGCTTGCAGCCCGATCAGAAGTCTTCATGGCATAGCTCTTTGGCCCCATGATGCAGAGCACTACGTCCAGTGTCATACATATCAAAGACATGGAAGTAAAAATGTTTGCGGCTTTGCTTAGGTTCATCTACACTGATTCATTTCCAAAGATGGACATGGACAACAGCATTGAGGAGGAAGAGCAAGTAGTGGAGGTTGAGGGAGGACAAGAAGAGGATGAACTAGAATATGGAGTGTGGCTGCAGGCCTTGTTTGTAGCGGCAGACAGGTATGATCTCCAAAGGCTCAAGCTCTTATGCGAAGAGCACTTGTCCAAGGATATATGTGTGAGCTCGGTGGTGTCCACTATTGCTCTAGCTGAGCAGCACAACTGCCACGGACTGAAGGAGGCACGCTTAAAGTTTATCCAAATCCAATCTATCCCGTGTTTGGAAAAAGTAATAGCTGCTGATGGCTGGGAGCTTATAATGACGACAAACCCCTCTGTTCTCAAGGAGATCATTGCCAAGGTTGCATCCAGCCAGATGGACAAGAAGAGGAAGCGGTAGATGATGTAGTGTGGCTGCAGGACTTGAAGTAATACTAATATGCATGTATATGGGATGGAATCCTCTAGGTAGATTGTAGTCTGCGTGACTTGCTTTTGTTTAGTCATGTCATTTGCCTATATGATGAACCAGAAAGGTCCAACATATGGGCAAATATGGAATTGCATGGTAATTTCAGGGTAACCATCAAGTTCCTTAGCTAGTCGTTTCTCTGTGAAATGTGTCGTTCATTGTTGCTTTGTGCCTTCCCCTCTCATGTAAAACTCTTTCTGGTGGTTATAAGTAGAACTATGAAGATGTTTTATGGTAGGCAGGTTGTGAACCTTTTCTAGATGCAGTTGTTTGTTTGAGTTGGAAGTTGTTTTTGGCATGAAGTGAAGCATGGAGCCTGTGGAGGTGGTACTTGTTTGTGACTAATCTCTTGTACAGGATTTTTTGGAATGGACAATTTCGAGTGTACGATCTCTAGTAATGCTGCTAGACCAAGGAGAGTATACTTTCATTTTTTTTATCCTTGTTTTGCACAGCTGGACTGTTTTTGTACTGATTCTTGTAATGTTAATATAAACTTTATTTTGATCCTACTGATTCTAGAGTAACATCTTTATTCTACTGCTGTTTTGTTGTTACAATCCCTGAAATTTCACATCCAGCTATATGTTTCATATTACTTGCTGTAAGGTTTCCTTTTGAAATTACTCGTTGCATTCTCTCAAATTTACATGCGTTTGTTCTTAACTAGCAAAATGTTGTGCTCTTCTGCCACTGTAAGCTTCTGTCACTTCAACAATCCTAGTCTATTACATACAGTCCTTTTTAGTATAATGTAGGTCAACCTGGAAAGCAGGAAAACTAGTTTGTCGATAAAAAAAAGGAACTTGCTTGCCTGCCCAGACCAAGCCTGATTCCATTACATGCTTGCTTTCTCCTTGTTTGCATTCCATATCGTTCGATCCTACCCAGTAGAGTGTTTCAATTCGATTCATACTCCTGATTGTTTGTATTCCATATCGTTCGATCCTGCAGGTATACAAGATTGGAGGTCCTTGGCTGCATTTACAAATGCCGTAATCTACTCAACCAGTAGACCAAAAAGGACTGCATCTAGCAAAACTATGTATCTGAGGTCTCAGTTTATTTATTTCTGCACCCAAAATGATGATTTCAGTGATGACGCACAGCTTTGAGATGATTGCTGTTAGTTTGGGCCAGAAAAGCTTACAGTTTTAAGAGTTGGCAATGCAAGCTGTAGTCCAAGATACAACAAAAGGCAGCTTGTCGTTGCTAGTGCCTTTTGTTTAAAATTGTTTGAGCTGCCTTTAATTTGTTTTATGCTAGCTGGTGTACTCAGCTATTCATGGAGAAAAGGAACACAATCACATCACGATTTCTTCAGCGAACTATGAATCAAAATCCAGCATATTATGGTGATGGTCACAATTTCATTGCAGCATAGGCCTAATATTGATATGTTCCCCAAGAAACGGAAGGCGCATGATCAAATAGACAAAAGGAAATAGTATCTAGATCTCTCAGAAAAGTAAAAGGCTGAGATTAATTGACAGTTTCAATAAATATACAACAGTGGAAAATGTTGATAGAATTGACAAATATTCAGTCGATAGTATTTAGTTATTCCACATTTTAAAATTTTATAGCAAGACCCAGCATGTGAAATGATCTATTTTGTGATACTTCCACATTGTATAATGGGAGAGGGAAGATGCAGCATCACAAACATGCTGTGCTGGGTAAATTTCTCACAATCACAAAACAAAATAAAAAATATATTCAATTTAGTTCCAAGTCACCAAAGATCAACTCCATATTTATAACCCCAGTGCCATGAAAGGTAGTTCCAACAACAATACAAGGAAATACTCCCAGGACAACAGAGCATACCACGAACTAACAACATAAGCTGTGGCATAAAGTTCAGTTCGCCAATTAATTATTTATGAGATCATTCATCATCATCACGAGTGAAACAAGTTCCCAACCAATCAACCGATTCAAGCACGGTAGCAGCTTAAAGAGATGCACCAACTCCTGCTCCTCCACGGCGGCACTCGTTGAGCATGTCGAGGTAGAACTGGCACTTGCTGATGTCGCTTCCGTAGTGGTTGATGCACTGCATTGTCGATGAAGAAATCATTTCACGTCAGCAAATATTCATTCTTTGCCAAGAAAATAGGAATCCCTCAACATATTTGAATTCCTTGTTGTGATGACAGTGCTAACTTAGCATTGGGAGAGTTGATAAATAACACAGTTTATTATGAACTTAAAACACAGAAGTGAATCAGGACAATGCGGGAGACAGTACAGAAAATAGTTGGGGGGACATACATCTTGGAAGGCCTTGGAAGGGTTGTCGCATGAATCAGATCCAACAGTGTTGCCCACTGGAGTCATAGATGAAGCAGCTTCAGAGACAACAGCCCCATGCTGAATGGTACGGGGACCCATCACAGCATCAACAGCCCTGTGTGCAACAGCACTGCCAGTACCAAATGCCATACCTGAAATACATGTACAAGAGGAAATTAGTACCAACACTGCGAATATAATGCATTGGTTGGCAGTGAAGGAAGTCACATACCCTGAGCAATAGTAGACCCAATTCCACTGAACATGCCACCACCACTGCTCTGGGAAGCAGGAGCAGGAGGAGGAGCTTGCCGGGCTGCAAGAATGATTTGGAAATGTCAGTCAAGCAGTCACAAAAACATGAGAGAATAGACTAGCAATGAAATTTTATATCAATATGGTTAATTTTACGACAAACCATGGTTACAAACAAAGAACAGCAAGTTAGGTGTTTATGTGACATCAATTGCGCCACAACAAATACTGAACTAGAGATCTATGTGTATAACAACACTCCTAAATTGACTAAGCAGCTTGTCAATTCAGATCATGACTAATGAAGTAGGATCAAGTATGTACCTGGCTGCGGTGGGTTTCTCACTGGAGCAGCACGTGGAGCAGGGCGAGCAGACCTTCCTGTTAAGACCATACCAAAAATGAGCATACCTCTACCATAAATATAAATACTATTCCCATCTTAGAGAAAAACAATCATGTAGAAGCCATTGTGACTAACAATAGCCTACTATAAGAATACTAGAACACACCATAAATAATCAATTAATATAAGAATCAGTCTAAGAAGGGATGAACAGAAAATCTCATCCATTCCCTCAAAAGATTACATTTTATTATGTGCCCCTGTCTGAACCAAATGCAGATAAACAAATAACAACATATGGTTATTCAAGAGGCACATCAATTTTATGAATACACTGGAGGAATGAGCAACACAAATTATTGCATGGCATGGACAAAATTAACCATTATTGATGAAATTGTGCTACGCAGAAGTTAACAGTGTGTCCACGAAAATTCTGATGTTAGAAACTGTGAGCAGTTAAACAGATTGAATAGGAAGGAATGGAGTAAACAACACAATGTGCAAGGCTGCTCAAAGGAACAGGTCTGTAAAAGATTGTTGTTCTATTTGAAACACCCTAAGTGACGAGGTCACGCCATCTCTATATGCCCCCTAACTAAACCAAAATAGTATGCATAACTATAATGGCTACTCAAGAAGGCAATCAGGAGAAAAGCAATAAAATAATAAACAACTATATGGATCTTGAAGACAATTTGGTGACTGCTCTCCGATGGCCATAACGGATAATCAACCGCAGTTGACTAAAGCTAGTATTGAACATCAGAAATCAGAGAATAGTGGGATGTCAAAGACTGCAGGGATCACTCCTAGTTAACATAGATGAGGTTCCCATAACACAGTCCAACAGAAATTCTCTATTTGCCCCTTAACTAAACCAAGATAGTATGTATGACCAAAATGGCTACTCAAAAAGGCAAACAACATATGCCAAGCAATCATGGCAGTTTATTAAAGAACCTAAAAACTGTGAAAACTTCAAATGCAACAGTAACTGACACAGGCAACACAGCATAAATTAGATAATCCGTAATCGTGAAATGTCTCAGGCTGCTTGGGGAGCACATCTAGTTAAATACAGATGAGTTGCCCCCTCAAAAGGCCTGGAAGAGCATGATATGCTCATTTCATATGCGCCTCCTAACTAAGCCAAGAAGGTATCAGGAACCGTAATGGCTACTCAAAGAGGCACAGGTGAAGCACCAGTTGGCTAACTACAAAACAAACACCACGCAGCATACAGGGACGCACATAAATTTGAAGGATTAATGATTAAACCGCACAAGAGCAGATGATAAGCTATCAAACATATATGAATCCATCTAAGAAAGGACCGCCGTTGGAAGTCAGGATCCTTTTCATGAAATAGGAAGGATTCAAACTTGCTATATGCCCCTGTCTGAACCGAATGAGAATGGGAATCTGCAATCGATTATTCGAGGGCAATAGGTCAACTACCGATTAGGACAAAAGGATGTGTATATATGAAACTCGTCAAAGGAAGGACCCATAGAAATCAGGCCATCTATTTTAAAGATGAGGGTTTCAATTTGTTCTATGCCCCTGTCTGAACCGCCTGGAAATGGAGAAAATGTCCGCAGCCGATTATTCGAGAAGCAATCGGTCCAACGCTGACCGAAGAAATGGATCCTATTGACAAATCTACGAATAGCGCGAGCAGCCTAAGCAACATCTAGGGTAGATCCAATCATTTCCGCGCCTAGATGGCCAAATCCTATCCGCTAAACACAACAGATCACCCGGATAAACCTACTCAGATGCGCATATTCAATCAGTTCGAACCGAGGACCAAATCTACACGCCAAAATCCAGATCCGCGAGAAACAATGCTAGGTCGTGTAAGGAAATCATAAGAAGGCAGGGACGGGAAGGCTACCTCCTCCGCTGCGGCGAGGCATGGCGGCGGCTGGAGCGGACGGCGGAGTAAACCCTAGGTAGAGGCGGCGCCGGGTGGGGAAATGGATGAACAGGGAGCCAACGGATCAGAATGGTGAGACGCTGAGACGGGTAGCGGCCTAGGGTTCGGTTTTATAGCCGCGGAGGGATCTCGAGTTTGGATTTCTTTTTTCCTTACCATCTTCTTGCAGGACAAGCAAGCTGACAGGTGGGGCATATGCTGTGGTAACGCTGGATGACGAGTGGGGCCATCGTACGCGGTGTGTGGCTACGAGGTGACTGTACCATTTTTTCTTTCCATTTTTCTGGTGAGGAGACTATCATTACCACCGCGAGGAGCGTATGCTTGGAACACTCTAGATCAGGGACGGAGCCAGGAAATATATTCAAGGGGGGCCAAGTGATCTTAACACAATTTCAGAAAAGATATATGTCATAAAGACCATCAGTTTCCACATTAAAATATGCCAAAATAGCATGATATTGCTCAGAAGTATACTGCTTACATTAGAAAGACAAAATACATACGAGGATCAGATCATCAGAATAACTAAAATGAGTGGAGTTTAGTTGAAGTCTACTCGACGTTTTTTCCTTGCATCAAAATCATCTATAAGTTTGTCAGTCGTGAACTTCAAAGCAATCTCCCTCTCAATGTAGATTATCAGACAATCTCTTAGAAACTCATCCTCCATTTTATTTCTAAGTCTCGTCTTCACAACTTTCATGGCAGAAAAAGCTCGCTCTAATGTTGCAGTTGAGACCGGCAAAGTTAGAACAAGTCGAATTAACCTGTCTATCAAGTGATAGTCTGTCAATTTCTCAGTCTGAAAAAGTTTTTGGCAAAGTTCAGCAATAGTGGACAAGTTCTGAAAATCCGGATTCCTTAGCACATCAAGCTCATAATGTCGCAGCTGACACCTCAAGTTATCCCTTTCCTGTTCTGAAAAATCAGAAGGGTAAAACTTTGTAGCTAGAAGACAGATATTTTCAATGCTGAATGATCTAAATGAGTTCCTTGGATCTAGAGAGGTACACAAAACAAGGATCTCTGTTGCCTGTTCGCTGAACCTACTATTTAACTCCTGTAATTGCTGATCAACTGCAACGGTGAAGACATCATATTTATAATGATGTTTAGCTGAAGTCTCATCCGCTTTGCGAGACCGAATAAAATCAACATAGAAACCATCCATATCTGGAACTGAAATACCATGCTTCTCGCAAAACAACCGCACATCACATAAGAGATTAGTCCAACCATCATCCCTTAATTTTTGAATCAATTCTTTTGTAGTGGTTTCTTTGAGAAAAGAAAGCATGGGAAACAAAATGCAGCATCCTTTATAGGTGAATATTCTAGCCATGAAAAAGCCCCAAACCAATGATGCTGAAACCTGCGCTTGTGACCCTCTTGTCCAGAAGAAGGATATACATCTTTTTTTGGCTGATATGGTCCAAGCTGCATGTAAGCTTTTCTAATTTCATCTTGCTTATCAGCAGGACAAGCCCAAATTTGACGCCGTAAAGATGGATCGCCTTTTACAAAATCCTTGACAGTAGAAACAATTGATGCATCTTCAATTTCGACTGTATTTTCTACAGGAGCAGTAGGAATTGGGTTTGCAAATTCCGGTTCATCTTGAGAAATAGACACTGGAGTCACCACAATCAGCTGAGATGCATCAACAGCAAAAACTTGGTCTTTTTTTGTGAAAAAGGAATCAATTGTTATTGTCTTCCGTTTAACCATGACTATCCTAGAGGAAAAATACAGATTGTCTGAGTTTGTAGCCAGAATACAAAGACATGAAGAAAGAATTGAAGATATTGAAATTTTACCTAGGCAAGCCGAACTGCAGGAGGAGGGGATTCGGATCTTGAAAGATCTGTAATTTCTCAGTCCATTCCCAACTTCATGATCTGAATCTTGGGCTCTTCGTTGAGATGAGAGAGGGGAAAAGAAAAAGGTGAGAAGAAGCAAAGAAGGAGCTCGTATGCCTGAGTCATGGAGAGTGAAGAGATGGTACGATGAGAGCACATGGTCATGGACACCAAAGTCAAAAAGTTCTGCTCCATGCCTCATTGGGAATACAACTGATCTTCTGTGCTCATATTTGTCTAGCTTAATGTGCTTAGTATACATGTAAAACTATAGAGGGGGCCACACAGATGGATTGTTAGCTCTACTCCACATAATATCTAGGGGGTCTCATAAATTATTTCCGCATGGGGGGAGCCATGGCCCCAGCTCGCCCCCTGCTGGCTCCGTCCCTGCTCTAGATCCCACCAGATCATTCGGGTCGCTGAGCGATCCTTTTTTTTTCTGCCCGAAAAAAGAGACGAGTGACGACCCGATCCTGATTTGGATCCAGAGTAATTCGACCCGTGGGCCGTAATTTGGTGATAGAGCCGCCTGTGGCCCATCATGAAGTACACAAGCAGCAGATTCCATTGCTGAAAAATCAAGCGTAAGAGTGACTCTAGCAGTTACCGGATAATTGGTACCGGATAACAAGTTCCCCGGATAATCATTTTCAGGTACCGCGCCGCGCGGGCAGAACAGATGTGGTAAACTCGTACCGGATACCCAATAACAATTTTTTGCATGATTTATCAAATTCAACATTATAACCAATATAATTATCATAAAAACATTAATACAAACTTAACATAACAAATATTGTCCAATAGAAATTCAACTTAATCATTCATTACAACAAAATGTTTTAAATCCGAATAAATTGCAACAATAACAAATGGTCCGGATGCAAAGAATGGTTCAAATTACAACAATATCAAATGAATAAAATAGGAATCTATAATTGCCACTGATGCTCCACAAGATCCTTATGGAGCTGAATGTGTGTGGCCTTGTTCTCAATGTTCTGGTAGGTCTAAAGAAATGTTTGGATCCGGTCCGGGTTCCTTTGTGGCTTCACTCGACTTCCAACATTGTCATAGAAAATTCCAAATTTTAAATCCTTCTCATCTAGCAATCCGTCTACCGGTACCGAATCGGAGGAATAAGATGATGAACTCCAATCCATCTAGCAAAATTATTATTTTCTATGTTTAAACTACAAATCCACTAACACATATCCATACAACAACCAAATCAACAACTAATTTGACCAAAAACCATATCGTGTCGCGACCGACGGCCGGATCCGCGCCGCTCGAGCTAGTCAACCGCACCCGCCCACAAATCTGCCGATCCGACGGCTCGGAGAGTGGCCGCTTGCCTCCGCTACTCAGACCTGGGAGAACCCTGCCAACTGATTTTTCAGCCTTGTCTTGTCTCCACGTCATCTTTTAATCCCGGCGCACTACATTGTCGCGCTACTGAAAGGACAAGGATGTCGCCTAGAGGGGGGTGAATAGGCGATTAAAACTTTTCCGGTTTAGGCTTGCTAATTGCGGAATAAAACTAGGTGTTTAAATTAACAGGCCAACAAGCTAAGTAAACAAGGCTCGCCTATGTGCACCAACAACTTATGCTAAGCAAGACAAGCAACAAGGTGATAGCAATAGAATACTTCAAGCACAAAGGCTATCACAAAGTAAAGTGCATAAGTAAAAAGCTCGGATATAGAAATAACCGAGGTACGCGGAGACGAGGATGTATTCCCGAGTTCCTCCTTTTTAGGGGAGTACGTCTCGTTGGAGAGGTGCGAGGCACCACAAAGGTCGATCTAAATGCTACAAAGGCTCACCCTATTCTCCGATGAACCGCACCACAAAGGTTTGGTTCACCTTCCACTATCGGAATCCTTCGAGGCAGAAATCCGGAGCCTTTCAACAACGATCCGGGGCACAACCCACAACGGGATTGGGGGCTCCCGGACAGCTACAAGTGACCACCAAGGGTCTCAACCACCACACGGGCGTCTAGGGTCCAAAGACCCAAGAGCAACAAGTTCACAAGCTTTCAACTTCCACGAATCCTCGTGGAGAGCACACCGATGCAACAAATGCAAAATGCAAGAGCACAAGGCTCAAATCTTTCACTCTCGAATCCCACCAAAAGCAACTAATGCTTATGGGTGGAGAAGAGAGGAAGAACAATGAAAAACACAACAAATGGAACTTCAAGAACTAGATCGAAAGGGTTCCCCTCACTTAGAGGAGAAACGGCTTGGTGGAAATGTAGATCTAGGTCTCCTCCTTCAATCCTCCAAAGATCAACGAGTTTGGGTGGAGGGATTGGGAGTAATCAAAGAAATGAGCTTTCAACAATGGAGGAGAGAGGAAAAACGAGCTGCTCAAGGTAGAAGAAGGGGAGGGGGTAAATATAACCCCTCCCACGAAAATAGCCGTTGGTGCAGCAACTTAGACCGGAAAATCCGGCCTCTGGACAAAAATCCGGCCCAAAAATCCGGCCTGAACCAGTGGCTCGCGCTGCTGAGTCCTTAGCCGTTTTTCTGGACAGACTGGGGGGGGGGGGGGCGGATATTCCGGTCCAAGTTTGGGCCGGAATATCCGGTCTGCTGAAAACTGACAGAAACAGCAAAATGAAAACTGCAATATCTTTTTCATCCGGACTCCGATTTCGATGATCTTGGGCTCGTTGGAATCGCAACGAAGAGCTCTACAAGATCATGCAGAGAAACATCATAGTCCAACAAGGGAGGATAAAACCAAATGGAGAAAGGTAAAAACCTCTCTTTAAAAGAATAACCGGCAAACCTCCAAAACCGAAAACGTAACAAGTTTTCCATACGAAATTCGTTTTCGGTGAACTTGTGCTTGTCGTGAAGATCACAACAAGCACCAAAACCCAACAAGGAGAAAACCAAATAAGAACCAAGAAATATGATATGGCAAGTATGCAAAGGTTTGAACTCTCCACAAAGATGCGATCAATTACTCACTTGAGAGCCCCTCTTGATAGTACGCCATTTATCCTATAACCCGGTCTCCCACTAACACCATGAGACCGGTAAAATAGAAACCCTATCAAGATCATACATTTGCCTTGCGCATTCCACTTGAGCCAGATGATGACGATTTTGGTCTCTTCAAGTGGACCACCTTTCTTGATTGCGCTTTGCTTGGTGAAGACACATATGTTGCTCCCTCATACTCCTATGGGAGAGACTCTCTTAGGCACATCTTCACTTGGCCATTATCTCCAAATGGGTGGCAAGCTTCAAGCATAAGATTTCTTCGAGATGCTTCTCTTGACTTGCTCTTCAACTTCTTCTCTTAATATATATGTGATGACTTGGATATTGCTTTGGTCATCACTTTATCTTCTTCTTTCAATCTTGATACCAACACGTGGTGTTCAAGCATTGCCAATGGACAAGCCCTACAAGGATAGCTCAATGCAACCATTAGTCCATAGAGATTGTCATTAATTACCAAAACCACACATGAGGGCTCGTGCACTTTCAATCTCCCCCATTTTGGTAATTGATGACAATCTCTTTTGAGAGGGTTTATAATATGGAATTTAACGAACAAGGAGCGGTTGCACTAACATTAAATACTACGAAAGTATGTGATGTTAGTCCAACCACATATATAGTGCAAACTCCCCCACAATCTATGCATGTGTGTATGAACATGAATTCATTGCATATATTGTCAACAATTACCGGTGGTGGAGTTTCCACTATATACAAAGCCAAACAACGAATGCAAAGGCAAGAAAGGCAAATATTTAAGAACCAATCAAAGTATAAAGCCGAATCCCATAAACCCTCCAAAACTTCTCCCCCATTGGCAACAATTGCTGAAATGGGCAAAAAGATTTGGAAGGCATACAAAGATTTGTGAGAGTTCCTCCACAAATTTAACTTTTCTCATAAAATGAGTAGAATCAAATGGGCATTTCCATTGATCAATAATAGGAGGAAATCAAGCTATATTGAGAATCCAATGATTGCAACAAAATAGCAAAGGGAGAGATACCTCAACAAAAGAGGCAAGCAATCAAAGGATCCGAAAGAACAATTGGACACAAGAAGATATTATGAAAAGATCAACCAAATGTTCTAAAAATCAAAGGGAACTCCCCAAGGTACGTGCAAAAAGTAGGATTTGCATTTTAATATGGTGTGCACAACATGGAATCCTCACTCCCTCTTAGATCATTTTGAAACCCAAACAAGTGCAAGAAAGCTTAAAGATAGAAAAGAAGCGAAAACAACTTGCAACAAGGAAATGTTGAGCAATAAGAGAAAGAAGCGACAAATAAAGACTTGCTCAACCAAAATAGATGGGTGTGATAAGGAGAGACATTTTAGGAGACTAATGCAAAGATGAGCGTAGCATCATCATAGTCGTTCAATATAAGTGGCACATAGTGCATATCATGTCTTTCCATAAACACAACCCAAAAGTTGAAGCAAATAGGTCCACAAGCTTATTTAGGTCCAAAAAGGAATACCAAATGAAAAAGCAAAGCTTGTGCCTTTTAGAGACCACCAAAGAATCAAAAGTAAAAGAGGTGGTCACTAAAGAATTGGAATACCAATTAAAGATGTAACTATTCTCATGTGTATAAGTTTCTAAGTAGACACCAATCACGAAGATATAAGTCCACAAATAAACATGTACACACAAAATAGGTACAAAGGTAAGAACATGATATCCAAAGGAAGTCATATATATACCAATAAGATCATTGCTTAAAAGCATAGCACAAAGCTCAATTTTATCTTAAAGGAAATAGATGAACTTCCAACACAATCTCATCATAGCATCAAATATCCACAAGGGATAAAGTGATAAAAGGATGCTCCGAGAAAGATAACAAGTATCACAAAAGGCAAATGATTTTGAAAAATCAAATTGCATATGTGAGACATAGAGTAGAAAGTGCTAGATTAACATATATGGGATTGATGAATCATGAAAATGATTATATATATTCCCCTTGATATGTAATCATCCCGGCTTGCCCACATTTGCAAAAGTTGTTTTGCAAGAACCAAATGAATTGCAACAAAAGAGATTCATGCCATGAAACAACCTACACAAGGTTGAAAGCTAGAAAAGTATGCATGAGGTAGATACTTGTTACCGAGATAGCATTGGTGATGTAGAAGATAAGAGTTCATGATCATCCGAGCTTGGCTCCAATAAGCACATGGTGATAACACCTTCCTTGTAAATGAGACAAGCTTCCAATGCATCTCCAATGTACCTAAAACAAATTCAAGTACAAATGGTACCCAAACTCATTGGGTCCAAAGTAGCAACTACAATACATAGGACAAACTCCACATAAATATGTGCATATTGATATGAAATTGAATTTCATGCACATCTTAGCCATTTAGGATTTGATGGAGTTTATCCTATATATTGGATCAACGAAAGTAAGCATGCCATAAGATATACATAATAAATATGCATGCACAAGACTTTCAAGAACCAAAGAGATACAATTTGGACAAAACACCAATTAAACCAAGAAAGCACACACAAGTGTGACAAGAAAAAATTGCCCAAATTATATCAAAGACCCAAATCAACACATGATTGAAGATACCACTTTGAAAAGATACCAATGAAATCAAGATACCAATTGATGAAAATATCATCAAGGAATAAACCAAACCCTCTACACTTTTCATGATGGCACAAAGTACCAAGACGAAAAATGTTTGTCTTCCAAGAGACACGTCATCGGGATCAAATATCAAATGAAGACAACTAATGTTCAAAAAGCATATAGGATTGCTCCCCCAAGATGTGTGCATTATTTATGATTTTGCATTTGAATACAAAATGCACACAAATGAGATCATCACTCTCCATATATATATATTCAAACACTAGTCATGTTCAAGAAAGGCAAGAAATTGCAATACCAATTTAAAGAACGGTGTTTTACTCAAGTAGGATAGCTTCCCAAAGAATAGTGCATTATCAAGAAGTATGACTTTTGAATGTCAATGCACAAGAATTGGTTCATTGCTTTTCCCAACTCAAGAAAGCACAAAACAAATTTCAAGTAGAGCAATAAAGGATCCAAAAGATACAAGGAAGACAAATGAGAGTTAGATCAAAACAAATCCTTGGCAATCAAATAAGGCAATTCAAAGCAAGAGCCAAAGTGAATATGATCAATATATTTACCACAAATATGATTATCACTTGTCAAGACAAGTAATGTATGGAGATATTTCTCGGTGGTGGATTGCAAAGATATATTCAAGATCATATTCACAAAACATAAGCATATGGCAAAGGATAGGAATTAAAAGCCATGCTTAGATAGATAGATATTCTTGATAGCTTCAAAATCACGCGATCATGCAAAGCAACTCCAAGGAGTAGCTTGAAGCAATTGGTTTCCCAAAAGATATATGAGAACATATTTAGGGAAAGCCATATCAAGAATTCCATCACAAACAAGATCCAACGAGTGAGACAAAAGATTTAAGCAAATATGGAACTTGTTTGAGCAACATGCCACAAGGAAAAGATAATAGAATATCAATTCTAGGTGGCAATACCTCACATGTTCACATTTTCTAGGTTTGTAATATGCACATAGCTTATTACTCCCCCATAATGTGATAATCCATTTTTTTAAACAAGAGGCAAACAAAACCAACTCGAGAAATTAATGGACATTATAGAATTTGAATTTCTCATGAGCATGACATACCACATAGAGAATAGATAATATGATATCATCACTAAGTGGTATTCCTCATGTACACACATTTTAGGATTGTGAAGTGCACGAAGCATATCACTCCCCAAAATGGATAGTCCATTAATCTCTCAAAAGAGAGCCAACAAGATAAGATATCAAATAAAAGCAATAAGGCTCAAACAAGTAAATGGTGTGCAAACCAACATACACATACTTGATTTCTCAAGATAAGTAAGTAGAGAGCACAACACATACAAACACTAGCAAGGTACAAAACCTAACACATGCAAGGGTGCAAGCAACTTTCAATGTATATATGATTTAAATAAAAGTTACCGCAAGGAGGAACATTGGATATGAGATAGAACAATATAATCCAAATGACTTGGCTTGAGAGAATATAATTGATGAAGATCCCTTAATTCTTCATGATGTAGCCAAGTCTCCAATGCCCTCCAACAACACCTATTGATCAAGTTTTAGCTTGTTGGTCCCCAACCAAGTTGGGTCCTAAGAGGTTAGTCACAATAGGTTTGGCAACCCAAATGGTTCTTTTCTTGACACCACTTTGAGTACCAACATATTTGGCAAACACATTGCCAACCTTATCCTTCCGAAGAGAATAACATCATCAATAATAATGGGGTTGGATAAGGTACCATTTGTGCATGAAGAAGCAAGTGACCCTTCTCACGGCATAGGTAGCAACATCTACTTCCTCCTCTCTTCTTAGTTGGAATCTTGACTTGAGGAGGGTAGCTTGATTCTTCTTGGGAAGAGGCCGTTCTTCAACTTGAGGAACTTGAGTTTGAACTTGAGGCTTCTTCCCTTGTTGCTTCTCACTAAGAGCCTTCTTCTTCAAAGGGCAAGATCTAACATGGTGCCCTTCAACTTTGCACTTGAAGCAAACAATCTTGGCCGAATCTTTAACTTGTTCTTGGCCCTTTTCTTCTTGATAGCTTGGACTTGTTCTTGTTATTGGAGTTGAATCCAAGTCCACTCTTGTCATTGGGGCGTCTTTGAACACTCAACATATTGTCAAGTGTAGAATCCCAACATGACGCTTTTCCAAGTCTTTCTTCAAAGAAGTGACTTGGGCCTTGAGCTCATTTAATTCCTCTACATGGTTAGTATCAACAAAACACTAGAGGAAGTAGAAGCTTCATTGTTAGAGCAACAAGGCAATGAAAGTAATTCATCACAAGATTTAGCAATGTGAGTGGATGAATCACTAGGACTAGCACATGGCAATAAAGCATTTTAGTAGAAGTTGTGCCTTTGTCCACATGAGGCTCACAAGATGTTACCTTTGTATAATAGCCTCATGAGCTAACTTTAGCCTAGCATGGGATGCTAGAAGATCATCATTAGAGCTAGAAGCTTTTCATGACTTTCTTCCAATTTCCCATACTTGCTAGTTAGCAACTCAAGTTGAGCCCTTAGCTCAACATTCTCCTTCAAAATAGATGCTTCACAAGAAGTGGAGTTAGTAGCACAAGCATCATTAATATTAGAAATGGAAGAAGACAACTTGGCAAGCTCATCATTTTTAGATAGTTGAGTTTGGAGTTGATCATGAGACTTGATAAGGAGAGAGTGTTCACTTTCTAAAGCCTTGTGAGCTTTGTCAAGTCTCTCTATGTCCTCACTTAGTCTAGCATTGCCAACACCAAATTCAACTTTTTCCTTTTTAAGCACTTTTATTTAGCAATAGCATGATCTCTTTCCTTAATGATTTTAGCAATAATAAGATCATTAGACTCATCAAGAGATTCAAGTCTCTCTCAAGAGAAACCTAAGCTCTTCTTCTTCAAGAGAAGCTTTCAAGGAAGCTATAGTGATAGAGTCATCTCTCTCAATTTGACATTTCTCAAAATTGACTTTCCAAATCCTCAATGATTCCCTACTCTTAATAACATAAGCAATGATTTCACATAGAGGAGGGATAGCTTTACTACCTTTGGGGAGAGCACCAAACCATCTCACCCTTCTTGGTTAAGGATTCAAAATCAAAACCTTCTTCATGAGAATCCTCATCCACATCATCACAATTTGGATTTGAGGTGGGAGACCTCGGAATCCTTAGCCATAAGGCAAACATGATTAATGTGAAGAGGATGAAGAATACTTGAAGCACCATTGAGGTCCATGTCTTGTTCCAACAAATGTTGGGATTCCTCTACATTGTTAGTCACACAAGTATAGAGGATATGGAAGTATTGTTTTCATGGCAACAAGACATATGAAGCATATCATCATGAGATTTAGTTAAACAACTATTACATGATATGCAAGGACTATCAACTCTAGCATGTATGACATTTGGAGTGCTAGAAGAGTTTAAGTCCAAAGATAGAACATTGCAATGAGATAGAGATGAAGTATAGTCAATAGATATTCACCATCAACAAAGCAATTTCTATCACCACTCACCATATCATTACCTTGTGACAAATCACATGTTGGTGAAGTGGAAGAAGTTGTGAACTCATCACGGCCGGAGGTGGAAGGAGAACAATCATCCTCAATAATTTGGACACTTCATATATATCTTGAAGCTTGGTCCAAAGCTCATGAGCGTTCCGAAAAGGCATGATTGAAGCAAGAACTACATCGCTCAAAACACATATAAGACCATTAGAAACTAGAGTCTCGAGATGAGAGTTTTCCTCATCCTCTAAAGATAATTCTTGGAATCCTTTGGAGGAGAAAAACCCACATCTACAATCCTCTTAATATAATTTGGACCCATGGCCCTAAAAAGATTAAGCATGCGAATTTTCCAAACATCATAATTTGTGCCATCGAATATGAAAGTGGGATCGTGCACTAATTCTCTAAACGACATCTTTTACTCTCTAGGCGGTAAAGCCCAAAAAGAGAGCCCAGGCTCTGATACCAATTGAAAGGACAAGGATGTCGCCTAGAGGGGGGGGTGAATAGGCGATTAAAACTTTTCCGGTTTAGGCTTGCTAATTGCGGAATAAAACTAGGTGTTTAAATTAACAAGCCAACAAGCTAAGTAAACAAGGCTGATAAACCACAAGTATAGGGGATCGCGTGTAGCCTTTTCGATAAGTAAGAGTGTCGAACCCAACGAGGAGCTAAAGGTAGGATAAGTAATCTCTCAAGTTCTATCAACCACTGATACAACTCTACGCACACTAAACGTTTAATTTATCTAGGAAATAATACTAGACTACAATACGGGTATGAGAGATAGCTTTGCGAGATAATAAATGCAAGAAAGTAAAAGTTAGTGCTGCAGCAATAAAGTACACTAAGTAACCATATACTAACAGTACCATGAGTGTGGAAAAGTGGTGGTAATTGTGGTGGCTTTGTCCAAGATTAATTAGTGAAGGTACTTGGTTCATTGTCCTCGATGCAGTTTTCTATGTGGGAGAGGCTAAATACATGCACTCCACTACTTGGGATTACAAGTACTATATGATTGGATTGTTAGCAGGCATCCGCAAATACTAACAATGCATTAAGGTTTCCCCAACCATAGTCTTAAGTTCATGGTCCTCTTACTCCCATACGTGCAACTAATCGGTTCGCGTTCTCAGGTTTCTGTCACTCCGGCAGAATTTCCCCCGCTTCGTTACAAATACTACCAACCCTAGGGTGTTTATCCATGCGCGCACAATATAATGGACACCAAAGGACAGTACCATATAGACATACAACTCTAATGAACCTCATGCCTTCAACTAAGCAATCAAAAGACAAATAAACTACGGAAACATGACGTAGATCATAGGATAAATATTATAGCATCAAACACCATGTTTACATAGGACGGTACAGAGGTTTATGGGAGGATGAACCACTGAATACAAGGAGGAGATGATGATGGAGATGGCGGTGAAGACGGCGGAGAGGGCAGCGAGGAGCGCAGGGCGGCGACGGCGGCGCCGGCGGCGCGGGGAACTCCTTCCCCGTCGCCGGCATCATGGGGGAGCGCCGCCCCTTAGCCTCCCTCCTTCATGGCTTCTTGGGAGCCCTCCCCCATGAAGATGGGATCCATGGGGGAGGCAAAAACATGGCTTTTGGTGGCTGAAATTCGTGGGTGGAGGAGTCCTCCAGACCTAGGGTTTCCTCCTTTATAAGGAGAAAATTCCTGCAACTTTCGCGACTAGACTTTTTCCATTTGACGTCATCTTCTGGCCGAAACGGGTCGATCTGTGAAAATAGTTTTCAGACAGATTTCAGGAAAGTCCAAATTCGACTCCAACAATGTTTCCTCTATATTCTTGATAATTTCTACACATCAAAGAGTAAAACAAGAACATTGTGCACTTTTCCAACTATTAGTAGGTTAGTCCAATAAATGTCATAATATGATATAAAGTGCATATAAAACATGTGGCAATTGATATAAAACATGCATGGAACATCAAAAATTATAGATACGTTTGAGACGTATCAGCATCCCCAAGCTTAGTTCCTACTCGTCCTCGAGTAGGTAAACGATAAAACAATAATTTTTTAGGTGACATGCTACCAACATAATCTTGATCTAATAATGATGTAATGGTAAGTGAGCTGAGATCAAATCATTCAAAGCAAATGTCTATAATTGATATTAAATAAGAGATAATAAAGCAAAATAGTTAAAAGCTAAAGTTTTCATGAATGACGGCCTTTAAGACATGAAACCGTACAAGGTTCATTATAGATGTTTTAAGTATCCAGTGTAGGAGTTCTATCCTTCTATTCCAAGAATCAAGCAATTTTTCATAACATAGAGAAAGGATCCAGTCAAGTAAAAGTAAACACGAACGTCATGAATCCACTGTTTCGAGGTCTACTCAACCGATGAGCGTAAGCATTTAGTGTTGGCACCAGGATGTTATGGCAAAGAGAACGTTAATGGGGGTTTGGAAGGCCAACGGAAGAAAGTCTCACAAAGCTATAAGTGATCATTAGACAAGAGGAAGTCTTATAATCGAAGCTATGCAAGGAGTAGTGATTGCCATGCAACGGATGCACATAGAGCTATATGTGTATGAAAGCTCTCCAATGGAACTAGTGGGGGTGCATTCAACTCGGTTGCTCATGAAGACCTAGAGCACTTTTGAGGAAGCTCATCATTGGAATATACAACCAAGTTCTATAACGTAAATTCCCCACATAGTTATACTAGTAAAACATGAAAACTCTCTCAAATGGAGCATAGGTGCTAAACATGAGCACAAAAATGATAACTATGAAACTGCAGGTGCTAAACATGAGCACAACTTTGATAAAGGATAGTAGTGCTGCCCCCTTTTTCTTTATTCTTTTATTCTTTTTTCTTTTTTCTTTTTTTCTTTTTCTGTTTCTCTTTTCAATGGCCTCCATGGCTGATTTCAAGAAGGGGCAAACACTCTAATATGATTACAACTTTTGATACAAATAACTCATAATGAACAAAACATGATGTATAGATCTGTATGCCTCTGCCAGTGTAGCAGGATGTGCAATGATACAGCGTAACATGGGTAAACCACACATCAGCTATATATAGAATCATGCAAAGCAATATATAAATGATAAATGACAACAAGTCATGTAATGTAAGATGGAAGTTGCATGGCAATATATCTCGGGACAGCTATGGAAATGCTGTGGTAGGTAGGTATGGTGGCTGTTTTGAGGAAGATGTATGGGCTTATGTGTAGGAGAACAAGAGGAAATCCTCCCACGGGTTTTGGATGTACTGGCGAAGTTTGCACAACTCACAATGTGAGAAAAGGCAATGCACAGCACCGAAGAGGCTAGCAAATTTGGATGGTGGAAGTGCCAAAACCGTAGCTTAACATTAGTCAAAAAGAACTCACAAGTTTATTGCAAACGACTAGCAGGTTCAACATTAAGTGCATCGTTAACATTTACCCCAAGGAGGGCCGTTCACGGCGGCACAAGTACCCCGTTAGATCCCTCGACCTTCACACACAACCTAGTTATTACGAACCACTTTTCAGACATGGAAAGCTATCAAGTCCAACTACACCTTCAACAATTTTAGTAGAGTTTGTAGTACGGTTCAAGCTTAAAGACAATAATCCACTAATGATTTTAACTTAATTAACCAGCAAGCTTACCATCTATTACTTAATACCTCAAAACGTTTGCAAGGAATCAGGTTATCAAAGTTCAATGATCTACAAGATTATGCAAGTTTTTAATTATACCACTACCACACGCAACATTTTCTGAACCAACATATTAACCAAGTAAACGTTGAGAACAGAAGATAAATAAAATATGTGAGGATCCACTTATTAATGTAACTGGTGTTTGATGCTAAGATAAATAGATAATAAAATACATCCGCTTCAAGTTTAGTTAAGTTCCTATGTTGCTCAAAAAACAAAGTTTGAAGGTTTGCAAACCGAGGGGTTATTGATGAAGAGGGATGCGGGGACATCCCCAAGCTTATGACTTTGGCCGTTCTTCAACATTTCACAATTTGGTGTTCCTTCATTCTCTGTGAAAAAACTTCAACACAAAAACTTTCCCATTCTTTTCTGCGGTTAGACATTAGTGCAATAAATAATATTTCAAGTGCTGCTATTAAACCAAATCAAATTTTGTTTTTAGGTTACAAAAAGGTTGCTTAAATGGCCAACTTATAAATGAAAGGTAAGAACCATTAAAAATCAAATGAAAACGAAAAGAGGCCACTCTTGTAACAAAAGTCAGAATCTGTCCAGAAAAACAACAGCTGGAAAACGCAATTTTTAGGTGCACTTAAACATGCCCGAAATTTTAGCCAATTTTTGTACATGCAGAGGATTAGGTGCTACAACATCATTAATTGTTTCGTGATTTTTAGAGCTTCCAGTAAAATATGAAAAATCGCGCAATAAGCAGTAGATACCGAAAACAAAAATCACTTTTTACAATTGTATCAACTAAGCTAAATGGGTAAAATTTGGAACTTTATTTTTGATAAACTAAGAGACCAGAGGCTAAACAAGACCTAAACATGCTAGCTACAGTATGGAAAACTCTAAAGGAAAACCAAAAGTAACAACCAAATAAAGACCCCAACAAAGAAGCAAAACAAAAGAAAATATTTTTGTTGTTTTGAAATTATAAGTGAAAGCAAAGAAGCAATAGATACCAAGTAAGAAGCCTAAGAAAACTAAAGAAGGCAATACCAAGACATATAAAAGCAATTATAATACATGTTAAGACAATTCATATCATGTGGACGGGTAATATAGAGTATGAACGAGATAACCTCATGTTTGTTGATGAATAGAGGATGACTCGGGCATCCCCAAGCTTAGATGATTGTACCTTCTTGAATATGTTCTTGGGATGCACCTACACATCCCAAGCTTGAGCTCTTGCGTCTTCTTGTTCATCTTATATCACCATATTGATTAGATCTTATAGGCTACATCCACATAAAACTTCACAAAACTCATTAGTAGGGTTAGTACTCATTAAATAAAATCCACTCATGTTCAAGCGTTGACAAGTTTTATAATTTTTACTCAACATTAGCCACTGTATATACTAAGGTGTTCATGATTTTCGTTGTCCGTCGAAAAACCAATGAAACTAACAACACCAAGTACAATATTGAATAAACAAAGAAATGTCAAAACTGAACAGTCCGTAAAGATGGCATTCAACGAGATAGTTAAGTAGCTCAAATCGAAAAACTTTAGTCTAATGAAAGAAAGATAATAATCTCAGGTTTATGCACAAAAATTTTGAAGTCAAAATACTATTCTGAGATTTATCACGATTTTATTTACAGAGAAGCACAAAATCTGTCTAAACAGAACAGTCAGTAAAGATCGAATTTTTCGACCTATCTACGTACCTTAAATCAGAAAAAGTTAGTCTAATGAAAGAAAGATAATAAGCATTACTTTGCACTCAAGAAATTTCAGATCAAGATCACGTTCTGGTGATTTTAAACATTTAATACGGTGGAGCACAGAAAATCTGTTTCTGGACAGCAAAATAAAACTATCAACTTTCAATTAACTAAAGACTATAATTAGCATTTTATTTTTATTTACAGAGGTATATACACAATATTTACATGTTTTTAATGAAAAGCTTCCATGGAAAGATTTGTTTTGGTTTCATAGGCATGAACACAAGTGTTCAAGGTCGACCCCCATTTAACCATTACTCATCTTTCCAATCACTTTTCTTTTTGAAAAAGTTTTTAGATAACAACTACACCTAATTTTTTTTGTAATTCGCATTCCCTATCCATAGTAAGATAAAGAACAACTTAATACTGAAAATAAAAACTACTTAGAGATAAAGCAAACAAGTGCACACAAGAACATTAACCTACGCTATGGCTCCCCGGCAACGGCGCCAGAAAAGGTCTTGATAACCCACAAGTATAGGGGATCGCGTGTAGCCTTTTCGATAAGTAAGAGTGTCGAACCCAACGAGGAGCTAAAGGTAGGATAAGTAATCTCTCAAGTTCTATCAACCACTGATACAACTCTACGCACACTAAACGTTTAATTTACCTAGGAAATAATACTAGACTACAATACGGGTATGAGAGATAGCTTTGCGAGAT
This sequence comes from Poa pratensis, assembly GCA_947311845.1. Lineage (NCBI taxonomy): Eukaryota > Viridiplantae > Streptophyta > Magnoliopsida > Poales > Poaceae > Poa > Poa pratensis. The sequence continues at coordinate 5,237,070 of CAMZMU010000112.1, read as the reverse complement.
AATAAATGCAAGAAAGTAAAAGTTAGTGCTGCAGCAATAAAGTACACTAAGTAACCATATACTAACAGTACCATGAGTGTGGAAAAGTGGTGGTAATTGTGGTGGCTTTGTCCAAGATTAATTAGTGAAGGTACTTGGTTCATTGTCCTCGATGCAGTTTTCTATGTGGGAGAGGCTAAATATACATGCACTCCACTACTTGGGATTACAAGTACTATATGATTGGATTGTTAGCAGGCATCCGCAAATACTAACAATGCATTAAGGTTTCCCCAACCATAGTCTTAAGTTCATGGTCCTCTTACTCCCATACGTGCAACTAATCGGTTCGCGTTCTCAGGTTTCTGTCACTCCGGCAGAACTTCCCCCGCTTCGTTACAAATACTACCAACCCTAGGGTGTTTATCCATGCGCGCACAAATATAATGGACACCAAAGGACAGTACCATATAGACATACAACTCTAATGAACCTCATGCGTTCAACTAAGCAATCAAAAGACAAATAAACTACGGAAACATGACGTAGATCATAGGATAAATATTATAGCATCAAACACCATGTTTACATAGGACGGTACAGAGGTTTATGGGAGGATGAACCACTGAATACAAGGAGGAGATGATGATGGAGATGGCGGTGAAGACGGCGGAGAGGGCAGCGAGGAGCACAGGGCGGCGACGGCGGCGCCGGCGGCGCGGGGAACTCCTTCCCCGCCGCCGGCATCATGGGGAGCGCCGCCCCTTAGCCTCCCTCCTTCATGGCTTCTTGGGAGCCCTCCCCCATGGAGATGGGATCCATGGGGGAGGCAAAAACATGGCTTTTGGTTGCTGAAATTCGTGGGTGGAGGAGTCCTCCACGACCTAGGGTTTCCTCCTTTATATGGACTCTCGGATTCCCCTCTGGGGTTTCAGTAAATCGGGCTTTTCTCCGCCGTCCGGACTCCTATTGGGCCGAATTTTAACTCTAGAATTATTAGGAGAAAATTCCCTGCAACTTTCGCGACTAGACTTTTCCATTTGACGTCATCTTCTGGCCGAAACGGGTCGATCTTTGAAAATAGTTTTCAGACAGATTTCAGGAAAGTCCAAATTCGACTCCAACAATGTTTCCTCTTGTATTCTTGATAATTTCTACACATCAAAGAGTAAAACAAGAACATTGTGCACTTTTCCAACTATTAGTAGGTTAGTCAAATAAATGTCATAATATGATATAAAGTGCATATAAAACATGTGGCAATTGATATAAAACATGCATGGAACATCAAAAATTATAGATACGTTTGAGACGTATCAAAGGCTCACCTATTTGCACCAACAACTTATGCTAAGCAAGACAAGCAACAAGGTGATAGCAATAGAATACTTCAAGCACGAAGGCTATCACAAAGTAAAGTGTATAAGTAAAAAGCTCGGGTATAGAAATAACCGAGGTACGCGGAGACGAGGATGTATTCCCGAGTTTCTCCTTTTTAGGGGAGTACGTCTCGTTACAAAGGCTCACCCTATTCTCCGATGAACCGCACCACAAAGGTTTGGTTCACCTTCCACTATCGGAATCCTTCGAGGCGGAAATCCGGAGCCTTTCAACAACGATCCGGGGCACAACCCACAACGGGATTGGGGGCTCCCGAACAGCTACAAGTGACCACCAAGGGTCTCAACCATCACACGGGCGTCTAGGGTCCAAAGACCCAAGAGTAACAAATTCACAAGCTTTCAAATTCCACGAATCCTCGTGGAGAGCACACCGATGCACCAAATGCAAAAGGCAAGAGCACAAGGCTCAAATCCTTCACTCTCGAATCCCACCACAAGCAACTAATGCTTATGGGTGGAGAAGAGAGGAAGAACAATGAAGAACACAACAAATGGAACTTCAAGAACTAGATCGAAAGGGTTCCCCTCACTTAGAGGAGAAACGGCTTGGTGGAAATGTAGATTTAGGTCTCCTCCTTCAATCCTTCAAAGATCAACGAGTTTGGGTGGAGGGATTGGGAGTAATCAAAGAAATGAGCTTTCAACAATGGAGGAGAGAGGAAAAACGAGCTGCTCAAGGTAGAAGAAGGGGAGGGGGTAAATATAACCCCTCCCACGAAAATAGCCGTTGGTGCAGCAACTTAGACCGGAAAATCCGGCCTCTGGACAAAAATCCGGCCCAAAAATCCGGCCTGAACCAGTGGCTCGCGCTGCTGAGTCCTTAGCCGTTTTTCTGGACCGGAATATCCGGTCTGCTGAAAACTGACAGAAACAGCAAAATGAAAACTGCAATATCTTTTTCATCCGGACTCCGATTTCGATGATCTTGGGCTCGTTGGAATCGCAATGAAGAGCTTTACAAGATCATGCAGAGAAACATCATAGTCCAACAAGGGAGGATAAAACCAAATGGAGAAAGGTAAAAACCTCTCTTTAAAAGAATAACCGGCAAACCTCCAAAACCGAAAACGCAACAAGTTTTCCATACGAAATTCGTTTTCGGTGAACTTGTGCTTGTCGTGAAGATCACAACAAGCACCAAAACCCAACAAGGAGAAAACCAAATAAGAACCAAGAAATATGATATGGCAAGTATGCAAAGGTTTGAGCTCTCCACAAAGATGCGATCAAGTTACTCACTTGAGAGCCCCTCTTGATAGTACGCCATTTATCCTATAACCCGGTCTCCCACTAACATCATGAGACCGGTAAAATAGAAACCCTATCAAGATCATACCTTTGCCTTGCGCATTCCAATTGGGCCAGATGATGACGATTTTGGTCTTTTCAAGTGGACCACCTTTCTTGATTGCGATTTGCTTGGTGAAGACACATATGTTTCTCCCCCATACTCCTATGGGAGAGACTCTCTTAGTCACATCTTCACTTGGCCATTATCTCCAAATGGGTGGCAAGCTTCAAGCATAAGATTTCTTCGAGATGCTTCTCTTGAACTTGCTCTTCAACTTCTTCTCTTAATATATATGTGATGACTTGGATATTGCTTTGGTCATCACTTTATCTTCTTCTTTCAATCTTGATACCAACACGTGGTGTTTAAGCATTGCCAATGGACAAGCCCTACAAGGATAGCTCAATGCAACCATTAGTCCATAGAGATTGTCATTAATTACCAAGACCACACATGAGGGCTCGTGCACTTTCAGCTACCCTGACTTCGCTTCGTCCGCTACATTTATTTTACCGAATTGTCCGTCACGTGATTTTGGTCTTTCCCTCCTATACTGTAGTAGTGGGGAAACAAATCGTCTACGATATAATCAAATGGCGAGGCAGCCCTCCGCACAAAGATTGAGGCCTGGTCCAATCTACCAAGATTGCTTAAGGTATTCCCTCCGTCCGCGAATAAGTGTACTTCTACCTTTTGAGGTATGTCAAACTTATTAAATTTTGACCAACTTTATTGGAAAAAGTACCCGCATTTATGACAGTAAATTAGTATCACTAGATTCATTTTGAATGAAGTTTCAAAATATACCAATGTTATGTCATATATGCTGCTACTTTTTTCTATAAATTTGGTCAAAGTTTAAAAAGTTTGACTAAGTAGTAAATCTAGAAGTACACTTTTTTAAGAACGGAGGGAGAATCTTTGATCTGTCGTCGTTGGGTGCTTGTTACGAGAAGCAAAAGCACAATTAACATTACTCTCTTCCATAGCTTTTATTGGGTATCGCATCATGTATAAGCCCCATGAATGTGACAAACCAGCTTATGTACATGCGGGTCTTGGTGGCAGAGAAAGCCATGGTCTGCACCATGTTTGGATAGATCAGGTTCTGAAATGGAGATTTTTAACTTCCGAGTTCCAGGGCTCCTGCTATTTTAAAAAAATTGAAAATCGTATTTATAAGTTTCAAAAAGTTCTAATAAAAATCCGGAAGTAGCCAATGATATATGCTACAAATCTACAAAATATCAACTTCAAATACATTGTATTTTGAGCTACACAAAAATGACAAAATTATGCATCTGAGTATGCATATTTTCAAATCTTGTTTTATCAGATTTGTTATTTTTGTGTAGCCCGAAATATAAAGTATCTTAAATTAACATTTACATGTTCGTAGGATATATCATTGCCTACCTCCGTACCTTTTTCAGAATTTTTTAAACTCACAAATGTAATTTTCGAAATTTTGAAATAAATGGAGGGATCGCGAGAGCCCAAAAACACTTTTCGCCAATTCTCTGCCATGTCCGGCCCACGTAAAAAAAGCAAGAACCTTAAAGTACCGCAAGTCAGGAGACATTTATAACTAATCATCCTGACCTTCCGTCTTGTATCCGACGACTGATATGCCACAAGCCGGAGCCATGATTCTGTACAAAACCAAATCCAGGGGGAAAAAACCCTAGCAAAGCCGTTACTATTGTCAGAATCCACTTACCCGGCGGCGACCACGGCTCGCTGCCGGAACCATCGTCGTCGGCGGACCCCGTGCGGCCGCCTCCTCTGCGACTCCGGCCATGGTGAGATCCGGACCTCTCCCGCAGCGCCCCCTCTGCCCCCTTTCTTTATTCCGTGTTACTCACTCACTCTCCGGCTATCCGCCTCTCCTCCGCGCCTTCGCAGTTCTCCATCGCGGCCATCAACGAGAGCGACACCGTCGGCCAGTGGGAGCCGCTCGCACCGACCAAGGAAGCACAGGCACGAATCCTCTTCTCCTTCCTCCCACCCGTTTTGATCTGAGCATGCTATGTTCCTGATTCCTAAAATTCCAGTCCGTTGATTATGTAGCTGGCGTCTCGGGTTAGGGTTTTCAATTTCTGGGGTGCATTGTGATGGGTCAAATGGGTATTATGTGATTAAATGTGGCGTGATTTTTTGGCAAGCACCATAAGCCGTTTCCTGGTGGCGTCATTGACGACCCCGGTGCTTCATTTGCGGTTTTAGTGAGGTTGTGGTCTCTTCTAGTTCAGCACCGAGGATAATTCAAAGCGGTTATTTTTCCTTTGGTGCTTCCTTTTTGTACCATCCTCAAAAAGTGAGACCGCATAAGATTCCAATGCTTGCTTGCATTGTCAGGATTGCAGGCGTAGGAGGACAATAAGGTAGTTAGATCTTTCAGGTCTAAGTTAGTAGTCTTGATGTCGAGTTATGCATCGGTCACAGTATGCACTTGAAACAATGTATTACTCTACCTCCGTACCAAAATACAAGATGTTTTAACATTTTTCTGATACGGATGTACTTAGACGTGTATTAGTGTGTAGATTCACTCAATTTAGCCCCTATGTAGTCCACATTAAAAGATCTAAATCATCTTATATTTTGATACGGAGGGAGTAGCATGGAATTGATTTTTCTTTTTTCTTTCGTAATAACTTTTGTAGCTGTGATCCTTCTGCAGAAAATTTAATGGTACAAATGTGTTGGCATCAAAGAACTTCATGCATTGAAGAAATTTTGTTGGCTGAAATATGGGCTTTTATGAATACTAGAGTTTCGTAAAACACATTAAAATGGGAAAATTAACATGTGACAATGGTTTGTGGCGAGCTTAGACCTTAAAAATTGAAGAACTTGTTAATTTACTATACAAAGTATTGCACAATGCATGAATGCACTATCACCACCCAATAAGTTTTGGCTTGATGGTTTTGCATCCTTGTAGGATGGTATAAGAATGCGTTTCTCTAGTGATTTAGGTTCTCCCATCAAACATTGTAGGAGTATTTACTATTTACAGTTTAGATGCTTAATCCAAGTGCCACTCCTGTATGTGGTAGGAGAGATATGCAGAAGAGCTTTTGGTTTGTTGCACCAGCATCTTGATTAAGTGTCTGAGAAGGATCCCTGAAGGACTAATTTCAGCCATTGAATGTATCTGATTATGTGGATTTTTATTGCCACTGTGTTTCTTGTGGACAAAAAAATATTTGGATTATTTCAGAAAACATTCTATACTTTAATCTTGTATCTTTAGATGAATATTAGTTATGCATAGTTAGTGTTAAAAGTAACCAAGGATTATTTGTCGCCAAACTCATTATCCTGATGTAACTATGCTGTTCTCAGATTACAGTGCAATATGAGTAATAGTTCGTAGTTTAATAAGATGAACTGTTGTTTAATGAACTAAACATTACATGCGGTCATATGTTTTTTGGCCACGTGTATAACAATTCATCCCAGACTTACTGCGGATGGGAGGGTGTGTGTGCCTGTAGGCAGGGGCGGAGCTACATGGCGAATGGTTGAACAGGCACCCCGGCTCAATTTTTCCCCTAGCAATTAGTCTACAAAATCGGTCGTTGCACCACCCTAGCTCATGTAAAGTGCAGCCCTTGTCTTGGAATACAACAGTTAGAAAAACACATACTCTTTTGTGAACCCCCGTTGATCTTAGTATAGCTCCGCCCTGCCTATAGGGGCACCTAAACTACATCCATCAGAATATTCCAGCTACTGTTTGGTTTTGATTTGTTAAGCTAGAAGAAGCTAGCTGTCAGCCTGTCACATGAGAAGAAATGCCGCATATAGATTATTGCTGTCGAGGAACATGTTCGAGATTTCATTTTCTATGTCACCACTGGATTAGAGCGTTCAAGTCTTTAAAGAATTGGTGGGTTAGGAAGCATTTTCAGTGGGGGTACAAATATACATGTTATTGCTTTTATCGTTGGAAGTGGAATTAGTGTAGATTGATACAAGAATACGCCAAATAGTTAGTAGCATGTTACTGAAGATTCTTGTTCTATTTTCACATCTCTGTATGTCAACATATCATGTTGATCCATATTTGATTCAATAGAAGTACTTCCTGTAGTTAAATATGCAGATAACCTTTTATTTGCTACTGAGTGGCTAGAAGCTTGAAAGGGTATCCCAAAGCTTGCAACAGATTTTGATCAAGTCTTTGGCTGATTTCATTCTTCTAATTCCCTTCTCGTGGAAAAGCTGAACTTTTGAGTTTTAGAACCTCTTAAATATGGTTGTCAGGATATATTTTTATTGAAAGAACCTATAAATGCTGTCAGGAATCGGCACTTTCTCATAAGTACCATGAGGGGCTCCTCAAGTTGCAAGAAAAAGACTATGCAAAAGCTTGTGAACTTTTGGAGGATGTTCTGAAGGATCCACTCATATCCGAAATAAAGGTAATCTCACGAGGAATATTCAAATGTTCTTTTCTCGCCTCCTCCATAACAGCAGGTTGTTCATTTCAACAGGTCGAGAACATTGGCAGTGATCAACATCTGCTGCAGCTAAGGTTTTTTTTCCCACTTTTTTTATAATGTTCATGTTATATATACTGCTTTTTATTTGCCATTCTAAATGATTATTTTTTGGGTTAACCTCCTGGACTAACATGGATGTTAACTGCAAAATTGGATAAAACCAAGATAGTCACTATTCACAAACAAATGTTATTTCAAAAAGTTATGTTCACTTTTATAAATAAAGATGTCAATTGGTGGTGGTGGCCCGTTCACCCTTGCTTCACCACATGTTTGATCTTGCATATATGGTTGGGATGCGGGCCTTTGATCTGGCACAAGTGGTATATTTTCTATTTTTCTTTAGTTCTATAGAATTTTTAATCTGTAACAACATGGTATTGTGCTAATTATTTCAAATATACCAATACTGACTTTCTTAATGGTCACTTCGCCCATATGAGGAATCAAAATGGTGTATCATTTTTAGTAAGTAACTGATAATCCTATCCGTTCATAATAAAATCATAGTTCACTGCTTGCATATCATAACATGCTGAAGCCTGAAGGTTTATTGTAAAGCACATCGCACAGTTGGTCTTTGTCTGGACTCTTGGATTAGACATAGCAAGCTAATTCCCAATGGCTGACTGATTTGAAATGTGTGACGCTATTATTTGCTGTTCAAATGCTGATGTGCCTTCTTAATTGCACAGGTTCTTGACACTGAAAAACCTTGCATCTGTTTTCCTTCAGCAAGGGTCAAAGTTCCATGATAATGCTCTCCGCTGTTACCTACAAGCTGTGGAGCTTGACTCAAACGATTCAGTTGTATGGAATCATCTTGGAACACTCTCTTGCAAGATGGGTTTGCTGAGCATATCAAGATGGGCATTTGAGCAAGGGCTTCTATGCAGTCCAAACAACTGTATGATGTCCTTCTCATTTCATTTTTCTTTTTATTTTATCTGGTACTGTTTAGTTCAACTACCATATCTTAAACTTGTGATACCTGATTTTGGATTCTCATTACCTTTGGATGCTTTATATAGGGAACTGCATGGAGAAACTCTTGGAGGTCCTTATAGCAATCCGTGATGAAGTTGCATGCCTTTCTGTAGCAAATTTAATACTTCGGAACTGGCCATCACATCATCGTGCGTTACATGTGAAGAAGACCATTGAGAATCCTGAACCAGTGCCTTTTGCACCGCGGGGTATCGATATACTTGAACCCAAGCATGTCAGACTTGATTTTTCCAATAAAAGAAAATGTGATGATGATGAAATAAGTCGAGAAACGAAGAAGAGTAAACAGAATGCTACATTGCAACTCAACGAAGCCAAATGGACTGCCCTTTTAGATGGCATCATAAGTCTTTTGACTGCAAATAGTGGAGTTGCTCATATCACTGTGGATATTGTCTTATCTATAGATACATCCAAACCTGTGGAACCTGTTGGTGGAAGTGGAAATGATTTGTACCGTGATGGGGAAAGTTTGCCATCTCATGATTGCAAAACTACAGTTAAAGAGAAAGATGTTAATTCAGACAGGGAACATCCTCACGAAAGGCGAAGCAGACGCCTCGAGAGACTGCGAAGTCGCAAATCTGGAAAGGATGAAGATGAATCCAATGGCAAAGATATATCACATGCAATAACTCAGTTTCTAGATTCATTCATCCTGAAGGCGGCAAGTACTGCAGATAAGACTGATCATTCTGCAAATGCTGATACTTCTAATCTGGAAACTTTCACATATACATCCGACTGTGAGGCAGATGATGTTAAGCATTTTCTATTAAAGATGCAAAAGAATTATGGTCCTTGCCATATTGGCTATATGTTGTTGGAGGAGATAGCTCATCTTGACATACCTTTTCAAGATTACTTTGTTAACATCATTGAACTAGACAAACTTACTAGAGTCTGGTCTCAAGATAGATCTGCACTGTGCAGTTTATTTCTTGCTGAACTATACTATGATCGTGCTCTATGTTCTGGAAGCCCATCAGCATCCTTGGAGCTGTCTGATTCTTCTTACCATCTTTGTATGATCATCAAGTCAGTAGCTATGGAATTACCATTCAGCACAATTGTTGAGAAAATGAAGTCCACCAGCTTCGATCTGGATAAGGAAAACTGTAGGGCAGAAGTATGTTCAAGTGATAAAACAGAAAGAAATGCTTCAGATATGTCCAAAAGCTCTGCAAAGGCTAAAGAATCAATTTTCATTAACATGCTTTGTGATGAAACATCTGAACACGATTCTTCTTCAGACACTGATCGTGTGAACTGGATTCGCTTCTTCTGGCTAAGTGGTTGCGTGTCCCTTTCAGAAGACTGCAAAGAAAGAGCTTATAAGGAGTTCAATGTTGCTCTGTCACTCCTAAGAAGTAGCAGCGAAGCCAAAAGCAGCAGAGAGTTTATACCTCTACCTCACAACAAGCTCGTAAAATTTCTGACAGCTGATAGGATTCTGCGTGAAATTAACTTGATCAAGCTTGATTCTTTACTTTGGAAGAATGATGAAAATATCAAGAACATAACTCACATAGAGTTCAAGGAATTGCTTCCTCCACTTTTGCTTTCCACCAATGATGTCTATGTTGGCAGTGCATATGGTTCGCTGAGTGAAAGTGAGAAAGTGATTTCACTTGAGTTATCTGCCTTGGATGTCTTAATATCAGCATGCGAAAAAGCTCAACCAATGGACGTAAAGATCTATCTTGATTCTCACCGAAGGAAAATACATGTTCTTACTGTGGCAGCTGGCATGGTAGGAGCTATTGGCACCCGCAAGGGAAATATTTCAAGTGATGCGGAATTTGTGAAAGCAATGAACAGGAATTGGCTAGAAAGTGTTGTGGAAGCAGTCAAGGATGTATCTCGAAGTGCTAGTACAGCAAAAGAAGTTATTGATCAGTCTGATACTTCTGTAAGTGGTTTCTTCATTTGTTTGTGGATCTCCTTATCAGTCATTTTTTAGTTCAGACTTCACCATGTTGGGAATTCTAATTACCAGATTTCACTTTTATTAATGCAATATAAGGATGTCAGTGTTCTCCACTCGGAAATTTCTAACTTTTTAACATGAGTATAGTGTATTAGTTAGAAGTCATTGTTAATTCTTTGGGATTTATGTAGCTTTTTGTGATGTTCAATAATATTTGCTATTTGGTAAACATTATAGCTCTATATGGCTGTTGTTGCTGCATTGAAGGGAAGTTGAAGTTTCAAAATTGGTGCATTTATGACAGTTAGAAGTTTCTAAATTTGGCCACTTGTATACCAATATAAACATCTAGAATCACCACGGAGAAAAATAAGTAAGCATATTTGTCGTAAATGTACACATATAATTACATTTTCTACTACCATATTAATCTCAGTGGTCAAACTATCGGACATAGTAGATTGGTTGTTCCGATAAGGAGCATTAAGTTTTCCATACTTGCAGCTACAATAACTTGCATATTTGATCGTAGTAAAGTCATTATGCTATCCTGATTTCCTAAGGTCGATTCCTGGTAAAAGGAGGCAATTCCATGCCAGAGAACCTCTGGCTAGGCATTCTACTGTCGCCTAGGCACACTTTTTTTACCTTGGAATTTGCTATGCTATTCAGTCTAAGATAATTTTTGTTGTGCTTCCTGTGTGTTCCTGCTTTGGTTGTTCTGTGGTAAGTAAAGTTGTTTATCAAAAGTGTGCTGGGATGGTGTGTGTTATTGAGTGAGTTGTAAGTGATGCTTATTCTAATTGTCATGGTCTATTGACCCATGTAAAATATAGTTTTGCCCATGATAGTATTGATAATTTATATATCCAGTAACAAGGGTAATGGATTTGTGTAATATATGTATTGTAAACAATCCAATGCATTTTGTGATAATTGCTTCGAGGCGTTGCATGTTCTAGTTAAATGTACTACATAGAATTACATATCTTCTATATTACCTGTATCAGTTATATTTGGTTCATTGGACCAAACGTCCATGCAATCTTTCTAGTCAGGGAAAAATCTTGTTATGGATTGAAATACCTCTAATAGCATAACTAAAGTCACTGTTTGATATTCATATTTGCAGGATGGGGAAGATGGTCTGAGTTCACTAGTTTATATCATCGGTGGTATTCAGTCATTGCTCCTCAAAATCATGTGCGCTGCTGTCAAAATGATAGTATGGAGAAAACTCTCGTGCTCTGGAGCCTCGGATCAGGCTGACCAGTTAGAGAGTTCCTGCCTTGTAGATGCAGCCATTGCCTTTTGCAAACTTCAGCATCTTGATCCTACGATATCTGTCAAAACTCAGGTACATGTTACCTTCATATTACTAATACAGTTTGTGGTGTTGATTTTTTGTTCAGTATCCACTTACTTTTGTACATCTATGCAGGTTGACTTAATTATCGCTCTCCATGATTTGCTTGCTGAGTATGGGCTCTGCTGTGCCGGAAGGGATGGTGAAGGGCAGGAAGGGACTTGCCTCAAGTTTGCAATCAAACATCTCATGGCACTAGACGTGAAGCTAAAATCTCAACTTAGTATGTTTTTCTTAGCAAAATTATTCTGGTAGACATGTTTCTTTGGCAACTAATAACTAGCATTTGTCGGCCTTCTCTTTCTTATATAGATCCAAGTGGGATGGAAGGAGATTCAGTTCCAGAAAATGACAGAACACAAGATACTGTAACTGATGAGCACTCTGCTGGTGACGATAAACGTAACTCTGATGATGAGGAAGAATCGGGTAGGCCTGGATTACCCTGACCGATTTCATAATATGTATTTTTCTTTTTATTTTGTCTTAGAGAACTAGAGATCTTGCATAACGCCAGATAATGCTGGACGCTCCAGGGAAGGTAGAAACGTGAGGAAATTCCTTTTGACACTAGATTAAAATGTGCTTCCCTATTTGACCCTGGAAACTTTTTTCTTCCCTATTTGACACTGGGTCTAATTTTTTTTTCCGAATGTGACGCTGCCGTCCATTTTGACTACTAAAGGTGTTGAATGATACCTGAAAAGATGCTTTTGCCCATGGTGCAGTATGTGACAAAAAAATTTGCAGGGCCAAAACAACACATACATGAGGACAAGTCCACGCGTGCGTCACGTTTTTTGGGCAAAGGTCCCTGCATATATTAAAACAGAGTATACATGGAAACCCAGAAGTTTCCACCACCGATCACAACCTGGTACCAGATAAGGCAACAAAAAAAAGAAAATGTAAAACAGCCTCTGAGGGACCCGAATAAAACACAGAAGAAGCACACACATTTCTTAGATATAGCCACAGGCTTCCTTGGGAGCTCTCATGCGTTGTCGCCACTGACCAACACCAGACTTGCCGCCAGCGAGATGAAGTCTCGGCAGCTACCAACGAACCATGCTACCTAAGAAGCATAGGCATCCAATCGATCCAAAAAAGATACGGAGGTGATGAAGTTCGCCGCCGCCAAAGATATTTGGGGTGCACAAGGCATGACTGACAAGAACGGCAGACATCTCTGACATCATGTCCAAGCCTTGCCGCTGACACCAGGAGACCATCAGTCCCAAGAACAGCATAGCAGGCCTCCGGTGTGGAGGTTGAAGAGGGACAACGATGGCACAGTTAGTGAGAGCAGGCGAGGAGGGACGTGTGCAGGTCCTTCGCGGCAAGCGACGCCGTCATGTGGACCAGCAACTGGCGGAACTTCTCGAGCTGCGCCATTGCGACCTGCAGCTCTGCCTCGACGCAGGGCCGGCCTCTCCCACAAGGCAGGTGGCCACGACGATGCGTTCTCCAGCGACTCGAAGACCAGCCTGCCCTCCTCCCCATAGGTGGGCACCTCGTCGCCCTCCCGGACGGGCGCGGCCATGGTGTTGGGGCAGTCAGGAGTTGGTAGAGAGAGAGTTCGATTGGGGCGACGAGTGGGATGGACGGTTTTGGTCTTTTTTTTTGCCTTGTATATCAAGGGGTAGTTCGGTCCATGACAGTGTCGTATTAGTAAGAAAATTTAGAACTAGTGTCAGATAGGGATGTAAAAAGTTTCCAGGACCAGATAGGGAAGCACAGTTTAATCTAGTATCAAATAAGGAATTTCCTCAACAAAGAATGTAGCTTATTGTTAGTGCGTATCCTGATAAATGTTCTGTTAATGCAGAATTGGAGGAAATACAATCAAGTATTGATAGTGCCTTGGACCAGGCTTTTTTCTGCTTATATGGTCTGAAGATAAACCCGGACTCCTGCAGTGAAGATGATCTAGCAGTACATAAAAATACAAGCCGTGGTGACTATCAAACAAAAGAACAGTGTGCTGAAGTGTTTCAGTATGTCCTACCATATGCAAAAGAGCTCTCTGTGAGTTTCTTAGTTTCTTACTTTCTTAACGAGGCGTTAGTCTCAGTTTGGTACGAAGCATCAAATACAACAAATAATTTATTTTCCATTCCTAATTTACTATTGCAGAAAACAGGGTTGGTTAAACTACGGAGAGTGTTGCGCGCTATACGTAAACACTTTCCACAACCACCTTACGACATATTAGTCAATAATCCTCTTGACAATTTCTTGGATGGACCTGATTCATGTGAAAAGACGCTCTGTGAAATTTATGGATCTGATGGATCTAGGGAAGCAATACTGAATGTGTTGTTCCCAGGTGAAAGGGGCTATGAAGCATTCAAAAAACTTTCCACTGACAGGTGTTACATTTCTACTATGTTCCCTTCTCATGTGCCCTGAAATAGAATTAATAGAGAATATACGCTAACGATTTTTTCGACTAATTCATGCAGCTCTGAGTCTTACTCAGATGTTTATGGAAACCTGTATTACATCATCGCACAAGCTGAAGATATAAGTGCTAGTGACAAGTACACGGGTTTTGTGTTGAAAAAGGAAGGAGGAGAATTCGTTGAACAGAGTGCAAATCTTTTCAAGTATGATCTGCTGTATAACCCGCTGAGGTTTGAAAGCTGGCAAAAGCTTGCAAATCTGTATGACGAGGTAATATTTATTACTTCTTCAGTCCAAGTTTATTAGGCCCTGATCCAAATTTGGGCTTTCCAGATTATAAGGCCAATTTCCAGCTCCTCTCTAAAACCACATCTCACATAATTGCAAGCCTCCCGTCCCAAATCTGCATTAACTGTTGAATGCATGCCCACCGTTCCAAATCTGCATTAATTGCAAATCTCTGGTTCCAAACATATTGGCCAAAACGAAAAAAATGAAAACTTTTTAAAGCGCTCAGTCTTTACCTTGCTATGGAGATCTCCAAACGAGCCTAAGATTACCCACAGTGGGGTGTCTAGGTAGTATCATGCTGCATTCCATGCATTCAAAAAGCTTACGTGTCACTGTAATTAACGATGAGAGAGGAGATAGTGGTATCATAGGTAGATACCGTAACATAATGCATTCCAATACAAAATGAGTCTACAAACCTAATAAATGCAATATTACATGATACTACACATATGTTACTACCCACTGTTGAGCAAGTAACATAGACTAGTATCATGTGCATGATACTACTATTATATGTTACTTCCCACTGTGAGCAGCCTAATAAACTTTGATGGAGTAGTTATACCATATGGTTGAAGTTGTTCCTTGTATATTAGTTAATTCTGTTGCATAACAAGTGTTGGTCATGCTACTTATAGGAAGTTGACCTGTTGCTGAATGATGGTAGTAAGCATATAAGCATTTTGGATTGGCGAACAAATACGGCTTTAACTCAAAGGGTTGAGGTGGGTCGTAGACATAGTCGACGCTGCCTATTGATGAGTTTAACACTGGCCAAAACTGTTCCAGATAAGGTATGTCCATCTGTTTGTTTTTTTCGTACTCACCCATGAGATCCCTTTGTTTTATCTGTTGTTTGTCTTCCATTTTTCTTGATCAAACTTGGACACTGTTGGAGATGACATCTAATAACCTTTTTCAGGTTGAAATACATGAACTGTTAGCCCTAGTTTATTATGACAGCCTTCAAAATGTGGTACCCTTTTATGATCAAAGAGCTACTTTACCAGTAAAGGATTCAACATGGGATACGTTCTGCCTGCATTCTTTGAAGCACTTCGAGAAAGCTTTTGAACTCAAGTAATCTAACACACTTTACCTGTTTCCTCTTCATTATTTTGCTCTCCTCACATGGAACATTTTGATGATAATTTACTTCGCAGGGCTGAGTGGCTCCATGCATTTTATCTTGGAAAGCTATGTGAAAAACTGGGTCATTCCCCTGCTAAGGCATTTTCATACTACAGCATGGCCATCACGTTGAATCCAACTGCAGTTGACCCGGTTTACAGGATGCATGCATCACGCATGAAGTTACTTTATACTCGAGGGAAACATAATCTTGATGTAATACAGGTTTGTTAAGATGATATACATCAATTTATAAACAGCTTGAGAGATAAATGATATGCATCAGTCTTTTATGGGCTATGCTAATAGGGTCAGCTACAAGACATATCAGCATCAACACCACATAAGGCATCTTGAATTCTTGATGTAATAAATAATGGTTCCAAACATACCATATAATTAGTTAAAGTTCTGGAACAGCATAGCTAATAGTTTCAGAGTTCAGCGACCATCGATCAAGTTTCTCATAGATAAAAAAGCCGACATACATAGGGTCTTGCTCAAAATGCCAACCAAACTAGTGTCTTGCTCAATATGGATTACTAGTTGTGGGTTTGGGCTCTAGGTGAGCTAATAAGAGCTCGTGAACTAGCCCGGCAGCCAAGCCACTAACAAATGAGCCTGAGCGGGCTTTTAAGCTTCGAGTTTTTTGCCAGCCCTACCGGCCACAACCTAGCTTGCCTGGCTTTTTGGAAACTTGCCTGGTTACCGAGAACTCAGATTTAAATATTTATAATGTTAAAGTGTGAAGTTCTTTACTTTACGGGACATCCATCGTTCTGAATTTCAGTCAGAAGTTCATTCTTGTTGGTAGTTACTGTTTTACTTATGAAACACTACATCTGTTCCAAAATATATGATGTTTTGGTAGGCCACATTTTATATTTTTGGACAGAGGTAGTACTACTTAAGTAATAAGCAATTAGATATTAACTGTGTGGATTATTTGCTTTCTAGGTTGTTGCTGATTACACGTACAGCCAGTCGACAAAGGAAACTGTCTTAAGCATGCTGGGGTCTATAACTAGTGTCAAGCATTCATCCTCTGAACAGAACAACAATACTCTGGATGGTACAGAGGGAAATGAGTTTGTTGATCCCAGTTTGCTTGATAAAGTATGGCGCATCCTTTATGATGACTGTCTGTATGCCCTTGGTACTTGTGTGGAAGGGGAACTAAAGCATTTCCACAAGGCAAGGTACAAGCTTGCACAAGGATTGTATAAAAGAGGTGAAGCAGGGGACCTGGAGCGGGCTAAGGAAGAGCTCTCATTTTGTTTCAAATCCACTCGGTCTTCCTTTACAGTGAACATGTGGGAAATTGATGGTGCTGTTAGAAAAGGAAGGTAAAGTTTCTTTTGCTATGTAACTTCCACACTGATGTTGTCGATTGCTAAGCTTTTGTTTTAAATTGTTTCCTAAAGAATTCTTATTGTCCGTTGTTTCTTCCAGGAGAAAAAATCCAAGTATTGGTGTATCGAGAAAGAATCTGGAGGTCAGTTTATCAGAAAGTTCAAGAAAATTCATTACATGCATCAGGAAGTATATGATACTATACTTGAACCTGTTGGAGAAAAACTTGGACTTGTGGACTCTTGAGAGGGCATACACATATCTGCGAACTGACAAGAGGGTATCTCCTAATTACCAGCATGATGATTTTAGTATGTACCTTTTTCTGGATATACTATAACTATTTGTTCTCTTTTGTAGTTTGCTCTATGTTTGGGTGATATTGTTCCTGTCGGTCTTGGGAAGTACCTTCAAGTTCTAACAGCAGCAATCCGTGATCCTGACATCTGTCGAGTTTCTGGTGATGCTTCTGTTGAGCAACTATATGAGAAAATGTTTGGTATATTCATGGACCATGTGAACTTGTGGGCTGATATAAGCAGTATACCAGAGGTGAACAGTCCAGAGTTGTCGGAAAGCAAACTTTACAGGTAAGTACTCTATCAGAGTGCAAGACGTTATTCTTTAAGCTAGATGGTTGTAATATAGTGCTTCCTTATGGCAGTTATATCCACCAATATATCCATTGGCTCGAGATTGATGTCCGAGTAGATGTTCTTGAAGGACTAAACGAGAAGATAAGAAAGCGTTTCAAGACACCTAAATTGTCAAATAGCAACTTTGCGAAGATTTGTAAGCATGCTTCTCTGTCATGGTGCCGGTGTATACTCATCAAACTGGCCTCAATTACCCCGCTGCCTGAATCCGTGGACACAGCCAAGCAGCCTGTTCCATTATCCAGTGGCCTTCTACTTTATGTTGATTTGCAGCCTGATGAGCTCCTTATCTCATCCCCTGATGGGCCTACTCAATTCAAAGGTCTTGACATGAATTGGTTCGAGACACTCAACAGAATAAAAAACATTCCTATCAGACAGACGTCCGAAGATAACATGGAGACTGCTGTTACTGTAATGAAGAGCACCTACAACTTTTATCGGGAGAGTTCCTGTGGAACATTTCCCTCCGGTATTAATCTCTACACAGTAACCTCATCTCAGGCATCTGTTGAAGGGGTACACCAAGCCCCTGGTATAGTTGATGTCCTTGACCTAAGCATTCCAAGGAAGCTTCTTCTGTGGGTATACACATTGGTTCACGGTCGATACTCCAACATATCCGCTGTTGTAAAGTACTGCGATGAGATGAAGGTATGGTCCGCACTGCTCATGACAGAACTACTTGCCATGTTGCTTTCATCCTTGACATCATTTTATTCTTGTTGCAGGCAAGAAATAAAAGAGGAACACCAACAGCGACAGCTTCACCACAAGCCACTCTTCCAGCACCGCACAGCTCTATTTCTTCACATGGTACTTCATGCAGCTCCCTGACATCCGGGCATATGCTGAAACCTTCGCTTGATCCTGATACGTGTTCTTTGTTGTGCAGTTACCTCTAAAGAAAAGAGCGTGCATACCGAACCCAGTGAAGCAAATCCTTCTGCTCAAACAGTGGCCAGTGCTCCTCTTCACCAAGAAACAGGAGGCATCACCTCACAGACTGGCACCGAGGCCCAGAAAGCCAGCACTGTGGCATCTCAGCTCGCTCGCAGCAGCTCATCCAGGGCAATGGAAAATTCTCAGGATGGTGGTGGTACATCTTGATTGTACAGCATGCTTGCCCAGAAACCCAGCACTGAGGCATCTCAGCTCACCCACAGCAGCTCATCCAGGGCAATGGAAAATTCTCAGGATGGTGGTGGTATAGCTTGATTGTACAGCATGCTTGTCTGCTGCCCACATGAACTCCGTGGATGGTTCCAGTTTCGGATTACATTGAAGGCTTCGTCTTCCCTTGCAGCAGAAATATGATGTACTATGGTAGTAGCACAAAATGAGGAGATATTAAGTAGGTCTTATGTCTTATCATGTTGTATATTACTGTACTTTACCAATAGGTAGAGCAGAGAAGCGTGGCGAGGTTGTGATAAAAGGTTACTTTTCTACAGTTTTCCCTCTTGCTGAAAGAGTGGACATGGGTGTGGGGTTTTCATGTTGTTCTATCCTGATCTGGAATATAAGAATCGGAAACTCCTGTAGAAAAACTAGGAGATTTCGAAGTTGTAAATAGGGCTTTGGCCTTTGGCATGCTTCTGTATGGTGTATAAAGAAATGGAGCCCTTTTGGCACTCGTTTGTCCCACTTTGCAACCTTTTACTCAAACTTTTGGAATGCTCATATGTACTCCCTCCGTTCCAAATTAGTTGTCTTCCATGTAGATACATCCACTTTTTGGCAAATGGAAGACAACTAATTTGGAACGGAGGGAGTACAAAGATATTGCCGGTTGTACACTTGATCAAATCGGTCTCGGCCTCAGGCAATCTATTACATCACGCCGTTGGTCGTCCCTCTCACGAACATGGAAAAAATTCAAAGGGATTTTTGTGGGTGGCTTACACCTCCGTCTCCGACGTAAATGCAAGGTTAACTTCTTTTTTGAGACAAAAATGCAAGGTTAACTGGAAATTGTTTGTCGCCCGAAGGAGCTTTTAATTTGAGAGGGCTCTGAGGTTGAACTGGCCTTGGTTAGAGTGGAAATCCCTAAAAAGGCTTTTGGGTGGGGTTGGGCTGACATGGAGCTCTTTTATGAGGCGACACAAATATCCATGGGTAATGGAGCTACTGTTGACTTTTGTCACTCTTCATGGCTTTTTGGCAGTCGTCCCGTGGACAATGCACCGGACTTTATCCACATTTGTAGATGAATGAAATAATTGGTTTAATGCTCTCCTTAATGAATTGGTCAAACTTTTGGAATGCTCAGATGTGCAAAAATATTGCTGGTCGGTGTACTCGGATCAAATGGGTCTCGACCTCTTAGGCATCACATCACGCAGTTGGTTGTCCCTCCCACGAACATTGAAAAAATTCAGAGGGCTTTTTTGTGGTCGACGTCCACTAGGGGTGGATTTCAGGTCAACTCAGACTCAACTCGTAATGATTCAGTTTAGTTAACGAGCCAACTCAACTCATTAATAAACAAGCTCTAGACCCCAACTTGGCTTGACAATAAAAAATCGAGCTGGCTCGGTAAACTCATTAAGCTTGGAAATAAATGTCAACAACATAAGCATGTATAGTGGGAGTAGTCCATAATATAACATCTAGTTAAACATTCAAACATTGCTTAACAATCATTCTCCATAGCATAACAATCGATAGCATGATTAAACTCGTTTTCTTAATGTGCTAGAGAGGTCAGCTTGGTTCAACTCATTAGTGTCCGAGTTTGAGCCAAGTTGAGACGAGTTTTCGAGTAGTCATTAAGCTCATGACTTTCCAGTTTTATTTCCACCCCTAGCATCCACCTCTGTATCCGAGAGTAAATGCAAGGTTAATTTGAAGACTGTTTGCCCGAAGGAGTTCTTAATATTGATACTTTTGGGAGGGCCCCGACCTTGGTTGGAGTGTAAATCCCCAGAAAAGCTTTGGGTGGGATTGGCCAACCTGTGCTCCGCGCGGACATGGAACCCTTTTATGGGGCGACATACATACCCATTGGTAAAGTAGCCACTGCTAACTTTGGAACTCTCTATGGATTTTTGGCGGTCGTCGCATGGTCATTGCATCGAGCATTTTCCACATTTGTAGACAAGAATTGGTATGTTGCTATCCTTAATGATGCCTGAGTTGGACATCCAGACTTCTCTTTTGGACTTTCAGTGGACCACCTCGGTTCAGTTTGTGGCTCTTTGGTGGAAGATCCAACTCATCGCTTTAAACCTTGACCTGGAAGACTCTATTACTTGGCGCTTTTCCATAGTCTTACTCTTCCTTTTCGGCCTATCTTCTGCAGATTGTTGGTGCCACTCCCTCCACCATGAATAGCCTAGTTTGACCTGCATGGGCTCCTCCAAAGTACAAGCTTTTCGCTTGGCTGATTATTTAGAATAGGGTGTGGACCGCTAATCATCTTCAGCGGTGAGGTAGGCCCAACTGTGTAGACTGTCCACTTTGCCGACATGAGTTTTTCCGTTGTAGGTTCTCCATCCACATTTGGAATGCGATCACCGATTGCATTGGATCCTCACACTTGCAGACAGATATATGGGTGGTTTTCGTAGTGTCAAGGACTCTTGGGCTGCCTCGTCACTCCATCCTAGTGCTCCGAAAAGGCCGTCGCTTCCATGGTGACTCTCATTGCATTGAAATTATGGAATGAGCGCAGTTCGAATCTTCTGGCATGTTTCGCACCTCCCTAGCATTCTCATTTCGAACATCAAAAGAGGAGGTGAGAATTTGGGTGGCGGTGAATTACATTTAGGAGAATAGTTCACTTCTGTGTTTGTTGTTTTTTGTTCTCCTTTGGCACACATGTTTTGTGCGGAGGCCATATAATCCTAACCTCTCTATTTCTTAATCAATTAAAAAAGGACACTATTTTGCCTACATTAAAAAACAGATATTACCGACTGATAGCCCCTCAAGGCGTAGGTTGAGACCCCAATAGCAGAGTGTGTAGTACGGGCAAGACAATTTTCCCCACGAAGGTGACTCGAGGGTTTATATCGAACTCTCGGGGAATCAGTAGTGGAAGCTTTACCTCCTTATCCTTCCCTTGGAAACCTGCAAACAAAGATAAATTGTTTTGTGCCCTCAACCTCACCAAGTGGTTGTCAAGCACAAGGTGTGAGTAAGTTATGAATACAAAACAATAAATAAAATATGCAATGATGATGATAAATAAATATGCAAGGATGGTGGAAACAATGATAAATGATATTTTTGGGTTTTATATGATGAATGAAAGATGCAAAAGTATTTTTGTATTTTCGGATTTAATTATGGCTGAAAATGAAAAGTGTGTGAAAGTTGTTGGAAAGTTGTTTCTTATGATTAAAAATGGACCGGGGTTCATGGTTTCACAAATGCACTCTCTCTTTAATGATGTGGTGGACAATGGAACACAAGAGTTAACATATGAGATTGCAAACAAAGTTTCATGACAAGTTATAATCATATGGACATCACGTCCTAACATAGAGATCTTTTGGTTATTAATCTCTCTTATACTCCACTAAGATGCGAACTAAATCATAACACCTTAGTATTAAGATAAATCAGAGCATAGCAATAAGTTTCATGACATGAAGTTGAAATAAGAACATGCTAGATCTAGTCATGGAGTAGTGGCATGGTCACACCCACATCTCCGGTAGCAAGGTATTTCTTTTTATCCCTAGTGAGGCAACAAAGTAAGGTAAAATACCCAAGTGGATCGCGGAACTTTCTCTCACGTTCACCGCACTAGCCACCCCCCGTTACTCCATCTAATGCACACGTTCCCCCTCACACGCTCTCATAAACATGCTTGATCATAACAAGTAAACAAGAACGGGGTACATGATATGCATCTACTTTCATAACTGAAGTAAAACAATTGCAATCTCACACATATATTAACTCATAAAGATCCACCACAAAGGTATTACATAGGTGACCGTAATCATGTTCGGCAGCTCATACGGTACTAATTAGTGAAGCACAAGAGAGAGAGATACATAAGTTACTTCCACAAACCCATAGTCCAGGGGTGGACTACTCCCTCTTCATCATGGAGTTGATGGAGATGTCGTTTGAGGAGGTGGAGACCTCTCCGGCAGCGCCCCGCCGGAGTTTTCCCCCTCCAATCTGCAGCTCCTGATCTCTGTTTCGGTGTTTCTGTGTTTGTGCGGCGCTCCTTTCTCGAAACGCCAGGGGACCTTTTTTATAGGCGTTTTTAGGTCAAGACGAAGTCGGTGGACGAAAGATCGACGACAGAAGAGCCACGAGGGCCAAAAGGGTGGGTCCCACGTGGCTACAGTACTTGGCAGCGTGGGCCCCCCTCTTTTCCCCTTCTGGACTCCGTTTGCTTGATTCCTTCGCTCCTAGGTCTTCCTTCTTCCAAAATATTGACGCCTGTATTTTTCCATAATTTTTAGACTTCATTTGGGTCCCTGAAACGTAAAAGGAAAGAAATAGGGTTTTCTGCCTGCGCAGGGTTAATTCGATAAAAATAGGGGAACTTGTGAATTATTCCCAAAATCATTATAAATCAATAATATAACCCTTATATGATGCAAATATGATGGGAATATGAATAAAATAGTGCAAAGTTCATGTATGCATTTTATATGCATCACCGACTGGAATAGTCGATGTGACCATGGACGTCTCCCTGTTTAGTCTAGCATGGCTAGCCCAATTTAGCACGGGATATAGAACAAGATTAGATGTTTGCTCATTGTGATGGCCGGCTGACTGGCCCCGTCTACAATGAAAATGATACGTGGTTCCAGTCTCTCGGACATGTTTTAGTCATGCGTGCAAAAGAAAAATAAAGATGGACAAGAAAGGAGCTAGTCCAAAGTTGGGGGGGGGGGGGGGGGGGAATTGCCCCCCTCACTTGTAGTAACCTCCGTCATTGGTGTTCATCCACAAATTGGAGGCTTGATCATGGTGCTGCTCTATCCCCCAACTTTCCCACTTCCGAGCCCCAAACCACAGCCACTGGTGTTAAGCTACAAATTGGAGGCTTGACCGTCGTTCTGATCTCTCCACCCAACTTGCCCACTTCTGCGCCCCAAGCCACATGCTAGAAACTTGCTGGATATATTGCTAAACATATTGTTGTCAAACTTGTTGAAAATAGTGCTAGTAACTTGATAGAAATGTTGCTTAACTTGTACTGTAATATTGCAATATTTTAGTCACTTGCTTTCATGCAAGCAAACTATTGAAATTGCTGGAGTAGCAATATTTATGATCAACAAATTTCAGTTGACACTTGCAGAAAAATTGCACTTTGCTTCCAGTTTCATGCTTACACTTGCAGAAATTTTTGCTTTAACTTGCAGTGCAACTAATGCATTTTCCGTAATTCCAGAAATTGTTCCAAACTTGTCAAACTTGTGAAAATATTGTTGTCCAACACTTGCTAGTTTAACTTTCTAGTGCAGCACTGAAACTTTCTAGTGACTTGAATTTGCTCCAAACTTGTCAAAATTTTCAAAATATTGTTGTCAAACTTTGACACTTGCTAATGACATGAGTACATATTTGACATTTCCATAATTTTCCTATTCTACCTCTTTCATAATTGCAATAGTAATTAAAACTTGCAATATTGTACTGTAATTTGCAAACTGACATGAGTTCTTGGAGTAGTAATTTCAAACTTGCAATTCTTGGAGTACAGATTTGCCTACTTGGAGTACTTTCAAACTAGTGCTTGGAATAAAGATATTAGTGTACAGATTTAATTACATATTTTAGACCACTCTCAAATAGTGTTTTCTCCTAGTATTAGTAGTTGAATGCCCGTGCCTTGCAACGGAAAAACAACACGATTTGTAAAATCATTAATCTACATGGATTTTTTAGTTGATCCCATATGGCTATATCTCTATCTCTATTTGATAGTCTTTCGACTCTCTTGGCGTTCATATGATTAGTGTGTTTTTACTTCATACCAGCAACATCTCACTCTTCGTCGTTGCTTCGTCACGTGATGACATGTTCCTAATTCCTGCATATCCACGGTTTAAGTCCCCTTTAGTGACCTCGCTCCTAGCCCTCGGCTCTACATTTAGCTAAGTTGTTACTTAGGTTTTGCTTCATATTCCTCGGTCGTCATGTCCTCCTTTTGCATAACAATGGGAACAACCTCATGCATAAACATAGAACAAAATGTTGTTTTATTTCAAATTGCACAGTTTGGCGATTTTCGATTGCATCTTTTTTGAACACTTCTTCGACGAAATATTTGGCACCATGCACCCCCTCCATATTATTTTCTCTAAGTCCTTTATCGCATCCTTCCCAGCCTGCACTAACCTGATATAGAATCTTGGGTTTTGGTGGAACAATTAGTTAATCGATTTCTCATAGCTTATTGAGGATCGGTTACTTTTTTTTGCTACCTATGAAATGAAAATTGGTGCACAACGAGAACCTCTGACTTGGTCCCATCATGAACGAGATACAATTTTTCAAGCAATTGGATTTTTCTAGCTGTCCTTACAGATAAATACAGATCATCCCTTGTTGATCTCATCATATGTTTTAAAGCTTCCCTGTTTTAAAACTTCTAGCAGCAGCCTTAGTGGATTTTAGAGCACTACAAGAATGCCTTATAAACTAACATAAGGAACAAGAAGTCTGCAATAGACTAAACCTCTTGGAAGAAGATACCAAAAAAAGAAAAAAACATAATTTTCTGAGGTGTCGTGCAATAAAAGATTCAGTATGTGGTAAGCATCACATAGATTTCTTTCCCATAAAGAAGAACATGATCACACTATTCGTTGTATATGTGTGCAAAATTTATGAATGATAAAGAAAATGCATGGCAGAAACAGAGCGAATGTTGCCCCTCCACCATCTCATCTTTCGTCTACTCCCATCAACACGGCCTCAACCTGCATGGAAGCCAAACCATTAGCATTCAAATAGGCAATGTTTGATATAAATACCAAATGTAGGAACCTTCCTGCGATTTAGTTAGGTAATTTGAACACAATTGTCATCCAATGCACATTCAAGTTAAGGTGCAGAACCTAAATAAGAAACTGAAAGTTCTACTTCTATATGTTTACTCCTATATCTTAGGGAAACATGGTACCAATTGTTTGGGATAGATATTTGTACTATGGAATTAAACACTGCCGACCCGATTCCTAAACTTAATAAAAAACTTTCATTATCCTATTAACCGATCTAATGTATATCATATAATGAGCATTACGTAATATATATGTATCACTGTATGCTCTCGATGCGTCGGAATGAAGTTTTTTTTTTCATTTATTGCCACCTGAATGTAGCCACATCCAGGTGCAGCTCTTTCATGATCAATGAGGCATAGGTTCCTAAACGTTTCTTCAACTTGACAAGCTTGTTTGTTAAGGAATTGGGGTGACTCAAAGTTTATAAGGAAATACTTACATACGGTATACTAATGACCTCTTTGACCTCATCTTCTTCGAGCTTTCCATCACCGCTCTTGTCACACCTGATTACAAAACGATATCGTCAACATGCTATCTGATAAGAAAGTTACTAAAAAAATATGCCTAAACGTGCATCGAAGTTACTATCAAACATCTCCTTCTAGAATTTATTCATCTGTTCTTTCGGTATTCCTTCATCTCGCTCGATCTTCCCGCCCCTCGCCATTGGCACGAACACCTCGTTTGCAAATTCCTTGGAAACCACCATGCTTGCTAGAAGTAGATACATTTTATGCTTAGAGGTTCAATTCCTGCATTCTAAGAGCTGATTTCATAGAGATACATTGATATTCTGATGTCAATTTTACAATCTGCAGCCATAACTATGTCAAATGATCATGCTTTTAGTTTCTTGTTTTTGTTGTGCAAAAGAAACCAATGTGCGTATGGAGAGTTGATGTAGTCAAGTTTACCCAATTGAATTCTCATATAATATGCATGGACATAATGATTCATTTTGATATGCACGAATGCCTTTTTGGGGGCAAGAAACATATATTGTTTTTATTCATTGTTCAGATAAACAATTACAATCTTGAGAGCAACCAACATGCCTGGTATCTCACTCATAGTTCATTGGCTTGAGACTATTTTATGATCGATTGAAAAACTCTGGACATCTGGCACTTTTCAAACATAAAAAAAGAAAACACCACTAATATGTAAGAGATGCCTTACCAATTTGTGAAGCAAGCTATCTCAGAGCATCAAGAATGTGTACAGGCTTATCCATTTAGCAAATTTCTCCTAATGGGTGTCGTCAGCACTCACATCGTCGAAGCGCCTCTCGACGGACTTTTGTCCTTCCCTATCGCCTTCTCGTCGAGGAAGCAGAGCCCCCACAGTGCCGGCTGCACGCTAGAGTGCGTCCCCTTGAGGCCCATGAGGAGTCCGACACACACATAGATGTCACCCGCAACACCTAGGTGCTAATGTTGTTCACCACAACGCGGTAAGGGAGAAGGGGCGGGTCTTTCCATTGAAGAGAAGCTAGAACAGGGGGGAGATGGTGTCAGTGTCATATGGGTCGGCGGTTGAGAGGAACGATGATGGCGAGTTGGCGACAACGGTCACTGGCTTCGGTGTCGTGAGGCGGTGGTTCCTGTTAGATACCTCTATCAACCAACTACCTTAAAAGACTGATCTTATGGAAAGTGGTGATATAATATACTCCCTCCGTTCCAAAATAGATGTCTTTCATTTGTCCAAAAGTGAATGTAACTAGACATGTTACATTCACTTTTGGACAAATGGAAGTCATCTATTTTCTATTTTGCAACGGAGGGAGTACTTCCTTCCTCAGATCGAGGCCCACGGTGGCGGTAGATGAACGACAAAGTTTTGCTTTCTAGTATTAGTACGAGAGGAGCGAGTCGTGTGTAAGCTGATCTTGTTGGCTTTTATTTTCGTAAACATGAGATCTTTTTTTGTGGAGGGAGGGCACGGATAGGAAACATAACCTAAAGCTTGATACGTTTTTTAAAGGAAGGGATAGCTATGGAATGGGTAGTCCTATTATCCAAGCTAACATAAATTAGTTCTCGTTTAGTTAGCGACGTTAACAGATTGTGGTGACATTACTTGTGTAATTTATCACAGACTGAGTTTTAATACTAAAGATTAGAAGTGTTCAGTACACTAGTTTTTGAAAATTGTCTGTGGCAAGATGGTTAGGAGGGTGGTTGTATCCTCAGCTAGTTCAAATCATAGGTTTGACACTAGTGTTTCTCATTTAGGCGGAATATTCTTCAGTGGGAGGTGACGTTCCGTCGATAGCGAGGCGCCTATGGTGACTTCGTCAATCTCAAGACTCGACCCGCCGGCTCAGTATTTCAGAGGTGCTCATAGGGGTAGGATGTGCGTGCGTGCGTTCATAGGGTGAGTGTGTGCGCGTATGTGAGCGTCTGTGTTTATACTGTTTCGCAAAAGAAAAAAAAAATCGGTGTTGCAAGAAAAAGAGGGAAGTATTAGTCTAACTTCCTCGTGCCCACGAGGAATATATCCAGCGTAGGATTAGGGACTTGGACCACTTGGAATCTGTTCCCTCATTTCACCACTGAGCTAACAACTATTACCTCCATATTAAAATATAAGTTTTTTTGCTATTTCTCGGGCAGGGTGTATTATACACGTATTAGTGTGTAGATTCATTCATTTCATTCATATATATATCTTTATATTTTTTGTACGGAGGTACTCCCTCCGTTCCAAAATAGATGACTTCCATTTGTCCAAAAGTGGATGTATCTAGACATGTTACGTGTATAGATACATCCACTTTTGGACAAATGGAAGTCATCTATATTTTGGAACGGAAGGAGTAGTATCTATTTAAATGTTAGCAGGAGAACTGCTAAATTCAATGAATAGATCGAAGGTTGGTCCAGTTTATGAGGGAAACCGGACCCAAAAATCATACAACATACACAACCTAGCGAGCCACGAGCCCCTCTGGCCGGATCCACCTCCAAAACGATGCCCCCAAGAGGGAACACGACGCCGGAAGGCGCCGCCATCGTCCGATCTAGAAGACTAGGTCAAGGGTTTCCCTGGAGCACGTCGAAAAATGCAACGTGGGAACAACTACATCGATGCCTCCAACGAGGGAGCGACGCTCGAAGGCGCCGCTATCGACGACTCCGGCCGCAGCTGGAGTACGGCTTTCGCCGGCAGTCTCACCTGCATAGCCCGAACCCAGGATCCAAACCAGTCAACACGCCAAACCACTACCCTGCCTCCACGGCCAACCACACTTCCCCGGCAAGCTCGAAGTGCTTCCACCTTGCAACCGCGTCCCCCACTGAACGGAGGATGCAACCTCCGCTGCGGCGCCATTCTTCTCCCAACGGAAGGATGCAACCAAATACTAGGCGCCATTCGTCTCCTCGAGGATGCAACGCCTGCGGGCTATTCATCTCCCGCGGAGGATGCAACAACCGCAGCGGTTGTATTCCTCTCCCTCCAGCCTTCCACCATCTCTCCCACGCAACGAGCATTGAGGAGCCCGCAGCAGGTCTTGCTAGCCAAACCACCCTCAGGAGGATGCAACACCAGGAATGGTGCCATTCATCTCCCGCAGGCCGCAGCATTGCAGACTCCGGTGAAAGACGGCCGCACCGAGCTAGGCGACAGCCTCTCCACTGCCCTGACATCCTCACATCGGGCACGACCAAGGGCCCAGATCCGGCCCTCGCGGCCCAGATCGGGCCCGCCGTGCGCTGCCGCCATCTGCGCACCGAGCTCCCGCTGCACCTCCACGACCACCTCCGCAGCCCTCCACGCCGGCTGCCTCCACCTCCGCCGTGGCGGCCTTCACGCACGCCGACGGCCACCGCGGCGCCAGCTCCGTGTGCCGCCATGCGCGACGTCCAGAGGCCCTCGTCCCCGCGCGAGGAGATGGCCCTCGGGGTCCGCCTTCAGCCCCTCCATCTTTGACGGCCGAGGCACCGCCACCGTCGCCGGCGTCGGTGACGGCAGCGGCCTAGGTGGCCCGAAGTCGTGGTTCTGCGCCTGCGTATGGGGAGCCTCCGGAGCCCCCCACGCGAGGGGCCCGGGAGGAAGGGGAGGAGGGGAGGGGAGGGAGGGGCGGCGGGCGGCGGCGCTGTGGTGGAACCCTAGAGGAGGAGGAGCTGAGTCTTGTTATATTCTACTTATACCCGACTTACCAGCAGCAGGTTCAACCACCTCCGGTGGCACCAAGTCAGGCTGTACCTCGAGTGAAGCGGAAGAAGAACAGAGCTAGTCAGCAGGGCAATCAGATTCAGCAGCCTACTCCGGGTGCGCAACAGTTGATGCGGCCTCCAATGTTTCAGCAGCCATGGTTACAACAACAGTTTGCCCAGGCTTCTGTTGCTCCTCCGCTGGGTGGTATTCAGGGTCTGCCGGGGGCACGTGGTGCCGCCTCCCATCCGGGTGCGTCGGCTAACCCAGCCGCTGTGGACTCTGGTGTGGCAGTGGCAAGTGCAGTGGAGTCAGCGTCGTTGCAGCAATCCGAGTCAGTGGCAGTGGGTAAGAGTAAAGCAAAAAAAGGCACTAAGTGTTTTAAGTGTTCGGCGGATTCTCATACAACAAAAGCTTGTCCGATCAAACACTACTGTTTAGTTTGTGATAATGCTGCTCACCACACTATCAGGTGTCCCACGTTGCGGCTCCCCGGGCCCACTGCTTTCACTTCAGTTTGGCAACAAAAGCTTGGCAAGCAGGAGACGATGTTTCTGCAGTTTCCTGACAATGTTTACAAGCCTCATTTGATTCTGACGTGCTCGCCTACAACGCTGGTTACGATTGTGGGGGACCCGGTCCCCGCTACTGCTATACAGAGCTTGATGGCCAGGATGTGCCACTCCTCTCAGTGGACGTGGGAGGCCTTGCCCCATGGTGATGATGCTTTTCTCATCAGGTTCCCGTCTGCCGAGGATCTCCATAGGGTGGACGGATTTCAGCTTAATATTCCGTCTTTTAAATCACAGGCCACTATTTCTGTTTGGAAGGCTCAAGATGATGTAGCCCCGATTAAAGTGCTTGAGAAGGTCTGGCTACATGTTCAAGGTGTGCCGTATGCTCTGAGACACTTCCTTGGCTTTTGGGCGGTCGGTTCCCTCATTGCGACTACTCTGGATGTCGATCTTGTCACGTACCGGAGCCGTGGAATCGTTCGCATTCTTGTGGGCATGCTGGACTCGAGTGTGCTTGAGAAGCGTGTGGGTGATGATGGTCCGTATGCTGGAGCTTCGTGTGTGGTGAAACTCAAGCAGTATGGGTTTTATTTTAGTCGCGAGCCTGCGGATTTTGTTCAGGACCCCTCCTTCGTCCCCTTCTTTTGGCGACGTAAGAGTGATGACAACGATGATGAGGAAGGGAATGAGCACGGCATGGACGGCTCGTTGGGTCAGGATAATCTACAGAGTTCACTCTCCTCTAACATGGATGTGGATGGCACTCAAACTACAGGGACCTCCTCTGCTAACAATTCCGTAACTCCCGGGGCTCATGTCAGGACGGTGATGGCTGTTACTCCATATAATTCATGTCCGACCACGCCGAGAGGACGCGAGATAGTGGAGATGATCCGCCGTACATCGCTGACTTTGCTGCGTCCGGTTCTGGAGTTGGTGCCGTTCACTGACCATGCAGGGATCACGAACGCTTCCTCCAGCGGGCCACCTGTGCCTGCCTTCGATGATGGGCTGGGGGCCGTGTCGGGCCAAGATGGCCCATGGCCGGCCGACTGCCGGTCGCCCACGGCCACTGCCGATGCTGGGCTGGGCCGTGGCGTGCCAAGGAGTGGCCCGGGTGGTGCTGCTCAGGCTGCTGGGCTGGGCTGTTCGCCTCCCCTGGCTGGCTTTCTTGGCCCTCTAACGCCAGGTGGGTCGCTGGCTGCTGCGGCTGCAACGCTGGCCATGGCGTAGTGGCAAAGGACGTGGAGTGCTCGCAACTGGAGGATGTGACGCTGGATGGCAGCATTGGACTGATCTCCGGGGAGGTTTCTACTTCACCACAGCCTCCCGTGGATGGACTGGTCCATGATGCCGCGGAGTCGGGTGTGGTCTCGACGCCGACACAGACCCACCCGCCTCATGATACTCCACTTGGTGCTGCTGGGATGGCGGGGTTGGCTGCTTCTTCGCCCAAGCTGACCCCTACCATTGCTTCCCCGATGGCGATGCCCTCTAAGGGAGGCTTCATCCCACCATCCACACCACCGGCTCGTCGCAGTGAGAGGTTCGGGATGGAGGTGGATGGAGCTTCTGTGACGGATGAAGACTCCATGACGAAGGCCATGCGACGCAAAGCGGTGCGCAACTTGGACTATTCTGGTATGGAGATGAATTCGAAATCTTTTCTTTCTTTTTCTCCTCAGTCGATTCATTCAAAGCTTAGTAGTGTAGGAGTTAATCTTGGTAGTAGTAAGAGTCAAATTCATGTTTCAACTAAAGTCTTGGGACATATGGAATTTGACCGTTTCACGGTTATTCCTAAAGTCTCGACTGGGTTGTCAGCCACCTATACTGATGAAGAAGAATCGATTGCCACATCAGTTGGTTAGCTTCTTTCTCATCTAATTGGTGAAGTGCTAGAGGGAGGTTTGGATGACGACGGTTTGAGCTCATTGTATGAGTTAAAAGCATCCGGTCGGAAATCTAAATCTAACTCCAGCAAGTCCCAGAAACGGTCCAAGTTATCCAAATCCCCCACAGTTTCCCAATGAATGGCATGTTTGCAAATAGCAGAGGTCTTGGTGACTTGTCTAAACATTTGCACTTTGCTAGTTCTATTCGGGACCATAATTTGGATATCTTAGCTATTTCGGAGACGGGTAGACGTGAGTTCTCGCAATCTCTCTTGAACCGTCTTTCAGGCGGTATAGAGTTTGATTGGTACTCACGTCCCCCTCATGGCCGCTCTGGAGGCATTTTACTTGGCACCAGGACTGATACCATGGAAGTGTTGGATGTTACGGATGGTGATTTTCATATTAAAATGCACATCCGTAATAAATCAGACAATTTCATTTGGAGTCTTGTTGCCGTGTATGGGCCAGCCCAGGAAGTGGCGAAAACCTCTTTTCTCTGTGAAATGGTAAACTTGGCAAAAGATAACCCATACCCTCTAATCATTGGAGGGGATTTCAATTTGCTACGTTTTCCATTTGAGAAAAGTAAGGGGCGGTTCGACAACCGTTGGCCTTGATGACCCACAAGTATAGGGGGTGTATCGTAGTACTTTCGATAAATAAGAGTGTCAAACCCAACGAGGAGCAGAAGGTGCTGACAAGGAGTTTCGGTAAAGGTTTCACTGTAAATACTAGCAGACAAGTTTTTAGGGGTTTTTGATATTGCAGGTAAATAAAATGCGAGTAAGTAAAAGACAGTAATAATAATTGCAGCGAGTGGCCCAATCCTTTTTAGAGCAAAGGACAAGCGGTAGGTTTACTTATGATGACCAAATGTTCTTGAGGACACACGGGATTCTAGTCAAGTGCTTTCGCTTCTCATAGTTGATTAATCTTTATTGTTTTGATAAGTGTTGTGTGGGTGAACCTATGCTAATGCACCGCCCTTACTTGGACTAATACATACTTGTGATTATACCCCTTGCAAGCATCCGCAGTCACAAGAAAGTAATTAAGATAAATCTAACCACAACCTTAAACTCTAAGATCCTACGCTCCCTTGTGCACCGGTATACTAACAGGGGTTTAGGTTTCTGTCACTCCGGCAACCCTCAATTAGCAACCAAATACACAATGCATTCCTCTAGGCCCATAAAGGTGAAGTGTCATGTAGTCGACGTTCACACGACACCACTAGAAGAATAGCACCACAACTTAAATATCAAACCATTAAATATTACTCAACATAATTCCACTACTAACAGCATGACTTCTCCCATGTCCTCAAGAACTAAACAAACTACTCACAAGACATCATATGGATCATGATCAGAGGTGATATAATGATGAATAACAATCTGAACATATACTTTAATTCACCGATAAAACTCAATAGCATCAACCCCAAGGAGTAATTAACACCGGAAGAGTTTCTCCTATGAACTAGACAAAGTATAGCCCTAGATGTTACAGCGGAATGAGATGGTGCAGCAGTGATGGCGGTGACGGTGATGGAGATGATGATGATGATGATCCCGATGAAGTCCAGCATGATGACGATGAGGGTGGCGATGATCTCCCCCCTCCGGGAGGGAATTTCCCCGGCAGATTTCTCCCTGCCGGAGAGCTTTTTGTCTCTGTGTTGTTTTCCACCCCGTGGAGGCGGCGGAATATTTCTTCTCCAACTCCCCGTGTCTTAGGGTTTCTGGGGGATGAAGTACGCGAAGGGGGAGCGTCCGAGGTGGGTCAGGGGCACCACACTGGCTAGGGCGCGGCCAAGGTGGGGCCCGCGCCCAGGGGTGGTGTGGGCCCCTCCTGGCCATCTCAGCCTCCCCTTTTGGCTGACACCATCTTCTGATAAAATAGGAACTTGTGTCTTCTTGGAAATATTTTTAGAGCTCCAGAAATATAGTGTCTTGACGGTGCTTTTTCCAGCTGAAATCTGACTCCGGCAGTTAATTATCCAATAATCATCAAACATGCAAAATAAGACAAAATAACATAAGTAACACATCTTAATATGAAATATATCAATGAATAACAGTAAATTATGCTATAAAATAGTGATGCAAAATGGACATATCAGGCCTCTTTTGTTCAATGCAGTCATTGACAGCTTGAATTTATGAGAGATCACAATGGTGGGGAGACAATTCGCTTGGGCTAATTCTCTCCCGGAACCTACATACGAGAAACTAGACCGCGTACTGATGGATACGGATTGGGAATCTAAATTCCCTTTGGTGTCGGTACAGGATCTAGAATCTAAATGGCATGGGTTTGGCTCAAGGATTTGGATGCACGAGAAGCATTCCCTCTCAGTACAGTGTTTAAGGCTAGCAAGGTCATGTGGCAAGCATAAGAGTTGGGGGATACACACAAATATACATGTAATAGAACCAATCATGCTATCTTCCCTGTAAGCACAAATATTTTAACTCAAAGAATACTAATCTTATTGGCTAACAAGAAAGAAAGATAAAGGGATAATATTTTTGCATGTAATTCCCTCCTTCTACTTAAGTTTTCATGGTATTGTTGCTAATGACCAATACTAAGTTTGCCACAACTAATATAATCTACTTGATGTACCCAAAAGTGGCGTCAATACCAATGGCAAGATCAGCACATAAAGGATTGCAGGCTAAAATAAAATGTACCGAAAGTAAAGGTGGAACTTCTCATTAATATTCTGAACAAAACACACTCAAACCAACGGATACATGGATAACTAAAGGTGACACTCCACATCGCAAACCATCTTATAAGATAACTTCTCTACTCATGATATGACCACGAAATTATAAAAACGAAAGGATAAAGATGATACTGGGCACTCCCCCAAGCTTGGAACAAGCCAAGGGAGTGCCATTACCCCTTGACGATTTAGGCTTGATCTCGGTGGTGAGGTGGTACCACAGCAATCGGGGTTAGGAAACGTTCGAGCATCCGGCGGAGCCGTTATTTTCATCTTGAAGTATTTCCACCTCAGCTCTCAGGATACGATATTGATCACAAAACTCGTTCGTGGTTCGGAGAGCTTCAGCAGCTGCAGGGAAAACCGCAAATCTGGAATTGGTGGGGTGACTCCCTGCACATTATGAGAAAAAGCACGTTGAGGATTAATTGATCCCACAAAGGTGGAGTTGCTCGGCCTTGATTCTCCTTGTTGGCGAGGGCCAGCTTGCACTCCTCTCTGATGCTTCGATCCATGTCAGCTCTCCTAGCAGCAATCTCCTCCTCCGTCGCCCAACCGACGAAGGTTCCCTCTTCCACATCGCGTTCGAGTTCACGTCGGCGCCTTGCTGCATACTTCTCACCGTACTCCTCGCGACGCCATGTAGGGACTTGAAATTCCTGTCAGAACAGCTTGAAAACAAAACTCGACGAAAACACGATATACGGACCTCGGAGATCCGGGTGATTATATAGCAAAAAGTTTTAACAAAAGGAAGGTACAGGACGAAACGGGGTCGGAGACGGGCTCCGAGGAGCCCACACGCACCACGGCGCGGCCAGGGTGGGGCCCGCGCCCTGGGGTGGTGTGGTGCCCTCGGGCACCGTTTCCTACCCTTTTCCGACTCATAATTTTCCATATTATAAAAACAATAAATATTTAGTTGAAAGTAAATCGCGAACTTTTTCTTACCGAAACTGTTACCTATTCCAAATCAGCTTTGCAGTTGTCTGAATTTGACTTTTTATAAAATCCTCTGGAGTTACCACTTTGATAAATCAACATCTTCATTATAAGAATCTCCAGAAATGTAATGCTTGAGTCTTTGACCATTAACCACTTGTGGTCTGTCCCCATCTAGTGAATTGATTTTAATCGCACCTGAGCGATAGACCTCCTCAATGATATAAGGTCCTTCCCATTTTGAAAGTAATTTTCCTGCAAAAAATCTGAGACGAGACCTATACAATAAAACTTTTTCACCTACGTTAAATTCTCTCTTAAGAATTCTTCTATCATGCCATTGCTTAACTTTCTCTTTAAAGAGCCTAGCATTTTCATAAGCTGCATTTCTCCATTCATCTAAAGAATTCAAATTAAGCAATCTCTTTTTACCGGCAAGTTTAAATCTCTATTAAGTTCTTTCACCGCCCAATAGGCTTTATGTTCTAATTCTAGAGGCAAATGACAAGCTTTTCCATAAACCATTTTGTAAGGAGACATTCCCATAGGATTTTTATAAGCAGTTCTATAAGCCCACAAAGCATCGTTAAGCTTTTTAGACCAATTTTTTCTAGATTTATTAACAGTCTTTTGCAAAATAGACTTAATCTCTCTATTTGATAATTCTACTTGACCACTTGTTTGGGATGATATGGTGAAGCAATTCTATGATTAACATCATACTTAGCTAGAGTTTTTCTAAAAGCACCATGAATAAAATGAGAACCACCATCAGTCATGAGATATCTAGGCACACCAAACCTGGAAGATAATATCTTTAAGCATTTTTAATGATGTCTCACCATCAGCACTAGAAGTTGGTATAGCTTCTACCCATTTAGTAACATAATCAACAGCAACAAGTATGTGAGTATAACCATTTGAGGAGGAAAAGGACCCATAAAGTCAAATCCCCAACAGTCAAAAGGTTCAATAACAAGAGAATAATTCATAGGCATTTCATTACGTCTACTAATGTTACCTACTCTTTGACATTCATCACATGATAAAACAAATTTTCTAGCATCTCTAAAAAGGGTAGGCCAATAAAAACCTGATTGTAGAACCTTTTGCGCAGTTCTATCTCCAGCGTGATGTCCTCCATAAGCACTTCCATGGCATTTGCTCAATATTTCTTTCTGTTCATACTCAGGAACACATCTTCGCATAATGCCATCTACTCCTTCTTTATACAAATGTGGGTCATCCCAAAAATAATGCCTCAAATCATAAAAGAACTTTCTTCTTTGCTGAGCTGTAAAGGTCGGAGGCAAATACTTGGCAACAATAAATTAGCATAATCAGCATACCAAGGACTTTCGCGTGAGCTTACCTTTATCGCAGCCAATTGTTCATTTGGAAAACTATCATTAACAGGTATAGGATCATCTGAAATGTTTTCTAATCTAGACAAATTATCAGCAACAGGATTTTCAGCACCTTTCCTATCTACAATATGTAAATCAAATTCTTGCAGTAAAGTACCCATCTTATGAGCCTAGGCTTAGCATCTTTCTTTTCCATAAGGTATCTAATAGCAGCATGATCAGTGTGAATAGTAACTTTTGAATCAACAATATAAGGTCTAAATTTATCACAAGCAAAAACAACTGCTAAAAATTCCTTTTCAGTAGTAGCATAATTCTTTTGAGCGGCATCAAGTGTTTTACTAGCATAATGAATAACATTTAACTTCTTGTCTACCCGCTGTCCAAGAACAGCTCCTACAGCAAAATCACTAGCATCACACATTATTTCAAAAGGTAAAGTCCAATCAGGAGGTTGAACAACAGGAGCTGTGATTAAAGCCTTTTTTAGAGTTTCAAAAGCTTCCTTGCAATCATCATCAAAAACAAAAGGTACATCTTTTTGAAGAAGATTAGTGAGGGGTTTTGAAATTTTAGAAAATCTTTAATAAACCTCCTATAAAACCGGCATGACCAAGAATACTACGGATACCTTTCACATCCCTTGGACAGGGCATTTTCTCGATTGCTTCAACTTTAGCTCTGTCCACTTCAATACCTCTTTCAGAAATTTTGTGCCCTAGGACAATTCCTTCATTAACCATGAAATGACATTTCTCCCAATTAAGAACAAGATTAGTCTCCTCACATCTCTGCAAAACTTTATCAAGATTGTGCAAGCAATTATCAAAGGAAGTTCCGTAGACGGAAAAATCGTCCATGAATACTTCCACAATTTCTTCACAAAAACCATGAAAAATAGCAGACATGCATCTTTGGAACGTAGCAGGAGCATTACACAAACCAAAAGGCATACGTCTATAAGCATAAGTTCCATAAGGACAAGTAAAAGTAGTTTTCTCTTGATCTTGTGCTTTAACAGCAATTTGTGAGAATCCAGAATAACCATCAAGGAAACAAAAATGGTTTTCTTAGACAACCTTTCTAACATTTGATCAATAAAAGGCAAAGGATAATGATCTTTCTTAGTTACTTTATTGACCTTTCTAAAATCAATGCACATCCTATACCCAACTACTACTCTTTGAGGAATAAGTTCATCATTTTCATTTGGTACAACAGTAACTCCTCCTTTCTTAGGGACACAATGCACAGGACTTACCCATCTACTATCAGCAATAGGATAAATTATACCAGCATCAAGAAGTTTTAATACCTCATTTCTTACCACTTCTTTCATCTTAGGGATCAAGCGACGCTGATGCTCAACAACAGGTTTTGCATCGGGTTCAATGTTGATGGCATGTTGACATATAGTAGGAGAAATCCCCTTTAAATCATCCAAAGTGTATCCCATAGCTCCTCGATGTTTCTTTAGTACTTCTAATACCTTGCTTCTTCATTACCTGAAAGTTTAGAACTAATAATAACAGGATATACTTTCCTTTCATCAAGATAAACATACTTAAGATTATCAGGTAAGGTTTTAAATCGAAGACAGGATCTTCCTTAGGAGGCGCTGAGGTACCCAAATCTTCCACAGGCAAATTATGCTTAAGTATTGGTGGTTGACGAAGAAAGGCATTGTCAATCTCATTCCTCTCCTCCATAAATACTTCACTTTCGTGTTCCTCCATGAATTGCTGCAAGGCATTGTTAGGAGCAACAGCAATAGAAGCAAGTTGTTCAATTAAATTCTCATTAGGTAATTCAGTTTCATAAAGTTGTTTACCAAACTTAGAGAAATTAAACTCATAAGATTCTCCATTAAATTTAGTGTAAATTTTCTCTTTCTTACAATCTATAATGCACCACATGTATTCAAGAAAGGCCTACCAAAAATAATGGGACAAGCTTTACTAGCAACAGAACCAAGTACTAGAAAATCAGCAGGGTATTTAGTCTTACCACATAAAACTTCAACATCTCTCACAATACCAATTGGAGAGATAGTTTCTCTATTAGCAAGCTGAATAACCACATCAATCTCCTCAAGTTCGCAAGGACCAATTTCATGCATAATTTCTTTATAAAGATCAAAAGGAATAGCACTAGAACTTGCACCAATATCACATAAACCATAATAGCAATGTTCTCCTATTTTGACTGAAAGCACAGGAACACTTGTTTTCCTAGCTCTACTGGGATGTGAAACAATATTAGAGGCATCTTCACAAAAGATAATATGTCCTCCTTCTACATTTTCAGTTACCAAATCCTTTACTATTGCTATTGTGGGTTCAACCGCTATTTGTTCAGCAGGTTCTAAAGCTTTCTTTGCACTTTTATTAACCACACTAGCTATGATAGAATGTTCCTAATTTTAACAGGAAAAGGTGGTTTCTCAATATAAGGTTCTGGCAAGATACGATCAACTGTATGAACTTCAATGTTTTTAATATTGGCAGAATTAGTATTATCTTTGTAAGGCAATGATACTTATTGCAACTTTCTTTAGGAACATCAAGATAAGAGGCAAAAGCCTTGTAACAGTTTGCAATAACTTGAGAATCAAGACCATACATATCATAGAGATTACGAAAATTATCAGTATTCATAAAAGTTTTAATGCATTCGTAATCATACTTTATACCTGATTCTCTACCTTTGTCGTTCTCCCATCCTTCAGTATTTTCCTCAATCCGATCAAGAAGGTCCCATTTAACTTCCTCTTTATTACGCGTAAATGATCCAGCACAAGAGGTATCCAATAGAGTTTTATCTTGAAGAGAAAGCCTTGCATAGAAGTTATCAATAACGACATTACCAGGAAGCTCATGAATGGGGCATTTGAGCATTAATGATTTCAATCTCCCCCACGCTTGGGCAATACTTTCTCCATCATGAGGCCAAAAATTATATATATGATTCCGATCTTGATGAATTTCACTAGGAGGATAAAATTTAGAATAAAAGAGAGGCACAATCTCCTCCCAGCCAATAGAACGCCCATTCTTCAGCATCCTATACCATTTTGCAGCTTTACCAGTCAACGATATAGAAAACAATTTCTTCTTGACCTCTT
Source organism: Poa pratensis (assembly GCA_947311845.1). Lineage (NCBI taxonomy): Eukaryota > Viridiplantae > Streptophyta > Magnoliopsida > Poales > Poaceae > Poa > Poa pratensis. The sequence continues at coordinate 5,196,998 of CAMZMU010000112.1, read as the reverse complement.
CCATTGAAATACCTGCACACTTGAACAACTCGCATAATTCATGAATAAATAGCAAATGATCCCCAGGAGGGACAGTTCCATCTCCTGCATAGCGGTTATTCGTAACTCGTTCAACAATTTTCATAGGTATTTTAAATGGAATTACTTGATCAGGTGGTTCCTCTTCTACTACCGTAGCAGTGGTAGTAGTATTTCCAAACAGGGATTCAAATGGAGATCTCTCCATGATAAAATAAAGTAGCAAGCAGAAATAAAAATAGCACCTACAGTAAAAGTTTCCCTTACCAATTCCACTCACCAATAGCGCTTCACTCCCCGGCAACGGCGCCAGAAAATAGTCTTGATGACCCACAAGTATAGGGGGTGTATCGTAGTACTTTCGATAAATAAGAGTGTCGAACCCAACGAGGAGCAGAAGGTGCTGACAAGGAGTTTCGGTAAAGGTTTCACTGTAAATGCTAGCAGACAAGTTTTTAGGGGTTTTTGATATAGCAGGTAAATAAAATGCGAGTAAGTAAAAGACAGTAATAATAATTGCAGCGAGTGGCCCAATCCTTTTTAGAGCAAAGGACAAGCCGGTTGGTTTACTTATGATGACAAAATGTTCTTGAGGACACACGGGATTCTAGTCAAGTGCTTTCGCTTCACATAGTTGATTAATCTTCATTGTTTTGATAAGTGTTGTGTGGGTGAACCTATGCTAATGCACCGCCCTTACTTGGACTAATACATACTTGTGATTATACCCTTGCAAGCATCCGCAGTTACAAGAAAGTAATTAAGATAAATCTAACCACAGCCTTAAACTCTGAGATCCTACGCTCCCTTGTGCACCGGTATACTAACAGGGGTTTAGGTTTCTGTCACTCCAGCAACCCCTTGATGACTCCCAAGTGCAGGAGATCGTTGAAGTCTTCGCTGTGTAAGTATTAGTATCGATCCCACGAGGAGTAGAAGGTATAAGTATTTATCCTCTCAAATAAGAGTGTCACTTCCCTTATTATCTATGCACTAGACAAACTAAAATGATGCAAGTGTTTTTGGGTTTTTTGGTTGTATAGATGCAAAGCTGAAAATAAAATATGATGAGTGAAAGCTCTCAAAGAGAGAGAAAGCCCAATCCTCTATGCAGCAAGAGGACAAGCTTGAGTGGTGTTTCTTATGCGTGCAAAACGTTCCCAAGGGCTACATAGATTTCATGGCAAAAATATTTCTAGAACAACAAGGTAAACATTTTGTCAAGTTTTAATCTTCTTTGGACGGAGCCATAATTAGGTGTAGCTAAATAAATAAACTAAACCCCTTATGATGGATCATGTGGCCAAGTAAATGACTGCACAAGAGTTATTAAGACAAAAAGTCCCACCATAGCATTACACTCTAAGGTCCCCGATATAAATCCCCTCCTAATGCAACTTCATGACTCGGTCAAGGGTTTACGTGTCCTCCCAAGTCTCCCTCAATTCATTACACTAGTGTGAAACACCTTCATGCAATACTCAATGTATGGTGCACTTCATACATTGTACATCAAGACAATCATAAAAGATAAAAACTTGACCAAATACTCAATACATGTTAAGTAGAAATCATTGCCAATCCATCCTATGCCCCCAGGTACATGAGAGAACTACTCACAACGTGAAGACATGATATGATTCAATGGTATGAGTGATACAACACAATCTGAAATTCTAATCTTCCCACAAAACAATGACAAGTAGCAATTCACAAACATGTAGAATAGTACTTAGACAATAGCTAGGGTTCGAACAATCTCAAACTATGAGGGGGATGAAGTGGATCACGAAGATGGTGATGGAGATGGTGCTGTCTTCACAGTGGTGATGATGGAGACTTCCGGAGGGGGGATGGAGGAGCCTTCCGGAGGTGATTCCGGCGGCGTTTCCCCCCTCCGATCTTCTCCGGCGGCAGCCTTCTGTCTCTCTGTTTTCTGGTTTTGTGTTTCTCCGCCGCCTCCTCCCGAAACTCCTCGGGGGGCTATTTTTATAGATGGTTTTAGGTCAAGACGAAGTCGGTGGAGCAAAGATCGACGGCAACGGAGCTCCGAGGGGCAAAATAGGTGGGACCCTCTATCTCCCAGCCTGTTGGCCTTCTGGTCTTCAATTTAAGCCCATTGCGTTCGTCTCGAAAATTCTGAACCGTGCTCTTTGACCTTGCCCTTTTTGGAGTCCCGAAGCTCCCGGAAAGTCTGAAACACTAAAAAAGACGTTTTCTGGAAAACAGGGTTAATTCCAAATAAATAAGGGAACTTGTGAATTATTCCCAAAATCATTATAAATCATTGATATAACCCTTATATGATGCAAATATGATGGGAATATGAATAAAATATTGCAAAGTTCATGTATGCATTTTACATGCATCAGCATCCCCAAGCTTAACCCATGCTCGTCCTCGAGTATGAAGGTGATAAAACTAACATGGACTTTGCATTTCAATATTATCAATGAATATCAAAGATGATTACTATTGCTACATAGAGTCAAATGGTTCATTCTTAATAAGATGTAACAATATGCAAGATAGTTTATGAAGTGATATCAAATATTCAATGTAAGGATGTTTACAAAGTGTAACATAAATGAAAAAGTACTATGGACTTCAAGTATGCATAATGATAAGTAAGAACATCCTATAATGGTCATAGAGTGTAGATGGAAATCTGAATATAAAAGGTGGACACTTTGGAAAGATATATATGAGTAGAGGTAAACATGAATAAGTTTCATCTAACTTCTGAACTTCTCTACTTAAGTTAATGATTGTAATATGGTACTCCTTGGTGTCAAGCTCTCATTGCCCCTATCATAGCATCTTGAATGATTAAGTTTAAAGTGAAAGCAAATATGAGTAATGTGCTTGACAAAGTATGGTTGAAAGTCTCATGCCCCTTGAATACGAGTACCTACACCATGTGCTACTCAACTCGGGAAACAAAGCAAGTTCAATTTCTATCATCGTAAGTAAAATAGTATCATCAAGAGCGTCAACTGGGGTACCTCTTGTCCCAGGATATGGAACAAGCCCATATCCAAACAACAAGACAAACAGACAATGAACAATCTCAGCACTCTTTTATTTACCCTTGTGTAGCTTTTTATTGTGATGTGCATCACCGAATGTTCACTATGGTACGCTGTAAATTTCCACCATGAATGATGCATGGCTTAGGTTAGCGGCCCAGGCGTCTCTCTAACCATTATACAAACTCATTTAAACTTACTCCATTTCACCTTTTATTTCACCATGATAAGCATCCATAAACAAAAGTGCATGACATCAACTAGATTTAATGAAGTGCAATGTTGAAAGCGTTCCATGTGACAGCACATTTCTGCTAACTCTCAACCAAATACGTTTGTCAAGCTCACAACATCATAATTTTAATCACAATGGGTCATGTTCATTAAGTGCAATAAAAATAAAGTGTGCATCAAGTTCGTGAGAGCTATATAACCAACTCTTTCCCATAACAATCAACAACATAAGTATTTTAATTCAGAGGTATAAATGATACAAAATAGCATGGTAAACATACTCGGAATAGCATAAAGCTAATAGGTAGATATGGTGGACTCACTGGAAAAACTTTGGTTGAAGGTGTTGGAAGCAAGTTTTTTACTTGTTGGAATTTTTGGGCTAGCAAGAGGGAGAAGGTTGACCGTCTAAAAGCATGCATGAGTGTCCATAGAACTAACTAATTCATGTTAAACAAAGTAAAGTAACATCAAAACTTGAATAAAAGATAGCTCTTGATAAAACACTAACAAATTAGTACTCATTACAAGTTCATAAATCATGCAACTATATGTATCAACTCAAACATCCCTTTTCCCAATCTTATAATGGCATCCAACATATTTCAACCCATATTTCCAGTAGCTCTCTCATATATAAATGATAATGTGGTGGTCTCTCAAAAATAAAAATCAAACAAAACAAACAAAAAGACGCTCCAAGTTTATACGATAAAGTGCATTGATCGAAAAACAGAAGTTAGACGTGCGCAAACCAAGAGTGTGTTGGTCTAGTGGGGTTGTCTTCACATCCCCAAGCTTATGGTTTTCACCATTCTTAGATAACTCTTGGTGCATCTCCTCTAATCCCTGTGAATTTTTTTTCAAAACACCGTTTCTCCATTTCTTTTCTGTGGGTGACATTAGTAGTGATAAACAAATAGGTTTCATGCTGCATATAATCCTTAACAAAAATTTATATGAATGTCCAGTAAGTGTATTATGTTGTATGCCTACTCATAAACTCATTTGGATCTAAAAGATTCAAGCTAAAAGTTCTAAGCATGCATCAAACAAAATGGGACAGAATCTGTCCAGAAAAACAGCAGCAGCAAAACTTATTTTTCCACCCTATTAAATTTGTCTAAAAATTCTGAAAAAATTCATGCATACATAGGATGAAAAGTTGCTTCTACAGTTTAAATATCAGCTCATTCGGAGTTACAGAATAGGAATTAAAAATCAAACCGTGCACAGACTCGTGCTGTAATAATATCTCCGAATGCTATAAGCAACTTTTTCAAACCAAAATGGGTAAAACTTGGCACTTTATTAAAAATTCCAGAAACAAAACTATAAACAAAGTCTCTTGTGACAGCAAGAGGACACAAAGAAAATCAAAAATAAAAACAACCGGGTTGCCTCCCGTAAAGCGCTTTCTTTATAGCCATATAGCTAGGCTTACTTACTTGGTATTTAGATGGTTGGAGTGAGGTGGCTTGACATCCCCAAGCTTGAATTCTTGTACTTATTCGAAATATGTAGGGTGAGACTAGGGGTAACATCCCCAAGCTTGAGTGTTTGTCCCTCTTGATCTTTGGGAAGTGTTTCATGCATAATACCAGGATCCCATGGTGTTCTCAAGCCAATGAAAATAATAGTCCAGTTGAACCTGGTTGAGAGAAAAACAAAACACAAAAGTAATAACAACGAAGTCTAACTTTCTTTCTATGCATTGGCATTTTGTATATGAATGAAGTTTCCCAATGCATATTAATAATATTTACTTGCAGCATATAATTATTAGTAACATAAAGAGGGTTCTCACCTCCTCTCTCATAATAGTTGCAAGTAGTAGACGTGTATTCAACCATATAACCAATAGAATCATTCAACTTAGATAATTTAGGCACATAAAGAGGATTATTAAATTTATTATGGAATTCATTAGCATGCTTCCCTCTTTCAAAATAGTTAATAAGATCAATATCAAGTTTACTATCATGATTGCAACAAAGATTTGGAACTAAAGATAGTTGCAAATCACATAAATATTTCTCAACATAAGCAAATTTCTCCTCTATTGTGTAAGTAGGAGAGTTCAAGAACAAAGTAGGACTCTCATGAGTAAGAGCACTATCACAAACAGCAAATATGTCATTTTTCCTCGCATACATTAGTAATAACTAAACATGGAGGATTATCAATAAGCATAGGACCATCATCCAAAACATTATCATATAGCATATTTAAGCAATACTCCTCATTATTATCAATAACTTCACTAGTAGCATCATTAAAAAGTAAAGGAGTATTATTAGTTTCATCATAATAGCACGGGTTATCATATAGGACCATGGCATTTTCAGTTTCACACTCATCATAACATGGATTCTCATAAATAACAAAAGATTTTTGAGTTTGAGTGTTACTATCATTTGTTGATGGTGAAGTTGGGAGATCCAACTCTTCATTCTCTAGCTGTTCATCATTTCCATCATCTTCTTGAGATTGCATGGGCATCCCCAAGCTTAGGTTTTTATCCTCTTCTTCACAATCTTCCTCTTCCAAGCTTATGTTTTCATCATCTTCTTCCTGCAAAACATCAGTACTTTCTTGGGGAATCTTGCCCCTCTCATAATAGTCAATAGCATAAATATTTTGAGAGAAATAGGCTATGCAATATTCAAGAATAGAAGTGACCTTTTCTTCAAATCTCTTAGCCCTAAGGCAAGTTTTATTTTCATTAGCAAAGGTGTGCAATTCACTAGATGCATAATAAGTAACAAATTCCTCTACTTGTTCCATCTCTAAATGAGTGTAATCATTAGTATTGTAAGATGCTATGACATGTTCTTCATGGAACTTACATTGAAATCCAAAGTGTCTTTTTCTCTGTTTAAAGCAACAAGTTGTATTATTATGGAATAAAAGCCACTCTCCAGCAATATAATTTAAAGTTTCCATGCAATCTTTTAGTCTTTTCCGTTCACTTGACTCTCTAAATTTCTCATCATTTTTAGAAGCTTTCATATATTCATAGTAAATATTCATTATCTCAGGAACAGTTTTTTTGGTATTTTCCATTTTCTAATTTTTTTGTGTTTTTGATATATGGATGTATGCAAAACTAAACTAAATGCAAAACTGAAAATAAATATCTAGTGCAAACAAGAATAAAAACTTAAGCGCTACACTCAACGGCAACGGCGCCGGAAAACTGTCTTGATGACTCCCAAGTGCAGGAGATCGTTGAAGTCTTCGCTGTGTAAGTATTAGTATCGATCCCACGAGGAGTAGAAGGTATAAGTATTTATCCTCTCAAATAAGAGTGTCACTTCCCTTATTATCTATGCACTAGACAAACTAAAATGATGCAAGTGTTTTTGGGTTTTTTGGTTGTATAGATGCAAAGCTGAAAATAAAATATGATGAGTGAAAGCTCTCAAAGAGAGAGCAAGCCCAATCCTCTATGCAACAAGAGGACAAGCTTGAGTGGTGTTTCTTATGCGTGCAAAACGTTCCCAAGGGCTACATAGATTTCATGGCAAAAATATTTCTAGAACAACAAGGTAAACATTTTGTCAAGTTTTAATCTTCTTTGGACGGAGCCATAATTAGGTGTAGCTAAATAAATAAACTAAACCCCTTATGATGGATCATGTGGCCAAGTAAATGACTGCACAAGAGTTATTAAGACAAAAAGTCCCACCATAGCATTACACTCTAAGGTCCCCGATATAAATCCCCTCCTAATGCAACTTCATGACTCGGTCAAGGGTTTATGTGTCCTCCCAAGTCTCCCTCAATTCATTACACTAGTGTGAAACACCTTCATGCAATACTCAATGTATGGTGCACTTCATACATTGTACATCAAGACAATCATAAAAGATAAAAACTTGACCAAATACTCAATACATGTTAAGTAGAAATCATTGCCAATCCATCCTATGCCCCAGGAACACGAGAGAACTACTCACAACGTGAAGACATGATATGATTCAATGGTATGAGTGATACAACACAATCTGAAATTCTAATCTCCCCACAAAACAATGACAAGTAGCAATTCACAAACATGTAGAATAGTACTTAGACAATAGCTAGGGTTCGAACAACCTCAAACTATGAGGGGGATGAAGTGGATCACGAAGATGGTGATGGAGATGGTGCTGTCTTCACGGTGGTGATGATGGAGACTTCCGGAGGGGGGATGGAGGAGCCTTCCGGAGGTGATTCCGGCGGCGTTTCCCCCCTCCGATCTTCTCCGGCGGCAGCCTTCTGTCTCTCTGTTTTCTGGTTTTGTGTTTCTCCGCCGCCTCCTCCCGAAACTCCTCGGGGGGCTATTTTTATATATGGTTTTAGGTCAAGACGAAGTCGGTGGAGCAAAGATCGACGGCAACGGAGCTCCGAGGGGAAAAATAGGTGGCCCACGTGGCCAGGTACTGTGGCCGCGTGGGACCCTCTATCTCCCAGCCTGTTGGCCTTCTGGTCTTCAATTTAAGCCATTGCGTTCGTCTCGAAAATTCTGAACCGTGCTCTTTGACCTTGCCCTTTTTGGAGTCCCGAAGCTCCCGGAAAGTCTGAAACACTAAAAAAGACGTTTTCTGGAAAACAGGGTTAATTAAAAATAAATAAGGGAACTTGTGAATTATTCCCAAAATCATTATAAATCATTGATATAACCCTTATATGATGCAAATATGATGGGAATATGAATAAAATAATGCAAAGTTCATGTATGCATTTTACATGCATCACCCCTCAATTAGCAACCAAATACACAATGCATTCCTCTAGGCCCATAAAGGTGAAGTGTCATGTAGTCGACGTTCACAAGACACCACTAGAAGAATAGCACCACAACTTAAATATCAAACCATTAAATATTACTCAACATAATTCCACTACTAACAGCATGACTTCTCCCATGTCCTCAAGAACTAAACAAACTACTCACAAGACATCATATGGATCATGATCAGAGGTGATATAATGATGAATAACAATCTGAACATATACTTTAATTCACCGATAAAACTCAATAGCATCAACCCCAAGGAGTAATTAACACCGGAAGAGTTTCTCCTATGAACTAGACAAAGTATAGCCCTAGATGTTACAGCGGAATGAGATGGTGCAGCAGTGATGGCGGTGACGGTGATGGAGATGATGATGATGATGATCCCGATGAAGTCCAGCATGATGACGATGAGGGTGGCGATGATCTCCCCCCTCCGGGAGGGAATTTCCCCGGCAGATTTCTCCCTGCCGGAGAGCTTTTTGTCTCTGTGTTGTTTTCCACCCCGTGGAGGCGGCGGAATATTTCTTCTCCAACTCCCCGTGTCTTAGGGTTTCTGGGGGATGAAGTACGCGAAGGGGGAGCGTCCGAGGTGGGTCAGGGGCACCACACCTGGCTAGGGCGCGGCCAAGGTGGGGCCCGCGCCCAGGGGTGGTGTGGGCCCCTCCTGGCCCATCTCAGCCTCCCCTTTTGGCTGACACCATCTTCTGATAAAATAGGAACTTGTGTCTTCTTGGAAATATTTTTAGAGCTCCAGAAATATAGTGTCTTGACGGTGCTTTTTCCAGCTGAAATCTGACTCCGGCAGTTAATTATCCAATAATCATCAAACATGCAAAATAAGACAAAATAACATAAGTAACACATCTTAATATGAAATATATCAATGAATAACAGTAAATTATGCTATAAAATAGTGATGCAAAATGGACATATCAGGCCTCTTTTGTTCAATGCAGTCATTGACAGCTTGAATTTATGAGAGATCACAATGGTGGGGAGACAATTCGCTTGGGCTAATTCTCTCCCGGAACCTACATACGAGAAACTAGACCGCGTACTGATGGATACGGATTGGGAATCTAAATTCCCTTTGGTGTCGGTACGGGATCTAGAACGTATTGAGGGCCTGTCAGACCATGCTCCCATTCTATTGACCACTGGAACTCCTAGACCACAGTGTAAACCAAGATTCAAGTTCGAACTTGGGTGGTTGCACCGAGAGGGTTTCCATGAGATGGTTAAGAGAATTTGGGAAAGACCAGTTGCGGGTGGTTCGCCTATCCAACGATGGAACAACAAGATTCGTGCTTTACGCACTCACCTCGTTGGTTGGGCTCGCCATACTATTGGTTTACTTAAAAAAGAGAAGGTACGACTTTCCTCGATTATTCATGCTCTTGAAGCATTAGCAGAAGTTCGGTTACTATCCGAGCAGGAGATTGTGCAAAAGAGCCAATCCAATGCACAGATAGCAAAGTTACTGCAAGAGGAGGAGTTAAAATGGTATCAACGTTCCAAAGCCCAATTCATCCTAGAAGGGGATTCGAATACTCGCTATTTCCATAGTATTGCCAATGGCAGACACAGGAAAAAACGTATTCATTCTCTAGTCCAGGATGAGGGGACGATCGACAAATTACTATAAAGGCCTGTTCGGGGCCCTAGAGGAAGGAAACTTCACTTTGGATGAGTCTCGGACAGAGGATATACCCCAGGTTTCAGACGAGGAAAATGGCCTACTCATTAAACCCTACTCAAAGGAAGAAGTGAGAAAGGCGGTTTTCCAAATGAAACATAATTCAGTACCCGGGCCTGATGGTTTCCCAGCCGAGTTCTACCAGAACATTTGGGACGTCATCAAGTCTGATCTAATGCAACTGTTCGATTGTCTTCATAATGGACAAATAGAGTTGTTTTGGCTCAATTTTGGCGAGATAATTTTATTACCTAAGGTTAATGAGGCAGAAAGGATTCAACAATTTAGACCTATATGCCTTCTTAACGTTAGCTTTAAAATATTCACCAAAGTGGCTACGATTCGACTTAACTGTGTGGCAGATCATGTGGTTCGTCCGTCTCAGACGACTTTTATGCAAGGTTGCAACATCCTCGATGGAGTTGTGATCCTACATGAAACAGTTCACGAGCTACATAGGAAAAAGCTGAACGGGGTAATTCTTAAAATTGACTTTGAGAAAGCCTATGATAAAGTCAAATGGTCTTTCCTTCAGCAGACACTTAGAATGAAATGTTTTTCTAAGGAGTGGTGTGCGTTAATTGATGACTTTGTCTCGGGAGGAAGTGTAGCCATTAAGATCAATGATGACACTGGCAAATACTTTCAAATGAAAAAAGGTCTCAGACAGGGTGACCCGTTATCGCCAATACTATTTAATATAGTGGCTGATATGTTGGCCATCTTGATCAAACGTGCCAAATCTGAGGGCCAATTGAAGGAGTGATTCCACACCTTGTTGATGGTGGTTTATCGATTCTTCAATGTGCCGACGACACAATCCTTTTCATGGAACATGATATTGAAAAGGCTCGTAACTTAAAGCTGATCTTGTCAGCCTTTGAGCAACTTTCGGGTCTTAAGATTAATTTCCATAAGAGTGAATTGTTTTGCTTTGGCGAGGCTCAAGAAAACGCCGCCTTGTATGCTGAACTCTTCGGCTGTGAGCAAGGACAATTTCCTATCAACTATTTGGGTATTCCGATCCATTATCGGAGACTTACAAATGCTGAGTGGAAAAAGGTGGAGGAAAGACTTCAATTACGTTTAAATAGCTGGAAAGGCAAACTCCTATCCCTTGGCGGAAGATTGGTTCTCATAAATTCGGTACTAACGAACATGGTACTGTGCATGATTTCCTTCTTCCAGTTACCCAAATGAGTCTTAAAACGATTAGATTATTTCCGGTCTAGATTCTTTTGGCAAGGGGATTGTGAGAAGAAAAAATATCGGCTGACTAAGTGGAGTGTGGTTTGCTGCCTTAAAGACCAAGGAGGGCTCGGAGTTCATGACCTTGAGGTCAAGAACAGAGCTTTGCTAGGTAAATGGCTCTTCAAGCTTCTTTCTGAAGATGGATCTTGGCAAATCCTACTTAGGAGAAAGTACGTGGGAAATCAAGCAGTTTCTCAGGTTATTTGGAAACCTGGTGATTCACATTTCTGGGCTGGCCTCATGGCTACCAAAAAGTATTTTTTCCCACAAGGTTTTTTCTCAATTAGGAATGGATTGGAAATTCGCTTTTGGGAGGATAAATGGCTAGGTCAATCCACTCTCAAAGAACAATATCTGGCTCTATATGCGATTGTACGAAACAAGAACGACACGATTGCTAAGGTGTTGGGTACCTCCCCACCAAATGTTTCGTTCAGGCGAAGTCTACTTGGAACAAGACAAGCATCTTGGAATGTTTTGCTCAACCGATTGGATGCCATCCATCTGTTGGAAGGTCCAGATAAATTTCAATGGAATCTTACGAAGAATGGTAAATTCTCGGTTGATTCCATGTATAGAGCCTTAATCTTACCTGAAATACCAGTCGATATTAAAAGTAATAACAAAATTTGGAAGATGAAGATCCCGCTAAAAACTAAGGTGTTTGCGTGGTATCTTCGTCGAGGGGTAATTCTTACAAAAGACAACCTTGCCAAACGCAATTGGCATGGAAGTAAAAAGTGTGTCTTCTGTCAACATGATGAGACTATTACACACTTATTCTTTCAGTGCGAGTTTGCTAGGTCTATATGGTCAGCCATCCAGATAGGTTCTACCTTACAACCCCAAATTCGGTTGCAAACATTTTTGGCAACTGGTTAAACGGGGTTGATCCTATGTTTAAACTATTTAGTAGGGTGGGAGCGATTGCTGTTATTTGGTCGCTGTGGCTATGTAGAAATGACAAGGTTTTTAATGATAAAAGTGCTTCTCTTATGCAGGTTATTTATCGGTGTACAGCAACGCTACGAGCATGGTCGGCCCTGCAGCGTGTGGAGCACCGAGATTTGTTTTTGGAGGTGGCGTTTCGTTTGGAGGCAGCGGTCAGGGAGTTATTCTCCCGGCATGGATGTCAATATAGACTCCGGATCAACCTACCTTCGACTTAGGCGACGTTACAATTTCTCAGTTTGATATGTAATCCGCCTTTTTTATTTTCAGTTTTGGTTACTTGTGAACTCGTGGGCTTGTGGCTGTGTGCATCCTCGTTATGCAGAGGCCGGGTGCAATGCTTAAAACTCTTAAGTAATAAAATCCCTTTATCCAAAAAAAAATATATGTTTCAGATCAGCTTATGGTTGAGGGAGTAGTATCTAAATTATGGAGGTCCGGACTATCCAACTGAGGCCTTATCAGTGTTGGGCCGGGTCGGGCCGCTCACCACTTTGAGATCGCCGCAGGCCACCCACCACCATCCCCAACCACGAGACGCCGACCACGACCAAGGAGGAGGAAGAAGAAGACACTCTCACACACAGATCGATCCGAATCCGAAAGAGAGGAGCAGGAGCCGAGGATGGGTTTCATCATGGAGTTCGCGGAGAACCTGATCCTGCGCCTGATGGAGGACCCGGACAAGCGGGACGAGGCGCAGCGGGCGCACGTCTACCGGATGAAGGAGGCGTGCGAGCGCACCAAGGCGGCCTGGGCTCTTCCGCTCCGCCCCTACGGCTTCTGGACCTTCGAGCGCTTCAACTCCCAGCTCACCTGGGACGCCCAGATTAGCCAGGCGGCCGGCCGCCGGGACCCCTACGACGACCTCCTCACCCGCCACGCCGACCCCACCCGCCGCCCTCCTCCTCTTCGTCGTCGTCCTGAAACAAAATCAAATCCGGTGCGTCACTTGTTCCCTGCCAGATCTCGGTTGCTGTTCCTGCTGTCACCGTTATTAGCGTGTCTGCAAATTCCTCTACCTGGGGATGGTTTGGTCGGGCAGATAGATTTGACCGCCGGTTGCTGGTTGGATTAATGAGGGATTTGAGGCTTTTCCACTGTAGGTTAGAATGGCTTGTTGATGCTTAATCAGCTGTTGTCATTTCGTGCCTTCTGCAGCTGCCCCGGCTAGGTTTTGTTAAGTTTGTTCTGGGTGAACTTTGTGGAGTTTGGCGTGTAAGCTAGTATGCTCCCTAGTGAATTGCCTTATCTTCACCCGTCATTCTACATTAGCTGTGATAGTAGTGTACATTTTATCGGCTACTCGGTAGCTTTTATGGATTTGTTGCAAGTTCAGGTGCCTTAGGCTTTGTGTTTCCCTAGTCACCGGCATTCCATTAAGAGGGCGTTTATGTTTTACTGTCTAGTTCTGCAAATTGGTTTAATGTTTCCCGAGTGGTGAGAATACAGACATGCTCTAGTTTGGGCTTCTCTAGTTATAATCTGAATTTTGTTTTGATGCATACCATACAAGACATTGCTTCACTACATTGTTTTGTTTAGTTTGTTCTGGGTAAACTTTGTGGAGTTTGGCGTGTAAGTTAGTATGCCACATATTGGGTGCTGGTTCCCTAGTGATTTGCCTTATCTTCACCAGTAATGCTATATTAGCTGAGATACTAGTGTATATTTTGATCGGCTACTCGGTACTCCCTCCGTATCAAAATGCAAGATGTTCTAGCTCTTTTAGGCCCACATGTATTTAGACATGTATTTAGACATGTTTTAGTGCAAGATTCATATGCACCTTGCGCTAAAACATGTCTAGATACATGTGGGCCAAAAAAAGCTAGAACATCTTACATTTTGATACGGAGGGACTAGCTTTTATGGATTTTAGTTGCAAGTTCAGCTGCCTTAGGCTTTTTGTTTCCCCAATCCCCAGTCACTGTCATTCCATTAAGATGGCGTTTATGTTTTGCTGTCTAGTTCTGCGAATCTGTCTAATGTTTACTGAGTGGTGAGAATACCGACATGCTTCTCTAGTTATAATCTGAAATTTTATTTTGATACATACCATACAAGACATTGCTTCACTACCTTGGTGAAGATAAAGTTTGTCGCCTTTCGGTAGTTATTCTTTTTCATTTCAACGCTGCTTTGGTTTGTTAAATTTGGCATCCTTTGTTAGTGTGTTTTAATACAATTGCCTGACTGGTCCAGTGGAGCATTTCTGCCTCACATGAATTGCACTAACTGGGGCACTCGTGTAATCTGAGTGTACAAGATCACAATTTTATATCATGTGCGTAGACTACAGAAATGTTGGTGGTGACGTTGTTCTGAAGATTCAAGGATATAGATAATGCTTTCTTCAAACTTTTAGGTTCTATTGAACTCCTTTGAATCGGCATGTAGTGGATTTTATTCCATAACCTTGGGTTCTCTGTTAACATCAAAGCGAGTGAAAGATAAGTATGTTCATTCAACCTGTTGTCAGCGTCTAGTTCATACACGATTCATTAGGCTTGGTTAGCATTGACACTATAAAGCTCTGAATGACAATGTTCGAACACTTAATGCTCTTCTAACCACATATATATTGTGTTGCATATAGTGGAACCTACTCATAACTCTGTTAAGTCCATGCCATTTTAGAATGCACGAGATCAGATTGCTGTTCGTGCTGCCACCGTTAATGTGTCTGCAACTTCCTATACCTGGGGATTTGGTCGGCCAGGTAGATTTGACTGCGGGTTACTGGTTGGATTAATGGAGAATTATATGCTCTGTGGGCTGTGGCAGTAGGTTAGAGCTCCTTGTCGTATCCGATTGTTGGGAGTCTGCTCATGCTGCTCAGGTTGGTGCTTAAGTTAATATGCCAGATTTGCGGTGCTGCTCCGGTGAAGGACTAGCATTTTATATGGCTTATCATTTTTTTTTATTTGCGGCACTGAAGTGAATTGCCTTAATTTCATATGTCATTATGTATTTGGGTTGAGATACTAGTATATTTTTTATCCGCTTGTCCGCAGCTTTCAGTGGATTGTAGTTTCAGGAACTGGTGCCCTAGGCTTTGTATTTTGCCAGTCACCGGCATTCCATTAAGAGGCATGTATGTGTTGTAAGCCTAATGTATTGCTGTCTAGTTCCCCAAACCTGTTTAGTGTCTCGCAGTTCCTGAGAATGTTGGCATGCTCCTATTTGGCCATTTGTAGTTACACTCTGAAATTATGGGCGTGTTTGGTAGCCCGGCTCCACTCAGAAAATCTCCACCCATCACGTTTTTTCTTGTTTGGTAGCCCGGGTCGTGCGCCTGCGCCCCTGCCCACCTCGCCCCGAAAGGTCTCTCAGCCCTGCCCGGGAGAGAAGCTCGATCTGAGCTTCTCAACTCATCCCTGCTCGGCTCATACAAAAATCCCACGCGTGGGTCCCACCCGCGTTGTGCGCCTCCCACCCCGACCGAAACACTGGTCTCATTCCCCCCACATCCCGTCTCTCTCTCTTCCCTCGCTTCCGTCACCCAGCGCCGCCGCCGCCACCCCGCCCCGCACCGGCGACCTACAGGCTCGCGCCGCCCGTGCCGGCGCCCAGCACCGCCGCCTTGCGTCCAGCGCCGTCCCAGCTCGCCGCCTTGCGTCCAGCGCCGTGCCAAGCTCAGCTCCGTTGCGCCATGAGGAACAACGCCACGGAGGGCCAGCACCGTCGCCTCGTCGCGCGGCCACGGAGGACTACCACCGCCGCCTCCTCGCGCGGCCACGGAGGTCCCCGTGCGCCATAGACAAGTACACCGCCGGAGACGAGCCACTCCCGGCCTCGCGCGGCCACGGAGGTCTCCCGGCCTTTCCCGGCCACTCCCGGCCTCGTCCACCGCCCGTGGGACAGGAGCGGCTCGGACTCCCGCCGGCGCCGTCGTGGAGATGGACTAGCTCGGCCTCCGGCTGCGGCTGCTCTGGCCGGCGACGGTGGGGAGGCAGAGCACTCACCCAGGGACCTGATTGCGTTTATATTTTCTATTTGAGGGACCTGATTGCTTTTATAAAATATCTGGCAGGGCTCAGCCCATACAGGCCACCAAACAAGCTCTCAACTCAACCCAGCTTACCTTATACGGGCTACCAAACACACACATTAAAACACACTTGTACCTAGTCAGCCCAGCTAGAGTGGGCATGTATGAGCTGAGAAAGCCCATACAGGCTACCAAACACACCTATATGTTGATGTATATCATGTACGTTGTCTACCTATCTTGGTGAAGATTCAAAGTGGTTTGCCTTTCAGTAGTTTTGCAGTTCTGAAGTTCTTAAATTTGACAGCCTTAATTTTGTCTAACGCAGTTGCCTGAGTAGTCCAGTGTAGCATTTCTGCCTCACATGTTAACTGCACAAATTAAGACGCTCTTACGATCTGATTATACTAGGGCACAATTGAGTGAGCGTGTGAGTGGACTTTAGAAATGTTGGTGATATTCTTCTGAGCAGTCAAGAATATCTGATGCTTTCCTTTAAACTTTTAGGTTCTATGAAATTCCCGTGAAAGCAGGTGATAGATGATTGATAAATACGTTCGCTTGAGTTTAGCGACTTGTTGTCAATGTTCTAGACTTACAGTTCATATATGGTCCATTAGACTTTGTTAGCAGGGACACCAGAAGCTCTGATGGAAATTGTTGAGACCTTACTGTTTTTCTAACTGCATAGGTAACTATTATGTTACCTACTTTACTAGTAGCAAATATTCAGGATTAAACATCAGACATCTATAGTGGAACCGTATACTGATAAGACATAACTAATTTAGTTTACGATACAATTATTTCCTCCATTCTTAACTATATGCCATTTTAGAAAGCACACAGCCAGAGTTTTGGGTACGTTGACCACTAATACAGATATAAGTATCTGGACTTGGCCATATAGAATATTATGGTTATATGTGTGTACTAGAGACTGTTTAGGAACCGGGGAAGAAAACTGTAGTACTCTTTATCATCTTACTATCAGGTTGCTCCTGGATTCACAAGCAACGACCACTGTACTGTAATTGATATTAGTTCACGCGGAGCGCATTTCACAAATGCATATGCGCTTATGGTTTACCATATCCTTGTTTATCGATGACTAGTTAGTTTGTGCTTTGAACTCTGTCCTTGATTTATACAATCAAGTGGACTAGGAGGAAGCAATTTCAAGGATTAGAAGAATGTCTACTAGGAGAGCCTTATGCGCTATGACAGAAGCATGGAATTATGTAGTTATTTTTCCTGTACCCTTAATGTCTACTAGGAGAGCCTTATGCGCTATGACAGAAGCATGGAATTATGTAGTTATTTTTCCTGTACCCTTAGCTTAAGTGTGGCTGCTACCTGGCCAAGGTACAGAAGGTTGTGCCCTTGCAACCCTTGCAAAAAACCAACAAGGTGTTAACTTAATGTCATCAACATTTTCAAGTACCAGATGATTGCCAGCCGCTTATTTGCATGTTCATATATGTAACTCATTTTGATGAGCATTACATTAGCCCCAAAGATTCACGTTTTCTTAAGAAAATATGTCATCAGGTCAACAGTTGCATTGCTGTCTTTCTATTGTGTAAAGTCATGTTCCAGTGTTCATATCTCCACTTGTGGTGCCTGGCATATAGGATACTGCTTCTTAATCCATACAGTTTTCCAATTCCAGCGTGTCGGCAATATGTTTTTACTTAAAGAGCAGTTTCATTCCCTTTACATGCTTGAGAACTCAGATGGTTTGATGATGTTTAATTTGTTTCTCTGCAGATATCCGTCGTGAGGAAGTGTGGCTGCACTGATTCATCTACCTGGGCAAGCAATAGTGAACTCATTTCCCTCAAAATGACTGTGATTACATTCTCTTTGGTTTCATTACTTTGGTCCTTGAACTGCGCTAGTTGGTTTATCTCCTGAATGGTTGTTACTTCAACAAACTTGCAGTTTGAGGAGATGCCAGAAGTGTTATATATGTGTTGATTTTATGTCTTGTATCATGAAAGCATTTAATAATCTCACTGCGCACATGCTTGCCTTTTGGTAATATGAAAACCTTGAAGTGATAAACATGCTTGAGGCATTGAGTTCTCTTCCTGGATTGACTTGTTGGTTAATCAAATGTTAAATGTAAATGGGTTCTGGTTGCCGTTTATTTGCATGCTCTTGGGCTACCATCTATTCCGATGCCAGAACTGTGGTAAGGTTGGCCAGAATCTACGCTAACACATGGATTTCCGTAACCCAAAATTTAGTTGCTTGGCTGCGCTACATTTGGGTACAAACCAAACAGGAGATGTCCATATGTTTGGCGTAAAAGAGAAGCATATACTTTGGCGTTGAGGCTCAAACATAACGGCGTTTTACTAGACCAAATGGTGCCTTGCTCCAAGTGGACCCTTTATTTTTTTAAAAAGTAATTCAAAGTCATGTTTAGTTGTTTAAAAAAATCTAAAATAAATTCTAGAGTACACACTAATGTATCCTACGAACTTGCAAAATTTCATAATGAAATACTTTGTATTAAGAGCTACACAAAAATGAAACAAAAATCTAAGTATAGTGAATAGTGCATATTTTAAAAGCTCCAAAATTATCAGATTTTTCATTTTTGTGCATCCTAAAATTAAAAGAATAGTGTCGTGGTTTTGTATACTTGCAGAAGAGTCTAATTCTTAAGAAGAAATTCCATTTTGCGTCGTTAAACTCTTGAGAGAGTTTTTTATCCTAAAACTTGTGTGTGGTCTAAAACAAACCTACAAAAAATTACATCATGGTTGACTCGAGGAAAATGGCGATGTCAAAATACAAAAATCGGTTTGCACGACCGAACCATGAAGCGCCAAGTGCCAAATCAAGAGAATGATTACCGAGCTCAACCATATTTCTAGCTTGGTTACCTCCCTCTCCATCTCTTTTCCTTTTTTTTTTTTTTTTTTTTTAGAGCGTTCACCGGGGAGAGCACAAAGGCTCCCACCTGAATTTTCATTTATTTTTCATACGAAAAAAGGGTGAAATCCCTTTTATGACCGAGAAGAACAATGGGGGGGGGGGGGGGGGGGGGGGGGGGAGAGGGAGACATCGCCACGGGGTGGGCGAGCTCGAACAAATAGAGAGATCACCGGGGGCTACGGCCGTTCAGGAAGTAAGTAGGTTAGCCAGAGATCGATATCTGCTCGGCGTTCCATGGGGAGGCGGGCGCGCCAAAGAATCGCGTCGTCACGACAGTTCTTGCGCGCCAGGGCGAGGGAGGGGATGAGCTTGTTGAAGACCACACCGTTCCGGTGTTTCCAGATGTGCCATAAGCAGAGGAGCCGCAGCGTCGACGCAGTTTGGGGCGGCGCGGACGCGGGCAGTGGGCAGCGGCCGGCGTCGGCCACGGTGCAGGGCGTGGCGGGCGGCGAGCCGAGGGCACAGAAGCTCTGCGCAAAGGGGCAGCCGAAGAAGAGGTGATCAGCGGTCTCGAGCGGGGCGTCGCAGATGGGGCAGCCGCTCTCCGCCGCGGTGAGGATCCCTTTGCGGAGCAGGTTGGCGCGGCACTGCACCCGGCTCTGAACCAACAGCCAGGCGAAGAACCGCACACGCGAGGGCGCGCAGTTGCGCCAGACGAAGGCGTACCAGCTGGGCTGCTCGCCGCCAAAAGTGCAGAGCTTGTAGAGGGAGGAGGATCGCAGCTTCCCATCGGTGCCGCCACAGAGCGGAAGGGTCCGTTGGTCAGCGGCAGCAGTGAGGCGGGTGTCGGCGATGGTGGCCAGCAGAGCACGGCGTTGGGCAGCAGCCTTGGAGGAGAGCCGCGGCACAAGGACGGAGTCGAGGCCGGCGTCGATGACGAACCTGACGGTGGCGCGCTGCTTGGTGCAGTGGGAGAAGAGCTCAGGCATCAAGCGCGCGAGCGGGCCGGCTGGCATCCACGAGTCCAGCCAGAACGCTGTGCGCCGCCCGTCCCCCAAACCAACCCGCGAGATGCAGCGGTAAAGGGGAAGGAGAAGCAGGAGAGCGTTCCAGTGCGAGCCGCAGAGCGGTGTGCCTTGCCTTTCCTCGTCCAGCGGCGCACCGTCCAGAGTCGCCCAGACCCACCGTGGCCAGGACTCGTCGACGGCGGTGTGAAGCCGGTGGAGAAGCTTGACCTGGAGGCAAGAGTTCTGGTCCGCGAGCGAGCGCACGCCGAGGCCGCCTTCCTTCTTAGAGCGGCAGACGAAATCCCAGGCCACAAGGCACTGAGCTCCACTGACGCGGTCCACGGCAGCCCAGAGAAACGCGCGTCGCAGCCTGTCCAGAGCGGCGACCACGCCGGGAGGAAGGGTCAGCGCTCCCATAGCGTAGGCTGGGAGGGCGTCGAGCACCGCATTGAGGAGGACCAGCCGCCCCCCAGGGGAGAGCAGCAGAGCGCGCCACCCCGAGAGGTATTTGTCGACCTTGGCGATGAGGGGAGCGAAGGCGGTGAGGCGGAGCTTCTCGGCGGAGAGCGGCAGCCCCAGGTACGTCTGGGGAAAACCCTCAACCCTGCACTGCAGCGCATCAGTGATTTCGGCGAGGACGGCCGCGTCGACGTGCATGGGCACAAGAGTGCTTTTCCCGTAGTTGATGCAGAGGCCGGTCGCTCGCTCGAAGCGCTGGAGGAGAAGGCGCAGCCGCCGGGCAGAAGCGCCATCCGCACGGAGGATGATGAGCGTGTCATCAGCGTACTGGAGCACTGGGCACGGCGCGTCATCGACAAGAGGGTGGAGCAGCACGTCGTCGGCGCAGATCAGGCGCTGGAGCACGTCGGCGACGATGAGGAAGAGGTACGGCGACAGAGGGTCGCCCTGCCGCAGCCCGCGCAAGCAGCGGATCCATTTCCCCGGGAGCCCGTTGAGGAGGATGGCGGAGCGCGAAGAAGCGAAGAGCGAGTCCATCCAGTCACACCAGAGGACGGGGAAGCCACGAGCGAGCAAGATCTCCCGGAGGCTCGCCCAGCTGACGGAGTCGAAGGCCTTGGCGAAGTCGAGCTTGAGGACGACGCAGGGGACTCGCCGGCGGAAGCAAGTCTGGACAAGCTCGGTGGCGTAGATGAAGTTCTCGGAGATGCTCCGCCCGGCGAGGAACCCCGTTTGATCCACGGCGACAATCTTCCCGATTTGCTGCTGGAGGCGCGTGGTGAGAGCTTTACAGATCGCTTTGACCGAGCAATTCTGCAGGGAGATCGGCCGGAAGGCAGCCGGAGCCAGGACACCGGCCTTCTTGGGGAGGAGCACGACGTGGGCACGGTTGATGCGCTCCAAGTCCACAGCGCGGGAGTGGAAATTTTCAAACAGGCGGAGCAGATCGGGGGCGACAGTGGCCCAAGCAGCGCGGTAGAAGCTGGGCCCAAGCCCATCAGGTCCAGGCGCGCTTGAGCGGTCCATAGCGTGGACGGCGGCCTTGATTTCTTGGGCCGAGAAGGGCCCAACAAGCTTGTCCCCATCCACCTTAGGCAGGCCGGCGTACAGGTCGTGGAGACTGAACTCCCAGGCGACGGGCGGCGCACGGCCGAGCAGGTCGCGGTAGAAGCCGTGCAGCGCCGCCGCCTTGGCGTCGTGGCTGGCCACGATTGCACCGTCGACGTCGAGGGCGCGAATGCCGTTCCGGCGCAGGCGCTGCGAGGCGCGCGCGTGGAAGAAACGAGTGTTCTCGTCCCCCTCCACGATCGCGCGGAATTTCCCGCGTTGCTTCCACCGGGCGGCGCGATCCAAGACGAGAGCTTCAAGCTTAGACCTGCAGAGCACACGGAGCGCAAGCTCGGCGCCAGAAAGATCACGAGTTTCCTCGAACAGATCAAGAAGGTCGATGATAAACTTGCAGTTATTTTCAAGTAAAGGGTTGAAGCGGTGGGAGCGTTTCCAAACCTTGGCGGCCGAGCGGAAGGATTTCAGGCGGGCAGCCAGGTCTCCGGCCGCATCGGCGATCAGCTGAGGAGTGGACCAGGCGGGCAGTGTGGAGGGGAGGAAGGCGGGGTCAAGGAGCCAAGCATTTTCGAACCGAAAACATGCAGTGCGTGGGATGGAGGTGGTAGCGGTGACAAGGAGAGGGAAATGGTCGGAGGTGGGTCGGGGGAGCGAGGTGAGAGAGGAGTTAGGGAGAGCGGAGTTCCAAGCCTGGTTAAACAACGCTCGATCGAGTCGAGCAAGGACGGGAGTATCCCGTTTGTTGGACCAGGTATAGAGGCGGTCGAGGAGAGGGAGCTCGAAGAGGGCGAGGTTGCGGATGGAGTCGTTGAACGCAGCGGCAAGGGCGGGGTTGAAGTTGGCGTTGTTTTTGTCGAGAGGGCTACGGATGAGATTAAAATCTCCTACGATGAGCCAGGGGAGGGTGAACAGAGGGCCAAGAAGCTCGAACTCGGCAAGGAAAAAGTCGGTGAGGGCGTGGTCGGCGGGCGCGTAAACGTTCGTGACGGCGAAAGTGAGGCCGGAGAGGTTGGAGGAGAGGACAGTGGTGAGGCAGAAGCGGTCATGGCGCGAGGAGGAGAGAGTGAACAGGTTGGGGTCCCAAGCGGTGAGGATCCCACCCGAGCTCCCGATCGCGTCGACAGTGACGAAATCAGAGAGGGGAGCGGGGAGGAAGGAGGTGGCGGTGGGCCGGTCGACAGCGCTAAGCTTCGTTTCTTGCAGACAGAGGATCGAGGGGGAGGCAGTTGAGATCGCATCACGCACAATGGGCCGTTTCGTAAGAGAGCCGAGCCCTTGGGTGTTCCACGATTCAACAACGAGGTTACGGAAGGTACTAATCATTGCAGATTACAACACCTAAGCAGTTACAGGGGGTACAGGGGAGGGGAAACTCGCACACACACACGCAGCAACAAGGGAACAGACAAACACTACACGGGGAGGGAGCGCCGTCGTGCACAGATCGACGGAGGCTGCGGGGCAGACTAATCATCAGAACTGGAGGGCACCGAGGCGGAGGCACAGACAGTGGAGGTGAGGGCAGCGATGGCGCGCTTGCGCAGCGGCTTGGAGCATCCCAGGACACCATGCTTTTTGACCTGCTTCTGCAGGGCGGCGGTGCAGCCGCCAAGAGAGTCGCGGAGGCTACGAAGCTTCTCGGCGCGGGCACCAACAGGCTCGAAGAACGCCGAGGCTTTGAGGGCAAGGCGAGAACTGCGACGCTTGCTGTCCACGTCATCGTACGTGGGCGGGAAAGGGGCTGGCTCGTCCTCCACAATCTCGGTGATCACCACGCCATGGCGACGTGTCAGAGACAGGGGGGCCCAGAGCCCAGCGAGCCGGCCTCATCCGCAGAGGGCAGCCCGCTGCACCACGAGAGAGTGAGGGAGGAGGCCGAGGAGTCCGACGAGGCAACGCCCAGGACGCGCACCGGGGAGCTGGCCACGCTCTCCAGCATGGCGAGGATAGCGTCGTGAGCAAACACCGCATCGTCGAGCCCACCAAGGGGCGCGTCGCCAGGCGAGTTGTTGTCGGGCGCGTCGGCTGGCGGCATCAGGGCGCAAGGCCGAGGCGTCCCTGGGGGCGAGCGAAGGAGGGGGGTGGCTTGTCGAAGAAGGGGATGTACTCGCCATCCGCGCCGAAGAACTCGGAGGCGCGCCACACGCGCAGCCTGCGCAGATGGACGAGCCGCGACCCCCAGGGAGCACGCGAGACGAGGACGTCGGGAGGGACAACGATGCCATCATCGAGAAGCACCATCGCCTTTACCAGCGCATAGTCCCCGCCAGAGAGCGAGGTTGGGTCGACTTCGAGAGCTTGGCCGAACTTGGCAAAAGCCACAGCAATGCCCAGGGGGTTGACGTGCTCGGCCGGCATGCGCTTGGCGACGACGAGCGCGACGAACTTGGAGCGCATGTCGCAGGGGATCCTGTCAGCCTCCTCTTCCCGCACGAGGCGGAAAGTGGCGCCGTCGTAGACGAACGGCTGGTTGTCAATGGACACCTCGCGGTCCTCGGGGGTCAGGAAGCGGGCGTACATGTCGCCGATGGAGGAGGCGACCAAAGTGACGTGGAGCCCGGGCAGCTCGGCGCAGAGGGCCTCCACAAAAGAGGAAGCAGGGGAGGAGAAGGGCGGAGGCGACTCGATGTACACAACCGCCAGAAGGCGAGCCGCGTCCATGTCGCCGGGCGGCATGAAAATCTGGACATGCTCGTGCACCTCGTCCGAGAGATCGTCGGACTCAACCTCTTCTTCGTCAGAGCCCAGCTCCTCCTCGTCATCAGCCTGGGCCGCAAGAGGCTCGAGCTGCGGCATGGCAGGGACCTCGCGCACGACTCGCACGACAGGCAGCTCGGGAGAGCTTGGCTCCCCGTGATCCGCAAACAGGCCACCGCCGCGCAGCGGCAGCGGAGAGGCGAGGAGCTGCTCGTCAAGCGAGGCAAGGCTTGGGAGGTGGGCGGGGGTGGGGGAGGCACGGGGAACGGGGTTGCGGGGCGCGGCGGAGTGGCACGGGTGGATGGCGGCGAGGTGGACGTGGGGACGAAGGTGGGCTGGGGGAAAGGCATGTCGCAATCCTTGACGCGGTGACCGGATCTACCACAACCACGGCAGCGAATAGGATCGCGACAGTCACGGACGAAATGCTCGACGGAGAGGCAGCGAAAACAGCCGTCCAGGCTAAGGGTTTTGAAGGGGGCGCGGGGGGTGGGCAGGGGAGGGGCGGGAGGCGACTTAGCAGCGTCCAGGTAGGGGGTCGCTGGGGCAATGAACTCGCCCGTACGTTGCGCCGCGCCAGGGGTCTCGTCGCCATGAATGGGAGTGTGGAGCTCGAGGACAGCATGGGCGGGAGCAGGCGCGTCGTAGGCAACAGTGGGGGTAGAGGGCAGCATGGCGTCCGCTAGGGGGGAGGAGACACCTGACGGGACAGGGCCTGCGTCGTTTAAATGAACCTCTGCGCGGGAATGGGGACAGGGAAGTAAACCAGGCCCACGAAATCCGGAAGACCCTTCTGGAAGGCGAGACCACACAGGGCGTTTGCGACGTCTAGCGTGTCTACCCGTGGGGCTGGCGGGTGGGGCCGAGGTGGTGATCTGGCACGCGGCGGCGGAGGCAGCAGTGAGGTCGGCATGGAAGCGAAGGCGAAAATGGCCACTGTGCTTAGCGCCGGCGGAGAGAACGAACGCAGCAACCTTGCCGGACGCGACGGCGACGCGGAACACGTTATCCGCGACCACGACGGCGTGAAGACGCAAGGGCGGAGCACAGAAGAGGAAGGAAAGGATGGAACCCATGGCGGAGGCGGAGAAACATGGTGAGGAGAAGGGAGGGGTGACCCACAGCTCGCCAGCCGTATCCGGCGGCGAAGAGGGGGCAACCGTGGTGGAGAAACGCCGGAGCGTGAAGTTTTGGAAAGGCAAACCTGGTCCAAACCCGAGCTGGCGCTGAAGACGGAGGGGAACGGCCGCGCCGTCGCCCCGCGTGGGGGAACCTTCCGGGTGGTGGCCGCCGTCGGAGGGAGCGGCCGGGGTTGTGGGGGTGGTGGGGGTGGCTACGTTGGGGCTGTGGACGCCGGCCGCCGGAGTGGCGAAGGGCGGGTCGCCCGCGTCGCCTAACGCGTCGCGGGAGGTGTTCATCGTCCCTTCCTCCCTGCTAACTGTTTTGCTGAGGCCTCTCGTTGGTAGCTTTGATCCGCTTGTATCCATCTCTTTTCCTTACTCCAGTCTAGCACCATGACAACAGCCATGAACTAAAGTCCGCGCCCCCACCTTCCATAGCACCACTACACTGTCTTGTTCGCCCGTCCGGTCCACATTCGACCCTAGTTCTCTCTAGTTTATAGGTATTTTGTGCCACTCATTATCCATGTAAGCATGTTTTTTCCGGTTAGATGGGTTATGAACTTTTTCGAAAGTGTAGCGTTTGTTAAAGTTTTAGAATGGAAAGTAAACTTTCCAAAGAGTTTAGGGATGAAACGTGGCATTTCATCTATTTTGGATGATCCAAAATTCTAGATACTCGAAGAGGAAGTAAAAAAAACTCCATAAAGAAAGGGATTTGCAACTACACTACGACGGCAGGATTAACTGAAGTTTGTGAAATGCTTTTTTTCCCGACCGTGATGATTCCATAGATGAAATTGTGCATCTGCTTTGTGATAAACCATTTTAGTATCTTTTACGTACCAGATCTGGGGCTTTGCCCTTTATTTCCAGAAAAGAGTTAGGATCTTTTTTTTACAGTAAAGTGTTAGGATCCTGCAGACACGTACCTATGACAAATCAACTATGCAGTTTTTGAATGTGTTTTTTATTGATCAAATCCAGTCTAAATGCATATACAATATGTCATATTAACATTGCTAACAATATCACTCTTACAGCTTCAACTATTATATAGACATAATTGACTAGAGGTCTAGAGTTATACATCATCCCAATGTAAAGTTGCATCAGGACCAGGACCATATGTGAGTCTAACTGTGTTCTTATGTTTTCAAGCGTAATCTGTTGGAAGGAATTTCGTGGAAGTTTCAGAACTTGAGAATTGCGCACCTGGCTGCAATTATTGGCAAACTGCCAAGCATTATGTCGATATTTTCTGTGCTGACATTTGGCCCTCTCATTGAAGAACTCAAAATGGAGGTAATATTAGATGCACCCTTGAACTATGTCTCAGTTAACAGACAACCGCTAATCGATTTGACGCTGCAACTTTGGACTTCCTTATGTAGGTAGACATAGCTGGCATGTTCAGAAGAAAGATTGCTTGTGAAATTTACGAAGACCCTGTACTTGAAGAGAGTGATGATGACATTGGTCAAGATAATCTAGAAACAGAGATAAGTGATGATTTGTTTGCTAATCTCAAACACATCTCACTTGATGGTATGAAGTACTTACCAAATGACAGGTTGTTTATGAAGTTTGTGCTATCCAAAACAGTATCGCTTGAATCATTTGTTGTCACTTTCGATTTGGAAGAAACGGAAACTTACGTGGAAGCATGCATAGAGTTGGACAAAAGGCGTCATCCCAAGCTAAGCTCGCACTGAAGCATAGAGGAGACGAGCAAGTCCCAAATCTGGAGGACTTTTGAGTAATTTCAAACCTATGATCCTTTTGGTAGCTTCCTGCTTAAGCCATGGATGAATAACAGATGTAGCTGCTGTTGCCTTTTGCTGTACAAACAGATAATTTTAGTTAGGATGCAGTGCAACCATTGCGTATTAATGACTGATTGCTTCAGATGTACCATTGAACCAATATATGGCTGGATTTCGTTTCATGAGGTTCATATTAACATTGCTATGGCAAAATATTAATATAGTTTCTTTTCACTGAAGCTAGATACAGTTTTAATCTGATTTGTTTTTTGCACAAGCATGCAAGCGGTCTGGTTTTGTTGCTGGGGCACCAAACCTATGGGAGAATCGGCAGGTTCAGGTTTGGCAGCTGAACCTTAACGCAGCTTCAGGTTCAGGTTCAGGATGGCTATGCAAGCAAATTTCTGCTTTTCTTTCCTGATTATGTCACCGCAGCTGCGTTATCTAGTGTATGCTCACATAGTCCATCAAACATATTGCTAATTGAATGAGATTGCAGATTTATAACTAGAGTACATAAATACTTTTGAGGCCACTGTTTTTTCTTGAACGGGGCTGTACATTGTCACGGGACGTCACGGATGGTTTTGATTCCAATCGTTTCCTAATGGGACTCAACTTGTCTTTCCTTTTTCCACGGGTATATATTTGATGGGCTCATATCGAACGTAGATCAGAAATCGCACCTACGGCCCTACGGGCACGCCATGGCTCCACGGAGGAAACGCGGACAAGAGAACGCGTGGGCGCCGCCGGAGACTCCGATTGCCTGGACACTGCCGGCAGATCTCATGCTCGAGATCCTCGCACGCTCCGACCACCGCACCCTCGTTCGTTGCGCCGCCACCTGCAATCTCCTCCGGCATGACATCCTCAGTCCAGGTTTCATCCACCGTGTTCGCCAAGCAGCTCCGTACATCCTAGCCAATCTGTGTGCTGACGCCGACAAGCCCCCCGTCCTCGTGCACCCGTGCACTTCCGCCGCATCGTCCTTCCTCGGCCACCTCTCGCTCTTCATGTCACGCCACACCGTCGGTATCCTTGACCATTACAGTCCCGTGACTTCCCGTCATGGTCCCGATTACACCCAACAAACCGATCCAAGTCCGATCGATGCTTCGACTTGTGCGTGTATGACCCTATGAGTGGGACCCACGTGTTCTTCTCCAAACCGCCGAAGATCCAGGTCAACGGGACCAACCACAAGTACGTCCTACTCACCGCCGCCGACGGCATCAACTGCTCCTTTCTGTTGCTGGTCGTCGATCCCTGTGGACAGGGCATGAAAGTACAAACGGCCTCATCTTGTGGGACATGGGGGCCATTAAGGTATGTGGGCGGCCACGGGTTCCCGTGGTCGTCACTAGAAAGGCACGGCGACCCTGCCATCCTCCGCGGCGGCGTCATCCACTGGCTAGCGTCTCATGGCAACCAAATCCTAAGCTACAATCTGGGCATAGGAAAGTCGGCCTCGATGAATCTCCCGTGCACCAAATACAACATTTACGATTTCCACTTGGCGACATCGTCGGACGGGAAACAACTGAAACTGCTCGGCATCGAAGGGTTCATGATGTCCATGTGGCTACAACTACCAAACTCGGAAGGAGGTGATGGTGGTTGGGCGACGAAGACTGTGATCAATATGGAGAAGAAACTGTGGTCGCTGGACCCTAATATCCCTCCCAACTTTCCATATATTAGGGTGATCCATTGTGTTGAGAAGAGGAGTTGCAACGTTGTGTTGCTCCGGGTGCAAGGGAAGATTATTTTTCCATCGTCATTCTAGACTTGGAGAATAAGGATATGTATATGCAAAAGTGGGGTCCCTTATTGTTGGAGATTGACCTACCATCTCGTCTAGAGAATATGAAAATCTTCTCCTAACTCGGATAACCATGTAAGTAGGGCATCCTACATATGAATTTTATCACCTTAAAGCTCGGTGCATGTCTACCTGATATTCAAATTTCTCCTTTTATTTCATTAGTCATGTAGTATATGTTTTCCAAATGAATTTTGGATGCATAATCAATTAATATTTGATGCAAAATTGTATATTTTTAGACCACGTAAAAATGTGATTGAATTTTTCTAGTAGAAAGGAAAACAAAATTTTCTAGTAGTAGAGTATGAATGGCGGACAACACTACTACTCCCTCGATACATTCGCATGTGGACAAATGGAAGACATCTAATTTGGAAAGGAGAGAGTATTTTGAAACCGGATTTGCTAGTTCTCAGTCGACTGAGAATTAGTTAGTTCTCAGTCGACGTGAAAACCATTCAATTTTAATCAGATTCGTGCTTACAAAAAGCAGAATTACGATCAGATTATCGCACGATTCGTGCATGTGCTGTGTGGTGTCCAGCGTCCTCCTGTGGCCCGTATTGTTTTCTTGTTGGGCCAGTTATTTCGATCAGCCTTTTAACTTATTGGGCTGTTTTTTTTTTCTGAACGAACCTTTGGGCTCTGGCTGTTGTCATTCTGTACATTTTCTCAAATAAAATTATCCCTCTGTAAAAAAAGAACTAGAAGCACCGCAGTATGTCATTTGAATATTTGAGAGTCTTTCCATTTTTGTACGTTTGCCGGCTTGGTGTACGTTTATCTTGTGCCTTTTGTTGTGTTGTCCCTTTTTTTTTTGGTTTTGTGGCCTTTTGGTCGATAAATATTAAAATTAGATCCTGATCGGCTCCTCATATATTGGATCACGTCGTGATTTTTGCTAGACCGAAGTTACAAGCGACATTTAAAGTGGGCTGCAACTTAGTTTTCTTCAGTTGAAAGTAGGTTGTAACTGTGTTTTTTTAGTTTCAAGTAGGTTGCAACTGAGTTTTCTTCAGTTGCAAGTGGGTTGTAACTGAGTTTCTTTTCCAGTTACAAGGGGGTTGCAACTGAGAAAATGTGCATTTTGTGTGATCGTGGTGTTTTGTGAGTTGCAAGCGGATCGCAAGTAAATTTTTCTGGGTGCAAGCGAATTGCAGGTGAGTTTTCTCAGTTGCAAGTGGGTTGTAACTGCGTTTTTTAGTTTCAAGTGGGTTGCAACTGAGTTTTCTTCAGTTGCAAGTAGGTTGTAACTGAGATTTTTTTCAGTTACAAGTGGGCTGCAAATGAGAAAATGTGAATTTTTGTGTGATGCGTGTTGGTTGTGAGTAGCTAGCGGGTCGCAAGTGAATTTTTCTGGGTGCAAGCGGATCGCAGGTGAGTTTTTCCAGTTGCAGGTGATTTTTTCCAGTTGCAAGTGGGTTGCAACTGAGAAACTTTCTATTTTTGCGTTGTGATTAGTGTTAGCTACATTTTGGCTATGAGTTGCAAGTGGCTTGCAACTTAGAAAAATATTCATCTTTGCGTTGTGAAATTTGTGTTGACTGAGAGTTGCAGTTCTGTTGCAACTGAGATTTTTCAGATCCATTTTTTCATGTTATGCAAGTGGGTTGAAATTGAGTTTTTTTTTTGAGAACTTGAAATTGAGTTTTTCCAATTACAAGTGGGTTGCAACTAAAAAATGTCCGTGTTTGTGTTCCGATTCGTGCTATGTGTGAGTTGCAAGTGTGTTCCAACTTTGTGGTGAGGTTGTCACCAAGAAGTCAGATGAGAAGTTGTCCCATCCCTATTTTTTTTTCCTACGGCAATTGCCCTGTCAGATGAAAATGGTAACTTTTGTTATTGCAGCTTTATGTCCTGTGCAACTAGGGGTTTGTGAGTTGAACCTTTTTTTTTTACTTTTTTTTTTTTTTTTTTTTTTTTTTTGAAACTTTTAACACCATATATTAGGTCAGCAAGCCGCCTCATTAAAAACCTTTCCAGTCCCCGTAGGTACCCTGGAAAGGAAAAGAGCGCGTCTGAAACTTGCCGCCTTTAAGCCTGCACAATAGTTACATCGTTTATTACAAAGGGTAAAAGAAAAATAGGGGGATCACCCTCCCAAATGAAGTTCTCCTTTGTTTGATACACATGTTTCGCCAATTGATGCGCAACTCCATTAGCCTCCCTCAAGCAGTGCTGAAATGCAACCTCATCCATCGTACTAGCATTCATGAAACTCTCGGCTAGAATAGCTGCATGCGGAGTCCAAATCTCAATTTTCCTGTTACAAGCTTGGATTAACTCTAGAGAGTCAGATTCGATTATAGCTGAGGAGCAGCCTAAACCCTGCAGAAATTGAAGACCCCTCAATAGAGCCAGCGCCTCCGCTGCCGCTGCATCTAGAACATGATCAATCAAACTGGCCATACCCGCCACTACTTCACCCCGATCATTTCGTAAAACGGCTCCCACGGAGCCACTTCCATTGACATAAAATGATGCGTCAATGTTGAGTTTCATTTTCCCCGCTGGAGGTTTCGACCACACAATCTTCTTTGGATGTACTGTACTTTTTTGCCCCGCTTCAAAATTTGCAGTTAGCGCATGAATAGCAAAGGCCGTTCTACTTGGGGGCGCCACAGAGCCATCGTGTACAACCTCCCTACGCTGCCACCAAATATACCAACACGCCACTGCAATGGATTCATGCAAACTTATAGAATTTAAAACAGGTGATGTACCTGGTTTGCTGCGTAGAATATTCTCCAGAACAACAGAACCCGAGCGGTCCAGAGAAACAGCTTGATCGATGTACTCACGTAGTCCCAGCTCCTTCCAAATCTTCCTGGCACGGACACAGGTAAAAAGCAAATGTCGTATATCTTCTGCTCCTTGCTCACAGATCGGACAATGAGCTTTGACCTTCACATGTCTAGACGCTAAAATCGCCATCCCTGGGACAGCACCGTGAAGTGCCTTCCAGAGGAAAATTTTAATCTTGCTTGGTACCTTTAATTTCCACAGATTTTCCCACACCGGATTAATATTGGAATTACCTTGACCATCCCTCCTTCTTGTCTTTGCCCCAAACTGATGCTCCCACTCCGCATAGTAGGCTGACCGTACCGAAAACATGTTTGTCTTTGTCAATTGCCAGGCCACAAAATCATCCGATAAGTGATCACTAAGAGGAATTCTGAGAATACTTTCCACGTCAACTGGTAAGAAATTCTCCCGCAGTAAATTTACATCCCATGAGTTTGTAACCGGGTCAATGAGGTCTTGTACTGTCTTCAAAAGAATATGCCCCCGTCGCGTAAAAACCTTCCTTGTAGGGCTGCTCGGAAGCCAATGGTCTTCCCAAATATTCACTTGACTACCCGATCCAACTCTCCAAATGTGACCACGTTTAAAAGTTTGTAAACCCGCAACAATACTCTGCCAAGTGAAAGAAGAGTTACTCTTTGGGCCTGCCTTTAGCAAATTGCCATGCGGATAATACTTTGCCCTAAGGACCTGGGCACATAAACTCTCTGGATTCGAAATTAACCTCCAACATTGCTTTGCAAGCATTGTTAGGTTGAAAGAGTGAAGATCCCGAAAACCCATACCTCCAATTTTCTTCGGAATACACATCCTCCACCAAGCAAACCAATGCATCTTCTTTTTCTCCTCCGTATCACCCCACCAAAAGCTTGACATGGCGTCATTTATCTCTTTACAAAGTTGCTTCGGAATTTTAAAGACACCCATTGCAAAAACCGGAATAGACTGTATAATCGCTTTGAGTAGGACTTCTTTCCCTCCCAATGATAAGAATTTTTCCTTCCAGCCTTTTAACCTCTCAATTATTCTTTCAAGAAGATAAATGAAGCTATCTGTACGGTCAAGACCAACCATAGCCGGCAGCCCCAAGTATTTGTCCGATATCGCCTCCGTCATAATGTTCATTGCTTCACAGATTTCAGCTTTCTCCTCCACCTTAACACATGGACTGAAGAAAACGCTGCACTTTGCCTCACTGACCATCTGACCCGAGCTTGCGCAATATTCCTGTAAAACTCTTCTCAATGAGGTTGCATTAGTTACATTCGCTTTCATTAGTATAAGGGAATCATCAGCAAAGAGTAAATGGGAAACTGATGGTGCATTTCTGCACACCCGAACACCTTCAATACCACGAACCTCCTCTTCATGAGCTAGAGCACTAGACAAGCCTTCTGCACAAATCAGAAACAAATAGGGCGAGATAGGATCCCCCTGTCGGAGACCCCTCGTCGGTGTAAAACCATCAGTCTCTTGATCATTATATCTAACCTTGTACTTGACTGAAGTAACACACGCCATCAACAAATCCACAAAATCACCATGAAAACCAAGCCTCTTCAGCATCTGTTCTAGAAACCTCCATTCCACCCTATCATAAGCTTTATGCATATCCAATTTTACCGCACAAAACCCTTCCTTTCCCTTCTTTTTATTTTTAATAGTATGCATGCTCTCATATGCTAATAAAATATTATCTGTAATTAACCTTCCGGGAACAAAAGCACTCTGTACTTGAGAAATCACCTCATCTAATATGACTTTCAGTCTTGTAGCTATCATTTTAGATATAACCTTATATAAGACATTGCATAAACTGATTGGCCTATATTGGGAAATTTTCTCAGGAGTTTCTACCTTCGGAATTAAAACAATTACCGTATCGTTCCATCCCCTTGGAATCTCTTTTTTCTGAATCGCCTCAAGCACTTCCTTGGTCAATACATCGCCAAGAATACCCCAGCATTTCTTAAAAAATAGAGCATGCAGGCCATCAGTTCCAGGAGCTTTCATATCTCCAATCGAAAAAAGAGCACGTTTCACATCCTCCTGTGTAAAGGGTTTACACAACTCATCATTCATCGCTGTTGTCACCCGCGTGGTTACTTTGTTAATCAGGTGAGGATTCGGCTCTGGCACCTCCGTAGTGAACAGACCCGCAAAGAACCCCGTAACCATCGGATTTAGATCAGTTTCACCCTCCTTCCAACTACCATCATCCTCCTTCAGCCGCTTAATGCGGTTCCTTTGGCGGCGAGCACTTGCAAAATTGTGGAAATATCCAGTATTTCTATCGCCAGATTGAAGCCAATTAATACGACTACGCTGAGCCCAGTGTATCTCCTCTTGTTCTAGCAATTTCTCAATTTCAGACGTGAGCTCCTTTTCTCTAGCAATATTCACATCAGATAACTCCTTTCTCAGCACTACTTCCAGTTCCCTCTTAACTGATTTGATCTTACGAGCAGGACCCTTTAACACAGATCTGTCCCACCGATGCAAAGAATCATGAACATGTGCTAATCTTCCCGCCAGACAATTAGTTTGAACTAGGAAATCTGAAGCTTCCCAGGCTCCCTCAACAATACCCAGGAAATCGGCCTCTTTCAGCCATCTGGCCTCAAACCGCAGGAAAGAAGGCCCCTTTGGCTGATGAATTGGCTCGTTGCCAAAGGATAGTAGAATCGGCCTATGATCCGACCTACTATAATCCAGATTTTGAATCATCGCATCTTGAAATTTATGCCTCCAAGCATCACTTGCTAAAGCACGGTCAAGGCGTTCTCGGATCCCACCTCTGTGCCATGTAAATTTGTCCCCCGAGTAGCCAAGATCAGACAGGCCACACTCCGAGATGACATCACGAAACGCCTCCATAAACTGAGTTGGTCTAGGCTTACCCCCCTCTTTCTCAAAAGGATATAGGATCTCATTCATATCTCCCATAAGAAGCCACGGCATTGTGTTTACTGCCTTCAGCTCGCGGATTCGATCCCAAGATAAGTATTTTTCAGACCATGTCGACTCCCCATAGAAGCCCGTAAACCGCCAAATATTTTCCTGTCCACATCCGATGAAGACATCTATGTAATTAGCTGTCTTAAACCGTAGCGACAACACTACCTCCTTCTTCCACAGTAACAGAAGACCCCCTTTTCTACCATCACTCCTAACAACTTCCTTATGATCCATCATCAACCTCTTCCGCAAACATTCAGCCGGATATTCATCAAGATGTGTCTCCATTAAAAAGATCACATCTGGATCATGACGCTTGTGTATTTCTACCAGCGCCGTGACCGCCGTAGCCTTTTGGAGGCCACGGCCATTATAACTTAAGAGTTTCATTGCGTTGAAAGGGACTCTACCCTATCAGACAAGGAATTACACAAAACCTTACACCTGCATGCAGATCAGAGCCAACCACCAATCGGCTTCTTCTCTGCTACCTCCAAAATACGATCTCCAAAAATCTGACAACCGTATCCACTCGCAAGCAGAGCAGAACAAAATCTTCTTCTCCTTCACAAAAGACAGCACAGAGCAAACTTGCCAAGAAGTTCTCGATCTCAGCACAACTTTCCGATCTCAGTAGAAACGCAGGTTCAGAAGACCAGCGGAAGACAAAACTGCTTGCACTTGACTACATCAAGAACAGCAGGACAGAAAACGGTGCCTAAGCACCGGAGAGACAGCCGCCGCGGCCGGCGGCAGACAAGCCCTAGATCGCCTTCATAATCGCCTTACGCGAGAGAAACCTCAATCAAGTATCTAGTACACACTCGTTTTATGCGCTAGTTTAGGCCCAACCAGCCAATAAGCCATGACAGAGGTTCTGGCCCACCTACGGAAGGCACACACGGAAGATTCAAGGAAAAAGGAAAAATGCACAGCTTGGGCCGGGTACAAAATCAACAGCAGCCAAATCCTACGAGAGACTACGTACATATGTTGGACTCGACTGAGAATTAAGTAATTCTCAGTCGACTGAGCCCCAGCTAGTCCCTTTTGAAGCCCGTAGCCATGAGGGTGTAACCCCAAATTAGCCATCTATTTGTCGATGCTCGTGGTTGATCTCTGGAGATGGGGCATCAAAGTAAATATTGCCTCATTGTGTGGGACATGGGGCCAGTCACGTATGGGAGCTACTACAACTTTCCATAGTGGTCGCTCAGAAGGCACAGGCTGGTGGTTGTGTGCTAGAGACTGTGATCGACACTAAGGAGAAGTTACGCTCCCTAAACCCTTGTGTCCCCCGACCATATAAAATTAATTTGTCACATTGCTTTGAGAAAAGGAGCAGCGATGTGGTATTAGGCATTTAGGCTTGGTTCCTAGGCAAGTTTACTTTGTTACCGCGATGGCAGGTCTCGGCGGCTCTCCTCTTGGTTTGGGCGTTGGTCCGTTGAGTGATTTGCTGCTCTTCTGGCGGTAGTGACCGCGATGCGGCGGGCGCCATGGGCACGGTGGCTGCACGGGCAGTGCCTCGCCAGATTTCGAGACAATTTTTTGTTTTTCACCATTATGTTTCTGTTAGTTTAAATTTAAACACTCAAAGTTAAATTTCTGGATCCGTCCCTGCTTATGGGCATCGTGTTGGGGGCGACACGTTGGCCATGCCCTAAGAACAACTGGGCCATGTGCCCTAGTTTGATTACCCGGAAAATGAACAGAAGGAACCAAGTAAATATTTGTCTTTTCTAATACGACAGCTCTTTGATGCATACACCGGCGCCTTGCTCCATCGTTAGACTAGCAATAATCTGACAGGAACAAGCACTCAAGCAGCACCTCGTTTTGTCGGATTGAAGTGCTTTCCCTTTCACGACTCCTCCGCCGCTCGCCCGTTCATTCGGTGCCATCCGTGTACAAGGATCCGTAGATGTTTTGGCCACTTTCCGTGCTACGCCTTGGATTGGACGAGGGGACCCGGCCGGCTATCTACCTATCATGTACGGAGTACGTACGTATAAAGACTGAATGGTGGCTCAGTTTGTCGATGAGAAACCTGGATCTAACCAGCTTGATCACATGACTCTATGCATCGTTTCGATCGATTCAGAGGCTTATGTTTTGGTCTCCCTTAAGAAAAGCTAATAGCTTGAGCATGAAAAATGCTGAAAAACCCCGTTGAACCAGTTGGCTAAGTAGGGTCTCTTTGAATGGTAGAATCGAAAGAATTTTGGAGAGTTTGAATCCTAAGAAATTTTACCTATGGAAGTCATTTGGATCATACGATTGGGGCCACCAAATTCCTATGAAATCCATTCGTTTGTCCCCAATTTCATAGGATTTTTCAACATGAGTTTAAACCTCGTTTTAGTTTTCCTTCACGAAGTTCAATGCAGTTTCACTTTTTCTCTCATAAATCTTCCAAAATTTCCGTGATCAATTCCTGTGCACCATCCCAAGGAAGCTGCTGCAAGATTCCCGCGTTTCAAAATCGTACGAGAATCCACATCACGTGACATGACATGTCATTGCTACATTTCTCCTGTTCCCGCGTTTCTAAAATTTTGCAATCTGTGGAGGATGCACACCGGTGCATCTCTAGCGGTGAGAGGTTGTGTGTGTTTGGAGAGTTTCTCTTAGTTGGATATGATGTGTGTCCTGTTAGTTTGGGTCTAGGTCCCTTGTCTCAGGCACAGATCCGGATGGCAATGGGTACCCGATACCCGCTAACCCGACGGGTACCCGCTCTAAATGGGGAGGGTATGGTAACGATCTGCACCCACGGGTGTGCTTAGCGGTAAAGATTCAGACCTGCCGGGTCTAGCGGAGGCGGGTACGGGGATGTCAAACCCGCCCCCGCCAACCCACAGACCCGACACCCTCACCTAATTCAATCCCCCACGCACGCAGCCCACAGTGCCACACCACAGACCACACACGCACGCACCCAGTGCACCACGCACGCGTCCATGCACACACGCATCACGCACGCGTCCACGCTCATACCAGCACACACGCACGCGCTTTCCTCTCTCCTTCCATCTCGATCCCATCCGATGTCGTCGCCGCACACGACACACCCGCCGCCGCCTCGAGCTTCGGATCTGCCGGCAAGCGCAGGAGCAGGGGTCAACAGGCGTAGGTCGCTCGGGAGGTCAGAGTGGAGGTCGCCTTCGCGGATCCCCGTCGGGTCCCGTGAACCCGGCGGGTGGTGGGTATGGTGGAGATCCATACCCGCCGACGAGTATGGGGGCGGGTGGCAGGGGCGGGTAGGAGGGCGGGTGCGGGTATGGGGTGCCAAACCCGACCCCGAACCCGGCGGGTGCCATCCGTAGGCACAGACGACGTTCCATGAGTTAGAGTGTGCGGTTGTTTAACCGCGCTTTGTATGGTTTTTGGGTCCGATTTCCCTGATTAACTGGATCAATTCTTTTTCTAATAATGTATAGACAGAGCTTCTGGTATTTACCGTCAAAAAATTTCAGAAGAAACATTTAATTTGAAGATTTTGTTTTTTTCGTGGCGTACAGTTGCTGCACGAGTATAGTGTAGAGCTGTCTGCCGACGAGAAAAGAGCAAATACTCGTGTGGTGGAGGGAGGGGCGCACGGAGCACACCGGCGTCAATGAAGAAGAGATCCTTCTCCGGTGCGCCCGGTTGCCTTTTCCGTCCGCATAATCCAAACTGAAACCGGAGCGCCGGCCGGCGCCGTTGTTCGTTTGCTCCTCCTCGTTTCCTGTCGTCTTCCGCACACCTGTGCAATTAAAGACCAGGCCACCCGTGCATTGCATTGATGATCTTCCGTTACAGCTTAGCTGTGCCCTGTGATCTGTGGTGGCAGCGGAGCGCGGCGACGGCCGGTGGCGGCAGCAGTAGGCCAGCAGTGCAGAGTCACCGCACGTTAACTAGGCCGACCATACCTGAGGACCAGAGACGGGACAAATTGCAAGCAGGAACCATGGACGGATCACGGAAACAGGCTCGACGGGTCACGGCGAGAGAGACGTGAGGACGTGAGGTCGGCACAGCCGCGATCCGGTGGTGGTGCTCGCGCCTCCTCTCATCGTCTCGCTTTTCATTTTTCCATGAGTAAAATGCACTGTAGGTCACTGAACTTGCGCGCGAAACTCACTTTGGTCACTGAACTTTGGAATACGCTCACTACGGTCACTGAATATGCTGGGACGTGATTCTACGGTCACTGTCTCAGCGTATAGCACCGTATTTTATCTACTTTGACCAGTCAAACAGTCCACATGGCTATGTGGGTCCCACTAGTCAGGAATAGATTTATTTTTGCTCCGCGTCCCCGTTTGCTAGTCAACAGCGTCGACGACGGCGAATGCGATCCGGTGCCCGTACCGGAACCATGTCCTGGGCAACGCCTGCTGCCCTTCCTCGACGCCGCCGCGGGGTCCGGTGAGGCCGTTGACCTGCAGGACTTGCTCAGATGCTTCGGCTTCAACAACATCTGCAGTGTGGCGTTCGGCGTCGAGAGGTGCACACTGCTCGAGCTCGAAGTCGCCGGTCGGCGAAGGTCAACGGCGGCAGCACGAGGCGTTCGACGACGCTATGGCACCACGATTTTGTCCCAGCGCTCACTTGACTGCGGGTCCCATGATCTCGATGGTCTGGTCTGCGGTGCAGGGGACGCTCGGAGGCGACGGCATGGACGCCGGCAGCGGCGGCCAGAGCACGGCCTCGTGGAGTAGTGGCTCCAGGAAGCGAGGCTCTTCGGGGCTGCGCCTGAAGCTTAGTGGAGTCGCGGGGGAGCTCAAGGAACCTACGAGGAAGGCCTAGGCAACGTAGTTGAGGAGATCTACGCGGCGGCGGCCGGAGTCGGAGTCGGGGAAGACGAACTCCACGCTGGCGATTAGAGGTGAAATGGGTCGATTCCATAAGTGGGAAGTATCATTATAACGAGGTGGAGGTAAAGGACACGAAGTAGGAGCTCGTAGAGGCCCTTGGAGGCGAGGAATAGAACCATGCCGGCGGGGGCGCACTCTGGGACGCCGATCACGTTCTCTACCCACAGGGCACGGGAGGAGCTCAACCTTCGCGTCTGCTTCATTCCAAGGCAGCCGCGCCGGAAACACCAGTCCAGCAACGAGGTGCTAGATGTCCGGATGGTGGGGCTGGACGCTGCAGCGCTGCGGCCTACGGGTGACGACAGCGGGGGGCGCCGCACGCGCCGGCGCGGTTCATGGGCGCCGCATGCGCCGGCGCGGTTGATAGGCGCGCTCCCTTCACTGGAGATGCAGTTCCAGCAAGCGTACGCGAGCAAGGTGAAGGACATGACGGTGCAGGATGTTGTCGCGGACGTGCTCGCCGTGCTACATGACGAGTTGACGACGGCGGCGGCACGCGCCGGCGCGGCTGATAGGACCACACCGTTCACTGGAGCTGCTGGTCCAAAACTCAGTGCGTGAGCAGGAAGGTGCAGCCTTCGTCGTGGACGTGCTCGCCGCGCTGCAGGACGAGGACGGCGCCGGCCGTGCGTGCCGGCGCGGCTGATCGGCGCGCCCGTTCGCTGGAGCTGCCCACTTCCGCATGATTTTTACTCCCTTTATTTCATTCCGCCCACTGATAAATGGGACCCACACGTAAGTCTAGGCTATTGACCGGTCAACTTGGTCAACTTAGTCACATACACAGCCATATGATTGCCCAGTGACCGTAGAATCACGTCCCAGCGTATTTAGTGACCGTAGTGAGCGTATTCCAAAGTTCAGTGACCAAAGTGAGTTTCACACGCAAGTACGGTGACCTACAGTGCATTTTACTCTTTTTCCATCCATCCACTCGGCGCTCGCCAGTTCTGAGTTCTCTCTCCCGCCCTCGCGCTCGTCGGGGAGGAGCGGCAGAGAAATGCGACCGCGATGCTCCCCTCCGCCTCCCTCCCTGCCCTAAACCTAGCCCTCCCGCTCCACACCCCTCCCGCCCCCCGCCGCCACCGCGTCTCCGCCGCCGCACCGCTCGCCTCCACCACCTACAAGCCACCGCAGCCGCGACAGCCCTGCAGCCGCCGCGTCGTCGCCGCCTACAAGCCCCCGCCGCGACAGCCCTACCGCCGCCGGCCCGCCCCAGCCCCCGCCCCGCCACCGCGCCCGTCCAATGCGCCCCCGCCGCGCGGCGCCGGGCCGCAGCAGGAGGAGCTCGAGGAGGCGATCTACGACTTCATGCGCCGCTCCGCCAAGCCCGGGGCCTTCCCCACTCGCGCCGAGCTCATCGCCGCGGGCCGCGCCGACCTCGCCGCCGCCGTCGCGTCCAGCGGAGGCTGGCTCTCCCTCGGATGGTCCTCTGACGACGCGCGCCGGCGGCGGCCGGACCCGGCGTGCACCCTGACTACCCGCCGGCGGCGGCCGCCTCTGGCCTAGCACAGAGGCCGTGGCCGTGACCGCGCGGCGGCGGCTCCCGG
Organism: Poa pratensis; assembly: GCA_947311845.1. Taxonomy (NCBI): domain Eukaryota; kingdom Viridiplantae; phylum Streptophyta; class Magnoliopsida; order Poales; family Poaceae; genus Poa; species Poa pratensis. The sequence continues at coordinate 5,156,029 of CAMZMU010000112.1, read as the reverse complement.
GAGGTTGGTAATTCAATTGCTCTGTTGAACCGTTCACCGTCAGTTCATTGCTCTGTCGTGCCCTTATCTGTGTAAAGTCATCTTGCTGAATTCTGCATGTTCCAGGGAAGCGGAAGCATCGCCCTCTGGGGAACAACCGGAGACGGAGGAGACGCCGTGGGTGCCCGCTATATCTCCTTCATTTGTTTGTTCTCTGCCATAGCCAGCTCTTACTGATTTTGCCTTTTGCTCCGTAATTGTTTGCAGGGAGGCGGGATCTGGGGCTGGCCTGGAGGGGATGCTCACACGGCTGCAGAGAGAGAGGGAGCGTGCACGCCCGCCGCGACGGAACAGTGGCCAAGTGGGAGGGCAAGGTGAAAATGGTGGTATGTGTGGTTTCAACTTACCAAAACATATGTCACGAATCTGCGAAACACTGCTGAATTATATCGTCTGTGCCTTTAATTTGTTCTGTTTGGTTTGAACATGTGTGCAAATAGCTGGTTTAGCTTTGTTAGTGCTTTGCCCATGGAGGATAGTTTATTTTCCTCAACTATACCGTTCTTAACATTATACAGCTAAAATAAGGCCATACGCCTAGTAGAAATACATTGTTGATTGAATTTACTACACTGTGATCTGCAAAAATATTTTCCAATTAGTTGCGGCTTTATGATCAACCATGCATGATTTTGTCAGCTCTGTTAGTATCAGCAGCTGAAGATACGCTCAGTAGACTTATCGCTGGAAATTTGTAGGGTAAAATCGAAAGACGTCCACTTTTACCTTGTCGGTAGAAATTGGGTTGGTTTGTTATGGTTAGACAACTTGCGAAATAATTATGTCTGAGTGTTCATTTTGGATGTACCATATATTTGTTTTCTAGCTCTTCGTTTCTTCGTTGTATATAAGTGATTACATTGTACTTGTGTGTTGCATATGCAGTTTTGATGAACCATAATGGAGCTCCTACTCACACTATGCCTGGTGGCGTGTACACTCGAAGGATACCTGAAAACGGAACTATACATAGCTCTCGTTCTCAAAATGGGATACTAGAGGACAACAAATCAACGAGTTCTGCCAATGATGCATGGCGAAGATGGTCACTTGACAAGAGTGGGTTTAGTGACTTTCAAGGTTTTATGATAACTTAATCTTCTCTTATTGTGCATTTGTTATATAGTTACTTGCTGACATGATTAATATAATTGCAGCTGCTGAGATTCATCCTTCTGAGAGCAGAAGTTCACCAAACATGTTGACTTCGACACTGCGTTGCTAAAAGATGATGTTCCTGTACCATCTAATGGCGTGGCTACAAGTGATTATCCTAGTGATCATGTAGACTATGAAAGAGATGAGATACATGCGCGTCTTCAAAATTTGGAAGGGGATCTTACTGATGCTCTTAAGACACTAAGATCAAGATTCGACAGTGTTTTATCAGATCTGGTGTGTATCTATCTCTTCATATATCTTCTTTACTTCTATCTTTTATTGCAAATTCTTCACTTGTTCTGCAATTGTAAACCCTGTACTTTGTGATGGACATGGTTCTGTTGTTCCCAACAAAACACACATTTAGACAAGATTCTTCTTGCTCCAGTTTTCTATTTGTGCACCAAACTTTGACTAACAGTGTAACAGTATCCACTTCAGTATGCAGTTTGGCTACATGAAAATGGTTCAAGTTAATTTCCCAAAAGAACTACTTCCATAAGTACTGATATTATATCTATAGATTTTCGTAGTAATATGTTTATCATCATTTCTGCTTGTACCCTACTTTTCATGCAATGTTTCACTATGCACTCAAATGATTATAGCTGAGGATATTCCCTTGCAGTGCTGAGTGTAGTTGTGTTGGTCATTTCTACCAAATAGTTGCATGATTTGGTTTACCCGTTATTACATGTTCTGAGCTTTTTAGAATCATCTTACTATTGGTGATTGGCAAGTTGGCGTAGTTGAAATTTAACCCTTATCAAGGGATATCTTTGTTCTGTTGTAGTGATACTTGGTTTCAGCAGATCTTGGTATTTAAAAAGATATTTGGTGATCTGATGTATCCATATTGTCCTTCTAGAAGCATTATACTTGTTCTAAGCATCTTACTTTGTTGCTTCACTAACCAGTCAAATGGTGATGGAACAAATGTGGTGAATGGACTTTCTGATGATTGGGAATTTGAAGAGACAAAGGTAATGCATGCCCAGGAAGAACTACGGTCGATCCGTGCCAAAATAGCAGTACTTGAAGGCAAGATGGCGCTTGAAATAATGTATGCCCATCTCACGATCGAATATTGGTCTGCACTTTATGTCATAACATTCCTTTTCATTAATTACATCTCATAATGGCAGTGAAAGGAACAAAATAATTGAAGAGAAGCAAATGAGGCTTGATGAAGTTGAGAAGGCTTTGAGTGAGCTCCGCACAGTTTGTATTGTGTGGCCCAATCCTGCTTCAGAAGTTCTACTGACCGGGTCCTTTGATGGGTGGACAAGTCAAGTCAGTGCCTCTTATAAATCAATATTATCATTGTTAAATACATTTGAACTTTAAGAAGTAACTAGAAAATAGGTGGCTGTTCAAGATTTCAGTTTAGGACACTCTTTATTAGTTGTCGTTGAACTCCATCAAATTGCTCTATTAAGTTGAGAATTAATAATCAGATGAAAGATGACTATATTGCTTCACTTCTAGGTTTGCAAATGCAATTAACTACCAACACTATCATTTTTCTATTAATTACTTTTACAAAACAAGCATCAGATAATGTTAGGTGCAATAAAGAATTTTTACACGGAAACACTGCACCTTGGAGAACTTCCCGAGCTTGATGCATTTCACACACAAGTAACTTCATGAACTAGCGACATGGTAGTCATGAGGGTATATTAAGTGGAAATCTGAAGCAGTAGCGATGTTACAAGAGCATTTTGCTCGGGATTAGTAACAAGGTTATATCTTATGTAGTGCATTTGGCCGAGATTTTTTTAGTCGCTGTGAGCATAATGGTCACATGATTGACATATCCAAAACGACGTTCTTCAGTTCGAGCACATATAGGAGGATTACTCGATGTAGAGTGCTAAAGGGTAGCTGAGATTTTGTTTGCTACTTGATATTTGCATTTCCTGTGAGTAAGTAAAAAAATCAATCAGTAGAACAATCTTAATACACCTTTGTCTTAGGAATTTTGTTTGGCTTTGGAGTAGGAAATATGAATTTGTTATGACATTTCTCCTTTCTTCTTGCCACCTTCAATATTTAAATATATGAACTACATCTGCGAAAGATTGTCTTATTTGGGTTGTGTAGTGAAGGAAGTCTCATCGTCAGTATATATAGTTCTATGCTTGCATGCTTAACGAAAGGAGTACATGTTTTGATTGGAAACTGGAAAGATAGCTGTCATCTGTACATTTTCCTTACTATCATGTTATTCCTGATGATAATCTAATTGTGAACTGCTTCCTTGCTGTAGAGAAGGATGGAAAGATCAGAAAGAGGCATTTTTTCATTAAACCTGAGGTTGTATCCTGGTAGATATGAGGTAATGGTGCGCTATTCTGCTTCCACCGTCCACTACTTTTACATCACCTAACAGTGTACGTTTGTGGTTCAGATTAAATTTGTTGTTGATGGTGTTTGGAAGAATGACCCGCTGCGCCCTACTGTGAACAACCATGGGAACGAAAACAACCTTCTGATTGTCACTTGACTAGAAGCTGCATCCTTGTAGCGAGATTTTGTAGATTATAGATCGTCGTCAACATGATTGGTGCCAACTGATTAGATCGCCTCCTATTCTTTTAGAGAGCGTTGTGCAATGTAAGCAATGTAGGGTCAGGGTGTTGTCTTCACCCCTTTGAGATGGGGAGAAGAAATAGCTGTGTATTTGTAATATCCAGGATTTTTGAGTTATTAATTATTTTGGATAAAATAATATTTGACTTCTAAATATTTTGTTTATACTTATTTGTGTGTGCTAATTTTTATAGTGTTAAAACCTGCTTGCAAGAAAATAAAGCTGATCGAGCTGACTTTGCTTGTGCTTGATCGTTAGCTAGTAGTACTAATTGTTGAAGCTAGCTCGCTAGCTGGTAGTAGTAGTGGTGCGTGAGTGCATGTGGATGATGCACTGAACCTTGCATGCATGCCTACACTAGCAACGTGAGCTGTTTGCCCTTGAGGACCTGACGTGGCCAGCGTCTAGATGAAGCTTGGATGCCTGAGTCAGGTCGTACGTGGAGCTGTGCATGGTGGTTAACGTTTAGGTCTTTGCCACGCGTGAGGGATTTGCTTCCTTAGCAGCGACGGCGGTTGGCAGATATTTTCTGTCCAGCTGATATTTTTTTGTCCAGCGTGTGCACTGCCTCCACCTATAAATAGCTAGCTGCTGCTTCTATACTCCTCACTCTACACACACAAATCCATCGAGAGAGGGTGCTGGATCCCCATTTAAAAAAGGTCTCTCGTCTCCTCTCCCGTGCTACAGTCGAGAGAGGCGTTTTTGAGAGTCGTTCGTCGTCCCCTCCCGTTTCTCCGGCGCCGCCGTCGGTTCTCCTCCTCTCCTCCGTCCGCTGTGGCGGTGGGAGAGGGGGGGAACCACGGATCTGGTGTCCGGCTTGTAAATAGGGCGTGGGCGTTGGTGGCTGGCGGCGGCGTCCGGGTAGGAGCGGCGTCGGCGTGGTCAGCCTCTTGGTCTCCGTGGATCCAGCTCCTCCTCGCCGGTGCTGTGTGTAGCGGTGATGGATCTGTCGGAGTTCCTCCGCGCGGATGGCGTAGCGACGGCGCCGTCTTCACCTGGTGGGGATCCCGTCCTCGGGCCTTCGGTCGACGCGCCGCCGTTTCCTCCACCGACGGCGCGAGGCTGCTGAGGTATGTGCTCTGGAGGGTGTGTGCAGGAGCTGTTGCCGTCGCACTGTTGTGCTTGGCGGCGGGTTGGAGGACGCTGCGGCCTTTGCTGGGTTGGTGGTCCGCGGGTGGCAGATCTGGCTCCGTTCCTCGACGGCGTCGACCGGAGCGGGCGGTTCTGGAGGAGGAAGGTGAGCTCGGGGAAGTTCCCCGACCTACGTGCCACAGCGACAGGTGGGCACCTCGGTGCTTCTTTCGGCGGTTCACAAAGCCTCTTATGGCGATGGAGCTTCTTCCTCCTCGGGCGAGCTGGAGTTCGTTGTTTCCTCTCTCGGTGGTCGGCGCCGGAGAAGAGCGACGTGCTGGTGCTGTTCGTGCAGAGCTCTTCGAGGACCTCGTTGTAATTTCGTTGTTCTTCGGGGGGGTTTTTGCACTTTGTTTGGGCCTGTGTGTCCTTCTGGACCCTTCTTCTTGTTGTATACGTGTTCTGTACTCCGTATTTCCTTAATATATATATACGTATGCTTTCAAAAAAAAATCCATCGAGAGAGCATGGGGAGAGACCGGAGGAAGAGTGAGAGAAGAACTGAGAGCGAGCAGGTCTTTTCGGAGGAACCGAGAATACGCACACGGAGACGCTGCAGAATTATAGAGAGAGAGTTGAGTTAGCCGACGAGTAGAGGGTCTGGAACACCATTCTTCGTGCTGGTGTTCTTTGGCTACTGTGTGTGCGCCTGGGCTAGTCGCTGGAGTATTCGTCAGTGTTATTTGACGGCTACGGCATAGCTATCCGAGGCAAGCTTTTCTTACCACTCTCGTATATTTTGTACGATATGCTTTGATGTTAAGATGCGTGATACCCTGAGTGGTACGAGTTTTGTGTTGATATACGGGGCTACTGCACTGGTGTCGTTACGGTGATGGATCCGTAGGAGCCACCGGTACGAACCGGGCTTAGCACGTATAGTTGACATGGAAATGAACTCAACGTTTTTATGAAGCAAAACTTGGTGTTACGAAGGTGATCGTATTGTACCGGTCACAGTACAGGTATGGGACTGTCTGAGTTCTCCGTGAGGGGCGGCCCTTGAATGGAAAGTGTCGGTGATGGATCCGTAGGAGCGACCGTACACGAGTAGGTCAGGGTGTCCGGTGTCTGAGCGGGTAAAAGAGCTCTGCTCGTTCTGGAGCTTGTGTGGTTCTGGGCGAGGCTGTCGATGTCGGAGTACCCCTCTTAAGAGTGTAAAAGCGTGAATATTCACCCCTGTGATTCCGGGTAGGGAAACTCACTTTCATGTGTGGCACCATGTGTTTTTAACTTGCTTAACAACTTAACCACACAATTGATTTACTGGTATTTCGAAAACCTAGTGTATTTTACAAATTATATGAAAGTGTATGAATTGTTTGCTGAGTATGATTTTATTCGTACTCACCCTTGCACCCTTTGTTTTTTTTTGTGTTATCAGAGTTCGCAGCGGAAGCCGTCGTATCCGAGGAGTAGGCTGGACCAGTGGTGGGAAACGACTAGAGAATCTAGTTATTCTTGTAAATGTAATAATCTTGTAAAATAAGTTAATTGAGCTGTTTTGATCCACTGTGCTGGTTTATCCTGCTTCTCTAGCCTTGCACGTGTATAGACTTTCGGGTCTATAGACGCGCGGCGGCTGTCATTCTACCGGGCCGGGTCTCGGGGCGTGACAGTTTAAAGTGGTATCAGAGCTCATGTTAGGAGACGTGGGGCCATATGGGTAGAACGTTAGTTGCGACTAACCGTTGATTGTTATCCGCTAGATTGGTTGTTTGATTGACTGACAAAAAGTTTTTTGATAAAATCTTACATGATAGTTTAAAATTGTTTGTAAGTTTTTGTGTTGAATTTCGGGGACGAAATTCTTATAAGGTGGGGAGGATGTAATATCCAGGATTTTTGAGTTATTAATTATTTTGGATAAAATAATATTTGACTTCTAAATATTTTGTTTATACTTATTTGTGTGTGCTAATTTTTATAGTGTTAAAACCTGCTTGCAAGAAAATAAAGCTGATCGAGCTGACTTTGCTTGTGCTTGATCGTTAGCTAGTAGTACTAATTGTTGAAGCTAGCTCGCTAGCTGGTAGTAGTAGTGGTGCGTGAGTGCATGTGGATGATGCACTGAACCTTGCATGCATGCCTACACTAGCAACGTGAGCTGTTTGCCCTTGAGGACCTGACGTGGCCAGCGTCTAGATGAAGCTTGGATGCCTGAGTCAGGTCGTACGTGGAGCTGTGCATGGTGGTTAACGTTTAGGTCTTTGCCACGCGTGAGGGATTTGCTTCCTTAGCAGCGACGGCGGTTGGCAGATATTTTCTGTCCAGCTGATATTTTTTTGTCCAGCGTGTGCACTGCCTCCACCTATAAATAGCTAGCTGCTGCTTCTATACTCCTCACTCTACACACACAAATCCATCGAGAGAGCATGGGGAGAGACGGAGGAAGAGTGAGAGAAGAACTGAGAGCGAGCAGGTCTTTTCGGAGGAACCGAGAATACGCACACGGAGACGCTGCAGAATTATAGAGAGAGAGTTGAGTTAGCCGACGAGTAGAGGGTCTGGAACACCATTCTTCGTGCTGGTGTTCTTTGGCTACTGTGTGTGCGCCTGGGCTAGTCGCTGGAGTATTCGTCAGTGTTATTTGACGGCTACGGCATAGCTATCCGAGGCAAGCTTTTCTTACCACTCTCGTATATTTTGTACGATATGCTTTGATGTTAAGATGCGTGATACCCTGAGTGGTACGAGTTTTGTGTTGATATACGGGGCTACTGCACTGGTGTCGTTACGGTGATGGATCCGTAGGAGCCACCGGTACGAACCGGGCTTAGCACGTATAGTTGACATGGAAATGAACTCAACGTTTTTATGAAGCAAAACTTGGTGTTACGAAGGTGATCGTATTGTACCGGTCACAGTACAGGTATGGGACTGTCTGAGTTCTCCGTGAGGGGCGGCCCTTGAATGGAAAGTGTCGGTGATGGATCCGTAGGAGCGACCGTACACGAGTAGGTCAGGGTGTCCGGTGTCTGAGCGGGTAAAAGAGCTCTGCTCGTTCTGGAGCTTGTGTGGTTCTGGGCGAGGCTGTCGATGTCGGAGTACCCCTCTTAAGAGTGTAAAAGCGTGAATATTCACCCCTGTGATTCCCGGGTAGGGAAACTCACTTTCATGTGTGGCACCATGTGTTTTTAACTTGCTTAACAACTTAACCACACAATTGATTTACTGGTATTTCGAAAACCTAGTGTATTTTACAAATTATATGAAAGTGTATGAATTGTTTGCTGAGTATGATTTTATTCGTACTCACCCTTGCACCCTTTGTTTTTTTTTGTGTTATCAGAGTTCGCAGCGGAAGCCGTCGTATCCGAGGAGTAGGCTGGACCAGTGGTGGGAAACGACTAGAGAATCTAGTTATTCTTGTAAATGTAATAATCTTGTAAAATAAGTTAATTGAGCTGTTTTGATCCACTGTGCTGGTTTATCCTGCTTCTCTAGCCTTGCACGTGTATAGACTTTCGGGTCTATAGACGCGCGGCGGCTGTCATTCTACCGGGCCGGGTCTCGGGCGTGACAGTATTCTTTTGTACCCCTCCTTCTCCTTGAGAAGCATACCGGTGCACAAAATGCCCCAGTGCTGGTGATGGTGGGTAGTTCACCTTCACTGAGTGTAAAGATGTACATATCTCGTGATAACAAAGTTGTCCTGTTTAGTTTGTCAAGGTGGTGGCTCGCTTGTCAGCTTCGCTTGCCTGACATTGTTGTGAATCCATTGCTTTGCTTTGGCACAACTATGCAAGTTTGCCCTGTTTCGGTTGACTCTGGCCTGTGCAGCAGGTTAGCTGCTGAATGGATGCCGACAGAGTCATGATATCCTAGCTGAACTCTGACAGAGTAGACAAAGCAAAAATGCGAAGGAAATGTGAAGGTACGAGTCTACATTTTGGTCGCTCATGACCCACGAAAGCTTGGCCGAAGGCATGTATGTCTGAAGGCATAAGTACAGAGAAAGACATTCATTTATCTTTCATTTTTAACAACTTACAAGAAATTATCCACCACACTGTAGTTTATCTTTCTTCTCCTCTTTCATCACCAGCCACTTAATCTATAGGTTGAATTCGTAACATCAGAGCAACGAAGTGAAAAAAAGGAAATAGCTATTCTTCTATAAGACCATCCAATTTCCATCACCATCATCACAAAGCTGAAGTATGTCTTCAGTTGCTGGCTCCCTTGAACCTGTACCATTTTGCACAGCCAATGAAGTAGACGAAGTTGAAGACTCCAATACCAGCGATGGTCCAGTAGAAGAGGTCGAGCCTCCCCTGGTTGAGATCCTGTGCCAGCCAGTTCTGCCCTTTTCCCGTGGTCTGGTTTACGATCGTGGTCAAGAAGCCGCTGAGGTAGTTCCCCAGCGCGAGGTTGCAGAAGGCGAGCGCGCCGGCGACGCTCCTCATGTGCTCCGGGATCTCCTTGTAGTAGAACTCGATCTGGCTGATGAGGTTGAAGGCCTCGGAGAGGCCGAGGATCATGAGCTGCGGCACCATCCAGAAGCTGGACATGGCGGAGATGCCTCCGCCGGTCTGCGTGTGGCCGATGACCGCACTGTTGAGCGCGATGCTCCTGCGCCGGTCCTCGACTATCGCCGAGATGACCATGGCGACGGTGGACAGCGCGATCCCGATGCCCTGGCGCTGGAGCAGCGTGAACCCCTCGTCCTTGCCGGTGACCTTCCGGAGGCGTGGCACGAGGAGGCGGTCGTATATGGGGATCCAGAGCGTCTGGGCGAGCATGGCGAAGACGGTGAAGGACGCCGCGGGCACATGGAAGCTGCTGCCGAGGCGGCGGTCGGACTGCAGCGCGGAGAAGACCACGTAGGTGGACTGTTGCACACGGCCACGTAGTAGATGATCCCGGTCGACCACACCGGCACGATGCGGATGAGGCACTTCACCTCCTCCACCTGCTGCACGGTGCAGAGCCGCCACGGGTCCGCCGCGACCGCGCCGCCAGCGCGCACCTCCTCGGGCGACGCCACCATGGCCGCCTTGTCTAGGCACCGGAACTGGTCCGTGTGCGCCAGCTTGGTCACGATGTTGCTGGTGTGCGGCGGGTCGAACAGGTCCTGCTTCGGGTCCTTGGTCCGCTTCAGCCCCCGCTTCCTGAACGCGGCCGCGAAGACCTGCACGATGGTGGTGAACGGGGACCCCTCGGGCACGACTTCACGTAGAGCCGCGTGCCCGCGAAGAAGAGCACGCATGCCAGGAACATAAGCGCCGTCGGGATGCCGAGCCCCAGGGCCCAGTTCACGTTGCTCTGCACGTAGATGATGACGGTCGCGGAGATGAGCATGGCGGTGGTGAAGGTGAAGTAGTACCAGTTGAAGAAGCTGTTGATCCCCCGCTTCCCCGACTCAGTGCCCGGGTCGAACTGGTCGGCGCCGAAGGGCATGCTGCAGGGCCGGATCCCCGCGGAGCCGAGGACCAGGAACGCGAAGGCGATGAAGAGCACCGCGAACTGGTACGAGGTGGCCTTCTGGCAGACGTCCCCGACGTTGCATTCCGGCGGGTGCAGGCTGTCCGCGGCGGCCGTCAGCGTCAGGAAGAACATGCCCTGGGAGGAACAAGTAGAGCCAAGTGTCAAATGTTGCTGTTAGAGTGAAAAAAATTCAAACACAAATTTGTTTTCAAGGCAATTGACATTTTTTTTCGAAACAAGGCAAAAGCTTAGACAAAATAAAAAAGTGCGTTTTTGTGGAAAAGAACAGGTTCAGACTAGTCAATATAAGGAGGCCACTGTTTGGTAAACTGGAACTCGGTGTGTCGTCCCAACTCCTAAGCAGCTTGGTGGCCTTGGAGTTTGCCTGAGGATCATGAACATGGCGCTTAAAGTTCGCTGGGCCTCGAATCTTCATGCTGCAGAGCTGAAACCTTGGGGAACCCTTGCTTCCCTTCCCCAATGGATGATCAAATTAGGCACATTTACAATGGATTGGCAATGGCGAACGCGTTTTCTTTTGGACTGTCAATTGGCTTAATGGCTGTACAATTGCACAGTAATACATCGACTCACTGAAGTGAGTCGGACGGTGGACGGCTGACCTGTTCAATGTTTGTGCCGTGGTGCGCGTCATTTGGGGATCAGTTTTCATCTGGGCAGATCTTTGCTCAAGCTGTCCCTGGTAAGTTGTAACTCATCAAAGTTTTCAGGTTTGGTGGTCGTCAGCAAGTGAAGTGATTCGCTTCTTTCAGCCGGAAGGAAAACGATTGAAGACACCGGTAGTTCTGACCAGGTGCTGGTCGATTTGGCAAAGAGAGAAACGGAAGAGTGTTGAGGAATAATCACAGAACATCCAGCAGATTGTCAGTCAAATTAAGACTGATGACGCCGAGCTTTTCCCTTCCTAAGTTTTACTAGTTAGCAGTGTGTGTTGGGGAAGTTTTTGTGTCTGGGTCATGCAGCACGCCCAGTCCAGCATGGCCCAGTTCAATGGGCCCCAATACACAGCAGGCATTGGGCCAAACGGTACTCCATGGCCCGCGTCCGTGCGGTAGAACCGTAGAAGTGCACTTTGGAGTTTGGTAAGGACACCACACTGTAAATTGTAAGGGCTTGGTTTTAATTCTTTTCTTCCTTCAAGCCTTATATGTAAATGTTCCAGTGTGACGTAATAGAACTCTAGGTCCTTCGGGACCTTACCCTGTTCCAAAAAAAAAAAGAAAAAAAAAAAGGACACCACACGTGCACGTCCAGCCGGAGCCCTTCTTCCCTACCGGCCACCGCACCGCACCGCACATGTGGTTGCGGTACCGACAGACAGTAGTGCGACATGGTCCTTGGCTTCTTCCTACCCCCGCCGTGCCACCACCGAACACGAGCATCCAACCCTACTGCACTCCCCTACCGCGCTCGCTCGAGTGGCCGTCGTTGTCACTCAGGCAGGCAGGAGAAGAAGCTTCCACCCACCAACGTAGGAGTAGTAGGCAGCTGGTAGAGAGAGAGATGTGCGTGTCCACCGTTTTCCACGGAGCCGGTCAATGTTGATGGCGGCGGCCACTGCCCCCCGCAGTCCACTCGCGCGTACGTCGTGCGGCTCGCTACTTGGCAGTCGCTGCCAAACACAGATGGATAGATACATGTGTCCGACCGGCCGGATAAGGTGTGAGCATGTGGACGGATCGATCATTGCCATTAATTCCAAACCCCCCTTTGAAACCATCTGTAAACTGCACGATGCATATGGCCGGTGTGGTGTGGTGGGGTGATCCACCAACCCAAAGGTTTTTTTTCTTCTTTTAATCCTCGTTGAGAAAGATCCTTAAGATCCGTATAAGGCCTTGTTTGGTACTAACGTATTTTTAGCAATTGGTGGGAATAATCCTCTAGTGGATTGGGTGAAACCCAAACTTCACCCAATACTATAGGGGATTGGGGATTCAATCCACTAGGTAGGAGTAGTGGATTGAGTATTGAAAAAAATACACTAGAGTTTGGAGATTTGTGGGGGAAATGTGGGGATAATACCTGTCCAATACACTAGAACCAAACGATGTTTTGGGATATGTGGAGATTCACGGGTTTGACCGGGATAATCCCCACCAATTCCCTAAAATACTCTAGTACGGAGTACCAAACAAGGCCTAATACGGAACGAGCTTGTAATGTATGTATGCGCAGCAGCACAAGTGGGTGGTGGAATCATGCATGGAAGACGAGCGTACGTACAGACTGGTGCCATTATACTAGCCCAGTACCACCACTCCACACTACGCCTCGATCGGCATGATTTTCCGGTTCAAATATGGGTAGAGGCACATGATTGCTCTGCGCTTAACTATTTCTTACTCCTCCTACTTGTTTGCTTACTGGAGTGTTCTTCTGAGTATCCACTGCTCGGAATCTCGGAGGTTATCACCATGCTCGGTAGTGGGGAGCAACTAGCTTCACTAGGGAGTAGCTTGGATGTGCTGTGCATGACTCACTCACTTGAGAAAGACTACTCTTGGCGCCTTAGTCATAATCACTTAATTAACACATATTCCGTACTACGTACTAGGCCACTATAAGGTTAGTGGAGCGGCAATAATGAGTTGCGCTGCTGCGCCGCTTCAAGGCGTGCTTTGTCACGTCTCTCTTTTAATTGCAAACGAAGCGTGGGTCATTATGGCGTGTAGGATTATTTAGGCCAGGTCAAGCCTCCAGTACTGAGAGGGTTGGTGCGCACTCGGCCTACACGTACGTACGTAAGCTGAATCTCTTCTGCGGATATATATACGTAAGCAGAATTCTTCAAGAAACAAGTTACAGAACTGCTAACTAACGCAAAAGTTAGCATCAACGACTCGATCAACAGCTTATTGGACCCATTAAACAGAGTCAATTCGCTAATTATACTACTACTCCCTCCGTTTTTTAATATAAGATGTTTCAGGTGTTACACATATTATGTATTCTAAAGTGGGTGAACATACACACTAAGGGCGTGTTTGGTAGCCCATATGGGCATTCTCATCTCGTACATGCCCAGTCCATCCGTGCTCACGCGGTACATGTATGTTTTAGTTGCTGTGTTTGGTAGCCCGTACGAGGCAAGCAGTGGTGAGTTGAAACATTGTTTGGTTGCCTGTATGAGTCGAACCATGCCAGACATTTATAAAACGCAAACAGATCCCTGGACAGAAAAATAAAACACAAACAGATCCCTGGACAGAAGAATAAAACGCAATCAAGTCCTGCCGCCATTGACCACCTCCGTCGCTCCCGGAAGTCGCCGAGCTCGGCGTCGGAGAAGGTCCGGCGCGCCTCAGCACCGGCGCGGCGTGGACGGGCACGTCTCCACTTGCTCCTCGGCCGCCAGCACCGGCTCGCGACGCGTACGGGCTCCGGCGAGGGGCGGCGCATGGTCTGCGCGGTGCGGACGGGCTCCGTCGGGAGGCGACGGCTCTAGGTGGTCGTCCGTGGCGGCGCTGGGTGGTCGTCGGCGGCGGAGATCGCTGGTCGTCCTCGGCTACGCGGGTGGCCGTCCGTGGCGGCGGCGCGGGACGGGATTGGTGGAGTGGATCGGCGGCGGCCAGGAAGAAGATAGAGCCAGGAAGAAGATAGAGAGAGGGTCGCGGCGGCGCGGGCGGCGCTAGTGCTCCTCGTCGGGGGCGCGGCGGTCGGCGGCAGACTCTGCGACGGTCGGCGGCGTCCTCTGCGGCTCTCGGTGGCGACGGGAGAAGGGAGCAGGGCGGCGATTTTCTGCCACAGAGAGGAGCTCGGGAGGCAGTGGTTGAGTGGAGAAAGAAATGAGACGGGGAGAGAGGTGGGGGTCAGGGTCTGGGGGGCCGCGGACGAAGCGAGCCGGGATGAGGAGAGAAGCTCGATCCGAGCTTCTCTCGTGGGCAGGGCTGAGAGGCATTTCTGGGTGAGGTGGGCAGGGGCCGAGGCGCACGACGCAGGCTAACAAACACATAAAATCGGGCGGGTGGAGATTATCTGAGAGCGCACGGGCTACCAAACACGCCCTAAATATGTCTAAGTAAATGTGGATAAATGGTAGAACATCTTATATTAAAAACGAAGGGAGTTTCAGATTCTGTTAGACAGTGTAAGCTTAGCTCGGTGAAATCCACCCTTAAAATCCAGCCGTCCGATCCGGTACCGGTAGATCAACCGTGCGGACTCCCGTCCTATATATAGGATAAATATCAAGTCAACTCGTAAACGGCCTGCAACACCCGCTAAATTAAGCTCCAAACGCCGGTGCGGTGCGCCAAACTGCAAAGTTCAGAGTGCAAGTCCACATTCTACATCTACTTCGTCGGCGCTGACGCCGCTGAGCAAGAAGAATCGCACGCGGCTGGTTGATCCTCCCATGTGCATCTGCCGCCCACGATCTCCAATCTCCAGCGAAGCAGAAAAGACGGTGAGAAATTGAGGCGCCGGCGGGAGTAGGCCAGCTCGAAAGTCCAACTCGTCAGTCACAGGACGGGCCACCCACTCCCATCCACCGATCCACTACTACAGTCGAAATGCACAAGCAGACCGAATCTGAACCCCGAGAAAGGAAACCGCGGGTACAGAGCAGCAGTGCTCCGCCTAGCTTTAGCTCTCCCCCCAAATTCCGGCGGCACTGACCCAGCATCCGCCTCAATTTCCGACCCCGGTCCCGAAATTCGGAGTGGCGGATGCTGGCAGCTCGCGCGGCATGGCAGACAAAGCGAGAAACAAGCGAATTCTAGCGCTGGAGATCAAGATGGGACTGCTGGATCTGCTTGCTAGGAGGTGGTAATAGGAACAAGAGTGGGACTGGGGACTTACGACGAGGGAGGCGACGGATGCGATGGCGAGGGCGAGGTAGCGGCCGAGGTAGGCGTCGGAGAGGAAGGCGCCGACGATGGGGGCCAGGCTGGTGGTGCCGTTGAGGCCGTTGAGGAGCGTCGCCGCGTCCACGCTCTGCATGTGGAACACCTGCGTCAGGTACACCAGCAGGTTCGCCGACGTGCCCAGCGTACCCAGCTTCTCGAACGTCTCGTTCCCTGCAAGTGAAGTTCCATCATCGGTCAGCACGCCATGAATAATTCAGCTCAGCTCAGATCCCGGACGACGCGCGCGTACCTATGATGAAGGGCATGGCCTTCCAGCCGTGGTACTTGACGGCGGGCCGCGGCGGGTGCGGGCTGTCCTCGTCGCTGCCGCTGCTGCTGCCGTTGCCGCGCTTCTCCAGCTTGTTCACGTCCATGCTCTTCAGCTTATGCGCGGCCTCCTCGTCCTCCATCTCGCCGCCGCCGCCGCTGCGCATTCTCGCCGCCGCAGCTGCTCTGTCTCCCTCGCTCTCTCCTTTTTCCCGGGTCGGGGTGTGTGCTTCCTTCGGGCACCAGCAAAATGAGAGTGAGCGAGAGTGTCCTCCTACCGGTTCTCTTTATACAAAGCGAAAGAGGATGGAACAGTAGTGGTCGTCACGGGATCGGGTGTTTTCCACCTCAACAACTTCTTTCCCTGTCTTTTATCAGAAGCAAGTCGTACCGGTGTGATTAGCAGAGCGGATAATTCCTGCTCTGTCCTGAAATAGTTTTTTCTTTCTTTCAAGGTGCACCAATATAGGAGTACTGAAGATCGGAGTCATATAGTACATTCGAAATTACACAAGAGTATCACTATTGACAGAAATGCCATTCTCACTGAAACAAAGAGATACGGGGGACGCGGCTTGCCCTTCCTTATCCCCTCCGCTACAGTGCTCCAGGCGATAAGAAGGGCGACCGGCGTTTTCGCGTTCTCCGCCGCCGGGGACTGGGGTTCCCCTCCCCTCCGCTCGTCGCTCCGGCGACGGGAGGGTGGGGAAACCTCGGATCTTCCGGTTGGCGTGTGAATAGTCGACGTAGGGTTTGTGGCGGGGGCGCTCTGAGGGTGGCGGCGCCGTCGTCTTCAATAACTTCTTCCCAGCTCCAGCCCCGTCTCGGCGGAGACGCCGAGGAGCTTTTGGGAGGTCTTTGTCTGGGCGGTGCGGTTGAGGTGGCTGCGGCTGCATCGTCGGGAACTTTTGGTCCTCCAGCTTCGTCGCCGCTTCGATGGAGGCTTCTTCGTCGCCATCGAGAAGCCTGTGAGGTTCGTCGGTCGCTCTCTCCCATCTTTGCTTCTCCGGCCGGCCGTGGTGGCGAGGGGAGGAGGTGGTGGGTGTCGACGATCTGGTTTTCGTGCTGGTGGTGCTGGTCTTCTTCGACGGAGTCGCTCTGGCCGGCCGTGGCGGCGAGGGGAGGGGCCGTCTGGAGGTTGCTGGGTCTGGTTCGGGGGTCCCCTGGTCGGCGTGAAGCTGAAGCTCAGACTGGCGTTGGTTCTTGCTGGAGAGGGCTGCAGAGGTGGGGAGGTTGGTGGCTGCTGCTTCGGGTGTGCCTGCTCTGCTGGTGCTCGTCGGAGTTGGGGCTGGAGAAGAGGTGGCCTTGCTGTGCTCGTTCACTGGTTCATGATCCCGTGGCTTGCTTCGGGTGGTTCTTGCAGCTTTTAACATGGTTGGAGGTCTTCTCTCCTCTAGTTTTCGGTGGTGATGTTCTTGGTGGTTCTGCAGTTCTTGTTCCTCTTCTGCTGCTGGTTTGTTGCTTTGGTTTCCGTTGTTTTAGTGTTCGTGTGTTCCTGCTTGTAATCTGGATCTTTGATTGAATACACGGATGCTTCCAGGCTTCAAAAAAAAAAGAGATACGGGGGACAAAATATGACTTTTAGATCCTAATGGGCTAAACGTACAAATATCCTCTTAACCATCCAACATTGGTTATGGTTTAGATAAACTGATACTGAGGCTTCTCTTAGTAAATTCGAGACTAGCTCCTCTCGCGACTCTCGGGAGCCGTCCTCTCGCGTCTCTCCTCTCTAGGGTTTCGGCCGCCGCCCCTCCCCTCCCCTCTCCTCTCCCCTCTCGCGCGCGTGCCCGCTGCACCCCGTGGCGGCGGCGCGCGCCCAGACGAGCGCCTCTCCCGAGCTCCTCCGCCACCTCCCCGCGCGGCCGCCGCCGGCAGAGGCCACCGGGCTCGGCCCGGGCGGCGGGGCGTGTCCTTCCCCGCGCTCTAAAGGTGGAGACGGGGCTCCTCCGGCTTGGAGACAGTGCGTTCCGGGAGGCAGCGGCGCGGCTTCGGCCGAGAGTTGGCACGGTGGCGGCGGTGTGCTCGTGGTGCCGCGGGGCGGAGCGGTGCGGCAGTACGACAGGCGGCGCCCCCCGGCCCAGATCTGAGCCCTGCGGGGCCCATCTGGCTTGGGACGGCCCGCCTGGCCCTGTGAGGGGCCCGTTCTGCAGATGACAGCTTGTGTAGCTCGTACAGGGTGCAGCGGCGACGGTGGCCGGCCTGTTGCAGCGTGGCGGCGGGGCTTTACGGGTCCAATCTGGGCCTGGCCGGACCCGATTGGGATTGGTGTGCCCCTGCGGGGGCTTTACGGGCCTGAGGGGCCCGGCCGAACCTAATTGGGACTGGTGTGTCCTGCGGCCGCGTCCGGTCGACTACCGCCTTCGGTGGTGGAGGTAGTTCCCTCCCGCACGGCCGCGATACTGCTGTCCCCGCTTCTGGCTACTCCTTGCAGTCGTCTTGCAGACCTCGCGACGGCGGCTTCGGTGCGACGACGATGGTGGCTTTGTGACCGTGGTGGCGCTTGTTGGTGGCCAGCTAGTTTGGTGGTGGCAAGGCCTCGTCTTGCGGGGCTCCGATGATACATATCGTCTGGGTGGTGGACAAGGTTTTTCGGGAGAAATCCTTGTCGGCTTGGCTGACACCGACGCGGTGCCGCCTTTGGGTGGCATCATCCCTTCCTGAAGGGCGTCGTGGCTACCTTTGTCCGCATCCCTCTGTGTGCCGGGGAAACCCTAGGATCAGCTGGTCCGGGCAGCAGCGTGTGTGTGCCTTCTTGAAGGTGCTGCTTGGTACTCGGCGATTCGGTGCTAGGAGCGTGGTGGTATTTTGTCGGAAAGGGCGCAGCGGTTGCGAGTCACCATAGTTTAGTCAATCCGCCTATGTCTTCATTTTGTTTTCTCTTTCCTTGCTTTTCTTTGGGTGTATGTTTGCTGCTGCCCCAGCACTTCAAAACTGTTGGTTGTATCGGGTGGTTGCTATATTTATATAGCGGGGCTACGGCCTATTTCGTCTAAACTGATACTATATATATTCATTCCACAATTCTTGTCATTGTTTTAGTTCAAATTTAAATTAAAACCACGACAAGAATTATAGAACGGAACTAGTACATGATAATGTTCGTTGTTATTTGAGATTCGACTTTACATGTAACATGTGACACGATAGAGAGTGTATGGCTTGTATCCATGTTCGGGGTTTTGCACCGAAGATATCAAGAAAGTTCATATAGAATATTCAGGAGAGACTAGCTGTTGTCAAGCTCACTGCTCTTTCGACCTCCCTCAAGCCCTTGTCTATTCTGTATCTCTATATATTTATCTTGGAAACTTATTTCAGTTGAGTTATTTTCAATTTTCATCAACATATAGTATTATATATAGACAATATATGTCGTGTTTTATGGTGACATATTTATCACTATAAATCATCTATCCTGATAGTGCATCATTTGCTTCTTGAAATGTCAACATAGTTCCTTTCGAGAAAATAACCTGTAGAAATAAGTTACGGCAAAACAACACAAAACCAAGTGAAATTACGTTTAACTTTTCTAGAAAATAATGTTGTAAAATTTAGAGCTTAAATTCAAATTCATTTGGAGGTCTGAAAAAACAAT
This sequence comes from Poa pratensis, assembly GCA_947311845.1. NCBI lineage: Eukaryota > Viridiplantae > Streptophyta > Magnoliopsida > Poales > Poaceae > Poa > Poa pratensis. The sequence continues at coordinate 5,136,930 of CAMZMU010000112.1, read as the reverse complement.
AACCAATAATCATCGATATTAATGCATATTTTTTTCTTATTTCACAAATTGAATATGATTTTGAACTTCATATTTCATATGTTTATATAACATCAACTTCTCACGTAGTATTTTTTTTTCAAAAATATGAAAGTTGCCAAAGAAGATATTCACAGACTTTTCATTGCAACTTGGTTTTCACATATATTTCCTCGTTTCTTTTGAACAACATAATGGATTGCTACATTGCAATCTACTTCCTCCTTTCCTTCTTATAGGGTTTATTAGATTTTTCAATAGTCAAACTTAACTATCTTTGACCATAATTTTAGAAAAAAACTACTACTATCATAAATACCAAATAAAATCCGAAAATGTATTTACGGATAAATATGATGATACTTATTTTGTATTGTAAATTAAAATATTTTTTCTAAGAACTTTGTCAAAGATAGTCACATTTGACTTAAGAAACTATTACACCTTATAAGAAGGAACAGAGGAGTACATTCTTTATGCTTTCAAGAATTCCTCCACTTAATTACCCATTTTCAGAATCCTAAGTATTTTAGCCCCCTATGCATGACAATACAATTCACACTTGTATATCACTACTACATATTATGCTATCTCAGTCGCTTCAGAAAGCCCATTGCTCATGGGTAAAGATTGTGTCTAGATACGTGGATCGGTGATCCCCACCCTCGCATGCGGGTGAATCCCCGACTGTGATAAAACTTTCTCAACCGTCTTGATTAAAGAACAACATGCAATAGTGTGTATCGCAGCCCGTTCTTTAATATGAAGCACCTATGATATAGCATAGAATTTGGTTTCCTTAATCAAAACAATCTATTGCTCTATCATAGTTTTTTTTGCGATAAAACTTCCAATCTACTCCCTCCGTTCCAATTTAATTGACCTGCTATACACACATGTGGATGTATCATGTAACATGTCTAGATACATCCACATTTGGTGGATAGCAAATCAATTAAATTGGAACGGATGGAGTATTAAGCAACTATCAAGGTAGTACAAAGGACACCTGAAGTAAGAAAAATTACATCAAAGTACGTAGACCACCTAGCGACGATTACAAGCACTAGAGCGAGCCGAAGGCGCCCTGCTGTCATCGCCCCTCCATCACCATAGACGGGAAACACTTGTTGTACTAGACAGTCGGGAAGTCGTCGTGATAAGACCCCATAGGACCAGCGCATCAGAACAACAACCGTCGCCGATGAAGAGAAGTGTAGATTGGAAGGATCCAAACCGTAGACACAATATTTGACCTTTGGTTTCATGGTTGGGTCTATATTTGTTTTAATTAGAGCTTTTATTGAAACCTCAACAAAAGAATCAAGACAACTTCGTTTTTCATATTATTTCGTCATACACAATACACATTTAGAAGTAATACTAACCTACCATGGTCAACAGCATGACAAAAAAGTGTTAAACAAGATATGGTCCTCGCTTTTTTTTGTTCACTTATCCATGTCGCCTAGCTTTTTACATCCATCCCTTGCCTTGTTTTGGGATTTCGTCCTCCCTTCACTCCAGGCGGTACAGGATGGTTAAGCACTTAAGCTCTACGCCTTTCTCCTTATGGAGAAATGAAGACACGATACGTCATTAGCATCAAAGAGACTTGTTATCGCAATCCTCTGCTTCTGTCTTCAGAGGCGATTTTGTGTGTCTGGTCGATCGGGTCTTGTCTCATGTGGATGGCAGCATTGGTAAGTTCTGAAGAAGAAGAAGCAAGGATGCCTTTGAGTCCACCGCAAGCGGGATTTCCGGTGAGCAGGTGAGCGGCGTCGCTGTCGTTCCTGGCCTGGACACATGTTTTGAACCGTCAAAACAGGAGCTGTTTCCATCGGCCGGTAATGGGTACAATGTCTTGCTATAGTGTTCGAAATCTAATCAAGTTGTCGGTGTGATTCCGTATTTCACGGGATCACATTAAGCAAGCGTTGCCCTGCTACGTACATTACTCGAAAGATAAACTTTGATCTCGATAAAGTCAGGCTATATAAGTCCTTGATAATTTCGCTGGACCATGCATACGGCCGTGCTATGGCTCCCCTTTTTTGCTGGTGAGACGTGAGAAGGAATGAGCCGGTGAGCCAAAGAGAAAGACGCATTGACCTTTCCAGCCGAACGGATCGCCGGTAGGAGGAAGGACCAGCAGAAGCTAACAAAGAGGTTAGGTTAGGTGCCCGGAGACCGTGGCGTTTGGTGGTTGTTGGAGATAAGTATATATAGATTGTTCTTGATTCGGCCGAGTTGTTGGCATGGCAGCGTCGATGGTCCGGGCCGGGACTAGTGTGTTTTGAGCGCATTATTGATCGCGCTTCCTTAGCACATGGATACACGCAAAGCGATGGCATTTCTGTTGAGGTGCACACCATCTTCTTTTGCTCTCACTCAAAAGTACTAGCAATCGGACAGGATAGTCGATATGACCATGCATTGCATTATGGATAGAAGAATCCATCTTGCCTAACTAGGGCCACCCACACCTATAAAAGGTTCCTGAGGACCTTTATCCTTTTACTACAAAAGGGTAAACCTTGTAGTAACAGATTTGTCGGTAGGTAATTAGTTCACTACTAGGAAAATTTTGCGCGGCGACACCGCCGCGCCCGTGTGGTAAAATTAAAATTTGGAAATGTCCTTACTTAAAAAGTATGGAAATTTGAAATTATTGAAATGCAAATAGAGGTTATGTTTAAAAATTGTTCAGATTTCAGAAAATGGTCTATTGGGAAGTTTTCTAGATTTCATTTCATTTTACGTTAGTAAAATGATCATATTTGAAAAGCGTTTAAAATTTTAAAATATTCAGGTTTGAAGGATATTTAAATCTTCAAAATATTCAAATTTGATTTTTGATCATATGTTGTAGACAGTCAGTCTTTATTTTTGTGATTATGTTGATATATTTTTCTGTTTGTTAATGCTCAGATTTGAAAGATAATTGAATTTTAAAAATATTTAAGTCTGGATTCTTGATCGTATGTCATAGTTAGTTAGCATATATTTTTGTGATCATGTTGATATATTTTCCCGGTTGTTCGTTGACAGCGAAATATGGATCTTTGGTGTTATCAGAACCAATTTTGGATTTGTATTCTATCGATAAAAACTAAACATCAGAAAAGGAAAAGAGTAATCAACATACGACGTCAGTGCACTGCATTTAGTATGGATGATATGACAAATTAATGGTATTGAGATGTATCCGTAAAAAATTATTGTTCGCTACAGTCAGCTTAGGTCTTAAAGCACTGTCGGAGTTGGATTACAAAGAGTAACTGAATTTAGACCTTCTGTGGTAAACTTTTGTTAAGCTATGTAAAGTGTTAACAGTAAGAGAAATTTCATATAAAGAAATCAAGAGCGAACTTTGATATAAGCAGCTTGCATAAGGTGTGAACAGAAATATTTTAGTGTCCAATAAGGTAATTTTTTTTTAGTATCTTACATCTTACAAAATAAATATAGAATGGAAAATAAATTAATTTCTTCTGGAAGTTGATTGGATTAAATTGAACATCTCCTAAGCATCAATAAATCTATACATTTACAGTTAGAAGGAGATTGTAATAAAGTTATGAAGCATAAGATCTGAGTAGGTTAACATCATATAAGTAGCATGAAAGCAAATTATTTTTAGATTACAAAAAAATATGTCGCCCAAAAAAGGAATAAATTTTTCTTGAAGTTTTGTAAGGCTTTCATCGAACATTTTTCATCATGAATGACTTATAGTTTGTAGAGGTGAAATAAATTGTTTGATGAATAGTTAAAAGAAAACAAATATTATATGTATAATTTCCTTGAACTCCTTTGTTAGGTTGACTCAATTAAAATGAGCATAAAATGGAAAAGAGTCGTAGTGAGCATAATTTTTTACCCGTTAGGATTCGAAATGTTGAAATTTCTTGGATTTTGCCGTGTGGAGTATCTTCAAATATATAGCGAATTAAACTGACAAATTTCTTTTTTTTTTCCGTTAATATTTAATGTATGTCCATACTGAGTGGAAATGAACATTTATTGATTTGCGTTCTATAATTATAATCAGTTCATTTAGATTGCATTTAAATAAGTACCAAATTAAAATGTTCAATTTGAGGTAGCAATTAGAGATAATGCATTATTTAAGCAAATTATTATTATTATTTTATACATTTTTTGTGTGAAGAGTTTGAAAATTTTGTAAATTTAATTTTTTTGGCATGTTATTTGCATTTTCATGAATAACAGATTGAAAGTTATGAACTTTGTAATTTCTAGTATTTTATTATGTGATTAAGTACTATCTGGAAATTATCTTGGTTTATCATTATTATTTGTTTTTTTTTGTATACAATTTCTGTGCAAAGGGTGTGAAAATTTGTTAAATTTGAAATTTATTGTTATATTATTTGTATTTTTCATGAATAACAGATTAAAAGTTATAAATGTATTGTTTGAAAATTATCGCGGTAGAGATCGGTGTATTATTATTATTATTTTTTACACAATTTCTATGTGGAGAGTTTGATTTTTTTTACATATTTTTTTATATTTTCATGAATAACAGTTTAAAAGTTATGAATTTTGCAATTTCTAGCATTTTATTATGTGATTAACTATTATATAGAAATTATCCTGTTTTAAATTTTGCTCTCTGATTCAATTATATTTATTTGGGAAATAAGGTTGGAATAACTATGTCTCAATAATTATTAATGAAGTGAAAACCATGCATGGAATTGTGTTAGTCGTAATTTTTTTTAAAGTTATTCAACCATGAATGGAATTGATATAAATAGACACATTACATTTTTCTACAAATTTTGGTATATTATTTATATTTTTCTGAACTACAGGTTAAAAGATATGTTTTTTTATTTTCCAGCATTTTTTCTGTAATTATTACGTGGAAATTGTAAAATTACTGCCATGTGGGCCCGCCGTGACGTTAGCGGTGCCGTCATGCGCGCCGGCGGCGGCCGCGGCCGCGCTGCTCGAGCGCGCTTCGCGCGCGCTGGGGCCTGGGTCTGTGCAGAGCCGCGCGAGGAGGTGCAAGGGAGTCGAGTGGGCGGCGCGCAGGACCGTATGGTTGCCGGAGTCGCCGGCGGCGACCAAATCCGCGGCGACGACATGCGACGACGACAACGTCGATTCCGTTGCCCTCCGGGCGTCCCAACGTGCGAGGCTGGGTGAAGATGAAGAGGACAGGACGGCGGAGATCTCCGTGTGCATAGTTTGTCCAGAGGAGGAGTAGAACGGTGGCGATGCGCATCGGCATCGGCGGCGGCGGCGGCCGAGTCGCACGGGAGAGAGAGAAGGAAAGAAAGGGGGGTGTGTGCGTGAAGTTTTGCAGCGGGGTCCTTGAGATTTCTGGAAATTTCATACGGATCCTTTGTAGTTGGAAGGTGTGGATTACAGAGCAGTTTCTGGACAGTGCAGGTTCTTTTTTGTAAAACGACCACGGGAACAACTGCGGGACCGTTGGATTAAGGATTGACGGCGCGGAGAGGCGCTGGCACTGCTGAAGTGCATCTATGTAGCAACTACAGTGCCGCACGATGGGGGGCGACGTGGCGGTCTCCTGGCCGTCGATTCGCGCGATCGGATGGCACAGAAATGGGGGTGACGTGGAGGGGTCAAGGGAAGCCCTAAACAGGTCAGGTTTGATATATTGATAGATACCAATCACTCCACAATTTGCTCAATCAGAGAAGAACTTATTAGATGCATTGATCAGTGATCACTCGAGGCATGCACAGTGCGCTTGACCTTTCGTCTGAATACCGTTAAGCAGTGCCCACCAAACATTATGGAAGTTGTTGCAAGTCGCAACTTGTGCTTCCTTTTGTTCATTATTCATATATATATATACATATATGAAACGAGATGCGTGAAGCATGCGTCGTTTAACCAATCAATCGCCCGAAAAGCTCCCGGAATTCGTCGAATCAGGGGAGAGGTTTAATCCTACACAGGTGAACCAAGCACGTCTACGCATGTTGTCACTTTGCACTGTTCGACCATGCACATGCATGTTTGTTCACGTTTTCGCATCCTTATTTCACGTTAAATCCTTATTTCATCCATGGCAGCGGGAACTTTACGGGTCTGACCTGGGCCCGGCCGGGCAGGGTGGCCCGGTGGGCTCCTGCTGCTGCGTCCGGTCTGCTACTGCCTTTGGCGGTGGAGGTTGTACCCTCTCACAAGGCTGCGGTGTTGTCGTCCACTATCTATGGCTCGTTCTTTTCGGTCCGGCCGGCCTCACAATGTTTGCCATGGTGAGACGTCGTGGATGATTTCAAGACTGCTGGCGTATGTTCGTGGACAGCGAGCTAGGTGGAGCTTACGGTTTGGCCGGGGTGTGGAGTGCCAAGGGTCGGGAGAAATCCATGTCGGTTCTTATCGGCGCCGACGCCTTCGGGCGCCACCATCCTTCCTGAAGGACGTCGGGTGTACCCCTGCCCCACTCCCATCCGTGTACTGGGAGAAATCCTAGGATCAGTCCGAGCAGCAGCGTCGTCATCGTCGCATTCCTTCTTCAAGGTGTTGCTTGGTACGCGGCAATCCGGCGGCACGGGAGCGTGGTGGGAATTCTCCGGTGGGCGCAGCGGTTGCGGATCATCTTCGTTTTCGTCGATCTAGCGTTACATTTTTTTCTCTTTCCTTTCTTTTGTTTTTCTTTTGGGCGTGAGTGTGTTGTTTGTTCCAGCGATCCGGTTGCTATATTTATATAGCGGGGCGTAAGCCTATTTCGTGGTTAAATCCTTTATTTCACGTTAAATCCTACACAGGTGAACCAAACGAGTCCCACTTTGCACGAACAGTTCGACCATGCACATGCATGTTTGTTCACGATCGAACTACTATAACAGCAATTCGATGGTATCTTCACATGCATGAAGGTTCAGGGCAGGGCAGGTGGGATGCATTGGTGTGTTGTTTATTATTGGCGCTTGCTTTAGTCGTCACGGGTCGACCTAACGCTAGTTGAAATATTTTCTGAACTGATCTAAGATGTGAAGAGCGAAGAAGCAACGTTGACTGGCCAGTCAGGAGTAGCAATCGTGCAGTTAAGCACCGGAGAAGAGTGCAATAGAAAAGCTTTTGTCCGGGTGCGATCGATCGAATTGACATTTGAGAGGCCAGGTTCCTACTAACACAGGACTTAACTGGACCGGAGCCGCCTTAACAGAAGAACAGGATAGGACCTGATGAGACATAATTAACCTCGTAACATGTGAGAGCAAGTGGATAATCACAAGCTAGTGACAGGTAGTATGAGTGGGCGGGTGGGGACTATACATATCATGGGTGTACTTTAGGAGTAATTTGCAGAAGTGTCCGTTTCGAAAAGAAGGAAAAAATTGCAGAAGAGGGCATCCAGTGGCTCATCATTACATCCAGATTAACATGCCCTGTCAGTAAGACGAGCGATTTGCCGGCGGCTGTATTTTTTGCACTTTCACGTGCATGAAACCGGCAAGAAGAATCACAAACAACGTTGGGTGCTTGGACCCGAGTCTCGCCGGTGGGTCCCCGGTTAGGTACTCGTAGGACCGGCCCGTCTGGGTTGCTTCAACACCCTGCAATAGTCCTCCTGGATTGGATTGGATGCAACTTCTTCTCAGAAAATCCTGTAGATTTTTCTTATGTACGGTGCACACTGGAGCCACTGCTAGTCCAGTACCCTAGCTAGCTACTCATTCACGAAGAGAAAAAAACAGAGTGGTCCGAATAGAGGTGCTGGTGGTCTGGTGACGGCACCACGGAATGATGACAGCTTTGGCGCCTCTCGCCATCGCCTAACGACCCCGATGAGTCTTCGCTTCATCTTCCCTCACTGTATCCCAATGCTCGACTCGCTGTCAGGCAGTTGGCCGGGTTGGTAGCTGCTGTCGCGATCCATCTCGGCTAGCTCGCTGTTGCTCTGAATCTGTATGTATGCCAATATGCCATACTACACTCGTTCGTTCGGCTAAGTTAATCTGTATGCCACCGGCCTGGCCTGGGAATCTGGACGAGATGATGCGTGCCAGAGGGGTGACTTTGTTTTGTATAGTAGAGGTGACCATGCATGTTGACCGCACAATTACTGGTGGTTATTCTGGTAGACTTGTGCTGGGATAACTGAGCTTTGCCATCCTTGACTGAACAAGCTGTACGTTGGTGCGCTTCGCTTTTTCTATTCCATCGTGCGGCACACCAAACTTCATATTACTCCCTCTGTTTTTTAATATAAAATGTTTTACTTTTTTTACACATTCATAAGTGTCCACATGTATTTAGACATGTTTCGGTGTGCATGCATGCTCATTCATTTGGGTCCGCACCTAGTGAAAATTCTAAAATATCTTATATTAGAAAAGGCGTCGCCGGAACCGACAAGCCGGATATGAGCTCTACCACTGCGTTGTAAGCTGCACAACGGCGAGGAGGGTGGAAAGTGGTGATGCAGGTTAGCGGATCAACGGGGACGGGCACGGTACGCGGGGGCTTCCGGCGGGAGTCTTTTAGATTCAATTCTACACAAGTGCATTCCGAATTTCTTTTTGAAAAAATCTACACAAGTGAACCAAGCATGTCACTTTGCAACCATGCACCAGCTGGCTGTTCGCGAACTAAAACAATTGCGATGGTATCTCCACACGCATGAAGGTTCAGGGCAGGTGGTATATGCATTGGCGCGTTGTTTATTGGTGCTTGGCTTGCTTTACTAGTCACGGGTCCGACCTAACGATGAAATATTTAATGGATTTGAAAATGGCATTAGAAAACTGGTGATCATGCATGTCCTGGATCTAAGATTTTTTTTTTTTTTTTGCGTCTCACTTAAGTGGGTACAAGTTGTAGTATCTGATCAGATACACAGCTATTACACACGCACACGCACACCACACGCACCCCACACTCACACCACTAGCTGCGAACCTAATCTAGACCTACAACTAGAACCGACTTGTCTGCCTGGTACAGGATTTTTTCCCTCATGGAGCTTACAGACGAGACCAGAGACACTTATTGATGTTGCGGAATACTGTTCCTAATGAACAGTACCGCGGACACTGTTCCTAGTGAACAGTGCCCTAGCATGAGACACTCGCGAATTACGACTCCGGGGAATCGAACTCACGAGCGGGTGGCCAGCCCACTGCTGGACCAACCAACGCGCTAAGCGCGCTCCTCATCCTGGATCTAAGATGTGAAGGGGGAAGAAGCAACGTTGACTGGTTAGTTAGGAGTATGGATCATGCAGTGCAAGGGCGCGATAGATGGAATTGACATTTGAGAGTTCAGTTCCTGACAGAGGAATTAATTAACTGGATAGCAGCTATCGTCCTGCTTAACAGAAGAAGTTGATAGGACATGCTTTGGGGTAAAAGAATCATCATGGGTCAGTGAGAGGCATGATTAACCTCGTAACATGTGAGAGTCGTCGGTAGATCAGTAGCCAATGACTGGCTAGCTAGTGGCATGCATGTAGCATGAGTGGGAGGGTACTGGTGCACTATTCTTATCCATCTTGACAGCAGACCAATGTACTTTAGGAGAAATTTGCAGACGACTGGCATCCAATTAATGCAGAAGAGTAGATTTAAGATGCCCCGGGCTTTTTGTCAGTAAGAGGCTGTATTTCGTGGGGGTTTCTCGCCGGTGGGTCCCCGGTTAGGCCGTTCGGTACGGGTAGGCCCGGCCCGTCTGTGTTTGCTTCAAGACCCTGCAATAGTCCAACTTTCTTCTCCTCAAAAAAAAATTGTGATGCAGGCTCGTACGGTGCACACCGCTACTGGATCGATCGAGTGCCGTAGCTACTCATTCATGAAGAGAAAAAAGCAGAGCCGAATAGAGGCAGTGCTAGTGGTGTGGTGACGGCACCGCGGAATGATGACGGGGCCGCCAGCTTTGCCATTGCTTGTCAATCGAGCTGTTGACTTAACAGGACCCAGCTCACCCAACACGTACTTCATCCGGTCTCTCAGGTGGGTAATGCATGCACAGGGACGCAAGAGGTACGTAGCAGAGCCATAAACGGAAGCTGTTTCAGACTCCGAGCAAAGACGTACTCGCTCCGTTCATAAAAGGTTATATCAAATTTGTTTAAATTTACATATATATATAGACATACTTTAGTGTGTAGATATATGTAAATTTAGAGAATGCTGAGACATCCTTTCATGAACGGAGGGAGTACATTGTGCACAGCAATCGATCGACCAGACATGCATGGCCGGACCTCTCCTAGTACATACGGTACGTAACTACGTAAGCACTGGAAAAACCTGGTTATCTGCCGGGGGATGATGACTCGCGAATTCTCCGTGTCCGTGGTACAGGACGTGTCCTCGAATGCTCCTTATCCCTCCAAGTCCAGCCTCTGTTACCAGCCTTCTTCTCCACATACTCTTCGTCTTCGTCGTCCCCTTGGTCGGCCACCACATCTTCGCCCTGGCCGAACTGATCGGCATGAGGGCCGGCGATCAGTTCATTCATCCCCAGGGCGGCGGCCTCCTACAGCACAAAACGGCAACACGCCGGCAATAAATAAACCAAATACCACATTTCAGCCGGCCGCCAACAATAAATGCGTACAACAACACAGTTCATCTGCCCGACAGTGCAATAAGTATCACAACAACACATAAATAGCATGGGCGAGCGGCACAACAACAAAAACGCACCTCGCCAACTTGCTCACCCGCGTCGGGGCCTGGAAATCCGAAGAGATGGCCACGGGAAGCCGTCGAGTTGCCGCCTTTTGATGCAGTCCTCCGCAGCGCCGGTGACTCGTCGTGGTGTTCACGTCGATGACTCGGCAAAGACAAGCGTAGGTTAAATATATAAGAGCTATCTATTTTTAGGTTAAATTCTACACAAGTGCATTCGTAAAAGAAAATCTACACAAGTGAACCAAGCACGTTTTACTTATGTTGTCACTTTGCAACCATGCGCCAGGTTGCTCGCGAATTAAAACAATGGCGATGGTATCTCCACATGAAGATTCCGGCCAGGTGGTATGCACTGGCGCGTTGTTTATTGGTGCTTGGCTTGCTTTACTCGTCACGGGTCCGACCTAACGGTAGCTAGCGGAAATATTTTCTGAATTTGGAGAATGATATTAGAAAAATGGTGATCATGCATGTCCTGCATCTACGATGTGAAGGGGGATAAAGCAACGTTGACTGGCTAGTTAGGAGTAGCCATCATGCAATTAAGTACTCCCCCCCTTTTTTAATACTCCTCCGTTCAAAAATAAGTATCTCAATTTTGTTAAAAAATTGATGTATCTAGACATAGATATATCCACTTTTTTGGCAAACTTGAGACACTTATTTTTGGACGACGGAGACCTCTCACATGTTGACTAGATTTCAGACTCAAAATAAATGCACATGGCACACTAAAACACATGTGAACGTAGAGAAAAGGTAAAATATTTTATATTAAAAAACGGAGGTAGTGGAGAACAGTGCAACAGAAGAATTGACATTTGAGGGGCCAGTTTCTGACGTAGGACTTATTAGCAGAAGAACCGGATAGGACCCAATCATGCATTGGGGGTAAGGATGACTCCAACGGGGCGACGCAAACGGACGCGCGTTTGGTCCGCGTTTGGTCCGTTTGCGTCGCCAAAAGGACCCATGTCCGGCCCACGTCCGCCCCTTTCCGGCCACTGCCCCCAACGGGCCGACGCATTGAGTCCGCCCGGCCAGGGTTTTTGATCATTTTGATCATTTTCGGGCATGATCGTTTCCACGCCCCCAAAACATTACAAGTTGCGGCCATCGGCCATGTCCCCAGGTGTGCCCAAAACATTACAAGTTGCGGCCATCGGCCATGTCCCCAGGTGTGCCCAAAATATTACAAATTTCGGCCACCGGCCATGTTTTTCCGGCCATGTTGGCCATAGTTCAACACAAATATGTAGAAGGGACCGAGAATAGATCAAACCAGATCCATGTACTGCCTTTGCTTCTTCTCGTAGTAGGCCTTCTTCCTAGGGGTGAAGGTGGAGATGTCCATGTCCATGATCCTGGCCTCCTCGGCGCGTAGGGCGAGTTCAAGGTCTTTGGCCTTGAGCTCCACCTCCCTGGCCTTCACGTCGGCCTCCTTGGTCCTTGCCTCGGCCTCCTTGCCCCTGATCTCGACCTCTGATACGTCCATTTTGCATCACTATTTTATATCATAATTTACTGCTATTCATCGATATATTTCATATTTAGAAGTGTTACTTATGTTATTTTACCTATTTTGCATGTTTGATGAATAATGGAGAATTGGACACCGGAGTCAGGATTCTGCTGGAAAAATCACCGTCGAGATGCACTATTTCTGAAGATCAATAAATCGAAGGAGACATATGGAAGTTCCTATTTTACCAGAAGATGGAGGAGGCCAAAAGGGGGAGCTGAGATGGGCCATGGTGGGCCCTCCTCACCCCTTGGCGCGGTGGGGCCCCCTGCCGCGCCGAGAGGTGGTTTGGGGGCCCTGGCCCACCTCAGCCGTCCCCCTTCGCGTACTTGACCCCGTCGGAACCCTAACACAGGGAGGAGAGCCATCGAAATATTCCGCCGCCTCCACGAGGCGGAAAACACCAGAGAGCGAAAAGCTCCCCTGCAGGAAGAAATCTGCCGGGGGAAATTCCCTCCCGGAGGGGGAAATCATCGCCATCATCACCGTCATCGAGCTGGACTTCATCGGGATCATCATCATCATCATCTCCACCGCCAACACCATCATCACCGCCGCTGCACCCCGTCTCCGTTGTAACATCTAGGACGGAATCTTGTCTATTTCATAGGGGAAACTCTCCCGGTGTTGATTACTCTTGTTATTGATGCTATTGGGTGAAACCATTGGACTAAGGTTTATGTTCAGATTGTTATTCATCATCATATCACCTCTGATCATGTTCCGTATGATGTCTTGTGAGTAGTTCGTTTAGTTCTTGAGGACATGGGAGAAGTCTTGATGTTAGTAGTGAACTATGTTGAGTAATATTTAATGGTTTGATGCTTAAGTTGTGGTGTTATTCTTCTAGTGGTGTCATGTGAACGTCGACTACATGATACTTCACCTTTATGGGCCTAGGGGAATGCATTGTGTATTCGTTTGCCAATTGTGGGGTTGCCGGAGTGACAGAAACCTGAACACCCGTTGGTATATCGATGCATGAGGGATAGCAGGATCTCAAAGTTTAAGCATGTGGTTAGTTTAACTTAATTACTTTCTTGTATTTGCGGATGCTTGCAAGGGGTATAATCACAAGTATGTATTAGTCCTAGGAAGGGCGGTGCATTAGCATAGGTTCACCCACACAACACTTATCAAAACAATGAAGATTAATCAACTATACGAAGCGAAAGCACTTGACAATACTCCCGTGTGTCCTCAAGAACGTTTGGTCATTATAAGTACGACAACCGGCTTGTCCTTTGCTGTAGAAAGGATTGGGCCACTCGCTGCAACTATTACTACTGCATTTTATTTACTTGTACTTTATTTATCTGTCATATCAAAAACTCCTAAAAACTTGTCTGTGAGCATTTACAGTGAATCCTTCATCAAAACCGCTTGTCAACACCTTCTGCTCCTCGTTGGGTTCGACACTCTTATTTATCAAAAGTACTACGATACACCCCCTATACTTGTGGGTTATCAACCTCCGCCGCCCGGGTCCGAGCGTTCTCCTCCTCTATGTCAAGCCTCTTCTTTTGCAATTCGAAGTAGAGCTTCGAAGCCGCCTCTCTCTCGAGGCGTTCCTTTTCTCTCCCCTCTTCCCTCTTGTCACAGGTCTTATCCTTTTGGGATAGGAACCCGCTCAAAGTCTCTTGCAACGCAAGGGTCGTTGCATCGCGCTTCTGCTCGGCCTTGGAGTTGTTCTTCCCCCTTGGCCTCCCGTCCTTCTCCTTCTCCGTTGTGCCCTCTCCCTTGTCAACACCAAGATGTCCCGCTTGTCCCGCCTTCTTGAGGGAGGCGTATAGCTCCTTCCACTTCTCCTGGTCCTTGAGCTCCCGGTAGCAATGGGTCAAGGTGAAGACCTTGCCATATTGAGCCTTGAAGAGATCCAAAGCTTGCAACATTTGCTCCTTGATTCCATAGCCACTTTGCGGCGGCCGGCTTTCGATGTGCTCAACGGCGCCGCAAAACTTGCTCATTTGCTCTTGAATGTGGTTCCACCTCTTAGAGATTGAACACTCGGTCCGGTGCGTCAGAATGTTCCGGGGCGGAAGGATTCGGCCCTCGTTGTAGCGCTTGGTGAACCGGCCCCAAAATGCCGACCCTTTTTGCTCGGCCCCGATGATTTGGTTGGTTCCAACCTTGATCCACGACTCGCAAATGAGAATGTCTTCAGCGGTGGTGAACGAGGCGCCTCTTTGGCTGACCTTCTTCCTCATGGCCGCGGCGGCGGCATCGAGCTCGTTGAAGACCGGCTCATTATCGATGTTGATCACATCGGGGCCGGTCGGTAGAGTCTCATCATCCCCAGCATTGTAGTCGTCGCCGTCGTACTGGGTGTTGTCGCAGACCATGTCCTGGAGGATGTCCTCCCCGTAGTAGGGGTCATCGTCCTCCTCGTAGTACCTGGGGTCACCCGGCGATGGCGTGGGCACAGTGCCAAACAGGTTACGCGCGGGGGCGACCACTGGCGGGGCAGCTGCACGCGCCTCCGCAGTCTGCGGCGCGGGCGACTGTGCGACCAACGGTGTCGCAGGCGGGTTGAGAACGAGGGCAGGTACCTCGACCGACTCGTCGGAGGTAGGAGAAACCCGCGGCGGCATGGTTCCAGGGACGAACCCGTGCGCAGGAGATGGCGCGGTCGCGAGCGGTTTCGACCTTGGAGGTCGGGCCGTGGAAGCGTTGGAGCTGGCCGCGGTAGAGGAAACCCCGACCGCCGCCGCAGTCGCTACCCCAACCGCCGCCGCGGACGGGGTAAGTCCAATGAGGAGGAGGGCAGCTGTCGCGGTCTTGGTCACGAGGTCGGCGTTGTCGTCGTCGCCCTTTTCCTCGCTGGCGGCCCTGGCGGCGGCGTCGAGCCTGTCCTGCTTCAGCCTCCTCCTCCGTTGGCCCCGCTTGGCCGTCTCCTTGGCCCTCTGCTCCTCCGTGAGCTCCTTCTTCACTTTCTTCAGCCGGGGAGCAAGCCCGGCGGCGTCGTCGGCCAGGTCTAGGCTCTCGGCGGCGGTCTTGGCGGCGGCCTTGGCGATCCTGGAGGCGGCGGCGGCCATGGGGTAGGTCTGGACTGTGGATTTTGCCTCCAAAAGCGGACCAGGGGAGGACACAAAAGAGCTCCGTTCCGCGTCCGGGGCCGACGCATCGGTGGCCCAAATTTGGGCGAGGGATGCGTCGCGGCGGACCAAAAAACGGACCGCGGTCCGTTTGCGTCGCCCCGTTGGGCCGTGTTTTTGGCCCTCGCGGACACGAACGGATGCGCGCGGACTCGATGCGTCGCCCCGTTGGAGTCATCCTAAAAGAATCATCATGCGTCAGTGACACATGATTAACCTCGTAGCATGTGAGAGTCGTCAGTAGTGACATGTAGTAGTACGAGTGGGAGGAGTGGGGGCTATTCTTATCGATCTTGACAGCGGACCAAACCAATATCACAGGTGTACTTTAGGTGTAATTTGCAGAAATACGTACGGTGCACACTGCAGCGATTGCTACTCGAGTACACTACCTAGCTAATCGTGAAGACCGAATAGAGCTAGGTGCTGGTGGAATGATGACATCTTTGGCGCCTCTCGCCATCACCTAACGACCTCGTCTCAACTGATGACGCCAATGAGTCTTGGCTTCATCTTCCCAATCCCAATCTCGTCTCACTGTCTCGGTGCAGTGGCGCGAGTACAGGATCAGGCCGGGGAGTTGTGCGGGGTTTTTTTTTTTTTTTTTAGACGCATACGAATATATTAGAACAAAGCCAAACAGAGTACAGATTTCGTACACAGAAGAAGAACCCAGCAACACACACGTTCCAGGAAAAACACACCCACAACGCCTAACCGAAGACGATCCATGGAGCACCATCGCGGACCTGCCGCTTTGCGAGCCGAATATGCGATTCGTCGAAGATCGACGAAGCCGAAGCTTTGTGGCGCGTCGACCGGGCCTAGCCCATGCTCGCTGGATCCCGGCACCACCATCTTCAGTCGACGAAGAAGACGAAGAAGAGCAGCACCGCCCACCACGCTCCAGCCATCCCCACCTGGAACACACAGTGCACTGGGAACGACCGCCGCCATCATCCCTGCAGACGACGAACGACGGCGAGCCAGCTCCTGTACAGGGCCACCCGACTGCCCAACGGCGCTGGAGGAGGCGCCGCCGCGACGCGGACAGAGTCGGAGGCACAAAAGATCCCCGGGAGTTGCCGTCGCCGCCGCCACCACAGCAACTCCAGGATCACACCGCCAACCTAGATCTAGCACCGACGCCGGCAGCAGCTGCTGTCGCCATCGATCTCGGCTGTTGCTAGCGGCAGCAGCTGCTGTCGCCATCGATCTCGGCTGTTGGCAGCAGCTGCTGTCGCCATCGATCTCGGCTGTTGCTCTGAAATCTGAATCCGTATCCCATACAGTCGTATACATACGTCTTGGTTCGGACTTGGGGGTGGAGCGACGCTGATCCGGCGCTCCCTCCGCCGTGTGCAACCGCCCTGGGAATCTGGAAGGGATATCGGGATCGATGATGCGCGCCGAGAGGTGACTTTGTTATGTGCTATACTTCTGTGTCCTGTAGGCGTGCCGAGAGGTATTGGATTAATACGGTGGCACATGCGTTGCAAGATGACTCTTGGATTACCCAAATAAATACCCAACAAGGTCTCTCCACCGAACATCTCCTCCAATTTTACAAGCTTTAGGAGATGCTTCAATCCGTCAACTTGGAACATGACATCTCAGATTCTATTAGGCGGAAGTTCACCAACGACGAATGTTACTCGGCCAAGTCGGCGTATAAGATGCAATTCCTAGGACTCACTGCGTCCGACATGCCTTCCTTAGTGTGGAAACATTGGGCGTCTCCAAAATGCAAAATCTTAATTTGCTTGTTGGTCCTCCAAAATCGTGTTTGGATGGCGGATAAACTTGAGAGAAGAGGTTGATAATATTGTGGCTTATGCAAGCTTTGTAAGCAAGAATCGGCCACCCACTTAATGTTCCAATGCCGCTTCACGGTCCGTGTTTGGTCCACCTTGAAGACGTGCCTTGGGCTTCATGATGTTGAGCCAAGAGATTGGTGTCAAGGAGCGGTGGATTGAGCCAACTCACAAGAAAGGGGAGTCACGGAGAGCGATGACTTCGCCAGCGATGTTGGTCTAATGGGAAGTTTGGAGTGAAAGGAGTGCTCCTGTCTTTCGGAATCAAAACAATAACCTCAACAGTGCTTATCAACGAAATCAAATATGAGACGACTCTTTTGGGTCCCGGGCGAAAACTTTGTGTAATTTAATGCCGGCCTTGGCCTTTGGCCAAGACTTGGTTTGTAACACCTCTTCAATAAAAATAGCAAATGTTTTGCCTTGTTTAAGAAGGCGAAGTATCTGGTGAAAACAGCCGTTCGGTGAAAACTTGCAAACTTCCGTGCTGGTCCATTGGATCGACAACAGACGCCACGGATCAAATGAAGGAGCACTAACCACCCACAACACTCTTTTGCGGATAATCCCCAACTTTGACCCGGGATCGGGAAATCCTCGGCGCTTCGTCTTCGATCTTGCGCTGCGAATCTGCGATGGAGAATCGCCGTCCATCGGGCACCGGCCGTGTGCCGTCCACCTCCGCCAGGCCCGCCCACGATTTCTCTCCCTCCAGCGGGCCCTCGCCCTCGTCCATCACCGGACCCGGCGGTGAGCCAAGGCCCTCTGCTGGAACCAGCCGGCCGTGAGACAACGCCCTCCGCCGGCCATGACTCTCATAAGAAAGGGACCCGTCTGCAGATTGAAACACACAACTAATTGAAATCAATGATTCAGTCCTTCAAATTATCAATCACCCATGAACTGCATCGCATCAGAAATTCAGAATAAGCACTATGTTTGCATCACGACATCCATGAATTGCATCGCAAAAGCAAAAGCTTCAACGTTTGCACAAAATTGCATCAGTTACAGGGAAACGAAGTGCAGTCCTCAGCTGGACGGCAACAGTAAGGACGGACGCCGAGTTTCACGAGGTTACGCGCCACTATTTTCTGACCGCTGAGCTACGGTGGCGTGGGGCGCCACCAGGTTGCCGCCTCGCCGTCCCTTGAGGGCATCGCCGTGGCCGTCGGGTCGCCGTTGCATGGGGCAAACGCCACGGATGGCATCACGTCGGGTCAGCGCCGACTCGCCGCAGTGCGGGAGCAGCATCAGCGTCCGAGTCGCCGCCGTATGAGGAGCAGCGTGGTGGTCTCTGAATTGCCATGTATGGGGAAGACCAGGCCTCCCTGAGGCCATGTCGTAGGTGTTAATTAAGCCAAGCTAATGACAAAGTGAGGGGTTATCCGCAAAAGAGTGTTTAGTGGGTGGTGAGTGCTCCCACGTTTGATCCGTGGCGTTTGTTGTCGATCCAATGGACCAGCGCGGAAGTTTGCAAGTTTTCACCCAACGACTGTTTTCACCAGATACTTCGCCGTTTAAAAGAAAGATGCTACGGCCAACTTCCCAGAATTGACGCCACCAAGAGACGACGTGTGTACATACATTCGGGCAGCAGCATTTCTCAACGGGGATATTGATACGGAAACGACGAGATTCGGCAACTACATTGTCTTGTCTGATTTCAGAGATCCGGCAACCGGGCCGTCATTTTCTTGACGTTTCACGGATTCTCATTCCGCCGCGGAAACTCCGCAAAAACGAAAACGACAGGGTTCGTCCTGTGTGAGGAATAATGCAGCACGAAACTTTTTTTTTAATGAGGAACGTAACCGTATTGCTGACCATGGTCGTGCCGGTAGGCTGGCGTAGTCGCTTGGGTAAAGTACGAGGCTGGACAGGACCCAGCTCACCCAACAATTGATCCGGTCTCTCAGGTGGGTGAGCAGAGCATGCACAAGGACGCAAAGGCGCAACGGCTGCTGCTTGACTTGCTACCACAGCAATGAACCGAAGCTGTTTCAAATTAACTCCATGGTTTAAGGGCCAGACAAAGACGTTTGCACGGCGATCGACCAGACCAAGCTGGGCGTCTCCAACCCCTTCACCTACCTAGGTTGGTTGACATCTCATTTTCTCCTTTAGCTCTCGCAAGTTGCGTTTGCGTTGATGCGCAGCTTGCGTGCGTCGCACACTTGGATCCAGCGCAGGTTTGCAGTTGGTTGGCTCCTTAGGGCATGCCCAACCGAGCCCCACATCGGACAGGCCCAGTCCGATTTTGTCCGAACTGGCAGGGGAGGGCCTCCAACGGGCCACCGCATACGGACCGTTGTCCGCGTGGACACGAATTTTGGACCAAACCTGGCCCAAGTTTGGGAGAAACGGACAGACTCCCGTCCGCCCTTTGTCCTCCCTTGTCCGCGTGCGCCAGCCACACAAACCCTTCCCCATCTCTTTCGTCCCCAAACCCTCCCGCGACCGCCCTAGCCGCCGCCCGCCGCCGCCCCTCGATGGAGGACGGTCTGTCCAAGTCCACGGCCGGCGCCGGCGCCGCCCTGTTGAAGGTCAAGAAGGAGCGGCTGCCGGAGTCGGACAAGAGGGCAGCTCGGAGGGAGAAGAAGCGACTCAAGGAGGTCGCCGACAAGGCCGCCAAGGATGCGGCCAACCAGGTGGAGAGACTCGCCGCCATTCAGGCCCGCGCCACCGCGGACATCATCGCCACCCAGGCCGCCGCCCGAGCCGTGCTTCTCCTCAAGGGGGACGTGATGGGCAGTGCTTTCTGCACCGGCGTCATCCCCCGTGTGGTGGCCTCGGCGGGGAGCTCGGCCTCGTCCGCCAAGGGGAGGCCGCCACGGTCCTCCTCCCCTGCTATCTCGACGGCGTCACCGGCAGTCATGTACCCTGTGGGCGCGTCGCGTCTTGGGTCCCACGAGGCGTCGCCGGAAATTACCTTGGTCCCGACGGCCTCCATTGACCTGAATGTCACGCCCGCTTCGGCGCCGCTGCGTGGCAAGGCGAAGGCCCGGCGACGCCGGCCGCGGGTACCCTACCCGATCCCGGCGTCTCGATTTCGACGACATGCCCCCAACGACACCGTCGAACCCGGCCTTCTTCGACGAGTTCGACAACGGCGACCATGTCATGCAGACATGATCTGCGATGGAGAAGGCTTCATCAACACCGAAGACGCGGAGACGCAAGACCCGAACGCGGCCGAGACACAAGGTCTTGACATCGATGAAGAGCCGCTCGAATTTGACGGGGAGCACGCCAACCTCGTCGCCAATCTCAAGAAGAGGAACTCTCGCACGGCGTCCTACACCGACGTTGAGGATAAAGTTCTTTGCGAGTGTTGGATGACAATTGGGATGTCCGCTAAACACGGTGCTCAACAAAAGGGCACCGTGTTTTGGAATAGGGTGTGGAAACATTTCCATGAGATAAGAAAATTGCCTCCTTACAAGATCGAGAGTGATCGCAATGAGGGCTCTCTTTCGAAGAGGTGGGCGCACATTCAAACCGAATGTAGCAAGTTTCAAGCCGCCCATGATCGTGTCAAGGCCCGGCCGGTGAGTGCCATTGGGTTGAGGACCATGTTCTCCAAGCATTGGAGTTCCACAACAAGGTGTACAAGACCAAGTTCACCTTGCCCCATTGTTGGGAGATGATCAAAGGATGCCCGAAGTGGGTCGAGCTGTACAACTCTTTGAAGAAAGGGGGCGGCGATGCATCGAAGAAGAGGGCCAACGAGGAAGATGATGATGATGTGGAGCCCGGCCAAAGCTCCGGTGGCCGTGCGGTGAGGACGAGGGGACACAAGTCCAACAAGCAAGATGCCAAGCGTGAAGCGGCGGCGGCTAAATTGGAGGTGACCTTGAAGGGGTTGATCGCCGAGAAGGAAGAGTCCACGGCCGCAAGGTACGTGGAGAAGCGCAAAGACAAGGAGGAGGCCACGGCTTGCTATGTGGAGATGCAAAGGAAGAAGCTACAAATAGAATAGGACCGGATCAAGAATGAGGCGACCGCGTCAAGCTTGCGGTGATGGCCGAGGAGAACCGGATCATGATGGCCGACTTGAGCATCATGGACCCGGAGCAAAGAGCTTGGATACTCAAGAAGCAAAAAATGATCCGCGATCGCGACGATGCTTGATATCCTTCTCTTCTATTTTTATCATTTTGTTTGAACTAATTTATATTTTGAACTATGTGTCTATTTGATCTATTTGAACTATGTGTAATTTTGAACATCATTTTGTATGTCATGCAAGATGTCCGACTTGTATGCCCAGTTTAGTTTGTTTGTAAAATGGGTAAACATGGTGGCCAACTTTTTTCCCCTCCAAAATGGCCATTTTTGCGCTGGGCCGTTGGGGGCAACCCCCACCCCAAACGGACAGAGGGCCGAAATCGGTCCGCGGACCACCCAAACGGACAGAATCGGTCCGTTTTGGGTGTCCGGATGCGGGGCTCGGTTGGGCATGCCCTTAGTTAGTTGGCATTGCTGATTGTGTGCTTGTGTTAGGAGGTAAGATGACCAGTTTGTAAAGTGGTGAGAGTACCGCTAAACCTGCATGCAACCAAACAGCCGAGTGTTGCATCTAAACACCCCACAGCCAAGTATGCAGGCAGCCAAACATGAAAATGCAGAAAAAATAGGAAAAAAAGAAAAACGATATGCAGGCAACCAAACGGGCTGCACAACATGGCTCAGACCGCGTTTCTCCGGGGCCAGGCCCAGTTGAGCCACGGAGAAGCCCAAAAACGGTCCTGGTAACCAAACAGGCCCTTAGTGAATCTTCACTGGCACCCCAAGTACTTATTGAGAGCTTCGGCCGAATAATCGGGCCCAGCGGCATCACCAATGCCCAGCTATCCGGTCTGAACCGTTTTATTTCCGGCATCCACCAAATTAATTTGTAGGACCGTTTGGGGGCGCCGGACAACGCACGGATAAACCCTCCAACAGGTGCGGCCTCCTGGTCATCCGCACACCGATCACGTTTGGCCGGATCAGTCTCCCCATTCCCCCAAACGGTACTGCGAGGACCAGTGCGGCGAAGGCGTATCGCTGGCATTAAACCGACGAGACGCCTCATCACCCACCCATCTGTTTCCCGCCTCCCTTTCCAGCATAATCCGTCGGCTATAAGAAGCCCAGCCTTGTCGCCGCTTCAAGTCGTACTCTCCCATCTCAATGTACACAACACCACACAGGCTGACCCGTCGACAATGTACACACTTAGAACCGCGTTGTCCCGGTGTCTGTGGAGGCAGTGCATTCGCCTCTCGGCGATGATTCTCACCTTTCGCCTCTTGGGGTGGCGGCACCTAGCATATGGAGAAAGATGATTTGACGGAGAATGAAAATAATTACGCGGTGGAAAAGAAAATGCGTATTTTTAGCAAAAAAAAAGGAAGAAAATGCACTTTAAACAAGAAATGGAAATGGATTGATTATGTGATGCATTTCCCTGGAACTTTTTCTGGCAACGGTCGAGCCCACCGGCCACTTTATCCTTTCATTTAGCTAATTAAGTGAATAAGGCCCAGCCAGCCGTAGCCCAAGCAACAAAAGGGAAAAAAGGGGGCCGGTCTCACGTCCACTAGGAAGCATATCCGATTTGTCGTCTTGTCTGTGTGAAATGGTACGAGGGGAAGCCGCACAACTGCTCTAATGGGTAATGGCGCTGACGCTTGATCCCTCCGCCATGACTTGGGGTCCTTAGTTTTGGGGGCCTAAACCGGCCGCCCCTCCCCCCCCCCCCCCCCCCCCCCCCTAGGTCTCGGCACGGCCGCGGTGCACGTCGTCTTCCTTTTGGGAGTGTCGACGTGTCATCATGAAGTTCGGTTCTGATGGCCTATGGGTGGCGTTGCGCTAATATTGGCGACAAGTTTGGATCCTACCTCAAAGCTCCTACGGCTCCGACATGGGGCCAGCTCGAGGGTTTCGTATCTTTATACACGTGACATGGTTATCATCGCACTCGATACTTGGTGTATGCTAACATGATCGGCGGTCCATGGCCTGGAGCGAGAGGGCAGGTGTCCCTCTTCGACCACAACTTGTTGGGTGCGAGGCGACGAGGTCCGATGATGTCACATGGAGACGTTGTTTCACTTCTAGTCGATCTCGGGTGTCTTTTGGAGGGTGCAACTACTGTTGTACTTCTATTTTGTTTTACCTTTTATCTATTTGGTAAGATGGTTTCTCGTCACTTTGTATCAGTTTGGTTGTACTATTTTATTTATAAAGCAGGGTGAAAACCTGTTTCGAGTAGGATCACAATAAGAATATGATTAATCACAATTTAAAGGACAACTAGTTATAAAATGACATTCAAATATTGCACGACACTCAAATTCGAAATGATAAGAATAAATTCCATTGACACGTACACTGATACTAAATGCATCGATATATCGAACAAATTTATTTCACACATTAATACATATGAATTACTCACACATGAGGGTAAAACGAACATCACCAAGTAAACCTATATGTTGATGGCTATATTAGATTATACACCTTTTCATATATAACTAGAAAATGATTAGTGTCATATATATAAATCAGAAAACATGAATAATCACATGCATGGCAGCATAAATTTTAATACTCTTAATTGAAATCCGTTAGAGAGACGAAACAACTGATTCTTTCTTCACCAACTCAAATAAACAACCTCTCGTACGACCACAAAAACATAAATTATAGTAGTAACACCGATGGCTAAAAGACAAACCTTGCAGGATCATCCTTGAGCGTCGAAAATTTGGGAGGCCATATCATCGTTAAAGGTTGTAAGCGACGAAAACTATATTCATTATCCGTGATCTCATACACTTTACGTAACGTCCTGCACTTGATATCAAGATAGAGTACCCATCGGGCAGTCTCTAATAATGCAAACTCAGCATTGTCTCCCACTTGGCTTAGCCGCAGAGTAGTGGTATGCCTATCCTCAAACATCCTCAAATTAGCAAGCATCTCACGCAAACAAATGATATCCACTAGCAAACATTTGTCCCCTTGGTAGAGCCAGATGCAAAGTTGAAGCTCATTCAAACTGATGAGATATATAGTAGAATGATCATCGGCCCGTGACAACATGGTTCCTTTCCTTTTGGCACTAATATCCAACCCTTGTGGGAGCTTAAATGTGGACAAACTTAAGGTCGTCATATCCAAGACAAGAATGTCGCTCGAGGAGGCTAATATATATATTCTGTTGCCAACGAGCAAAGGTTTCCGTTTCTCGCAAGGAAGCTCTGTCATGGCCGTGGTATGCATGCACCATACACTATCTCGCAACGTATACACATGCACTATAGATTTTGTCCTCTCCTTGTTAGACTCGATCACAATATAACACTTGGAGAAGCCCGTGCCTTCTTCATTGAGGAGGAGGTAATCGACAACCTTGATATTGCCTTCCTGGACTTGGTGGCGTGGGAACGGTAGGACGCTAGACATGCCTTTCTCATGGCAAAACAGGTAGCGCGAAACAAAGTTGACCCATTTTTTCTGACGGTACAAGCCGGCGTAGACCGTGCCGTTCCGACAATCAATGACAGGGTTCCCTACTCCGAATCGTGCACGGCGGAGGACCGTCGCAAGCTCCTGAGGTTGTGGCACCATCGGCACGAAGCGTGGGGCTACCGAATACCTGGTATTATTGACGTAGAAGCCGAGGACCCGTGGTGGGTGGAGCTTGCGAAACCGGCGTAGAAAGGCGGGGTCGGAGGCGTGGCGGAACCATCGCTTGCATACGAGGGCGACACGTACAAGGCTTGTGGGGAAGCCGAGGCGAACCATGATCTCGATGAGGAGGTCGTCGTCGTCGAGCACATTGGAGACGGGGTCGGCGGGGATTGCGGAACACCTTCGCGGCCTCTTGGCATCCATGCATGTCATGCGGCGAGCAGGATCGACCCTGAAACAAATGCGATTATCAATGGACCTATTTCTTCTACCAAGGTGTGTTGCAGAATCATCAAACGCAAGCAATAGGCTGATTTCTTTTCGATGATCGATCCTGTGCTGCAGAAACACCCAGCACGTACACAACCAACATGATCCATGGAAGTGGAAAATAAATCGGATGGTCTTACCGTCGAGGAATCTGGCCAGGTTCCATCATCTATCTCCTGTTAATTTTTCTCCACCCGCTGTAGGATGTAAACGAGGTAGGGTTTAATGTCGACGAGAAAATCTAGCTAGGGTTTTCGATCTGCAAGAAAAGAAACAACTTTACTAGGAGATCAAGGATGAGAGGAGGAGAAGACAAAGAGGAAGGAGGAGGATGATCTGACGACCTCGAATCTTCGGTGGCTGCAGGCTGGGTAGTGATGTCGCCGGCGGCCGTGCTCCTCAAAGTAAGCTTACGGTTTATACATGAGACCGAAAAGTCAGCACCCAGGTTTTGATGTCTTCACCGCCGTGTGTCGGAATCGTATACACCCGCGCCTCTTATACTATACGGACCGGTCCGAAATCCTACCAAACCTGTATATATATACGTACCTTTTTTTGACAAGTTTCGCGACCTTCTTCTCCACGAAACTCCTCATGTTTCCGTAGATCGCCCCTCAGCACAAGGTAATCTCTATGTCCCGCCGCATACGAATCTACTACTACGTCGCTCAGGAGCTTAGCCGGTACTCCGTACAAAGCAGCAGGGTGCAGAGGCCACATGAAAATCTTTCTACAAGCGTCTTTGTGTACACAACTACACTCTGCAGTCAAGGGCAGTCTGGACAGGCTGCACTTCTTTTGTTCTATGTACTGTGTATGTGGTTCTCTGGTGAATATACGTGGAAAATTGCAAAAAAAAAAAAAATGGCAGTGTCATTATCTATTTTAGAGCTCTTTCAGGTACGACAGCAGCAGCTTTGGGGTATCTTCAGCCTATGCACCTTGCATCTTGCAACATAGAGCAGATTTCAGGCTGCAGTGAATGGCACTGTCAACTATTTTAGGGTTCTTTCAGGTACGATAGCAGTTGCTCTGTGGTATCTTCGGTCTATGCACCTCGGGCAAAATGGACATAGTTGACCTCAGGGCGAAACTATAACACAAAATGAACCTCCGGCGAAACTATTTCACGCATCTAACCCTTTTGGATAGCGCCCAACGACAATGGCGGACCCAAGTAGTGGCTTGTGGGGGCCTTGGCCCCCACTCAAAAAATGAAACTTCAATAGAATTTGTTCATATTTTAAAGAAAAATATTCAAATTATATGAAATTATACAAGAAATGCCCCCGGTCACCTCGTGTGCCCCCTCTCAATATCTTGTCTAGGTTCGCCCCTGCCCAACGATCGGGCGCTACACTATACGGGGTAGCGCCTGTCGATCAGGCGCTACACATCCGGTTGTGGAAGGCGCTATACTCATGGCTGTTTTTCAGAGTTATTAGAAACTGTACACCTATGTTGTCGTACGAATCGAGAAGTTTTGTTGGTCACAGTGGTGCTTGCGGGTTAGCATGGTCGTGGGTTCGAATCCCCGAATTGCACAATATTTTCATTCTTTTATTTTTTTGGACAGAACTCTAGATGGGATCGGCGGCGGACGGTGGTGCGCGGGGGCGGGTGGCGGCGGCTGGCGGCAGCGGCCAAGGCAAGGACGGGGGCGGGCGGCGGATAAGCAGACAACTTATAATCTTGTACCCCAACCAGAAGAGAAATAACGCAAGGCAATTACGAGGCTAGATACAAGCCTCTTCCGATCAGATCAATCGATCTATCAAGCCAGCTTTGTGGAGTTGTTTCTTCGGGCGACACCATGTCGGCCGACAACGTCTCCTCGTCGATCGTGGCTACCAAGCCACGCAAGCACGGCAACCCCTGCCATCTGCTCAACATCATGGGCTACTCGCGTACCAGGCAGCTGCTTGGCAATGGCATGGCGGCCAGGTCGTGCGAGTTCGGGCAGGCAAATCCAGCTGTACCTGGCGCATCCTGTATTACCCCAACGGGGCATCCGACGAAGACGACTCGCCGGAACCTGTCTCGGGCCGCCCCCGCCCGCCCCCGTGCGCCACCGCCCGCCACGGATCCCATCTCAAGTTTTGTCAAAAAAAAAAGAACGAAAAATTTGTGCAATTCGGGGATTCGAACACACAACGAAGCGAACCCGCAAGCACCACTGTGACCAACTGAGCTGCTCAATTCGTATGTCTACATAGGGGTACAGTTTCTAATAACTCTGAAAACAGCCATGAGTATAGCGCCTTGCACTCGGGCGCTACACATCTTAGCGCCCGATCGTTGGGCGCTACCAAAAGGGTTAGAGGCGTGAAATAGTTTCGCCGGAGGTTCATTTTGTGCTATAGTTTCGCCTCGAGGTCAACAATGTCCATTTTGCCTGGCAGGGCATAATTGGGTCCGTGATATTGGTAGCCCTTCCCACATGCTCACCTGTCGGATTTCATCCGGCATGTGGCGCATGGTGCAGGGAACTGTCCTCTCGGCAAATTGTTCAGACACTATTCTGGACTCTCACACCAAACGGTTGCTAATTGCGGCTTTAGCTTACAGGTTGCAATTCGAAGGAATGCAATGCCATTGTTTGGCTTCTTCATAACCGACTTTGGTGTGTTGATCGCCTCATGCGACAGGATGACATAACTGCTACTTCTGCCCGCTTTGCAACAAGAAGCCAGATACCTACTAGCTCCTTTTCTTTGTGTGTCCTCTCTCCCAAAAGATTTGGGAAGATATATCTCGATGGTCGAATTGCGGCACGCTAAATTCTTCTTCCTGGGGTGGCGAATCGACGATGATCGATGGCTGGCTCAAGATAAACGCGGCGTCGGCCTCCGCGCATCGGGCTCCAACCCATGTTCATCCTGGCCCTGCTCGGGTCTTCGGCGTGAATCGTAACAAGAGAGATTTCAAGAGCCAGTTCTCTTCGGTGCATGCAAATATGCAATCGTGGATTCAATGTATGAGGAAGCACGGGAGTAGGCGTTCGCTGGTGCCAAGGCTTATCGAAGGCTAAGGAGCCTCCTTGAACATTTTGTCTTTTGACCTCTCCTCTTTTGTTCGCATATATGTGCTTTATGTTACCGGGTGATGTCTGTAAAATGTTTCCATCGGCTTATATTAATGAAAAATCAGTATCTGATGTGTCTTCCAAAATAAAATAAGGTTGTGTATCACTGTATCACTGCATGGTAAGAAGGCAAATAGTATACGAGTTACTATCACCGTTCCTAAATTTAAATTTTATTTTTATTTTTTGACCCACGTGTATATAGACATGTTTAGTGCAAGGTTGATGTGAATCTTACACTACTAAAAAAAATGTCTAGATACATGTGTGACAAAAGAAGCTAAAAAGTGTTACATTTAGGAACGGAGAGAATATTATTTGGGAATGACAGTAGTACGTACTAGCTAGACTACACTAGTCGGTGTTGATTTTCATACCTACTACAATGTAACAAGGCAATATATTCTGAGTTGTTCGTGCATAGCACTGTTTTAAGCATCCATCATTGATGTCCAATAATCGTCCGCCATACGCGTAAACGGTGGTTGGCAGATTGGCAATAGGAGTACTTCACATTTCTCCAGAAAATTAGATCATTGTTTGCATCCGTTGCATGATTTATACTAATTTAATTGATGGCACATACACTACACGACGAGTGGTGACTCGTGAGACACCCAAAGATATTATAGATGGTTTGTGCTGCTGCAGGCTGCCGACCTAATCTTCATGCGGTGCACGTCGAGTCTCGCAACTTTGCCGCCAGTTTAGGAGCAATTGGCTACAACGTGTGTTTATATAACTTTTTTTTAGACAAGTGTGTATATAAGTATCCCAGTATGTGCACTAAGCTTGACAGCTTTTTCCTTGTCCAGCAGGCCCCACATTCATCGAAGAAGAGTTTTTTGTTTAGCGATTCAAGAAGAGTTCCTTCCTGAGCAACCGAGATTAATCAATGGGGAGGAGGCTGCCGGGGTTGTGCCGCGGCCGGGCGGCGACGCAGGTGAGGAGGCGAGTACAGCGGCTGAGCTACCGCTCCTCTTCCAAGCTGCTGCCCGCGGTGACCTGCAGCAAGGTTAGGAATAATGCTGGAGCAGGAGACGGGGGCAGCTGGTACGGTGGCAGTGGCAGTGGCGCCGCATCGATGGTTGACGTCGTGGGCGGCGTCATGGACGGCGGCGGGCGGCGGGTGATGGTGGTGGCTGACGGGCGGGCGGAGGCGGTGGGCGCGCTCGAGTGGGCGCTGTCGCAGGCGGTCCGGAGCAACGACGACGTCGTCCTTCTCGCCGTCGTCAAACCGGCGCCGCAAGATGGTCAGTACCAGTGATGACGAAATTCGCACTTCCTTGAGTGATACAATTAGCTAGATTATCAGTTTGTCATCACTGTTGTGTTGAACTTAATTAAAGTCGACTTATTACAACCGTTACAGCCGGTGCTGATTCCTGCGTGAAGATATCGAGGACATCATGCTATGAACACCTCGATGCCATGAGGAGCTTGTGTGAATCCACCAGGCCAGAGGTATATGCACATTTTGTTTCACCACTAGTGGTATTTTGAGGTGGTACTCTATTCTATTTTCTGAAGCTAATCTAAAAAAAATGAAGCTAGTATTAAAAGGCAACGACCATATTTAGCGGCGCATTTGCGCGGCATTTGGGCCAAACACGTCAAAAGACATACCAATAGCTACCACTACCAGCAGCGTAGGATTTTTTTTGTTTTGTTTTGCTTTTGGTGCCTTCCACTCCTCCCTGTCGAAGAAAATGAAGCAATTCCGCAATAAAAGCAGAAGTATGCATCTTGCGTGTCTGATTAATTAATGAATCAACATTGTGCAGGTGAGGGTGGAGGTGTGCGTGGTAGAGGCGGAGGAGCGCGCGCCGGCGGTGGTGGACGCCGCCAGGCGGCACGGCGCGTCTCTGCTCGTGCTGGGCCAGCGCCGGCGGGCGTGGTGGATCCTGGGTCTGTGGCCGGCGGCGAAGCGCCAATGCGGCAGGATGCAGCGGGGAATTGGCCTGGTGGAGCACTGCATCGAGCACGCGCCGTGCGAGGCGCTGGGCGTGCGGCGGCGGAGCTCCGGCGGGTACCTCGTCTCCAGCAAGCGTCACAAGGACTTCTGGCTCCTCGCTTAACTGAAATCGATCAGCCGAGATTAAGGCAAAGGGGAAAGGAGTCGTGTACGTGGGTGGTTCTGGTTGGCTGGCAGTACTGCAATGCAAGGTGCCAAATGACCAAACAATTCTGAGTACTCCCTACGGTTTAGAATACAAGGCCACTATTTCAATTTCCACAAATCACGAAAATAAAACCAACTAATAAATGTATGATCAATTGCGTGGAAAACCTTTTATGCTTTGAAATAATTAAACATGTTGCATTGGATGCCTCTTTCTCTATGGCGCATGCAAATACCTGTTACAATGTTGACACGCCTGGGCACATCGACATACCGACGTGGCCTCCTTTGGTGGTCATGTTGATGTAGAGGTGGTGACATGGGGTTCCGTAGTGTCGTGGCCCGTAACACTCCTCCCCCTCCCAGGTTGAGAGCCAGCTTGCCCCTAATTTAGGGAATCGGGGAAGCGACGGAGAAGATGTGCCTTATCTTCCCATGTTGTGAGTGACGCCGACTGAGCACTACTCCACTAGACATGGACCTGAGGGAGAGATTGGCCACCTCACTGGTACAACCCAGTCTCCAACACTTCCACTAGTTCTAGCTTGCGACGCCAGGGAAAGGTATCTCAGTCATGGGCGCCGTCTTTGGTGGTTCTGCTTGGCGTAGCTGAGAGACGTGACACGGCAGATCGTTACACTTCTCATGTGCTTCCGGCGGTAGGAATTAAGAAGTGTCCCCCAACATGCTCCAACACGCAAAAAGGAGTCGAGTACTGAAATGCCAATTTTGGGTTAGCACGAGTAGCCATGAACGAGAACCAACCTGTAGTTGGATGATCAGGTGGGTGGTTGTACCTCCAACGCACCAGAGTTCAAACCATAGGTTTTACACTGGTGTTTCTCATTTAGGCGGAATATTCTTCGGTGGGAGAGAGACGCGTGTGGTGACTTCGTCAATTTCAAGATCCAACTGCCTGCTTATTAGTCTATCGGAGGTGCTCATAGGGGAAGCGTGTGTATATGCGTTCATAGGGATGAGTATGCGCGTGTATCTGAGGGTCTGCGTCTATGTTTCTCGCAAAAAATAAGAGTAGGCAGGGAATGTTGCGTAGTGTTTTTTGAGATGGCCTAGCATGGATTGAGGTATTTGAAAGGAAAAGAAAAGGAAGCGCTCCTCACATGCCGGCCTAGTTCCGGCCCAATTACCCTCCCAGGGTCCGAGACAGCGACCGGCGCTCCGGCCCGTCACACTTCCATTCGCCCGTTATTCCGCGTCCCCCTTGGGCCCACACGACGTCTTTGTTCCGCACCGTCCTCTTCCACCGCATCGCACGAAAGAACACTCCCCCTTTTCCACACGAGATATGATTCACCGCCACCATTAGGACCGGAGAGTGATCTTCCGGGGCCAGCGCCTGCCCGCCTGCTCTCGCGGATCGGGCCGGGGAAATGGGGCGCGCGGGCACGGCGGTCCACCTGGCCGCGCTCTGCCTCGTCGCCGCCGCCGCCGCCGCCGGAGGTGGGAAGTTCTTCTTTTCCCTTTCCCTTTTTTCCTCCACTTTTTCTGGAGTCGTCTGTGTAGATCAGGTTAAGATCTGTAGGGGGGGGGGGGTAGTGGAGGTTTGATCCTGCAAGGCAGTGTTCATGCTATCAGTGCCAGTTAGCACCGTATCGCAACTGCCTTTGAACTGTCAATCTAGGGTATTTGGGTTTGTAGAACTGTAGGTGTTGATCTGCTCGTAGTTCAGATACTCATCTTTTTTTTCCTGGTGAGCACGATCTGCACACGTACTACATTTATAGACGGATCGAGTATGTTTGGGTTCAGGTGTGAAGTGTGACTGTGATGTTGATGTGGCGTGGTAGTGGTGTGCAATCAGTGAGACACTTCGGTGACTCAGATATGCGAATTAGGATGTTGACCCACATTGCAGTTTACTCTTCTGCTTGTTCTAGAACCTATTTCATTGGGTCATTCTGATGTAAGTGCTCCTGCTTTGTGCAGCTCAAGTGGACCCAATTTATTCTGGCAACCTGGTTAGCACAATATTATCCTGCCCTGTAACTTCTTTCTCTTGTGTTACTGAAATGTATGTTCTTATACTGATGGATTCTCGCAACGGTAGGTACTGGACTGGAGTAGGCAAACCGAGCTTAAACTGCAGAATTTCTCGTTGGATAGAGAGGGTAAGTAATGATGAAAAATGTTTGTTCAGTCTCTTCTGAGAGAAGCTCATTTAACAAGGGGTGTTATATTTGTTAATGTAGATGGATTTCAGCTATTAAGCAGGACAGCAGATGTAACTCGCAGGGTAACATATTTCTCTTCATCGCCAAGCCCTTAAAATTTAAGTAGGATAATCATTGTTTTGCTCATTTATTCATTGCCCCTGTTCTTTTTTTATTTCAATGTATAGAAATTGAGGGAGAGAACTGGTGTAAGAAAGAAAATGGAAATTGTACAACAGGATGATGAAGCCCTAGTTAAACTTGAGAATGCAGGTATTGAGCGTTCAAAAGCCGTTGATTCTGCTGTGCTCGGAAAATATAGCTTATGGAGACGGGAAAATGAAAACGAGAAGGCAGATTCAAATGTTCGTCTGATGCGGGATCAGATGATCATGGCCAGAATATACTCTGTGCTTGCCAAATCCAGGGATAAGCTCGATCTTTATCAGGAGCTTCTCTCCAGGATCAAGGAAAGCCAGCGCTCCCTTGGGGAAGCTACCGCTGATGCTGAACTTCCTAAGAGGTAATTGTCGGCTCGAACTTTTTATCGCCCAAATGTTCCTGCATGACTCATTTCTCTCTTTTTAATTTGTAGTGCTTCTGAGAGAGCAAAAGCAATGGGTCAAGTTTTATCAAAAGCAAGAGATCAATTGTACGACTGCAAGGCAATTACCGAGCGTTTAAGAGCAATGCTTCAGTCAGCTGATGAGCAGGTTCGGAGCTTGAAGAA
Source organism: Poa pratensis (assembly GCA_947311845.1). Taxonomy (NCBI): domain Eukaryota; kingdom Viridiplantae; phylum Streptophyta; class Magnoliopsida; order Poales; family Poaceae; genus Poa; species Poa pratensis. The sequence goes on along the minus strand of CAMZMU010000112.1, from coordinate 5,103,759 downwards.
GCAGAGCACCTTCCTCAGCCAGTTGGCAGCAAAGACAATCCCAAATGGAATCCATTGCTTGTCCATGCGCTTAACAATAGATTATTACCTTCTCTCTCCTGAGAAAAGAAAGTTCCCTAAGAGTGAGAATCTGGAAGATCCTGATCTTTACCACTATGCTCTTTTTTCGGACAATGTTCTGGCAGCATCAGTTGTGGTCAACTCAACCATCATGAATGCAAAGGTTAGTGCAATCTTTACTGTGACTAGTAATATTTAGTGCGGCGTCACGCCGCACCCTTGATGTTTTTTTTTGTTGCGTTATATATCTTGTAAAGAAAGGTGCAGAAAATTTTAATTTGGAAATATCCATGTTTAAATTGTGCTCGAATTTGGATGTACGGAAATATGGAAAAGGGGTACATTTATAATTTTTTGATATATATGGATTATTTGATTTCGAAAAGTGTGGGAAATAGTGGTATTTGAAAGGAAGATGAAATTTTAAAATTTGAAGATCGCAATTCTGCGAATTATTAATTTGTACTTACAAACTTGCATGAAGTTTGTTTTTTTTTTATGTGGGAAATTTAATTGTTGCGGATTTTTAAATCATATTATTTTATTTTGAAACTTTAGAACAGAATTTAATGTTTCGAGAGGAAGAATTATTTGGCGGAATTCTCTTTCTTTTTTTTACGGAAGAAATTGAATTTTTTTTTTGTAGAGGAAGTTAACTGTTGTGAATCTTTGAAATCCATTTTGGAACTTAGAACGAAATTAAATATTTTGGAGTGGGAGAATTATTGGGGGGAATCCATTTTTTTGTGCTTTTTTTTATACGTGGTTTTCATTATTGTAAGTTGTAAAATTGAATTATGTGAATTATTTGTTTTTATTTTGAAATTGTGGGAAAGCATGAACAGTTTTCAAAATTTATACAATCTTTTAGACATAATCTCACTTTCCATTTCATTAATTCCGTAGTATTAAAAAAATTAGCGCCTACATTTTCAAATTTGAGTCTTACGTCAGCATAAATATCACTTTGATAATTTGTGAAATTTAATTTAAATCCATTCCATAATTAGGGGATATGAATTTGTATTCTCTACAATTACTCACCTAATCAAGTATGTGTGGGAAAAAGTACCTTCATATATTTAGAGGAAGTGCATTTGGATATTTTTTTTTGTGAAATATTGACTCTCTTTGGAATTCGGAAGCATATTTGTTTTTTGCCGTAAATAGCAATATTTATTTCTTAAGAGTGGCCGGATAGTTTCTTAAGAGTGGCCGGATAGGTCATTCAAATTTGTTTAGGTGAATATATATTCAAAAATATTTTCTTTTTTTTTAATTTTTTTTGTTTTATGCAAATTGTGAAGTGTGAGTTGTCGTTTTTTTTTTGTTGGCATTTCGTATGTATAAGTGGAATTGTTGTAATTAGTAATTTAAAACAATCAATTCTTTTTGGAAAGAAAGAATGTCATGAGGGAATACCTTTTATACTAAATTGTTTGGAATATTGCATTTTGTTTTGAAATTTCGTAAATAAGCGGATATTTTTGGAGAGGTAGTTTCGCGGACATATAAATTTGTAATCGTTGTTGTAGTTTAAATTCCATATTTTTTTTTAAGTGTTTGAAGTATTCAAAGTGTGAATTCAATTGTTTGAATTTTCCATAAAAATTCGAAAAGTTTTTTTTTTTTTAGAAAAGATAAGAAAAAAGAAAAAAGGAAAGGAAAAAAATGAACGGCCCAGCTGCGCGGCAGCCAGACCGGCCCACGTACGGCCCATCTGGAGCCCGGGGCCATGTGGGCGTCGCTGTGACGTCAGCGGCGGCCGGAGTCGGCCGCGGCGGTCGCGAGCTCGCCGGAGGCGCGTCCGTGCGTGCTGGAACGCGGGAGCGCGCGTTTCCGGAGCGGCTGGTTGCGAAGAGCCCGTAGGTGGCCGCGCCGCCACGATTTGGTGGCCGGGGCGCCGCCGGCGACGGCAAAACGCGGCGGAGGGGTGCGGATGCGGCGGCGGCGATTCCCGCGCGTCGGCGGCGTCCTGGCACGCGGCGTGCGGCCAGGAGGTGAAAGCGGCGTCGGCGGAGCGTCCGCCGGCCGTAGATCTGTGCGGGGAGGAGGGGAGCGACGGGGAGCGCGGCGCCGACGCCGGCGACCTCCGGGCGCGCGCGCGAGGAGGAGAGGAGGGGGGAAGTGGCGACGATTTTGTGCGGAGGTCCTCATGTTTTTTAGAATTTGCAAAAAGGTCCTTTCCTTCGTTGTTTTCTGGACTGCGGAGTTATTTCTCGGCCGCGAGGGTTGTTCTTGGTTAAACGCCGGCGACTGTGTCGCTGACATGTGGGGCCCACCCAGGTACTGTAGCTACTGTAGATTTCCTACAGTAGCTACAGTAACTCGGGGCGCTGAGAGGCCGCTGTTTCCTTCGTCTTTCATATAGTTAGTAATTTGGAATTTGGTTTCTCGGTTATGATGTATGACCCAATTCAGTAGCAACTCCTGATTTTCTTGCTTAAAACTGCAGGAGCCTGAGAAACATGTGTTCCATCTTGTTACTGACAAACTGAACTTTGGGGCAATGAACATGTGGTTTCTGTTGAATCCGCCTGGGGATGCCGCAATCCATGTTGAAAATGTGGATGACTTCAAATGGTTAAACTCTTCGTACTGTCCTGTTCTGAAGCAGCTTGAGTCTGCAGCCATGAAAGAGTACTACTTTAAGGCGGATCGTCAAAAATCACTCTCTGCTGGTTCTTCTAATCTGAAATACCGAAACCCAAAATATCTGTCCATGCTCAACCATTTAAGATTTTACCTACCAGAAGTCTATCCTAAGTTGAATAAAATCCTTTTCCTTGATGATGACATTGTGGTCCAGAAGGATTTGACTGGACTATGGGAGGTTGATCTTAATGGGAATGTTAATGGTGCTGTGGAAACATGTGGGGAGAGTTTCCACCGATTTGACAAGTACCTCAATTTTTCAAACCCAAATATTTCCCAGAATTTTGATCCTAATGCATGTGGTTGGGCTTATGGAATGAATATGTTTGATCTGGAAGAATGGAAGAAGAAGGACATTACTGGGATTTACCATAAATGGCAGAACATGGTGAGTTGGAAACAACTCAAATAAGTTTTTATTCACTTTGACTACGCCACTTTTCCTTAGCATGTTGTATCTGATGTCTTGCGTTCTTGAATACCATCGTGTCCATATGGTATCTGGTGTTTCAGTTTTTCAATTGTTTTCTCCACTGTCATGCATATGGCCTTCATCTTATACATGAAGGAACACAGTAAATGTTTCATGAGCATGATTGCATATGCACCTGCCATTACTTTTGATCATATCATGGCGACATTCTGTGTGGACAGATTCATTGGTAAAAGGTTATCTGGAAATAAGGTGCCATTCTGTCAGCTTCTGCAACGTCTGCTAGTAATTCATTAAGAAATGTAGGACCTGCACCATTCTTTTGGGTTTGGAAACTAGAATTAAAATAATACATTTCTTACTGAGATGTATAGAGCAAAGCATAAATACATTGGCCAAATCCATGTCTTCATACTGTTTTTTCTGACTTCTTTTACAGAATGAAAACAGGCTGCTGTGGAAACTGGGGACACTTCCACCAGGTCTTATGACTTTCTACAAGTTGACACACCCTCTGGACAAATCATGGCATGTCCTTGGATTGGGATACAACCCAACCGTCGAGCACTCGGAAATCGACAGCGCCGCCGTCATCCACTACAATGGAAACATGAAACCGTGGCTAGAGATTGCAATGACAAAGTACAGGCCTTACTGGACGAAGTACATCAATTACGAGCACTCCTACGTCCGGGGGTGCAAGATCAGTCAATAGACAGTAGCTAGAGAAGCATTCTTCCGTGGTGAGCATTTGGAGTCGCATCGATGGGACTACGTACAGTTACCGTGCATGTTCTTCGTTCAGTGTTATTAGATTCGTTTGGTGTTTTCAACTGTATGTAGCTTCCTCACCCAATTCTTTTTGCTGTCTCTCGACTAGTCCACTGGCATTTCGTTTTGATCATCTATCCTCTTGAAAAAAACGGTGAGCTCGATGATCCTTGTGAACTGGTTAATGCATTCTTTCTGAATATGTGGTGGTAATGATGCTGTTCGAGCTATGTTTGCAGTTGGTTTCTTTTTTTCATTTCTGTGACAACATTGCCACGCAAAATATGTATGCCATCTTTACATACATGTTGAAGTTTAAACTTATGATGGTGACTAGAAACGTGTGGACAAATCAGACATGTTGCCTAGTCGTAGAAGTATGAGTTTTCATTCTACTCACCTGGGATAGACTCATGGTGCTGGGTGTATGAGTTTTCATTCTACTCACCTGGGATAGACTCATGGTGCTGGGTCAAGTGTGACAATGTGACATAGTGACATAGTGATATGAACATTACCAAATTGACAAAGAAATACATTGGCATAGTGTGACAGTGACACCTCACGGGCTCATGCTTAGGATCTTTGTGCAACCGCAGTAGCTTTTCAGAAACAGTTAATGAAGTCAAAAGCATATTGCGGGAATTCAGCCACGAGATCTTACTGTAACATTACCATACCTGACAACATTCCGCATCACACCAACAACAGATGGACCATGAACCCTGTCCCGGTACAATTATTCATTTCTTTCATCGACACACAAAAAACATTATTCTGAGGTATACAAGCAGGGTGTGAGATGGAGGACATGACACCACCCTTCTATATCGAAACATGCACACATGCCAGCAGTAAGTACCACTGAGATCCCCACACCAAACGCATGTTTTTGGAGCAAATTTACTTTACATGATAGCCACCAAAATGCCGACATCCTCTCGAGCCATTGCGTGTGAAGCACTGCTGCGTGCTCTTCCAACCAACTGTATGTGTATGCTTCTCCCTGAGCACGGAGAACCGATGGCGCCAAGGAATGGTTTTATGATCAAGCCCCACTCAACTTTCTGAACTTCAGTGGGACGAAACCGTTCGAGTCAGCATACCTCTTCTTCACAAAATTGCCAGGCGCGACAGCAACCTGTGAGATCGACGAAGTTGTGGTGCTTCTCTGAAACCTCCCCATGTTCCAATAGGAGAAAGGCTCATCGTTCTGGCTGCTAGAACTAGGAGCAGGCCTTGGAATACTTCGTGGGATCATGCCGTGCTGTCTAACATGGAGATCCTGCAAGAAATGGAGGGACAGATTAACTAGTAGCGGATTATCGATACCGTGTCAACAGATAGTGAATTTAGTCCTGTGTCTTTATCAGCTACTCATCCTCAGCTGTACAGTTGCTGAAATTAATCCACAGTTCTTGTTTCTGATAAATTCCCACTGAATTTATATGTAATTAATAATGAAGCCATGTGATCGAGGAGCAGAGCAGAGTTGGTTATCATTAGTGGTTAGCAGTAGAAACAACAGTGCACAGTACTGTACTTAACAAAGATGATTCTTGGTTTTAAGATATGGACCATCAACGAAGTGGAAAATTTTGTAGTGTTGCTAGCTAAGTTCATGTGCCATTACACGAAAAAGCCACTCAAAGATGCGCCAACTTAGCAGTTGACTGCTAATTAGGGATATGCAAGATGTGGTTAAGAACTGGAGGGCCAGGGACTGATAATTTACCTCTACTCGAAATGTTTTCCCGCAAAGATAACTATTGCAAAAGGCAAAACCAAAATATATTTGGTACATGCCAAAAGCCGGAAGTATGAAGCCATTATCTAATCTATATATTGGGATATCTATCAACCACATGAACCATTTAACATCATTACATTTGTTATTCTTTAATGTGTCTCATCCAAGATCATGTGACACTCTTCATCCTTTAATAAGAACTCAGGAATCAAGGTTATATAGGTTGAAGAATACTCCAGCTTTAACCTGGTCCTTGTAATAAGCTTGATTTGCATACTAACTACTACCTATACTGATATAACTACTCATGATTTCCAGAGAAATGAGAACTGTTATCTAGTAAAAGAAATACTTAAAGTGAAGAAATGATAATTTGCCAGTTTTTATATGTTAGTCTCTGAAATAACTACTGGTACCCAGTGCACGATAACATCTGACTAGTTTGATTAAGATGACTTCATCCTGATTATTTTCTACTTGATGTTGATGAAAAGTTCTTTTATCAAGATAAGTACATCTTACAAATTCAACAGTGGCATATCACCATACAAGGCTTTTTCTTAATCAATTCCCTTGTCATTATGTGTGCAACTAAACTGTAACTGGCTTACCTTTTTGCTACTACAAGGTAGACGCCCGCACGCACGTGGACACGAGTGTGGCCTCTTAATGCATGCCTACTATTGTCACAGACTAGATATAAATCCACAAACTTCACGAAATTCATACTGAAGCGCACCAGATGTGTGTACCACTAGGATTTGAACCCTACTGGGCGACTTGCTTTCATTGTGTGGCGGTAGTACTTAAAATGAATTCAATCCTGAACTCCAAGATCCTTTGATTCAGTACCTCAAACTAGCAAAACCGACCACTTTTCAGCCTCAGATGGTTTCAAGAGTGCTTCTCGGCTCACATGGATGTCAGGTGGGGATGGTGTTATCAGTGACTCTGTGGGAGGTGGAGTGAAGTCAACAGGCAGTGAGGATGCTAGAAAAGAAGACCTGAAAGCTAGGAGCAAACTTAGCTTTGGTGCCAAGTTGACATTCACATGGACGAAATATCAGCTGAAAACCACCCCAGTTTGAATTCAGGGGTAAGTCGAATGGTTTCGGTAGTTCCAGGTTCCAAATCAGGGTTTTAAAACTGGGGGTTGTAAAGTGGACTTTGTCCATTGCTGAGGATTGAAATGTGGATATTTTCTTCAAAATAACATATTAGTTTCCACCTAGCCGGGAATATTATTATTGTTGGTATGAGAACTGATCACCCATAAATATGCGTGTCCCCATGTAATGAGAGAAATATATCTAAAAAGTCTTACATGGGATGATCTTATGGGGACCATGTCCACAGCATGGTTAGGATAAGCTGAACCTACACAAAGAGAAATTTCATCATCACAGTTGAATTAAGACCCAGTGAAAAACCAACAGTATGTGTGGTGGCCCCCAAATGGATAACGGTGAAGCATGTGCAACTTATCGGAGCGTGTGTTTCTTGGAAGTTGTTAGACCTAAAATATCGTGTACATGGTGTCTACATCTATACGCTACTCCAAACGAGCTATCCATAAATAATAGTTTCTTCACATATCCTTGGGATTTCCTGGAACTATTATTTTACTGAAAAAAGAATTGCATACATATAGTCACACCATACTGTGGGAACAAATCAGTCTAATGTAAGAACACTGGCTTTGGTAGAACATTCAAGCATCGATTATTTTTTATGAAAATGAAAATATTTCATACATTTTCCAAATTATGAGGCCGTGAGGGAATAAGGAAGTAGTTGTGAAGAGAAAATGGCAATGTCTATCAATTAAACAGATGACTGAAACTTTGCTAAGAATGTGTACAGGTAGAGGTAGCCAAGGGTCACCACTCTGAACTCTGCAAAATATATCTTTGAAGTTGCCAACTCGTTTTAGAAAAGCTACAGTAAAATGTTTCAGAAGACACCATGTTTGACCAATGTTCTGTTGTGTGTGAGCATATAAACTCAGGGGGTATGGAACCAAAATCCAAGTTTTGACGAGCTACATGCGAAATTTGGCGCATTCTTAATTTATGCCATCCTGCATTTTAAAAGCAGTTTAGAATCAACTGCTAATGAGCCTCCCCGGATCATAATCAATCAAAAACTGTGCAGCTATTTCTAACAGAGGCCACATGCCCTGCCCGTTAACGTGCAATAGAAATCCGGAGTATGTTGGATACCTGGTGCAGCTGGTGCGGCTAGCCAGGACGCGTGGGGGTGACATCGAGTATCGCCCGCGACGACAACCCCGCCAACCCGCCGCCGCTGCTGCCGAACCTGATCGCGGTCCTGACCGGCGCGAACTCCCGGACATCCGGCATCGGCTGGGGCTCGGAGCGGAAGAACGGCGACATCACCGGCGGGCCGCCACATGGGGCGGGGGCGGCGTCCCACGCGCCCGCCGGCATCGGCTGGGGCTGATAGGAGCGGAAGAACGGCGACATCATCGGCGGGCCGGCACATGGGGCGGGGGCGGCGTCCCGCGCGCCCGCGGGCATCGGCTGGGGATCGGAGCGGAAGAACGGCGACATCATCGGCGGGCGGGCGGGGGCGGCGTCCCACGCGCCCACCGCCGGTGCGTCGCGCTGCGGGCGCGGGCTCCAGCGGAAGGGGCCGAACCCGGCGCTGCGGTTGGAGACGGCGTCGTGCTCGTGCATCGGCGGGGGCGCGAGGCCGGAGTGGGACGGCGCCGGCGGCGGCGGGGTTGGGGTGAGGTGGAGGCGGCGGATCCAGACGGAGGCGAGCGGGTCGGGTCGCCGTGCGGGCGCGGGTAGGACGTGACATGCTGGTGGTATTGGTCGGAGGAAGGCGCGGAGCTGCGGCTACCGACGGAGCTCCGGAGCGGGAGGTGCTCCGACATGGCGGCTGCGAGAGAGACGGGGTGGGAAGTAAAGATGGATAAGCACAGAGCAACTGCAGTAGCTTTCTTGTTTGCCTTGACGAGGAGAGCAGAGGTGAGGAGAGGAGCACAAGTGGGCTGTGAAAGCGCGCGCGTCGGGGGAGGGCGACCGGGACGAGGAGAGGATCGGAGGCGGTGCGGTGAAAGCGCAGCGGCGAGTGGGGAGGGGAGAGCGACGACAAAGAGCGCGGCAGCCCGTCAGAACCGGCTGGACTCGCCGTGCGCGCGCCGCCACACGATACCGAACCGCTCAATAATGGCGTCACTTTTTATCCACGTGAGAGCAGTTTTGCTTTGTGGGGCGCATCAGTTGTTAATCTTTGCAAGTGGTATCATCACACATCGAGGGTACGAGCGTTCATTCTCGTGATTTTTGCCAAAATGGCCCGTGGGCAAAATCTGCAAAACTATTTTTTAATCTGATCCCTCAGTTCGGCACCAATAAGGCGCCAATAAGGACGAAGCCGACCAAGGTCGGTACCGAACCCTCTGACTCACATTGATGCCAAAATATGTTGGTGTCGATCTGCACAACGTCGGCTCCCTTCTTATTGACGTTGGACCGAGGGGTTAAATTTAGAAATAGTTTCACGGAGGGGCCACATACGTGATTAGTTTTACCTAGGGGACATTTTTTACAACAAAAAAATCACTCCGATCAAAAATAAGTGTCGCAATTTTGACCTGAGATTAGTTCAAAACTACGACACTTATTATGAAGGAGTACTTCATTCTCTCGAAATCATAATCGATAAAAAGCGATGAAAATGACGAGAGAACCTCATCAAGCCATAAAAGATCAAAAAAAGTGACACCATGTCTCCATGGAAAAAAGACGTATATCAGTGCACCGCACCCACTAAGTTGTCGTCGTCGGAGAGGGTTGCCTGTACTCTCGCTCCGGACCGTGAGCGCTGATCTTGCCAACGGACAGAGATGACCAAGTTGTCGTCGAAGAGGGTCGCATGTCCTCTCGTCGTGGAGCGTCGATCTTGCTATCTGGGTTGTTACATCTTTGTTGCATAATCAAAATGCTACAAACGTTATATTTCTACACGTTGCAAGTTTTCCAAGATTCGGAAAAATTTGCTCACACGATGCTACATGTGAAACACAGAGTAGCGCGGGCAGGCTCCCAACAAGAACGACCGAAAGGCTATGTGGCATGTGCTGCTATATAATGACTAGTACTCCCTCTGTTCACAAATATAAGATGTTTTATACTTTGTCCATATTCACATGTATTTAGACACATTTCATGTGTATGTTCACTCATTTGATTATGTATCTAGACCGCAAGTGTAACACCTAAAACATCTTACATTTATGAACGGAGGGAGTATTTTATATTACATTCATCACAAGATGCGACTCCATTCCGGCGGCGCTTTCGAACGAAGAAAGGTGTTCATTCGCATGTGTATGGTACTATGGTGTTTGGGAGTATGATGAATAATTTCAATTGAAAAAATTGTACCGGACTGATTAGATTCTCATATATTCAGAAGAGCGGGCACACGTGGACTGGAGGTGCTCTACACCCAACAGCCCCATCTTCCTCCACCTCCACCGCTTAAGGCTTAAGCCCTTGCCCGACGCGCCACCTCCTACTTATCCGTAATGCCCTACTAAGCCGCAGCCTAATGTTGATCTTCAGTAGTGATGATCGACTATTCTTGGAATTGGAGGTGTTGGTTTTCGATGCCGATTGACCATCTTGTACTTCGAGGTGAGTACGTGTGTTTATTTCGCTGATTCATATTCGTATTCGTATGTTTGGGTTCGAGGCGATGTCGGTGGACTGATTTTGTTTTCGCATCGGTTCCAACCGCAGTCCGCAGGCGACCGCTCGAGGGGTCGCCCAGCCCCTGTATAATGAGGAGAGTTGGTTGTGGGGAGATCTGAGCTGATGCCAAGAGCGAACAATGCCTTTTCGGTGTAGTAGACAGGAACAAGGGCGAAGAGGATGCCGAAGCGGCGCTCCGATGGGCCGGATTTTGGCCGGAAGGCCAAGCGTCGACGGCGCCACCTCTATGTCGTCATGGACGACGGAGAGGGATACGCCGTCCGCAAGTTTGATTTGTCGTCGGACTGGGAGTCCAGCGACGACGACGCCGAGCAACTGCCCGAGCAAAGAACGGCCGACGTGATCGAGCGGCGCCTGCCGCGTGCTGTAATCGGCTTGGACTCTATGACAAGCAGGTACTTCGCAGCCATTGGCACCAAGATCATGGTCACACAGGGCAGGTGGCCTGATCGCGCTGTCCCCGTCTTCGACGTCCGCACGCGGAGGCTCAACCTCGGCCCTCGGCCCGGGGCCTGTCCGAGATATCCCATCTATCTGCCCGTCGAGACTATTCTCGAGAAGGCTCAAGATTTCACCACCAAAAGGAATCTGGAACAAAAAGGTACTTCCTTCCCTACTGTGCTTAACTCTTCCGTTGAAACTCTTTGTAATTTAGCTGATTGCATGCAAGTTTCTATTGGTGACACGATAGAAAAGAGAATGCAAACTATTGATATTATGAAACAGCTCGAAAATGCTAGATATAGCATTTATAATGAGACGATTAAAAATGCGATAAAAAATGTGGAATCAGGTGAAGAGAACTGTCAAGAACCTCTTGACATAAACTCTCTAAAACCTATTCTAACAGATGATGACAATGGGCTAGGCGATATGGATGATTCAGTGGATATACCTATCCACTTGCTATCCCCTCGCAGAGACCTGGCACCTGGGAAATCCCTGGATGCTGTTAGTGTCAAATCAAAAGTGAAAGTTAAAAAGAAAAGAGGGAAAAATGAGAGGCGCCTTTTGGAACGGTAGGGGGATGGGATCTTCCGATAAAAGAAAGCACACGAGAGAAATGTCTCATGATTTTGGGTTAGATTTTCTGGCAATCCAGGAAACTCAACTTGTGGATTTTAGAGAGGTATGGATCGAGCAAATAGGAGCAAGAAATATCTACACGTGGCATGCCCTCGCCTCGATTGGAAGATCGGGTGGTATGCTGGTAGGTATTAAAAATGCTGAATATGAAGTGCTTGATATAAGTGAAGGAGCTTATTTTGTTAAGTTCCATATTAAAACGCGGAAGGATGGTTTCGTGTGGAATCTTATTTCCATATACGGAGCTGCCCAGGCCGAAGGGAAAGAAGCTTTTTTAATAGAATTGGCTCAAGTTTGTAGTAGTGCAAAAGAACCTTCTATCATTGGAGGTGATTTTAACATTATTAGGCATAGTGGGGAAAGTAGTAATGGTGGTGTTTGTGACAGATGGACTGACATTTTCAATAGTATTATTGAAAACAACAATCTGGTTGACTTACCCATTAACAACAGGAAGTTTACATGGTGTAATGACCATGAAACCCCCCTGTATAAAAGACTTGACAGGGTACTAGTGACAACCAACTGGCTAGATAAATTTCCTATGGCGATAGTTATTGCCCTTCCGAGAGGGTCTTGGTCTGATCACACTCCACTTTCAGTGGATACTGGCTGTGGGGAAACTCAAACCTATCATTTTAGGTTTGAATTGAGTTGGCTACTTCGAGAAGATATAATAGATGTAGTTAAACCGATTTGGGAAAAGCCAGCGGGCAGGAGAGATTCCATTGCTGAGTGGAATTGGAAACTTGCCTTAACAAGAAAAGGTTTAAAAGGCTGGGCGAGAAATGGTGATGCTTTCTATAGAATGGAAAAAGCTAGGTTGACAAGGTTACTTGATAATCTTGATACAATGGCTGAAACTTTTGGCCTGACAGCAGCCGATAGGAAACTTCAGTTAGATCTAAAATTGCAACTAAATGAAATTGTCCAGGAGGACAATATCAAGTGGTTCCAACGTGCTAAAAGTAAGGACCTTAAAATGGGACAGAGTTGCACTAGGTATTTTATGAATAAAGCGAGCGGTAGGAAAAAGAAGAATAAAATTTTCCAACTACAAGAAAATGATAGGATTATTCAAGGAGATCGAGAATTGCTAGCTCATGCTACGGAATTCTACAAGAAACTCTTTGGGCAATCCGAGCGAGCTAGTGTTAGACCTAATATGCAATTTCCTTATGTGCTGAGCGCTGAGGAAAATGAAGTGCTTATTAGGGATTTCACTCTGGAGGAAATTAAGGAAATCGTCTTTTCCATGGCTCACAACAAGAGCCCTGGTCCTGATGGATTTCCGATTGAATTTTATCAGTTCTTTTGGGATTATATTAAAAGACCTCTGAAAAAATTGTTTGATGATTTCATGAACAAAAAACTAGACGTAGGTCGTTTAAATTTTGGTACTATTACACTGTTGCCTAAATGTGATGATGCGATGGTCATCACAAAGTTTAGGCCCATTTGCCTCATGAATGAGAGTCTTAAAATTATAACTAAAGGGCTTAACAATAGAATTAATGAGTTTAGTGATAAGCTGATTGATAAAACTCAGACTGCTTTTATGAAAAATAGATTCATAATGGAAGGGGTGGTTATTTTACATGAGGTATTGCATGAAGTTAAAAAGAAAAAACTTTCTGGAGTCCTTTTCAAAGTCGATTTTGAAAAGGCCTATGATAATGTTAATTGGGCTTTTTTATACAACATTATGGTGAAAAAAGGTCTTTCTGATAAGTGGAATGATTTGATTTTCAGTATAATGTCTAGCGGCAAGGTGAATATTAAAATGAACGATCAGCTAGGTGATTTTTTTAACACCTACAGAGGTGTGAGGCAGGGAGACCCGATTTCTCCAATCATCTTTAATATGGCGGTCGACTCGCTTAGTGTAATGGTTAAAAATGCTCAGGAAAATAAAATTATCACTGGTTTGGCTTCTCATCTGCAGGAGAATGGTGTGGCCATTCTCCAGTATGCGGATGATACCATTTTCTTATTAGAAGAAGGTTTTGAAAACGCTAGAAATCTCAAATTCTTGTTATGCCTGTTTGAACAAATGTCTGGTCTGAAAATAAATTTCCTCAAGAGTGAGGTTTTTTGTTTCGGAAATTGCAAAAATCATAGTGAGGTTTATGAGGAGATCTTTACTTGCAAATCCGGGGTCTTGCCCATGACTTATTTAGGGCTTCCTGTTGATAAGAAGCGTCTTCTTAACAAACATTGGGAGCCGGTAGAAACGAAAATGGGGAAGAAAACAGGATGTTATCTTGGGAAATGGCTGGACATAGGCTCTCGAACCATTCTTTTAAACTCTTGCATAACGTCTATTATCTTTTACATGCTCTCTTTTTATAGAGTTCCTGTAGGAGTAAGGAAAAAATGTGACGGTTATAGAAGTAGGCTTCTGTGGCAAGAGGAGCAAGGGATCCGGAAATACCACCTTATTAATTGGGAAACGGTTTGTTCTCCCAAAGATTTAGGTGGGTTGGGAGTTCTAAATCTGGATATTATGAATATTAGCCTTTTGTGTAAATGGCTTTGGAAATTAGAGAACGAAAATGGGGCTTGGCAGGATATTCTGAAGAAAAAATATCTTCAGAAGGAAACACTGTCACAAGCCTCAGATAAGGATGGGGTATCTCAGTTTTGGTCTGGGTTAATGAAAGTAAAAGATATCTTTTACTCTTTCTGTGATAGAACTGTGGTATCGGGCAATAAAACTAGTTTCTGGAATGACAAATGGTATCAAGGTAAAAGTATGGCGGTGATGTTCCCTAGATTGCACAATCTCACCTTTAACAAGGATGTTAAAGTTGATAAAGTTGTATCTTCTAAGGGTAGATGCCTTGTTTTTCGTAGGTGTCTTTGGGGTGAATTAGCAATCCAGAAAGAAAAAATGTTCAACATTATTGATAATGTTGTATTAAATGAAGGTGATGATAAGGTGACTTGGAAACTAGGGCAGAAGGGTTTTACGGTTAAAACCCTGTATAATGCTCTACAAACCAAACCACCGGCTAAGAATTTCAAACACCTCTGGCCGATGAAAATTCCGACTAAAATCAAAACCTTTCTTTGGTTGGTAATGTGGGGGAGAACCCTAACTAAAGACAATCTAAAGAAAAGGGGGTGGGAGGGGAGTAGCCAGTGCATGTTTTGTGCGGTAGACGAGAGCATTGATCATCTGTTCTTTACCTGCCCTTTGGCTAGGTTTGTGTGGGGTGTCTTTTGTTGTAGCTCGGATGTTCATGATCCTCCCAGGTCGATTGCTGAGCTGGGAGAATGGATCCTTACTTTTCATGGTCCGGAGCGTGGTGCGATTAAAGTTTGTCTCGCATCTGTCTTTTGGACAATCTGGAAGACGAGAAATCGAGCGTGCTTTGATCAAATCATGCCTAGAGACCCCTGTGATATTATTTTTCATATTTGTCATTGGATTGAACTTTGGAGTGAATTGCAGACGGAAAGGTTGCGAAGAATGCTGCGGCGCGGATCTGAGAAACTGAAGACCGTCTCGATGGAGGTCTTCAACCGGGCGAAGGGATGGGCGCCAACATGTCCAAGAATCAACAGTGGATAGTCTTCATCAGGAACGACTGTGTTTGGAGTCTTCGGTTGGTGTCTGTGAAATGTAATAAGGGGATGGTCTTTGTTGCGCACCATGGACCTGGGCCGTTTGGCTTCGTTGTCGTTTCTTTCTGAGTTTCTTGTTGCTTAAACCATGGATGATGTAAAAACCTTAAGTTTCTTTATATGAGGCTGGGGGCTAGTCCCTTTTATTCAAAAAAAAATCTATCTGCCCGTCGGCGACAAGCTCGTCTCCATAGACGCCGGCTCCACGGAGCTGCTCGATCCTCCTCCGCCCAAATACAGCAACGTGGAATGGTCCTGGGACAGGCTCCCCAGACCTCCGTTCAGCTACAGCGCCGTCACCTCCTACGCCGCGCACCCTGATGGGCGCACCGTCTTCTTCAGCGTCAAGAGCAGAGACGACTCGGCATCCACCTTCGCCCTGGACACGGAGAGCGAGTCGTGGAAACGGCATGGTGACTGGAAGCTGCCGTTCTTCCGGCAAGCGCACTTTGATCCTGAGCTCGACGCTTGGGTTGGGCTCTCCGGTGACCCGGACACCCTTGGCTACCTCTGCTCGAGTGATCTGCCGCCATCCCTTGGCCTTGACACAGCCACCAGCAACTGCAAGCAGGCTCCGGCTTGGAAGCTCAGCAAGGAGAAGATGTTTGACCAAGACCCAGCTGAGGAGCACACTGGTGCCATCCTAGCCTACATGGGAAGCAGAAGCAGATTCTGCCTCGTGCAGTGCTTCTCTGTCCTAGATGAAGATTATGATCACATCTATGTGGCAAATAAGGACGACCGGCCCCGTCGTCATTTGCTTCGGTTAACATCCTTTTCTCTCAAGTATGACAAGAATGGAAACCTGCAGACTTCCTCACTGCGTCAGGTTCGATGCTACAAGCTTCCTGATGTGATAGCACCAGTCCCCAACGATCTCCGGGCCTTCTGGATGTAATTTTGATATGCACATTGCATCAAGATAAATATTCCAGGCGTTAGCAGATTATATGAGATGGTAAATAACCGGCTATCATGTTTTCATGTATTCCTTTTGCCATTAGGACAAACAGTTACAGTGTCGACTTCTGTAATATTGTTTTCTAATGTGCGTGACACTGGGTTCAGTTCATTTTGTCAAGAACACAACTTTAATTTACTTTTTGTTCCAATCACTAGTAGAAACAGGGGCTTCAATACCGGTTTCAGAGGCCCTTTAACACCGGTTGTGCAACCGGGACAGTTAAATCGGGACTAAAGGCCCCCCTTTAGTCCCGGTTGTCCACGAACCGGTGTTAAAGTCCTCCACGTGGGCGTAGCTGCGTGCGCGCGGGCGGAGGACCTTTGGTCCCGGTTGGTAACACCAACCGGGACTAAACGTTTCTGCTTTTTTTTGTTTTCGCTTATTTTTTAGGGTTTCTGCTTTTTTTTCTTTTCGCTTATTTTTCAGGGTTTAGGGTTTCGGAGGAGATCACGTCGATGCCAAAAAAAGTTTTCGCACACGTGAAGATCACATAACACACATACAACTTGGTATATATATGTACACACATAAAGTACTCATTACATGGAGATCACTGCTAGTACATGGAGGGAGGCTATTTTTCGATATAGTGGAATTCTCCGGATTCCGGTATGACCTGCGTAAGGAAAAATCCCGCCAATTCCTCCGCAATTGCTTTTACGCGGTTAATTGGTAGGAGCTGGTTCCGCTTCCTTGCCATCTTTAAAAGAAGGAGATCAAATCAATTATGAAGGAAACTAAACACAATTGATGGTACCAAAATAAAGTTGTGAATGATGTTTACGTACCTCTTGATTTCTTCGACTATTGACTCTCTCATTGACCTTCATGTGAATGTACTCGCAAACGTAGTATCCACATAAATCCGTCCCTGTGGTTGTCGCAGCACCACTATACGAGAATAGAATTCAATCAAATAATAATCAAGAGAATGATAATGGTATTGAAACTAGAAATTAGAGAGATACGCGGACCTAGGTACGTAGTACTACTTACGTTGTTAGCCTTAAATTCCAGCTTATCTTTCCATTCACCGCGTTCTTCCGTGATGAACTGTTTCCAAACCCTGCCCGGCAAAGAAAATGAATTGAGGAGTTATTACTTACTTGATATCAGGAAATGAACGAAAGAGGCCGATATAGTGCGATTGAAATTACCTCTTGAGCATATAACGCACACTCTTGTAATCATCAGGGTCTCTCCTTAATGAGTCCATGATTTCAACTTCTCCAACCTCGATTCTAATGATCATCAGAATGAAGTGGAACATGCGCACGTTTATATACGCAGTTATTCATAACTCATCAATTACACTTAACATCGGGAAAGCAAAATAGAATGTGCACAAGACAGTAACACTCACTTGAAGTTGTAAGAAAAAGTATTTCTTTTTGGTACTTTGTCGCTTTAAAAACATTAGCAAAAACTGCTCTGTGTCCTGGGCATACTGCTCTACGGTGACTTCATGAACTTTATCCGGGTCAATGAACCCAATGTCCCAGATTCCTCCCACTTGCATTCACGAATCTTCATTCTGCATAATAGCGTACAAAAGAATGTCGTGAGGATAATTACAGGTAATGAACGAGCTTAACTAATGAATTAAATTACACAAATAAATCACTTACAGACAATAGCAGCTGGCGATAGATTTGTCGAGGGCACGTTGATTGTACATCTGAAAAAGTTCGGAGAACTCAACCTGCACAGCGTATTCTCGGAAGTAGTGCTCTTCCTTAACTCCCACCATGAAATAGAATTCCCTTCCTTTGCGGCGGTCATGTACCAGTTATGCAATTTCCATAATTGTGTTGTTAGAGCCTTCATATCTTGACCAGAGGCTGCCCGAGAACAAATCGATATGCTATCTCAGCAATGGCGTAACCTGAGTCGCCTAGGACTTCATGAGCAACATTGTCGTAGTGGACGGCCGCCTTATCAGAAAACACCTTGAGCGGGGCGATCGATTGTACTTCTTGTTCTCCGAGCTGGGGAACTTTTTTCCCGCATTTCTTCTCCTCCATCTGTGAGCTATGTGTCTTTCAATACAGCGCTCATAGTCTGTAAGGGGCTCGCTGGAGGGTTATATAAGTTGTCAACGGTGCGATCAATGTTCTCCTTTGGTATAGTGTTCAGAAGTTCCTTTACGGGGTCCTGTCTTTCCTGTTTTTTCCGTGCAAAAAAGGTTGTCACCTCGGCACGCGTGCTCTCTTCTAATTCCTCCTTACTCATCTCGCAAGCTAACTTCTCAGGAGTCTTGACTTTCTTGGGTATGTTTGCACGTTTCTTGACAGGGGACCTGTCTTTCCTGAGCATAGTACCAGTCGACGTGAACAGCTTCCGCTTTGTCAAATTACTAGTGGGCGCATCAGTCGGCGATGAGACGGCGCGGGCGATGGACTCGCGGTGGGCTCCCAATCGTCGGGGAGGGCGGGTGGACTTTGAGGTGGTGGATTTCTACTCGGAGGAGTCGGTGGCCTTGGCGCCGAGTCTGGAAACAGATGTATTTCTTCTTCCATAGAACGATACCAAGCTCGACTTCTCCCAGTGTCTTCTCGTCGTCACCTCCAGGAATGTCAAGATCCATTGTCTGGAATCCCGGCATAACTTTTGTCACCCCGACACGAGCATAGCCAGCTGGAATCTGACCAAAATGGAAGATTGCTCCAGGTTGATTTGGTAAAGCATAGCCATCCGCCACCGGACAACTAATGTTCTTCATTGGCATATGTAGCTGACAATTTGTCTTCTCCGTGATATCATCCACGGGGTAGTGAGCCGCCGACGGTTCGACTGCAGGATCTTCTAGCTGCGTGGAACCCACGCTGCTTTTCCGCTGAGATGGGCAGGCATGGACTGCAGGATCTTCTAGCAGCAGCTGAGATGCCCTTTGCTGGGTAATTGAGTCCAGTTGCTCCTGCTGCCGCTGCACCTGGCGTTCTAATTCCGTTAACCGGTCCAACCCCCTCTTCTTATTTCTGGAACGGCTTCTATAAGTTGCAACGTCCGCCGGAAACCCTTGATTCCAATTAACCCCGGCTCCTCTGCCTCGACATCGTCCCCAGTGTTCAGGATTCCGAGGGCGAGTGTCAGCTCGTCGTCCTCTCTATCGGGAACAAATTTTCCCTTTCGGACTAGGTCTATTGCGTCCTCTAGTTTTTTTACGACTCTTGTAATTCTTTTCTTCCATTTTCCCTTGGCAACAATCAGCCCTGTGTCTGGGTCCAACCCTGCCCCATGCGCGAACAACCATAACTTGGACCTCTCGGGCCAGTCATCTGTCTGTGGAGTGATCCCTTTTTCACGCAGTTCATTTTCAAAGGCTTCCCACTTAGGCACGGCAGTCTTGTAGCCACCTGACCCCAAAGTATGGTGATATTTCTTCTTCTCAGCATTCAACTTATTTTTGGCCGATCGGGCCACAGCGGTGTCCGATTTCTTATACGCCACAAATGCGGGCCACGCATCTTTTATCTTCTCTAGATGTCCAGTGAAATCTGGAGTTACTTTCTCATATTTTCTCCACAATGTTTTCTTCCAGCAGTTGAATTGCGTGGCCATCTTCTTAAGAGTCCACTCCTTGACTTTCTCCTTCTTCTTCTCTGGGAGACCTTCCGGTAGGCTGAAATATGTCAAGAGCGTGTCCCAAAGCAAATCTTTAATTCTTTGCTCGACATAACTTGCTCCAACGTTGGCTTTCTTCGGCTTATTCCATTCTGCAATGGTGATCGGGATCGTGTCCCTAACAAGAACTCCGCATTGACCTACATATTTACGGCAGTTGTCTTCGGGTTTCAGCGGTTTGCCATCATCAGCAACTACGTCGATCGACAACTTTGCACCATCTGGCAGCTTTATCCTTTGGTTCGGGCCTCGTTTCGTCTTTGGCGGAGTTCGAGGCTTAGATCCGGAGGGCTAAAAGAAAAATGATTCGTTAATAAGTGCAATATAAATCAATTAATGCATCTAGTGATCAACAGAGACTTAATATATATATACCTCGCCGGAGTTTGCTAAGGGCACTTCGTCGTCGTCTCTTATTTCTTCTAGCTCAAGTCCCTCACCGGAGTCGTTCAAACATTTTTCGCTGAAATCATCGTCTTCTCCACCGGAATCTTCTCCATCGGAATTTACTCCAAGGGTCTTCTCATATATAATTTCTGCCATTCGCTCTTCATTCTCCTCGTCTCTGATGAAGGGGGCGTCCATAGCTCAATGTCACTGCAATTTACAAAGTACTTAGCAAATTTAGTAACAACAATTGATACAAAAGTGCAAAGTTTTAACAAATTTGCATTGCCCAAATTTAGTTTTATTGTTGTTTAAGTGCATTTTCTAAAATGGCAGATTTAAAAAGGATGTTATAAATGCAATAAATAATATCCTACAATTTTTTTGTTTAAGTAATATCCTACAATATTGCAAAATATGTCCAATAAGTAATATAGCAATATCTAAAATTATAAACATATAATCCTACAATGTCTATAGCTACTGCAAAATTATAAACATTTTATTCATGGTTTTCTACATATTCATATAGAACACTAAAATGAAATATGTCCAATATCTAAAATTAAAAACATATAATCCTACAATGTCTATATCTACTGCAAAATTATAAACATTTTATTCATGGTTTTCTACATATTCATATAGAACACTAAAATGAAATATGTCCAATATCTAAAATTATAAACATATAATCCTACAATGTCTATAGCTACTGCAAAATTATAAATATTTTATTCATGGTTTTCTACATATTCATATAGAACACTAAAATGAAATATGTCCAATAAGTAAGATGAAATTAAAGATTGCGGCTCCAAATTCTACTTTAAATATTGAATACTTCAAATTATACAAAATATACTTCAATAATCATCAATTCATCAAAATATACTTCAAATTATTGCGGCGCTGCTTGGTTTTGACCGCCGGAGATGCTCCGGCTACAATCTCCCGCGGCGGTGGACGGTGTGGCGCTCGGGGAAGGCGAACAAGAAGGAGAGGGAGGAGATGGAGGGCACCGGAGTGCTCAGAGTCTCACCAGAAGCACGAAGACGGCGACAGAGCTGGTCGGAGATGGCTGGGGAGGTCGGACGGCGACGAGCTCGTCCTCGAGCGCCGCGACCGAACTTGGGGAAGATGAAGGCGGTGGCGTCCGGAGCAGGAGAGGACGGCGACAGAGCAGGAGAGGGCGGCGACGGAGCGGCGGCGACCGGATTAGGAGAGGACGGCGGTGACGACCGGAGCAGGAGACGGCGGCAACGGAGCGGCGGCGCTTATGTGTCTCCGGAGGAGCCGAGTAAGCGCGCGATGTGGAGAATTGAGTCGATTTGGGGGAGAAACCACCCTAAACGCCGCGAAAGAGACCTTTAGTACCGGTTGGTAACACCAACCAGTACTAAAGGACTTTTGGGCTGCGTCGAATTTTAAGCGCGAAGCCCACATCTTTAGTGGGCTTTGAAATTGGTTTTTTTCTCTCGTTTCTTTTTCTTTTTTCTGATTTCTTTTTATATCTATTTGATTTACATGTTTTATTGTCTATATTTGTGAAAAACATATCTACATTTGTAAAACTCATATCTATATTTGATCATAAATATATTTGAGCTAATTGTTTAATTGTCTATATTGATTTAATTGTTTAATTGTCTATTAATCTCTTTTGTATTGATTTTTTTATATCTATTGATTTAATTGTCCAAATTAAGTCAAATTAGTTTCTAAAATCAACAAATTTTGGAACATCCAATATTTATGAACATCCAACATTTTGTGAATAAGTTTAGGGTGTGTTTATATTGAGCCAATCAGGAAGAAGCACACGGATCCTGTGTTTCTTTCAAGCGCTTGTGAGCCGTTGGATCAGGGGTGTGTTTCTATTGAGCCAATCAGGAAGAAGCACACGGATCCTGTGTTTCTTTCAAGCGCTTGTGAGCCGTTGGATCAGGGGTGTGTTTCTTTTGAGGGCTTGTGAGCTGTTGGATCAGCACTATCACGACCACTTCGTGAGCCATACGACCCTATATATAGCCCACCTCTCGGACATGGTGGGCACTCAGTGTGTACTCATTGTAGTTCATTTGGTATACAAATCATTCGGATTCCCTGCATACATCCGACGGTGCATTTGATATGCGGGCACTCACGAGCCACCGTCGGGTCGTATGCAGGGGAAACCGTGTGTTTTGTTCTATCTACAAATCCTTCAGTTCATCGACCGAATACAAATCATTCGGATTCCCTGCATACATCCGACGGTGCATTTGATATGCAGGCACTCACGAGCCACCGTCGGGCTGTATGCAGGGGAAACCGTGTGTTTTGTTCTATCTACAAATCCTTCAGTTCATCGACCGAATACAAATCATTCAGATTCCCTGCATACATCCCAACGGTGCATTTGATATGCAGGCACTCAGGAGCCACCGTTGGGCTGTATGCAGGGGAAACCGTGTGTTTTGTTCCAACTTTTTCGAGCGCTTGTGAGCCATTGGAGTTTTTAGAACCAAAAATCAGTGTTTAGAGTTTTCTTCTGAGTTTTCATAACACGGTTACATAAAAGGTTTAATACATTATTACACATCACCAACAACACCCCCCTATCTATTGTTGGGATATAATTTTTTTTTCTTCGTGTATGTCGACCCTTTCATCTGATTGCGCCGTAACCATGGAGAATCTTCATCATTTAACGGGATGATAGGGTCAGCTTTCACTTTGAAGGGCGGAATTTCATCAAACTTATTGTAATCTTCTGACATGTATGTCTTGTCCTCCACTCCCATGATGTTTCTTTTCCCTGAAAGAACTATGTGGCGCTTTGGCTCATCGTATGATGTATTCGCTTGCTTACCTTTTCTTTTTTTCGGTCTGGAAGACATGTCCTTCACATAGAAAACCTGAGCCACATCATTGGCTAGGACGAATGGCTCGGTCTGGTACCCAAGATTCTTGAGATCCACTATAGTCATTCCGTACCGCGGGTCTATCTCTACCCCGCCTGACAGGTTGACCCATTTGCACTGAAACAAAGGGATCTTAAAAGAAGGTCCATAGTCAAGTTCCCATATCTGTTGTATGCAACCATAATATGTGTCCTTTGTCCCATTGTTGTTTGTTGCATCAAAGCGGACACCACTGTTTTGGTTAGTGCTCTTTTTGTCTTGGGTGTCCGTGTAAAATGTATTCCCATTTATCTCGTGCCCTTGGAAAGTCAATATAGTCGAAAGTATCCACGTGTTTTCCTTTAATCCAGAAGTTAGTCTGCTCCGGGTATTCGGAGCGTAAAATATCCATGTGTTTCACAATATACGGAGCCACCAATCTGGAATTTTGTAGAACTGCGTAATGTGCTTGAGTGAAAGAATGCCCGTCTGATGGCTCTTCACGTAGTTACCTGCGTGAAAAGTAAATGGGTTAGATTGAGACTCCAAGTGCAGAGTGTGTAGTAAGTGGAAGACGTGTTTTCCCCACGAGGGGTGACTCGAGGGTTTAATATCGAACTCTCAGGGAATCAGTAGTGAAGATTTACCTTTCCTATCCTTCTTTTGGTTACCTACAAAACAAAGTAAATGTTTTGGTTCTCAACCACACCTAGTGGTTGTCAAGCACAAGGTGTGAGAATGATATCAAGATAATATGCAATGCAAACAAGAAATAAATATGCAATGGTGGTAAATAAATATGCAAGGATGGTGGTAGCAATGATAAATGATATTTTTGGGTTTTATATGATGAATGCAAGATGTAAAAGTGTTTTTGTATTTTCGGATTTTTAAATGGCAGAAAATGGTAAAGTGGTAAAAGTGGTTGGAAAGGTGTTTCTTATGATTAAAAATGGACCGGGGTTCATGGTTTCACAAATGCACTCTCTTTTTAATAAAGTGGTAGACAATGGAACACTAGAGTTGACATATGAGATTGCAAACAACAGTTTAACGACAAGTTATAATTATATGGGCATCACGTCCTAACATAGAGACATTTTGGTTATTAGTCTCTCTTATACTCCACCAAGATGCGAACTAAATCATAACATCTCAGTAATTAAGATAACTCAGAGTATAGCAATAAGTATCATGACATGAAGTTAAAATAAGAACATGCTAGATCTAGTCATGAAGTGGCAATGGTCACACCCATATCTCTGGTAGCATGGTATTTCTTTTTATCCCTAGTGAGGCAACAAAATAAGGTAGAGATACCTAAGTGGATCGCAGAACTTTCTCTCACGTTCACTGCACTAGCCACCCCCGTTACTCCAACTAATGCACACGTTCCCCCTCACACGCTCTCATAAACATGCTTGATCATGACAAGTAAATAAGA
This sequence comes from Poa pratensis, assembly GCA_947311845.1. Classification (NCBI taxonomy): domain Eukaryota; kingdom Viridiplantae; phylum Streptophyta; class Magnoliopsida; order Poales; family Poaceae; genus Poa; species Poa pratensis. The sequence goes on along the minus strand of CAMZMU010000112.1, from coordinate 5,079,322 downwards.
ACGGGGTACATAATATGCATCTACTTTCATAACTGAAACAAAACCATTGCAATCTCAAACATATATTAACTCATAAAAAGATCCACCACAAAGGTATTACATAGATGACCGTAATCATGTTCAGTAGCTCATACGGTACTAATTAGTGAAACTCAAGAGAGAGGAGAGATACATAAGTTACTTCCACAAACTCATAGTCCAGAGGTGGACTAGTCCCTCTTCATCATGGAGACGGTGGAGAAGTCGTTGGAGAAGATGGAGACCACGCCGGCAGCGCTCCGCCGGAGTTTTCCCCCTCCAATCTGCAACTCCAGGTCTCTGTTTCGGTGTTTCTGTGTTTCTGCGGCGCTCCTTCCCGAAGGGCATCGGGGACTATTTTTATAGTCGGTTTTAGGTCAAGACGGAGTCGTGGGCGAAAAGATCGACGCCAACGGAGCCTCGAGGCTCCAGATGGTGGGTCCCACGCGGCCCATGTACCTGGCCGCGTGGGCCACCCTCTTTTGGGCCTCGGGCCTTCGCTTGTTCGCTTCCTTCGCTCCCAAGTCTTCTTCCTTCCAAAAACTGATGCTCGTAAATTTCCAGGTCATTTGGACGTCGTTTGGGTCCCTGAAACATTAAAATATAGAAATAGGGTTTTCTGCCTGTGCAGGGTTAATTCCATAAAAAATAGGAAACATATCAAATATTCCCAAAATCATTATAAAACAGTGATATAACCCTTAGATGATGCAAATATGACTGGAATATAAGTAAAATAATGCAAAGTTCATGTATGCATTTTACATGCATCAACATCCCCAAGCTTAACCTATACTCGTCCTCGAGTATGAAGGTGATAAAACTAACATGGACTTTACAATTTAATACTATCAATGGATATCAAAGATGATTACTATTGTTACATAGAGTCAAATGGTTCATTCTTAAAAGGAGTAGCAATATGCAAGATAGTTTATGAAGTGATATCAAGTATTCAATGTAAGGATGTTCAATGATAATTCACAAACTGTAACATAAAAGAAAAAGTACTATGGACCACAAGTATGCATAATGACGAGTAAGAACATCCTACAATGGTCATAGAGTATTGATGAAAATCTGAATATAAAAGGTGGACACTTTGGAAAGATATATATATGAGTAGAGGTAAAGCATGAATAAATTTCATCTAACTTCTGAACTTCCCTACTTAAGTTAATGATTGCAATGTGGTAATCCTTGGTGTCAAGCTCTCATTCCCCTATCATAGCATCTTGAATGATTAAGTTTAAAGTGAAAGCAAATACGAGTAGTGTGCTTGACAAAGTACAGGTTGAAAATCTCATGCCCCTTGAATACAAGTACCTACTCCATGTATGCATTTTACATGCATCACCGTCCATACTTGTTGTTGCTTTCTTTCCTAGCGTTCCTTCTCCACGCAGTCTCCTCTTATGGCGCGATTGAGGAACACCGATCGGCTTAAGATCAGGAATAAAGTCAACACAAAACTCAATGACCTCCTTTGTTCCATAGCCCTTGGACATGCGTCCTTCTGACCTAGCACGGTTATGAACGTATTTCTTTAAGACTCCCATGAACCTCTCAAAGGGGAACATGTTGTGTAGAAATACAGGACCGAGAATGGAAATCTCTTCGACTAGGTGAACTATGAGGTGCGTCATAATATTGAAGAAGGATGGTGGGAACACCAACTCGAAGCTGACAAGACATTGGACCACATCCTTCTGTAAACTTGGTAGAGTTGCTGGATCGATTACCTTCTGAGAAATTGCATTGAGGAATGCACATAGCTTCACAATGGGTACTCGAACATTTTCCGGTAGAAGCCCCCTCAATGCAACCGGAAGTAATTGTGTCATAATCACGTGGCAGTCATGAGACTTTAGGTTTTGGAACTTTTTCTCTGCCATGTTTATTATTCCCTTTATATTCGACGAGTAGCCAGACGGGACCTTGATACTGCTCAGGACTCGAAAAAAGATCTCCTTTTCTTTTTTGGTAAGAGCGTAGCTGGTAGTACCTTGATACTTCTCTCGATTCAGGTTGTCTCGTTCATGCATACGTTGCTGGTCCTACCGTGCATCCGCTGTATCTTTCGTCTTCCCATACACGCCTAAGAAGTTTAGCAGGTTCACGCAAAGATTTTTCGTCACGTGCATCACGTCGATTGCAGAGCGAACCTCTAGGAATTTCCAATAGGGTAGGTCCCAAAATATAGATTTCTTCTTCCACATGGGTACGCGATTGTCAGCGTCATTCGGAACAGATTGTCCGCCAAGACCCTTTCCAAAGATTACTTTTAAATCCTTGACCATGCCATATATAACATCACCAGTAGAGAGGGTAGGCTTCGTCCGGTGATCTGCCTCACCTTTGAAATGATTGCCTTTCTTTCTTACGGGATGCTTGTTTGGAAGAAATCGACGATGCCCCAGGTACACATTCTTGTTACCTAAATATATACTTTCAGTCTCACCTAAACAGTGTGTGCATGCATTGTATCCCTTGTTTGACTGTCCTGAAATGTTACTAAGAGCAGGCCAATCATTGATGGTGATGTCTACGCACGTTTATATTCTTGTAGACAGTGTTGGGCCTCCAAGTGCAGAGGTTTGTAGAACAACAGCAAGTTTCCCTTAAGTGGATCACCCAAGGTTTATCGAACTCAGGGAGGTAGAGGTCAAAGATATCCCTCTCAAGCAACTCTGCAATTAAGATACAAGAAGTCTCTTGTGTCCCCAACACACCTAATACACTTGTCAGATGTATAGGTGCACTAGTTCGGCGAAGAGATAGTGAAATGCAAGTAATATGGATGATTATAAGTGGTAATTGCAATCTGAAATAAAAATGGCAGCAAGCAAACATGAGACAAAATGAGAGCAAACGGTGTTTCAATGCTTGGAAATAAGGCCTAGGGATCATACTTTCACTAGTGGACACTCCCAAAAATAATAATATAATTGAATACATAAATATTTCCTCTTCACTATGCTACTCTGAACTATTCTCCCGTTGGATAGAAATACCAATCTACTGCGTAGGGCTACAAGAGCACACCTTAAAGTCTGAGTGAACAAACACCACAATATCATAGAACACCAAGACCATCGTGTAGGGCTGCAAAAGCACACCTTAAAGTTTGTCTTCCACATCTAGGGAACCCCAATGTCACTATGAGCGCCCCAAAATAGTACTAAACAAACACCACAATTTTATAGTAACAACCAACAAAAGAACAACTCATGATAAGTATTCCTGTAATCTTTAGCCTAAGAGTCACACACGGTACGCACACTGTCAACTTCGCACCATGGGACAAAGGTGACTCCGGAGTTTACATTAATAAAACCACTCAAGTAGCATAATTCATAAGATAACGAAGAGTAACATCCATGGATCCAACTAGATTACAAAGCTCATGATCACATAAAGATCACACCATGGGAGAGAGAGATGAACCACATAGCTACCGGTAGAGCCCTCAGCCTCGGTGAAAAATACTCACACATGGTCATGGTGAGCACACTTGATGGAGAGGTTGATGAAGAGGTGCAGCCCGGAGTGGAGGCGGCGGCGAGCGGCGGCGGCCCTCGGGGGCGGCGGCCCTTGGCTCCCCTTCTTCTTCCTTGGTGATGGTGCAGCAATGGAGGCGCTCCTCCCCCTCCTTGGCGGCTGCCAAGAGGAGGAAAATTCGTGGCTTTTGGTGTCTCTTCACGACCTAGGGTTTCCTTCTTTATATGGACTCTCGGATTTCCGTCACCCCTTTTAGGGTTCCACCAAAACAGGCCTACAGGCCGCGTCCGAACTCCGATTGGGCTGATCTCGGGCTTAAAATCTTCGTATGGAAAATTGTGACAACTTTGTCTTTAATTTGATTTCCATTGGACGCCATCTTCGAGGGTCAAACTGACAATCTCCGTAAAAAGTTCTCAGACAGATTTCAGGAAAGTCCCAATTTGACTCCAACAAGGTTTCCTTTTGTATTTTTGATAATTCCTACACAACAAATAGGAAAACAAGAAGATTTTGCACTTTGGCAACTATTAGTAGGTTAATCCAATAAATGTCATAATATGATATAAAGTGTATATAAAACATGTGTCAATTGACATAAAACATGCATGGAACATCAAAAATTATAGATACGTTTGGGACGTATCAAGCATCCCCAAGCTTAGTTCCTACTCGTCCTCGGGTAGGTAAACGATAAAACAAAATAATATTTGAAGTGACATGCTACCATCATAATCTAGATCATATAATATTGTAAGGCACATGTTATGAATGAAGTGACATGTTACGGTCTTCTTTGTGCCATCGCAACAACTTGGCATGCTCTTTGTTTCGGAACAAACGTTTCAACCGTGGTATTATAGGAGCATACCACATCACCTTGGCAGAAACCCTCTTCCTGGGGCTCGGCTCGCCCTCAACATCACCTGGGTCATCTCGCATGATCTTATACCGCAATGCACCACATATCGGGCATGCATTCAAATTTTCGTACTCCTCACCGCGGTAGAGGATGATGTCATTGATGCATGCATGTATCTTCTGCACCTCTAATCCTAGAGGGCAGACAACCTTCTTTGCTTCGTACGTACTGGGGGGCAATACGTTATCCCTTGAAAGCATCTTCTTTATTATTTTCAGCAACTTTTCAAATCCCCTGTCAGATAGTCCATTCTCTGCCTTCCATTGCAGCAATTCCAGGGTGGTACCCAACTTTTCCTGGCCATCTTCACAATTTGGGTACAACAATTTTTTGTGATCCTCTAACATGCGCTCCAACTTCGACCTCTCGTTTTCACTTCCGCAGTTTATCTGTTCATCAAGAATGACCCGACGAAGATCATCATCGGACTGATCATCAACAATGACCTCATATTCAGCTTCGTCTTCCCCCATTGTAGTACCACCGTGTTCAGAGAACACAGGATAGTTGTCATCATCCTCTTCTTCATTGTCTTCCATTATAACCCCTCTTTCTCCGTGCTTGGTCCAACAGTTATAGCTGGGCATGAAACCGTTCTGAATCAGGTGGACGTGAAGGGTTCTTGAGGAAGGGTAATTCCTCTTATTCCTACAGTCATCACATGGACAAAACATAAAACCAGTCTGCTTGTTTGACTCAGCCACACGGAGAAAATTATGCATGCCATTAATGAACTCGGGACAGCGTCGGTCACCGTACATCCATTGCCGGCTCATCTGCATTATATAAATATATCAAAAACCATTACACTATAGCTATATCATGAATAGAGATATGTGACCAAATTCATTAATACAAGTTCACCACATTAAAACAAAAGTAGAGTAGTGACCAAATCTAATACATAGTTCTCATAAACATACATTAATTGAAACTAACATACAACTATCTAAAGAATTTAAATCCAACGACAAATGCGATCAAAATCGCAACTAAGGTAATTATTGAACCAACAACATAATGATACAAAGCCTCTTGACTAATGGCATATTTTCTAATCTTTTTAAGCTTCAAGCGCATTGCATTCATCTTGATCTCGTGATCCAAGCACATTGCCTCCATCTTGATCTCGTGATCATCGACGACGTCGGCAAACTTGAACTCCAATTTCATCTTCTCTTCTAAGCATTGGAGACGAAGATCATCACTTCTTTTCAATTTTTCTTTCAAATCATTGTTTTCTTTTTCAAAAAACTCGATAATAGGGTCGATTGGAATTTCCGGTTCAACTACCTCCTAGATAAAAATATATCTATGTCAAGTTGGTCGGCATAATTGTCATAAACACGAAATTAAACAAATATATAGTTATAACAAACAATCGTACCACATCCGAATAATAGAGCGGACGAGAGCCGGTACGGACGGATGTCAAAACCATGACACTATATATAACAAACAATTATACAAATAAGAAAATTATACAAGTAATAATTATGCATCTAAATCATACAACTAAGATTTTTTAAAATAAAAGATAAAAACAAGAGGCTCACTGAGGTGGTGTGGGTGACGGGGCGGCGTGGGCGATCGACGACGGTGAGAAAGAGGACGGGACGGCACTATAAAAAACCACAAATCATACTTTAATTTGAGCTCAAAATGCATATAAAACAAATGAAATCCCTAACTTAGGCATTTCATCAAACACCTAGCTAGCACTACAAAAATCAAATGAGCTAAACTAGCAATAAAATGAGCTAAACTTGAAATGCCGGAAGAGAGGATGAAGTTGCTAACCCTTGTATAGGTAGGTGCCACCAATCTTGACAAATGTTGGAGAAAAATGGGGTGAACTCGAGCTCGGGAGAGGGAAGAGAGAGCAAAAAATGGAGTTGTGCTCGAGCAGGAAAAATGGAGCTAGGCTCGGGGTGGAAGAAGATATATAGGGAATTTTAGTACCGGTTCGTAATACGAACCGGTACTATAGATGGACCTATGAACCGGTGTTAAAGGGTCTCGCCGTGGGGCCCCCCACTGAAGCCGCCTGCCCCAACCCTTTTGTCCCGGTTGGTATTACCAACGGGACAAAAGGCCCCGCACCAACCGGGACGGCTTTTGGCCGGCCGCCTCGCCTCTGGAACCGGTACTAATGCCCCCTTTAGTACCGGTTCCTGTCCAACCAGTACAAAAAGGCCACACCGAAGCCCCTGTTTCTACTAGTGAATCATGAAAAAATTCCCTATGTTAAGTGTTGAAGATGGAAATAATTCACCTGAGTTGTGTTACATGCATGGAGCTCTTGTGCAACTTGTACTCAACTCTTACACTTCTAGTGACAGCATGTGCTTTGACATAGTTTCAGTTGCATGACATACTAGATTTAGGGGTGCGCCTTGGCGCACGACCCCCGACCCCTGTTTTAACGACACGCCATACACGATGCTAATACTCAACCGGTATAAATAATTATATCCATATGTAATCTCGAGAACAAATAATAAATAGAAAACAGATTCATGCAACTACTAAATGGCATGCAAGCACCAACGTATTCGTGATGACACCTCCAACGATCAAATGGATTATTTACCTCTGTCTTTAAACCGTTGTCCCAATCGCATGCCTGAAAGATCCACTCACCTGACTAATAAGATTATACGCAGACCCTCGCCGCCCTGCCTCGGGAAGGAACGGACATCATCACGACACCACGACCTCCCCGCGCCAGTACAGAGGGCACAACATTAAACAAAGCGTTAGCCGACTCTAGAAACAGTTCCGAGCAAATTTATTACTACACACACAGACGGTTCGTATACACGTCACGCCAGCCGGCTTAACTTTAACATCATTTTCACCCCTATCCCCTCCGACTCCATCTTCCTCACCCCCACCCCATGGATCCAGAGAAACCCACGAAACATTGTTTTAGTTCAGTTTTATACACATAAAGATAAATATAACCTTCGACAAGCGAGTGGAAAACCGGGTGATACGTCCATTTTGCATCACTATTTTATATCATAATTTATTATTATTCATTGATATATTTCATATTAAGATACATTACTTATGTTATTTCATCTTATTTTGCATGTTTGATGATTATTGGGATTTAACTGCCGGAGCCAGGAATCAGCTGGAAAAAGCATCGTCAAGATACTATACTTCTGGAACTCCAAAAATCACGAGAAAATACAGAAGCTCCTATTTTATCAGATGACGGAGGGAGCCAAAAGGGGAGGACGAGATGGGCCACGAGGGGCCCACAAACGACCTGGGCGCGGCCAGCCTGAGGGTGGCGCCGAGGTGGTGTGTGGCTCCCCTGGCCCACCTCTGGCTCACCCCCTTCGCGTATATCTTCCCCGTAACACTAAAATCGCAGGGAGAGCCACGAAGAAATATTCCGCCACCTCCACGGGGCGGAGAACCACAGAGAGAGAAAAGCTCTCCGGCAGGGAGAAATCTGCCGAGGAAATTCCCTCCTGGAGGGGGGAAATCATCGCCATCGTCGCCGCCATCGCCCTAGACTTCATCGGGATCATCATCATCATCTCTACCGCCAGCACCATCATCTCCACCGCTCCACTTCGTTCCGCTACTCTCCCGCTGTTAATTACTCCTTGTGGTTGATGCTTTTGAGTTTTATCGGTGAATTAAAGTTTATGTCCAGATTGTTATTCATCATTATATCACCTCTGATCATGATCCATATGATGTCTTGTGAGTAGTTCGCTTAGTTCTTGAGCACATGGGAGAAGTCTTGATGCTAGTAGTGCAATTATGTTGAGTAATATTTTAATGGTTTGATATTTAAGTTGTGGTGTCATTCTTCTAGTGGTGTCATGTGAACATCGACTACATGATACTTCACCTTTATGGGCCTAGTGGAATGCATTTTGTATTTATTTTACTTATTGTGGGGTTGCCAGAGTGACAGAAATCTAAACCCCCGTTGGTAAATTAGTGCACGAGGGAGCGTAGGATCTCAGAGTTTAAGGCTGTGGTTAGATTTATCTTAATCACTCTCTTGTATTTGCGGTAAGCCTACAAGAGGTGATATCACAAGTATGTATTAGTCCAAGTAAGGGTGGTGCATTAGCATAGGTTCACCCACACAACACTTATCAAAACAATGAAGATTAATCAACGGCATGAAGCGAAAGCACTTGACGAAATTCCCATGTGTCCTCAGGAACGTTTGGTCATCATAAGTAAAACAACCGGCTTGTCCTTTGTGCTAAAAAGGATTGGGCCACTCGCTGCAATTATTATTGCTCTCTTTTATTTACTCGCACTTTATTTATCTGTTATATCAAAAACTGCTAAAAACCTGTTTGCTAGTATTTACAGGGAAACCTTGCTCAAATCTGCTTGTCAACACCTTCTGCTCCTTGTTGGGTTCGACACTCTTATTTATCGAAAGTACTGTGATACACCCCCTATACTTATGGGTCATCAAGACTATTTTCTGGCGCCGTTGCCGGGGAGTGAAGCGCTATTGGTAAGGAGAACTTTTACTGTAAGTGTTGTTTTATTTCTGTTTGTTATTTTATTTTATCATGGATTCATCTCCATTCAAATCACTGTTTGGGAGTGATGTTATCGCTACTGCAATGGCGGATAACCCTCCACCTGCTAAAAGAATTCCGTTTAAAATACCTATGAAAATTGTTGAACGTGTTATGAATACCTGCTATTCAGGAGATGGAACTGTCCATCCTAGTTGTCACTTGTTTTTTATACATGAATTATGCGAGTTATTCAAGGTTGCAGGTATTTCAATGGAAGAAATCATGAGGAAATTATTCTCTATATCACTGAAGGATAGAGCATTGGAATGGTATAGGTTGCTGAAAAATGGCCGTCTGATGAATTGGGAAGAGATTGTACCTCTCTTTTTCTCTAAATTTTATCCCCTTTGTGAAATTTATCAAGACAAGAACTATATATATAATTTTTGGCCTCATGACGGAGAAAGTATTGCCCAAGCTTGGGGAGACTGAAGACATTATTGCTCAAATGTCCCATTCATGAGCTTCCAAGGGATATTGTTATTAATAACTTTTATGCAAGGCTTTCTCTTCATGATAAGGATTTACTTGATGCTTCTTGTGCTGGCTCTATTACACGGAAGAAAGAAGAAGTTAAATGGGACCTTCTTGATAGGATCCAGCGTAATACTGAAGAATGGGAGAACGACAAAGGTAGGGAACCAGGTATAAATTATGATTATGAATGCATTAAATCTTTTATGGAGACTGATAACTTTCATCATTTTAGTGCTAAATATGGTCTTGATTCTCAAATTGTTGTTAACTGCTGTAAGATTTTTGCTTCACATCTTGATATTCCTAAACAAGAGTTGAACAAGTATCATGAACCTTATAAAGATAATGCTATTTCGGTTCCTGTTAAAAACATTGAAGTGCACATTGTTGATCATGTTTTGCCAGAACCTTATATTGAGAAATTGCATTTTCATGTTAAAGTAAAAGAACATTCTATTGTGGCTAGTGTGATTAGCAAAAGTGAAAAGAAAGCTAACGAACCTGATGAACAAATAACTGTTGAACCTGCAATAGCAATAGTTAAAGATCTTGTAACTGAAAATGTGGAGGAAGGACATATTATTTTTTGTGAAGATGCTTCTAATATTGTTGCACATCCTAAGAGAGCCAAGAAAGCAGGTATGCCTATGCCTTCGGTCAAGATAGGGGAGCACTACTATTATGGTTTATGTGAATTGGTGCTAGTTCAAGTGCCATTCCTTATGATCTTTACAAAGAAATTATGCAAGAAATTGTCACTGTGAACTAGAAGAGATTTATGTGGTTATTCAGCTTGCTAATAGACAAACCATCTCTCCGGTTGGTATTGTAAGAGATGTGGAAGTATTATGTGGTAAGACAAAATGTCCTGCTGATTTTCTGGTACTTGGTTCTGCTGCTATTAAAACTTGTCCTATTATTTTTGGTAGACCTTTCTTAAACACATGTGGTGCTGTTATAGATTGTAAGAAAGAGAAAATTTACACTAAATTTGATGGAGAATCTTATGAGTTTAATTTTTCTAAGTTTGCTAAAAACCATCATGAAAAGAATTGCCTAATGAGGATTTTAAAATTGAACAACTTGCTTCTGTTGCTATTGCTCCTAACAGTGCTTTGTAGCAATTCATGGAGGACCATGAAAGTGAGGTATTTACAGAAGAGATAAATGAAATTGATGATATTTTTCTTCGTCAACCTGCAATTCTCAAACATGATTTGCCAGTAGAGGAGCTGGGAACCCCAACACCTCTGAAGGAAGATCCTGTTTTTGAATTAAAAACTTTGCATGAAACACTTAAATATGTTCACCTTGATGAAAAGAAAATATATCCTATTATTATCAGTTCTAAACTTTTAGGTTTGGAAGAAGAGAGGTTGCTAGAAGTGTTGAGGAAACACCGAGGAGCTATAGGATATACTCTTGATGATTTAAAAGGAATTTCTCCTACTATATGTCAACACATAATTAATTTGGAGCCTGATGCAAAGCCAGTTGTTGAACATCAACGCCGTTTGATCCCCAAAATGAAAGAAGTGGTAAGAAATGAAGTGTTAAAACTTCTTGATGCAGGTATAATTTATCCTATTGCTGATAGTAGATGGGTTAGTCCTGTGCATTGTGTTCCAAAGAAAGGAGGAGTAACTGTTGTAGCGAATGATCATAATGAACTTATTCCTCGAAGAATTGTAGTTGGTTATAGGATGTGCATTGATTTTAGAAAGGTTAATAAAGTTACTAAGAAAGATCATTATCCTTTGCCTTTTATTGATCAAATGTTAGAAAGGTTATCTAAGAAAACTCACTTTTGTTTTCTTGATGGTTTTTCTGGTTTTTCACAAATTGCTGTCAGACACCAAGATCAAGAGAAAGCTACTTTTACTTGTCCTTATGAAACTTATGCTTATAGACGTATGACTTTTGGTTTGTGTAATGCTCCTGCTACTTTTCAAAATGCATGTCCGCTATTTTTCATGGTTTTTGTAAAAAATTGTGGAAGTGTTCATGGACGATTTTTCGGTCTATGGAACTTCTTTTGACAACTGTTTGCACAACCTTGATAAAGTTTTATAGAGATGTGAAGAAACTAACCTTGTTCTGAATTAGGAGAAATGCCACTTTATGGTAAATGAAGGAATTGTTCTTGGGCATAAAATTTCTGAAAAAGGTATTGAAGTGGACCGAGCTAAAGTGGAGGCAATTGAGAAAATGCCCTGTCCAAGGGATGTGAAAGGTATTCGTAGTATTCTTCGTCATGCTGGTTTCTATAGGAGATTCATTAAAGATTTTTCTAAAATTTCGAAGCCTCTTACTAATCTTCTTCAGAAAGATATACCGTTTATTTTTTATGATGATTGTAAGGAAGCATTCGAAATGCTTAAAAAGGCTTTAATAATTGCTCCATCGTTCAACCACCAGATTGGACTTTACCTTTCGAAATTGTGTGTGATGCTAGTGATTATGCTTTGGGAGCTGTTCTTGGACAGTGGGTAGATAAGAAATTAAATGTTATTCATTATGCTAGTAAGACTCTTGATGCTGCTCAAAAGAACTATGCTACTACTGAGAAAGAATTCTTAGCGGTAGTCTTTGCATGTGATAAGTTTAGACCATATATTGTCGATTCTAAAGTAACTATTCATACTGATCATGCTGCCATAAAATACCTCATGGAAAATAAAGATGCTAAACCTAGACTTATTAAATGGGTTCTTTTGTTGCATGAGTTCGATTTGCATATCGTAGATAGGAAAGGTGCCGATAATCCTGTCGCTGATAATTTATCTAGATTGAAAAATATACTTTATGATCCTATTCCTGTTAATGATAGTTTTCCAGATGAACAGTTGGCATCAATAAAGGTAAACACGCATGAAAGCCCATGGTATGCCGATTATGCTAACTTTATTGTTGCCAAATATTTGCCTCCAACTTTCACTTACCAGCAAAGGAGGAAATTCTTTTATGACTTGAGGCATTATTTCTGGGATGACCCACACTTATATAAAGAAGGAGTGGATGGCATAATGAGATGCTGTGTTCCTGAGCATGAACAAAAGGAAATATTGAGAAAATGCCATGGTAGTGCTTACGGAGGACATCATGCTGGAGATAGGACCGCACAAAAGGTTCTACAATCAGGTTTTTACTGGCCTACTCTTTTCAAAGATGCAAGAAAATTATTTTATCATGTGACGAATGTCAAAGAGTTGGTAACATTAGTAGACGCAATGAAATGCCTATGAATTGTTCTCTTGTTATTGAACCTTTTGACTGTTGGGGATTTGACTTTATGGGTCCTTTTCCTCCCTCGAATGGTAATACTCATATTCTTGTTGCTGTTGATTATGTTACTAAATGGGTAGAAGCCTACCAACATCTAGTGCTGATGCTGAAACATCTTTGAAAATGCTTAAAGATATTATTTTCCCTAGGTTTGGTGTACCCAGATATCTTATGACTGATGGGGGATCTCATTTTATTCATGGTGGTTTTAGGAAGACTCTTGCTAAATATGATGTGAATCATAGAATTTCTTCACCCTATCACCCTCAAACTAGTGGCCAAGTAGAGTTATCAAATAGAGAAATTAAATTGATCTTGCAAAAGACTGTTAATAAATCTAGAAAAAATTGGTCTAAGAAACTCAATGATGCTTTGTGGGCTTATAGAACTCTTATAAAAACCCATGGGAATGTCTCCTTATAAAATGGTTTATGGAAAAGCTTGTCATTTGCCTTTAGAATTAGAACATAAAGCTTATTGGGCAGTCAAGGAACTTAATAGAGATTTTAAACTTGCTGGGAATAAAAGGTTACTTGATATGAGTTGTCTAGATGAGTGGAAAAGTGAAGCTTATGAAAATGCTAGACTTTTTAAAGAAAAACTTAAGAGATGGCACGATAAAAGAATTTTAAGGAGAGAATTTAACATTGGTGATAAAGTGTTATTGTATAGGTCCCGTCTCAGATTTTTGCAGGAAAATTACTGTCAAAATGGGAAGGACCTTATATTGTTGAAGAAGTTTATCGCTCGGGTGCTATAAAAATTAGCTCCCTTGACGGTGACAAACCGCAAGTGGTTAACGGGCAAAGACTCAAGCATTACATTTCTGGAGATTCTTATGGGAAGGATGTTGATATTATTCAAGTGGTAACTCCGAAAGATTTTATTAAATTCAAATATCAGGAAACTGCAGCTGATTTGGAGTAGGTATCAGTTTCGGTAAGAAAAAGTTCGCGTTTAATTCTGAAAATTTTATATTCTTTACTTTTATGAAAAATAGGAAATTTAGAGTTGAAAAAGTGTCGGAAACAGTGCCCGGAGGCACCACACACCACCTGGGCGCGGCCCCACCTTGGCCGCGCCGAGGTAAGGTGTGGGCGCCTCGGAGCCCGTCTCCGACCCGTTTCGACCTGCGCTTTCCTTTCGTAGCCAAACTTTTCGCTATATATTTGCCCGGACACCCCGAGGTTCGCATCTCGTGTTTCCGTCGTGTTTTGTTTTCGAGCTGTTTCTGGCAGGACCATCAAAAATCTAGGGCAACATGGGTCCCTCCGACGACAACAAGAACAAGGAGGCTCTGAAAGATGATCTCCTGAACCCCAAGCACGAAGAGGAGGAGGTCGAGAGTGACGCTTGATGACGTGAAAACACACGTTTGTTGGGAGACCCCAAGAGGAAGGTATGATGTAGTGCAGCAGCAATTTTCCCTTGATATCTACCAAGGCTATCAATCCAGTAGGAGTCAAAAGTGCTTCAGAAGGTTGTCAACAGCACCAGAAAATATGGCACGGCGCAATGTCAGATGATTTCGTGGTTGACGTGGACCTGCACACAACACAATAAAACTACTTTGCCCCAACGAAACAGGAAGGTTGTCAATCTTCCCGGCTTGCTGAATACAAAGGATTAAACGTATGGTGTGGAGAATAATAATAAATGCAGAAAGTAACAGAGAACAGATGATTTCAGTTGGTGTTTTTATCAGTGTAAAAAAATGGACCGGGTCCACAGTTCACTAGTGGTGTCTCTCCATAAAAGATAACATGCATGTTGGATAAACAAATTACAGCTGGGCAATTGACAAATAGCAAGCGCATGACAATGCAATATATGACAAGATAGTTTATTGTAGTATTTATTGGGCATTACAACATAATACATGGACCGCTTACCAGTTGCATCCATGCCTAAATAATCCACTTCCGGGATAGCATCTGTGTCTCCCGTTAGTATTAAGTTGCAAACAACAGTTTACTGCATTAAGCAAAGTGTGTAATGTAAACAAATGCATTAGACTTAACAGCTGTACCCTTAAGCTAAGCATTAGTTATTTTATCCCTAGTGGCAACAGCACATCCACAACCTTAGATGTTCTTGTCACTCACCCAGATTACTGGAGGCATGAACCCACTATCGAGTATAAATACTCCCTCTTGGAGTCACAAGCATCTACTTGGCCAAAGCATCTACTAGCAACGGAGAGCATGCAAGAACATAAATAAAACAGTAGATATATTGATAAACAACTTGATCATAACATCACTATTCATCGGATCCCAGCAAACACAACATGTAGCATTACAATAAGTGTTAGGCAGCTCACAATATCTAAACATGATAGCACAAAGTGGAGAGACAACCATCTAGCTACTGCTATGGACCCGTAGTCCAAGGATGAACTACTCACGCATCACTCCGGAGGCGGGCATGGTGATGTAGAGCCCTTCGGTGATGATCTCCCTCTCCGGCAGGGTGTCGGGAGGAGCTTCAGAACCCTCCCAAACTAGGGTTGACGACGGTGACGGCGACAGAACTTTTCGTGGAATAATACTCGGGTATTTAGTGTTTTCGGGACGGAGGCAATATATAGGCGAAAGGGTGGCGCGTGGGCCAGCCGAGGGCCCCACACACCACCACGGCGCGCCAGCAAGGGGGGTCGCGCCCTAGTGGTGTCTGGCTCCCCTGGGTCGTTTCATCGTGCGCCCTTCGGACTTCGTCTTCGTGTCCGTGAAAAACTGGGCTCTGTTGATTTTCGTCCAATTCTGAGAATATTTCCTGACTAGCTTTTCTGAAACGGGAAAACAGCAGAAAACAGGAACTGGCACTGTGGCATCTTGTTAATAGGTTAGTCCCAGAAATTGCATAAAAATGCTATGAAGTGTATATAAAACATGTAGCAATATGAATAAAACAAGCCCAGGAGAGGAGGCGGGCCCACGGCGCGGCCAGGGGTGGCCCCGCGCCGCCACCCCACCTGGCCCACCTGGTGCCCCCTGGCGCCCCTCTTTCGTCTATAAATTACATCTATTCGGGAAACCCTAAATACCCGATCAGAAATCCACGAAAAGTTCCGTCGCCGCCGTCGTCGTCAACCCTAGTTCGGGGGGGTTCAGGAGTTCTTCCTGGCACCCCACCGGTGGAGAAATCATCACCGGAGGGCTCTTCATCACCATGCCTGCCTCCGGAGTGATGCGTGAGTAGTTATTCACGGGACTACGGGTTCATAGCGGTAGCTAGTTGGTAGTCTCTCCACCTTGTGCTATCATGTTTAGATCTTGTGAGCTGCCTAACATGATCAAGATCATCTTTATGTAATGCTATATGTTGTGTTTGCTGGGATCCTATGAATTGTGAAGTTATGATCAAGTTTGTTCATCTATTTATATCCATGTTTTATCTATATTCCTGCATGCTCTCCCTTGTTAGTAGATGCTTTGGCCAAGTAGATTCTAATGACTGCAAGATGGGATATTTATGCTAGATAGTGGGTTCATGCCTCTAGAAGCCTGGGCTCGAGATGACAAAAACGACTAAGTCTGTAGGTGTGCTGTTGCCACCAGGGAGAAAACAACTTTGCTGTGTCTATATGTCATATGCATTGTTTACATTACACACTTTGCTTTATGCGTTTATCTGTTGCTTGCAACTTAATACTCACGGGAGACACGGAAGCTATCCCAGGGGTGGATTATTAGTCATAGATGCAGCTAGTAAGCGGTCTATGTATATTGATGTAATGCCCAATAGATCTAACAATGAACATGTTCTTATCACATCTTGCATTGTCATGCGTTTGCACTTTGTCAATTGCCCAGCTGTAATTTGTTTACCCAACTGATGGCCCTTAACGTAGTTACCTGCGTTAAAAGAAAATGGGTTAGGTTGAGACTCCAAGTGCAGAGTGTATGTAGTAGTGGAAGACAGTTTTCCCCACGAGGGGTGACTCGAGGGTTTAATATCGAACTCTCGGGGAACCAGTATTTCAGGTGTTATCTCCTTATCCTTCTCTTGAGAACCTGCAACAAAATAAATTGTTTTGTGCCCTCAACCTCACCAAGTGGTTGTCAAGCACAAGGTGTGAGAATGATAATAAAATAAATATGCAAACAGTAGTAAATATGCAATGATGGTAAAATAAATATGCAATGATGGTGGAAACAATGATAAATGATATTTTTGGTTTTTTATGATGAATGCAAGATGTAAAAGTGTTTTTGTATTTTCGGATTTAATAATGGCAGCAAACAAAAGTGGTGATAAAAGTGTTGGAAAGGTGTTTCTTATGATTAAAAATGGACCGGGGTTCATGGTTTCACAAATGCACTCTCTCTTGATAACGTGGTAGACAATGGAACACTAAAATTAACATGTAAGATGGCAAGACATGGTTTGACAAGTTATTAATAATATGGGCATCACGTCCTAACATAGAGATCTCAAGTATAAGTTGTTCTCTCTCTTATGCTCCACCAAGATGCGAACTAAATCATAACACCTTAGTAATTAAGATAAATCAGAGCATAGCAATAAGTTCAATGACATGAAGTTAAAATAAGAACATGCTAGATCTAGTCATGGAGGTAGTGGCCAAGGTCACATCCACTCTCCGGTAGCATGGTATTTTTGTTTATCCCTAGTGAGGCAACAAAGTAAGGTAGAAAACCCAAGTGGATCGCAGAACTATCTGTCACGTTCACTGCACTAGCCACCCCCCGTTACTCCAACTAATGCACACGTTCCCCCTCACATGCTCTCATAAACATGCTTGATCATGACAAGTAAATAAGAACGGGGTACATAATATGCATCTACTTTCATAACTGAAACAAAACCATTGCAATCTCAAACATGTATTAACTCATAATAAAGATCCACCACAAAGGAATTACATAGATGACCGTAATCATGTTCAGCAGCTCATACGGTACTAATTAGTGAAGCTCATAGAGAGGAGAGATACATAAGTTACTTCCACAAACCCATAGTCCAGGGGTGGACTACTCCCTCTTCATCATGGTGTCGGTGGAGATGTTGTTGGAGGGAAGGAGACCACCCGGCAGCGCCCCGCCGGAGTTTTCCCCCTCCAATCTTCAGCTCCAGGTCTCTGTTTCGTGGTTTCTGTGTTTCGGCGGCGCTCCCTTTCGCGAAAGCCCTGGGGGGTCTATATATAGTCGTTTTTAGGTCAAGACGAAGCTTCGGGAAGAAAGATCGACGGCAGCGGAGGCCCGAGGGCCAGGATGGGGGTCCCACGCGGTCAGGGAATCTGGCCGCGTGGGCCCACCCCTTTTGGCCTTCTGGTCTCCGTTTCTTCGATTCCTTTGCGCCTACGTTTCGTTCCTTCCAAAAAAGTGATCCCCGTAAAATTCAGGTCATTTGGACGTCGTTTGGGTCCCTGAAACAAAAATATAGAAAAAGGGGTTTTCTGACAGCGGGTTAATTCCAGAAAAATGGGGAAGTTGTTAATTATCCCCAAAACTCAATATAAATCATGAATATAACCCTTATATGATGCAAATAACATGGAATAACATGTAATAAAATGTAAAGTTCATGTATGCATTTTACATGCATCAACATCCCCAAGCTTAACCCATGCTCGTCCCGAGTATGAAGGTGATAAAACTAACATGGACTTTGCATTTTAATACTATCAATGGATATCAAAGGTGATTACTATTGCTACATAGAGTCAAATGATTCATTCTTCAAAGGAATAACAATATGCAAGATAAATTATGAAGTGATATCAAATACTCAATGTAAAGATGTTCAATGATAAATTCACAAAGTGTAACATAGAAGAAAGTACTATGGACCAAATGTATGCATAATGAAAAGTAAAAACATCCTATGGTGGTCATAGAGTACTTCTTATGAAAACTGAATATAAAAGGTGGACACTTTGGATAGATAAATAAGTAGAGGTAAAGCATGAATAAGTTTCATCTAACTTCCAAACACTTCTACTTAAGTTAATGCTTGCAATGTGGTAGTCATTGGTGTGGAGCTCTCATTACCCCTATCATAGCATCTTGAATGATTAATGTTTAAAGTGAAAGCAAATATGAGTGGTGTGCTTGACAATGTATTGGTTGAATGTCTCATGTCCCTTGAATACAAGTACCTACACCATGTGTTACTCACTTTGGTCCACAAAGTAAATTCAAATAAAGGTCATTGCAAGTAATAATAGTATCATCAAGAACTGCACTGGGGTACCTCTTGCCCCTTGACATGAACAAGCCCATGTCAAAACAACAAGACAAACAGACAATGAACAATCTCAGCACTCTTTTATTTACTATGGGTATAGCTTTTTATTATGAGGTGCATCACTGAATGAACATTATGGTTATGCTGTAAATTTCCACCATGAATGATGCATGGCTTAGATTAGCGGCCCAGGCATTTCTCTAACCATTTATACAAACTCTTTGAACTTACTAAGTATCCACATTCATTTCACCCATGATAGGCATCCATAAACAAAAGTACATGACATCAACTAAATATAAATAAGTGCAATGTTGAAAGCTTGCCATGTGACAGCACATATGGGCTAACTCCCAACCAAAACAATTGTCAAGCCCACAACTTCATAATTTTAATCACAATGGTTCATGCTTATTAAATGCAATAAAAGTAAATTGTGCATCAAGTTCGTGAGAGCTTTTAACCAATTTTTCCCATGACAATCAATAACATAAGCATTTAAATTCAGAAATGTAGATAACACAATATAACATGATAAACATACTTGGAATAGCATAAAGCTAATAGGTAGATATGGTGGACTCACTGGAAAAACTTTGGTTGAAGGTGTTGGGAAACAAGCTTTTTACTTGTTGTAATTTTTGGGCTAGCAATAGGGAGAAAGTTGACCATCTAAATGCATGCATAAGTGTCCATAGAACTAATCAATCCATGTTAAACCAAGTAAAGTTAAAATTCAACATCTAAACATGGTAAAAGATAGCTCTTGACAACACACTTGCAAATTAACATTCATTCAAAGCACATGAATTATGCAACTATATGTATCTTTTAAAATCAACTCAAACATCCCTATCCCAATATATTTAATAGCATCCAACATAATTCAACCCAAACTTCCAGTAGCTCTCTCATATATAAATGATAGTGGTGGTCTTATAAAAATCAAACCGAAATAACAAAAAAAAAAAAAGACGCTCCAAGTTTATACGATAAAGTGCTTTGATCGAAAAACAGAAGTTAGACGTGTGCAAACCGAGAGTGTGTTGGTCTAGTGGGGTTGTCTTGACATCCCCAAGCTTATGGTCTTCACCATCCTTGGATAGCTCTTGGTGCAGCTCCTCTAATCCCTGTGAAAAAACTTCAAAACACCGTTTCTCCCATTTCTTTTCTGTGGGGTGATATTAGTAGTGATAAACAAATAGGTTCCTTGCTGCATAAAATCCTTAGGCAAAAATTCATATGAATGTCCAGAGAGTATATAATGTTGTATGCCTACTCATAAACTCAATTGAATCAAAAAGATTCAAGCAAAAAGCTCAAAGAATGCATCAAACAATATCAAGACAGAATCTGTCCAGAAAAACAGCAGCAGCAAAACGCATTTTTCTACCCTACTTAAACTCGTCAGAAAAATCTGCAAAAAATCACGTATACAGAGGATGAAAAGTTGAAGCTACAGTTCAAATTACAGCTCAATCGGAGTTACAGATAAAAAATGAAAAATCAAACCGTGCACAGACTTCGTGCAGGCAGAAAACTCTCCGAAAATGAATAGCAACTTTTCAAACCCAAAATAGGTAAAACTTGGTTCTTTATTAAAAATCCCAGAAACAAAACTAACAAACTACTCTCTTGTTACAGCAAGAGGACTCAAAGAAAATCTCAAACAAAAACAACCGGGTTGCCTCCCGTAAAGCGCTTTCTTTATAGCCATATAGCTAGGCTTACTTACTTGATAATCAAAGGGGACGTAGCTCATGAGGGAGCTTGAACCTTGGTGTGTCCCTCTTCCTTGGGAAGTGTTCCATGCTCTTCTTGTGTGGAAACTGAAACTTCACATTCCCTTCCTTTGAATCAATAATGGCACCTGTAGTACGAAGAAAAGGTCTTCCCAAAATAATAGGACTAGAGGTTTTATTCCCCATGTCCATGATTAGAAAATCAACAGGCACAAAAGTCATGTGTAACTCTACCATAACATCACTTACTTTTCCTAGAGCATGTCTAATGGAATCATCAGCAAGTGCAAGTTCAATAGAGCATTTCTCAATATTTTTAAGTTCAAGGACTTCATATAGTTCTTTAGATAATATAGAGACACTAGATCCTAGATCTAAAATGCATGGTGTGTCTCTTTTCCAATGGTTACTAGTACCTTAGGGATCCAGATATCCCCAAGCTTAGGTGGTATCATAGCTTCTTGATTGTACCTAGCAATCTTTTCTTTTAAGACATGATTAGCAATATAGGAACCAAAACCAGCCTGGTTAATATTAACAGAAGGATCACTTGCAAATTTTTGTAAGATAGAAATTAATTCATGCAAGCTACACTTCTCTAAATCAACAAATGGTTCCTTAACTTCACTAAGCATTTTAACTTCCTCAACTTTTTCTCTTTTTGAGATATAATGATGTTCTTTAATGAGGAAACTTCCTTAGTGAGTTGATCTACTCTTTCAAACAAAATATCATGTTTTTCGAATTTGGATATGAACTCCTTATTGAGCTCCTTTTGAGTAGATATAAATGATCTAATGGTGTTTTCCAAATCACTAGAAACATTACTACTAGTGGTATATTTGTTTGGAACATATGGGGGCTTATTATAAGAGTTATAATTGTTGTTACCATACCCATTATTACCATAGTTCCTAATGAAGTTGACATCAACATTTTCAGGATTATTACCAACTAGTTCTTGCAAAGGCATATTTTCAAAATTTTGTTTATTAATAAAAGCAAGAATGGTGTCCATTTTAGATGACAAATCATTTGTTTCTTCTATAGAGTTCACTTTCTTAGATGAACTAGGTGCTCTATCAGTATGCCATTGACTATAATTTTGCAAGATACTTTCCAAAATGTTCTTAGCTTCTAATATAGTTTTTCCCATGAAAGCACCTCCAGCAGCTGAATCAAGTATATTTCTAGACATGTAATTTAGACCATTGTAAAAAGAGTGTAAAATGGTCCATTCATTAACCCCATGTGATGGACAAGTTCTAAGCATGAGTTTAATCCTATCCCAAGCCATGGCAACATGTTCATTTTCATTTTGCCTAAAAGAGAGGATATTGTTTCTATTTTGCAGTATTTTAACAGGGGGATAATATTTCTTAATGAAAGCTTCTTTTAAATCATCCCAAGAATTAATACTACCAGTAGGTAATGAATGTAGCCACTCTTTAGCTTTTCCTCTAAGTGAGAAAGGAAATAACTTCAGTTTTAAGACATTACTTTCAACATTTTTAAACTTTTGCATGTCACAGATTTCAATAAAATCATGAAGATGCATAGAGGCATCCTCAACAGCACTACCACCAAATTGTTCCCTAGTTATCAAGTTTAACAAACTAGGACTAACTTCATAGCTCTCAGCAGTAATCTCAGGTGTGGTGATAGGCTTAGCAATAAATTGATCATTAGGAGTGTTTGTGTAGTCACACAATTTAGTTCTATCTCCCATTTCAACAAGTTTTTATGTGTTTTTAATTTTTTATGCAAAACTGAATATAAATATGCAAACCGAAATATAAAGATGATATGCAAGACAAGAACAAAACAAATAAAATGATTGTAGGTAAAGATGGATAAGATGATGCTCACGTAGGTGCAACCTCCCCAAGCTTAGGTTGTTACACAAGCTGGTGATGAAGTTCACTTGATGTGAGTGATCCTTGGATAAACCTTTCAGCTATGGTTCCCCGGCAACGGCGCCAGAAAACGGTCTTGATGGCCCTTAACGTAGTTACCTGCGTTAAAAGAAAATGGGTTAGGTTGAGACTCCAAGTGCAGAGTGTATGTAGTAGTGGAAGACAGTTTTCCCCACGAGGGGTGACTCGAGGGTTTAATATCGAACTCTCGGGGAACCAGTATTTCAGGTGTTATCTCCTTATCCTTCTCTTGAGAACCTGCAACAAAATAAATTGTTTTGTGCCCTCAACCTCACCAAGTGGTTGTCAAGCACAAAGTGTGAGAATGATAATAAAATAAATATGCAAACAGTAGTAAATATGCAATGATGGTAAAATAAATATGCAATGATGGTGGAAACAATGGTAAATGATATTTTTTGGTTTTTTTATAATGTATGCAAGATGTGAAATTGTTTTTGTATTTTCGGATTTAATAATGGCAGCAAACAAAAGTGGTGATAAAAGTGTTGGAAAGGTGTTTCTTATGATTAAAAATGGACCGGGGTTCATGGTTTCACAAATGCACTCTCTCTTGATAATGTGGTAGACAATGAAACACTAAAATTAGCATGAAAGATGGCAAGGCATGGTTTGACAAGTTATTAATAATATGGTCATCACGTCCTAACATAGAGATCTCAAGTATAAGTTGTTCTCTCTCTTATGCTCCACCAAGATGCGAACTAAATCATAACACCTTAGTAATTAAGATAAATCAGAGCATAGCAATAAGTTCAATGACATGAAGTTAAAATAAGAACATGCTAGATCTAGTCATGGAGGTAGTGGCCAAGGTCATATCAATCTCCGGTAGCATGGTATTTTTGTTTATCCCTAGTGAGGCAACAAAGTAAGGTAGAAAACCCAAGTGGATCGCAGAACTATCTGTCACGTTCACTGCACTAGCCACCCCCCGTTACTCCAACTAATGCACACGTTCCCCCTCACATGCTCTCATAAACATGCTTGATCATGACAAGTAAATAAGAACGGGGTACATAATATGCATCTACTTTCATAACTGAAACAAAACCATTGCAATCTCAAACATGTATTAACTCATAATAAAGATCCACCACAAAGGAATTACATAGATGACCGTAATCATGTTCAGCAGCTCATACGGTACTAATTAGTGAAGCTTATAGAGAGGAGAGATACATAAGTTACTTCCACAAACCCATAGTCCAGGGGTGGACTACTCCCTCTTCATCATGGTGTCGGTGGAGATGTTGTTGGAGGAGAAGGAGACAACGCCGGCAGCGCCCCGCCGGAGTTTTCCCCCTCCAATCTTCAGCTCCAGGTCTCTGTTTCGTGGTTTCTCTGTTTCTGCGGCGCTCCCTTTCGCGAAAGCCCTGGGGGGGTCTATATATAGTCGTTTTTAGGTCAAGACGAAGCTTCGGGAAGAAGGATCGACGGCAGCGGAGGCCCGAGGGCCAAGATGAGGGGTCCCACGCGGTCAGGGAATCTAGCCGCGTGGGCCCACTTGTTTTGGCCTTCTGGTCTCCGTTTCTTCGTTTCCTTTGCGCCGACGTTTCGTTCCTTCCAAAAAAGTGATCCTCGTAAAATCTCAGGTCATTATGACGTGATTTGGTCGCCTGAAACGTAAAAATATAGAAAATGGGGTTTTCTGACAGTGCAGGGTTAATTCCAGAAAAATGGGGAAGTTGTTAATTATCCCCAAAACTCAATATAAATCATGAATATAACCCTTATATGATGCAAATAACATGTAATAAAATGTAAAGTTCATGTATGCATTTTACATGCATCACCAACATATTTATCAGTTTTATGGAGAGACACCACTAGTGAACTGTGGGCCCCGGTCCTTTATTCCACACTGATAAAAACATTGTTTCCACCACGCTCTGCATTTATTTCCTCGCTGTTCCTTTTTGCACTCATCATTACTTTCCACACCATACGTTTAATCATTTGTATTCAGCAAGCCGGGGAGATTGATAACCTTCCTGTTTCGTTGGGGCAAAGTACTTTGATTGTGTTGTGTGCAGATCCACGTCAGTGATCGTAACGGCGCCGCTGACACCGTGTTGAAACTCTTCCAATTCCTACTGGTTCGATAACCTTGGTAGATTTCAAGGGAAAATTGCTGCTGCACTACTTCATACCTACCTCTTGGGGTCTCCCAACGAATGTGTGTTTCCACGTCATCACCAGGCTCCAAAGTAGGTTTTCGCCTGCACCCAGGCTTCCTAAGGAAGGGACTTGACTGTCAAGTTTCCCGAGTGAACCGTCAGGAGGGACTCACCAGTCCAAGGTCCGTGACGAAAAGCACTGAGCCGACTGCCGGCTCCAGCCCATGCCGTTGAACAAACTGGCCTTTACGCTGGCTACAACACATGTATGCAACTAACTGGGCGCCGATGGCCGGCTCCAACACATAGGTTGAACAAACTGGCCATTACGCCGGCTCCAGCACATGCGTGGAACAAACTGGGCGCATGCCTTTTTTGTGCAGCCCAAATACAACGAATTTGTAGTTGAAATTTGCACGACTGTAGACCTATACAATATCCACATCCAGGATTTTTTCACGATTTTTTGAAACTTTAAAATGTCGATTTCGTGTTTTCAAAAAAAGGCGACCATGTAGCCCGGGCAAAAAGTTCCTTTGGAGAAAGTGTTATCTCGCTTAAACGCCACACGTGGAAGCCGACTTAATGGCACCGCGATTAAGCCGGCAGGCGCGCAAATTTCTATGAACAGTCTCAGGATGACGCACGTCTGGTCAAACACACTATTTAATAATAACCCGAGGAAGAATACAAGCGACAGTCTTGCCTTGTGCCTATCCGTTGTAGGCCTGGTTTACCGGTGGCTCCGTCCAGCCGTCCTTCCAATGCTGCATTCAATGTTGTACGTGAAGACGTGTTACTTACTCCCTCCAATGACGCGTCTTCTCGTCCTAAGAGTGTTTGCTTGGTGAGTTTATGTCTTGGTTTTTACCTCGACGCTGCTTGCTTTTTGTTGCTCCATACATGTGATGCCGTCTCGAAGAAACCATTCAGATAACTTTACATTTTTCTTGCTTCAGCGCCCCCCCCCCCCCCTTAGCCACCGGTAAACACAACAAACCAATCTAGGTTTTCAGTCTCCTTTTGCTGCTTGCGTTGCCATCATAGTTTACACCAAAAGGAGCATCTAATGTGTTCGAGTTTCACATGATATATAGTAGTTGTTTTAGTCATGATTTATATTATGATATTTGTCATGAACTTGCCCAACGATCCAATAATTTGAGAACCTAATTGTAGGCAATTTCGTGAATTAACTATGTCTGATTATAACGATGCACTAAACCCGGATAAGTTCACCGGTGTGCACTATACCATAAGAGGTGGCAAGTAAGACCACGCTCTAGCTTACTCCTCTGGAAGTATTCACTAGCAAGTTTGGAGGAGCAATGCTTTAGATTTAAAAAAAGTCTGGAGGAGCTATTTTGTGATGAGGATCATAATAAGTTCGAGCAAGGCCAATATTATGTTCACCGAATGCATTAGTGTTCTTGTTGATCGGCTTTGTGATGTGTACATGCACATAACAAAAGGAAAAGAGTTTTGGGATGCACTCAGTGTTGGTGCTACCGATACATGAAGTGAATTGTACATAATGGAGAGGTTTCATGAGATGGTGAACAACCGATATGTGGTTGCAAAAATACAAATGCATTAGAAAATAACTCTAACTCCTCAAGTTTGCCTTACACGTCGAGTTTGTGGCTGAATGTATTATTGCGAAGCTACCTTCGTCATGAAGGAATTTCGCCACAAACTTTCAAACACAAGAGACAAGTGATATTGGCGAAGAAACTTATAGTGTCTCTTGATGTTGTGGATAAGGATCGGGCTAAGAACACTAATGAGAGAAGAGATGAGGGTCACTCTGGCACCAACCTGGTGTAGAAAATCCCACACATCAAGAACAAAGGAAAAACAATCTTACCTTTGACAAGCCTAACATTACTACTCCTTGAAGAAGAAGATGTTGAACAAAGGATTGCTAGGTTGCTTCACATGTGGAAACTCCACCACTTTTCCAAGGGATACCCAGTTCGTGCAGACCGCAGAGAGAATAAGGGCTCCAAGAATGTTAACGTCGTGACCTATGGCAATACTTATGGGTATGGTAATTTACCTATTGTGTTTCAGTACTTCAAACCCCATGTTGGCGGCTTGGCGCATTTATAGGGAGCTAACGTTGATTTGTGCGCTGACATCTCTATGTACAATTCTTATCTGCAGGTCGCCTAAAATTCAGCTGTCTTAATAAGGAATGCATGGGTCACATTCTACTGTTCGTGATGTTGGCACAGTAGATTCAAAGTTTACTTCGGCAAAGATCGTGCAACCGAGAAACATTCATCATGTCCCTACTAAGAACAAGAATGTCATTGTGTACCGACTCCCTTCTATGCAGAGACTGGTTTAAAATAGTGTCAGAGTTCAATGAAGTAGTTGTGTCAAATGAACAATTTATTTCTAAAGAGCTATATGTGCGAAGGCTTGTCCTATTTTCTATTTTAGTTTTTATAATAGGTTAATAAACCATATTTGTGACAATGTTGATTTTGAAGCGAGTGTTTAGCCTCTCATTTGTGTCATGTTAATTTTTGTTTAATGTCTCGACTATCCAGTATGAGTTTAGTTCCAAATTTCACCATTGCTAAATGTTACAAGTGTCATAGTTGTGTGCAATCAAAATAGCACCGGAAGCCTTATACGACAAGCGATGAGAGAAACTTGGTATCTCTAGAACTCATATGTTCTGATGTATGCGAGTCTGATTGCCTTGGTGCGGTGACCAAGCTGAGAGGCAGCGACACTGATCGATCGAATCATGGTCCGTTAGTCGAAGAAATAAAGCAGCTGTTGCGGGGTTTGCTGAATCTACTGTTCGGCACATGAAGCGTTCAGCGAATGGCATTGCGCATCTGTTAGCGCATGATGGTTTTAGCAACAAGTTATGTAATACCTGGAGGGCTCTCCTCCCGGCTATATTGTAAACCCTCTGGCATCTGAGTATGTCTTTAATTAATGCAGCACGTTTTAAATCTCAAAAAAAAAGACAAAAGGTGGAAAGAGAGATTTCATGACGTGGATTGATGTCCTACTAGATTCTGCTGCATTTATTTGTTGCGAACTAAAGATGAGTCTTTAGACTAGTTTAAGTTTATAAGGCTGAATTTGAAAATCCAACTAGAGAGATAGGTCAACCATCTTAGATCAGGTCATGGTGATGAGTATTTTCTTAAAATAATTTATAAATTATATGAGGAACACAATATTATTCATGAGAGGACGCCTCCCTATTCACCATGATCGAACAGGGTTGTCAAGAGCAACCCAAAAAAGCCGCGTATTAACTAACTTGGTAAATGTTGGATATTGATAGACTAAATATCTACAAATACATTCCAGATTGATGTATACTTTTTGTTCTTACAAACAAATCTCTTCAAGCTCATGTATACACATTCCATCACCGTGTCGACAAATTGATCATAGATACGAAGTCTCCTCATGCCCCTCCTCCAAGAACGGCCACTCATGCTTCACCACCCATAACATATCCCCCTCCCCCCCCCCCCCCCCCCCCCCCCCCCCCCCCCCCCCGCCGATATGTACCCCTTCGAAAAACATCTCCCGATATACCGCTTCGCAAAACATGACATCTCATTTGTGGATTCTAATATAAAAAAGACATCCCAACATAAAAGCACTTTGGTTAATAAGTATAAGTTCATCTAGGATGGTTGTTCAGGCTATCCCTCACATATTCACACATTTCCTTCTTGTTTGTATCGCTGAAATTCTTAATGACTATAAAAGCTGAAAAATATTTGAATGAGTATAAAAACCAAAGTTAAAGAAAAAGAAAACAGACATAAGCCCAACTCTTTTGGCGGCTGCCCCTCCCAAACATCCTGGGAAAGCCACACCCAAAATTTAGTTGGGATTTCAAAATAGAACCTATCATTAGGTTTAAAAATCCTCTCAAATTTTCGGGATGACTTCCTAAAAAGTTGGGGCAGAGGTAACTTCTCGAAAAAGCTGCCAAAGAACGGGTCCATAAGCCCAGCTCGGCACTGTCCCCCTAAAAATATCTAACGCAGTCAGGTCGAAGCAATGCACAACAGGTCAACAGCACAAGTAAGGCGGTAGCTTACCCTCAAAAAAAAAAAGTAAGGCGGTAGCAGAGGACCAGTGCTTCGCGATTCGTGCGAGGCCACAGGTCCGCCCGATCATCTGATTGCCCTACCCTCCCTCGTCTCCTCCAGGCCCCATAAATTCCAGTCTCTCACGGCCCTCCCACCTCGCCGCCCCGACTCCCAAGCCCAAATCCCCAAATCGCCCCTAAAACCCTAGCCTCACGCCATGGCCGCCTCCCCCACCGCCTCCGCCTCCGGCTCCGTGTCCGCCGCGGCGGCGGCCGCCTCCGAGGCCAACGACGGCCCCGTGCTCTCCGTGGTGTCCAAGCGCCTCCGCGCGCTGCGGAAGAAGCAGAACCGCATCGCGCAGATGGAGGAGTCCGCCGCCGCCGGCAAGACGCTTAACCAGGAGCAGAAGGAGGTGCTGCGCTCCAAGCCCGTCGTTGCCGCGCTCATTGACGAGCTCGAGCGCATCCGCTCGCCCCTCTCCGCCGCCCTCACCGAGGAGCTCGCCACCGTCCCCGCCCCCTCCGCCGCCCCGCCCCTGCGTCGGCCGATTCGTCCGTCCAGGACCTCCTCGCGCTCGTCTACTTCGGCTCCCTTTTCGACGTCAAGCCGCAGAGCGAGTTCATCGCCAACATGGTCGCCCGCCAGCACGAGCGGAGCAGCTGCATCACCTATGACACCGTCGGGGACGATACTGTGGACCTGCTCGTGGAAAACGACCTTGACGCAGTGTCTGCCCTGGCGGCCCTTGCTGCGTCTCGCCCTGCTCCCGCTGTGGGCGTCTCCCATCGCGATGCACTCCAGGCCTGCGCCCATCATGCCCGCTTGTGGCTCGCCCGTGCCGATGAGCGGATCCCTGATTCCTCTGTTACATGTGAGTATTGATCTAGATTTTTAATCTTGTTTGAGTTCAGGTGATTATTTACTGAAAATCTGTGTCTTTTGTCATTCAGATGCTGCGGTGAGGTCTAAGTTGGACAGGATCATGGCATCCGACTACTACACAGCGGCTGCAGTTGGGAACTATGGAGCTGAAGGTGTGCAGACACAGGAGAGCATTGCTGTCTCACCAGAGGCACCATCAGTGGAAGAAACATAACTGCTGAAGGTCACAAGGTGAATTCGGATATCTCATTCTTTGTAGTAACTTAGTTTGTGTTTAGCACTGGGTAGTCATTATTGTTCTGTAACTTCTGTGTCATGATCGATTTGCTGTATAATAATTGTATTATAATCATCATCATTATGCGCTGCTCCATTTGAGCTTATTCAGTCCAATTGTTGAGAAGAACTTTATCTGGGGTGATTTGTGACGATAGACTATTTCTATGCTGTTTCATACGGATGTCGAGTACTGTCGCTTAGATAATAACATAGTGCCTGTGCATTGGTGTTCTGGAGGAAAAACACGGAAAATAATAGCTTAAGCACTATGATCTTTGTGTAGTACTATGTCTGTTGTCACCACTATTTTAGGGCAGGATAAGAACACATTAACTGAGTTTGTCTAATGCTGATGGGCCTTCGCAGTTTGCAACACTGTACTTGATCTTTTTGGACAAAATGTTATTTTTATGATAAAATACCACTAGAGGTCTGTTTGGTTGGGCTTTTTCTGGCTTTTTGCATTTTGGCTTATAAGCCACAAAAGCACCCAGCTAGGGGCTTTTGCTTTTGGCTTTTGGCTTTTGACTGTTTGTTGTTACAAGATGATATAAGCCAAAAGCCAAAATCAAAAGCACCAATTTAGGAGCTTTTGTGACTTATAAGCCAAAATTAGGCCTAACCAAACACCCTGGAAATCACATTGTTTGCTGGAATTCATAATTGCATTATGCAGTAACATGAGTGTTATGATCCATACATTCCATTTCACCACTTCATGTGTCTAAAATTTCAAAGTCTACTTCTTTGTACTTTACTTTTTATGTCGGTTAAGATTTTTTTAAATGGGGGCAAAAGATTTGCCTCATCCATTAATTAATAAGAGAGATGCCCAGTTAATTCACGGAAAACCGGGCGAAAACCGTCACAACTCACAACCCGCTGAGATTCACACACAAGATACTCCACACACACACCACTGCAAAGATAGCCTCGTCGAGGTAGCACAAGATACTCCACACACAACACTGAAAAACTAATTTTTTATATCAACAATTCCAAAAAAGTGGACACATAAAGTCTCATGTCATTTCTATGCTTGTAAGTATGATGGAGAGCTGACGTTCCGCACCCCTAGTGAAGACTATACCCTGTGTAGAAAATAAGTTTAGTGCTCTAAAGAATTTAAAATTTTGAGCTCTAAATTATGATACTGGAATATGAAGTGTCTAAACATATACATGTATTTTTACTGAATATTTAGGCTGTTGGAATTAATATTTGATTGCTCTATGTTTCTGGAGGGAGCATGTGCTCCTGGGTGCGTCTCCTCTATTTAGACATTCTTATTTCACATGTTGCATATCTACTTTATTATGAACTTATGACCAATATGATTTAAAATATAACACTAGAAGTTCAACAATCTTTGGTTGTGTGATAATACATCCTTAGCAACCAAGGTGTGTGCAATTTTACTTTTCTTACAAGTTCTCTTGCGTAACTGTTGCTCATTCATAATATTTGTTTTTCAGTTCCTTAATGTGAGTATTGTTTGCTTTCTTCTGTCTCTTGAGTAAAAAGTTGTGACTTCTGTTTGAGGAATATTGATCATTTCTAGCTACAAGTACCTATCCTGTTACAGTCTGGCCAGTTACAGCAGCTACCCTTTACTTTCTTGCATGTTTCGTCGTGCAAGCTTGATATGAGGTGCTCATCTGTTTTTATCACTATACTTCCAACAAAGCTACATAAGTTTAGTTTGAGATTGTATTTCTTCACCATAATACGATATGGATAGACTATCCTTAGTGACACTATAAAATCACTGTTATTTAATTCTGTAGAAGTTGTTTATGCAGCTGTGCCCATTCATCTTTTATATTTTGGACTTGATTCCCTAAATTGCATAAGGAAATTCCTAACCTGTCAGTGCATGTCTGCACTTTTCCATGCTTTTAAATCAAAATGAAGATGTTTCAAAATCACTGTTATTTAATTCTGTAGAAGTTATTTATGCAGCTGTGCCCATTCATCTTTTATATTTTGGACTTGATTCCCTAAATTGCATAAGGAAATTCCTAACCTGTCAGTGCATGTCCGCACTTTTCCATGCTTTTAAATCAAAATGAAGATGTTTTAACTTTTAAGTATTATTTTGTGCTGTATCCTTTTGACATAAAGGTTATGTGATTTCCCTAAATTTCAAAGGGCCTCCTTGGATTCAATTCTATAAAATTATACCAGGATGCCAAGCTACCCATCTAAATAAGATCTTGTTGTTAGGTAAGACTTGCACTGAGGGAAATAAAGAGCCACTCCTATGTACAGAAAAGCAAAGTAGCACCAATTTTCCGAGACTGCAGAATCATGAACTTGAACATGCACCTAACCCAATACTATGACTACCATTATCAGATGCTTTGCCAGAATTATTATATTGATTAGTTGCTTATTTGTTTGTTAGGATGGGTAATTCATTTTGTTATGTTTGTAACACCTAGAAGCTCAGTCTGAAGCCAGTAAAATGGTATGAATTTTACAATTAACCAAGGCTGAGATGAGTGGTTGTATTAATTCTTAAAAGTTTCATCATGGGGCATTTTCAGAGTAGAGAGGTTTAAGTATTTTGCTTGTTGGCCTCTGAAAGTAGAAATGAAGTGAGCGTCGTTTACTGACCTTTGTTGGTTACTGACCTTGCTGGTATGTTGACTTGTTGACAGGATGAAAATGAAGACTCACATGCTACAGAAATCTACAATGATCAGTCTAATGCAGCTGATGTTCAAAATGTGGTATTGGCCTGGACCAGGAGCTATACTTTTCTTTTTATGTAATATATTTATTGTATATACTAACATAACAATTTCAGGATGGTGATGCTCCTGTGAACCCTCCTGAGGAATATCCCACAGCTGAGGCAGAGCAGGAGAAAATTGATGTGGAAGGACATGATCAGAGGGATGTAGAGCCCCAAGAGCAAGAATTCCAGCAGCCTAGGCGATCTCATCAGAACCAGCGGGGTGGTGGTCGTGGGAGGAGGAGCTATCCTAATGGCCGGGGTGGGCGTGGAGGCCGTGGCATGGGTGGAGGATACCAGAATGGCCGGGGAGGTGGCGGTGGATACCAGGGCGGTGGCGGCGGTTACCAGGGCGGAGGTGGTGGGTATCAGAATGGACGGGGTGGTGGAGGCGGGTACTACAATGATGATGGTGGATACTACCAGCAGAGGAACTTCAACAACAGGGGCCGGGGTGGCCGCTCTGGAGGCAACTATTACAACAACCAGGGAGGTGGCCAGGCGTATACCGAGAGGGTTGAGCTAGGCGCGAACGCTTAGTCTTTAATTATTTTGCTTGGATTGTCACGGGAGAGAAAAGGGAGTCTGGGAGCCATTTTGTCAATTATAGAACTAACTTAGCCTGTTATTATGTTGGAAGTTCGCCCCATCTGTGAGTTATTTTGTTGCTCCAATGACTGCATATGGTTGGTCGATAATGTGGAATCTTTGTTGGAAAATAGCGTCAGGTCGTCTTCGTTCCTCCAAATTTGGTTCTCTTGCGATTTTTCTTATGTCAGTGATGTTACTCATCACATGTAGGCTGGTGTGGCTTGTTTTTGTTTCTCTGGGATGATTTTTCAGGTTGTTCTCTACAGGCTGACTCTTATGAGCCTGTCGAGTTGGCTTGCTTTGGTGGCTTCAGTAGTGCTCCAATGCTGTCCGACAGTTGCACAATTCTTGTCTGTCTTTAACAATTCAGGTGGTTTCTTCTACATAGAAGCTGTTTT
This sequence comes from Poa pratensis, assembly GCA_947311845.1. Lineage (NCBI taxonomy): Eukaryota > Viridiplantae > Streptophyta > Magnoliopsida > Poales > Poaceae > Poa > Poa pratensis. The sequence continues at coordinate 5,045,558 of CAMZMU010000112.1, read as the reverse complement.
CTTATGCCTAGGAGCTGTACACTAATAAAATGTTTTTGTTTATACGCGTGATGTCCATATCTGTTTGTGTTGGGGAGATTCTTCTGGTAGGACTTAGCCAGACAGCTGACCACAAGAAAAATATGTATATCCGTTTTCTTGTGTTCTAAGAAGACAAACAAATTTCTGCGCTGATAGCAGAGCTGACGTTGGTTATATACTTATATTCCTATTGAATTGCAGCTTACTTCACCAGAAAGCTTAAGAACTCCAACAATGCCAACTCTTCTATCCTATTAAGTAAAAAGCACATCTGACTGATGTTATGACGTTGTCTCGGTAAACTTGGGTGTCAACCTATCTGATTGATGTTACCCCGTTGTCGCGGTAAACGCTATCTGATTGATTGATGTTACCCAGTTGTCTCGGTAAACGGAGGCTAGTGTTTGGTGCTGGACAAGGTTGAGGCTGGTAGAATGCTGTAGCTTTGGAACGGGACAGAATCATCATTCTCCCCTGCATGCTGCACGTCGCTTGATGCCGTCCGTTATCATGGCGCTCTATGTTGTTAGGCTGTTTGACCCCTGCTTTCGCCATTGTTTAGTCCTCGCAAACCTCGATTACCTTTTCTCTCAAGCCCCAAAGCGGAAACGGCAAAGCGTAAAAGCCTCCTCCTTTCTAGCCTGCACTGTTGCACAGTGCCTGTCCATGGCAGCTGGAACTCTGTCTCCTCATCTAAATGAAGATTGTGCGTAGCATAGAGCACTCTGTCACTTGCTTGCTTGCTTGTCAGCTTGTCCGAGGATCCTGTGTTGATTCCGTAACTGCAACAGGAGTGCTCTTGCGTTCACGAAGCGCTCTGCAACAAGGCAGGCATGTCGATATGACGATCGCAGACACTCGCGGCAGTTACTTTCGCCATTATTTCCCCGTCCGCATCCTTCGCTCTCACGCCTTGATGCCGGGTCATTATCTCCTTGTGCTAGCTTTCACACGTCACAGCGAGACCTTGCAGTTGAACGGCTCGAGCTAGCTAGATCGAGGGGAACAAAAATTACTACTGCACTGCACGTCCTCGGAAAGCTGTCAGGCCTTGGAAAGAAATAGCCCACGGCTTCAGTTCATCGTCCATCCATATATACCCGTCCGTCCGTTGGAAGAACGTAAGCACGAAGCAAAGCTCCCCTTCTTTTTAATATCGATCGAGCACTATAATAGAACAGCTCTCCTGAATATAAATTACCCATTGATTCCTTCCTCCTGCCATCTTCCTTTCGCTGCCGTGCTCTGGCGTGCCATGGACCCGGCCTTCCCCGCGAGGCCATGCCGTACCTACCATTACCACCTAGCTAGAAACCAGAGAGAGAACATGATTGACCGTTCTTGATCAGATCGAGTGCAGCCCAAGGAACCGTGCGCTGCCTGTCTGCACCATCCATGCACTAGCCAGCTAGCTAGCTAGAAGGGGAGCAAGATCAGGCCGGCCGCCTGTGGAAGAGTGTCAGGGAGGTGTGTGGAAGCATCGAGAAGCTTCTAGAGGGCGATCGAGGTCGTTCCGATGGGCAACTTGTTCTGCTGCACCACCTCGACCCAGCCACAGCCCGAGGCGGCGCGGCAAGCCAGGAAGAAGCTGACGACGCCGCCGAGCCAGACCCGCAGCCAAGAACCGAGCCCCAACACAAACAGGGCGAACCCCAAGCCCCGGGCCCGGAACAAGGCCAAGCCCAACCCGTACGCTCCACGCGGCGGCGCCGCGGCCTCGCCCTCCACGGTCCGCGTGCTCGACGGCGTGGTGCCGCACCACCCGCGCCTCCGCGTCACCGACAAGTACCACATGGGCCGGGAGCTGGGCCGCGGCGAGTTCGGCGTCACGCGCCTCGCCACGGACCGCGGCGCCGCGCGGGAGCGGCTCGCCTGCAAGTCCATCCCCAAGGCGCGCCTGCGCACCGCCGTGGACGTCGCCGACGTGCGGCGCGAGGTGGCCATCATGGCGTCGCTGCCGGAGCACCCGGCGCTCGTGCGCATGCGCGCCGCATACGAGGACGACGACGCCGTGCACATCGTCATGGAGCTCTGCGACGGCGGGGAGCTGTTCGACAGGATCGTGGCCCGCGGGAGGTACACGGAGCGCGCCGCCGCGGCCGCGGCCAGGACGGTGGCGGAGGTCGTGCGCGCCTGCCACGCGCACGGGGTCATGCACCGGGACCTCAAGCCGGAGAACTTCCTGTACGCTGGCAAGAGCGAGGACGCGCAGCTCAAGGCCATCGACTTCGGCCTCTCCGTCTTTTTCCGACCAGGTCTGTATGTTTGCTTTCAGAATTCTTCCTCCTTGATCAGTTTTTAATTCGTTAAACAAAATATGACAGAAAAAAAGACATCAAACACTCTACAGAAAAATTGCTTACGTGCAAGGAAAATGAATTGAGAATTACGAGCTGAAGCAATGCCAAACTTGTTTGTGCAGAACTTATTTTTTGTAGATATTTAATTATCAGCAAGAGTTATGTGTCCTGGGAGCTGGCATTCCCCTAGAATTTTTGCTGCATAGGTTTCAAAAATTCCGAAAACCATATAATTTTATATTTATGAAAGAAGAAAACCCATATATTTGAAGAATTAATCCTAGTACATTTCTGGATTTTTAAATAAATCAGTGCTGCCTCGAAATTCAGAGAAGAAAAATAGTGACATGAGGATTTAAAATCTTTCAAAGGTCATTGGTAGCCATCATTTCGATCCGGAATCATGGAATTCATTTGTGATTCTATACTCTGTTTGGCTGGCATGGAATTGGACATGTCATTTTATTTGGAATTCCAGCAAATGTCTATTGTGTGTTATGCCAACTCCTATCTCTGACCCTGTCATTTCACTTTCCAAATGAAATGAAACAATGCCATCATTTCATTTCTATCAAATAATAGAAATGATAGGTGCCAAACGAGCTCTAATGTATTCCTCAAATCGTCATGTCATTATTGTTGTGATTACAAATCTTTCAAAGTATTCCGAGCGGCGCCTATAAAATGAATCGATAATTACGAACTGAAGCAATGTCAAGCTTATTTGTGCAAAACTTATTTTATGTAAATAACTCATTATCAACAAGAGTTACGTGTCCTGGGAGCTCGCACTCCCCTATTTTTCTGCATAGAATTTATTTTTTTAGAAAAATAATATGTTTTTAGAAAAGGGGAAAACCATATATATATTTTGTAAAAAGTGGAAAACCATATGTTTGAAGACATAATATTTTTTAATCCTAGTACATTTCACAAATTTTAATTCGCGTCGCCTTGAAATTCGGAGAAAACAAAGAATGACATGAAGATTTCAAATATATAAATGGTGCATGTACATTTGTGCGTCTTCCTTGTGATTGCAAAAAAATTCAAAGTATTCAGAGCTGCTCCGATAAACCTATTGTGTCTACCTTATTCTTTCTATTAAACTTCTAATTAAGCTTTCATTGTGAAGGTTTCAAAAAGAAGAAAGTGTTGGGAAAGTTGTGATTGAGCACCATGACACCTACACACCCAACAGATTTAAAAAATTTATACTAAAGAACAACAAAAAATCTAAGAAAAATGATGAGTGTAGCACAAGATCATACTATGTCACAAAACAATATTCAGATGGAAAGTTGTGATTGGTTGCATCCACGGTCGGGTCGCGTGGTCGAGGTGGTACCTCTTCAACAGCGCTGCTGTTCAAGCCGTACCGCGTCCAAAAATCAAAAGAAACTAGACCTGAACAGTTCCGGAGACAATTTCATTCTAGAGTATCTATAACTGCGTACACACTTCTCAATCTAGCCCGGCCCGCGTACTCACCAGCAGAGAACTTAATAAGTTCGCAGGACCCATTTCTTAAAGTTCGTTTCTTCTTTATTTTTCTTTCAATGAAAGCAGCATCACGACCCCAATTTCATTTCCATTAATTTGATACTCCCTCCAATTCAAAATAAGTGTACCAGTCTTGAACAGAGATTAGTTTGAAACTGTGACACTTAATAGATTCGGAGGTACTCACTCTGTCCGGAAATACTTGGCTTAGATTTATCTAAATTCGGATGTATGTATATACTAAAACATGTCTAAGTAAAACCATATTTAGACAAATCCGTGACAAGTATTTCCGGACGGAAGGATCTTTTTGTCAAAATGTAGTGCACATTAGTTCTAGTCAACATCAAACTTCGTACATTTTTACTCAATACAAATCATTTTGTAGTTTCTTTCATATTTATTATATGTATTTGGTATTGTAGATGTTATTATATTTTTCTACATGCCTGGTTAAACTTTTCAAAATTGGAGTTTGACTAAAACTAATATGCACTACATATTAACACACACACAGAGAGAGAGAGAGAGAGAGAGAGAGAGAGAGAGAGAGTACAATAATATAGGTGTTTCCAAGCCAACTCCCGGCCATAACATAAACTAGTTCACAAGACCATCGATCACAACATCCTGTAACCTACTCATTTCAAAATCAAAACAAACACCGTAACAAAAGCATAAACTCAGTTTGGCAGCGAAGTGTTTGGAGAATAAAAATACTCGAAAACAACAATATTTTCATGGATAGGCAATCCAATACTTCAGCTTTCGAAACAGAGGTCCAAACCTTCTTTTTATATACTTCATAATTAGTGCAGTTTTGGAAAAGCTAAAGATGTTAATCATACTAAGAATTTACTGACAAAGACCATTCAAAAAAAAAACTGACAAAAGAATTGCACTGCAGGTGAGCGGTTCACGGAGATCGTGGGCAGCCCGTACTACATGGCCCCGGAGGTGCTCCGGCGCAACTACGGGCCCGAGGCGGACATCTGGAGCGCCGGCGTCATCCTCTACATCCTCCTCTGCGGCGTTCCGCCATTCTGGGCAGAGACGGAGCAGGGCGTTGCGCGCTCCATCCTGCGCGGCGTGCTGGACTTCGAGCGCGAGCCCTGGCCCCGGATCTCCGACAGCGCCAAGACCCTCGTCCGCCAGATGCTCGAGAAGGACCCCCGGAAGCGCCTCACCGCCCGCCAAGTCCTCGGTACACACACGAGTTCTCTTCCGAGCACCATGGCGTCTGTCGTCGTCGTTGACACTGATCTTTGGCTGTGAAGAGCACCCGTGGCTGCAGGACGCGAAGTCGGCGCCGAACGTGCCGCTGGGGACGTGGTGCGGGCGCGGCTGAAGCAGTTCTCGGTGATGAACCGGTTCAAGAAGAAGGCGATGCGGGTGATCGCGGAGCACCTGTCGGCGGAGGAGGTGGAGGTGATCAAGGAGATGTTCGCGCTCATGGACACGGAGCGCAAGGGCAGGGTCACGCTCCAGGAGCTCAAGGCCGGGCTCGCCAGGGTCGGCTCCAAGCTCGCCGAGCCCGAGATGGAGCTGCTCATGGAGGCCGCCGACGTGGACGGCGACGGCTACCTCGACTACGCCGAGTTCGTCGCCATCACCATCCACCTGCAGAGGCTCTCCAACGACCAGCACCTCCGCACCGCGTTCCTCTTCTTTGATAGGGATAGCAGCGGCTACATCGAGCGCGCCGAGCTCGCCAACGCGCTCGCCGACGACTCAGGCCGCGCCGACGACGCCGTGCTTGACCACGTCCTGCAGGAGGTCGACACAGACAAGGTACGTATTCCCTACGTACGTGGCATGATCGCCGTCTGCTGAATCTGCTCTGAACCCGTGCGTGCTTGCCGATCGAGCAGGACGGTCGTATCAGCTTCGATGAGTTCGTGGCGATGATGAAGTCCGGGACGGACTGGAGGAAAGCGTCGCGTCAGTACTCCAGGCAGCGGTTCAAGACCCTCAGCAACAGCCTGATGAAGGACGGCTCACTCACCATGACGCGCGATGAAGATTTTTTTTTAGATAAAGATGACGCGCGATGAAGATGCCAAATAGATATATGCATGTTCCGACTTCAGAAATGTTTGCTGGTCGATGTGATGCTTTCCTTTTTTGATGATGCATCAATTCAATGGAATTTAGTCCCGCAGTTTGTTCGTGTGTTTTTTGTAGACTGCCTGAATCTTTCGCAGCATTAGCAGGGAGATGTTTTTTGGTTTGGTGTTGGAGCAGGCATGCCTGTAATTATGTGTGGTAGAACCGTAGAAGAAGTATCCAAGTCCCGCAAGTGTTCATTGCAGGATTTATTTAACTACACTGAAGATCTCTTTAGTCCAAAGGAAATTCATATGAATATTGGATATTCAGTTTTTTATAATAAAAGATTCATCTGTACGTATAAAACCATAGCAAATTTACTATATACATTTTTTTGCTCGTAATTCCACATGAAAGATTCAAGCGAGACCAACTACATGGAATATCTATGGAATCTATGGCACACACACCTAGTTATTTTGGAGAATTTCTATTATAGTTGTGTGATGCATGCAATCAGATATCTTATACTCCCTCCGATTGGAAATGATTGACATAGATTTGTCTATATACGGATGTATCTAGATATATTTTAGTGTGTAGATACATCCATATTTTGTCAAATCTATGCCAACCATTTCCAATCAGAGGGAGTATTTCATGTTATTAAACCCGTCCCCGCTCGTCCCTCGTGCAATCCGGCCGACGACCTCCTCGGCCCCTCCCGTCCTCCCCCACCCCGTAGCCGGAGAGAAGAATTATGCAACTGGGCAAACGGACGGTGGCAGCGGCCTTCCACCGGCGGATCTTGGCATGAATGGTCCCACCCGTTGATGGCTTCTTCCTGGAATTCAGCGGTAGACTTTCTCTGGTGGTGCAGCAAGGTAGGGCGTCGGGCAAGGCATGCACGGTGACGACCAAGGCGTTCTTATCGCAAAAATCCAAGCACCTCAAAGGGATCACGATCTCCAGGTCTTTCGTCGAGCGACTTGGGCATAGGCCTAGCTCCGCTGCGGGGTGACTCGCGGGAGGAGTGCAAGGTGGACAAGATTGCCCAAATAATCTTGGACACTGCGGACTGTTGAAGGCTCTGGCGGTGGCTGGAGCCGACGAAGGTTTGAGCCATGGGCGTCATAACTTTCATCTACACATGATCCACACGCAGTCTAGGAACCAGATCATGCTCCTCAAGCAACTGAATACGATTAAGGGCAAGATCATTAAAATGTTTATGAAGATTAACCTAATGGTGGTGGTTCACCAAATGATGTCCAGGCTCAAGTTAAAAATAATGCTCAAGCTTCCGAAGATGATATCCCTCAAGAAGGACCATCTCAACAATCTCTTGAAGAAGCTCGAGTTTTTCATGAAGCTAACAAGGCAACAACATAACTTTGATAAGGTCCAAGGAAGCATAAGGAAAGGGGTAACCACTCATAGACAATTAGCAAACTTTTGGACATAATGCTTTTGTCTCTTCTTTGAACCCCAAAATTCAAGAACAAGCAAGATGCAAATGGCATTGTGATACGGAGCAAGGCAAGATTGGTGGCTAGAGATTTCTTTCAAAAAGATAATATTGATTATGGTGAAAGTTTTGCTCTCATTGCGCACCTTGAATCAAACTATAACTTACTTACAACAAATAATATAAATTTGCAACAAATAGATGTTAAAAGTGCATTTCTCAGTGGTCCTATAAGTGATTTGATGTATGTAAAACTACCTCCGATGTTTAAGAATACCAATTTCCCTCATGTCTATAAACTTGATAAGGCGCTCTATGCCTCAAGCAAGCATCACGAGCTTTGCATGAGCATCTGAGAGTCGGTAGCTGATCTTAATCTTCTTGGGCTAATCGACTACACTCTTTTTACTAAGAGAGTTAGAGGAGAATTGTTCGTATCCCAATTCTCATATGAAACTTACCTTCTATGGTATCTCCTCTCAGCGGTCATGTTGAGTTGAGTCTCGAAGCAGCAGCTTATAACTCAAGGTCTTTTAAATAAAGGATGAATACCTTTTTTACTTAAAAATCTTTCTCCTACAGATATAAAAGAAAATCCATCCACATTGTTCTGTATTTTTTTAAGCTCCTCCCAACATCATCATACTTGCCGTCCACTCTCCATCGCGCCGAGGTTAGCTTCATGCTTTGTCGATTGCTGACTTTTGCAGATTATGAACTCGAAATCTGTTAGGGTTCCTTGATTTATCTCTTTTCCAATGTGCTTGCTTACCGGTATTTTTTGGATGTTTTTACTCTTATTGTTCTTTCTTTCGTTTATGGTGATGACATTCTTGCTTCACCTCCTTGGATTGGGTGTAATTAATATGCTCACCTACTTATCTTTGCTTTGATGCAGGTGTTCTTTTAATTCTTGGTTTTTAATGCACATTGTACATTGCGTATGCGTGCCAGCAGACAGCCCAGTAAATTTATAGGCCCATTTCTTTTGTTTGAATGCTTTGTAGGATCACTTCTGAAATTGTGTTTCTCCCATTTTTATTTCTGCTGCAAGTTTTTTTACCGATATTCCGCCTGCATAACTTGACGAAACAAATGTAGTAATTATGTTAGTCATGTTACAGTATGAATTTACTGACGAAACAGATGAAGTAATGATGTTCTTCAGGCTATAACTTAAATTTTACTGACGAAAAAATGCACTACAGGTGAGCGGTTCACGGAGATCGTAGCAGCCCGTACTACATGGCCCCGGAGTTGCTCCGGCGCAACTACGGCCCGGAGACGGACATCTGGAGCGCCGGCCTCATCCTCTACATCCTCCTCTGCGGCGTCCTGCCATTCTGGGCAGAGACGGAGCAGGGCGTGGCGCGCTCCATCCTGCGCGGCGTGCTGGACTTCGAGCGCGAGCCCTGGCCCCGGATCTCCGACATTCTGGGCAGAGACGGAGCAGGGCGTGGACGGGGATTGCCTTGATGCCATGCATGAAGAACTCAATAGTATTGAGCGCAACAAAGTGTGATCATTGGTGAAGAGACCAAATATTTATAAGAGAATCATAGGGACTAAGTGGATATTCAAAAACAAGCAAGACAAAATGACATTGTGGTACGCAGCAATGCAAGATTTGTGGCTGAAGATTTCTCCCAAAAAAGGGTATCGATTAAGGTGAAACTTTTGCCCCATTGTTCGCCTTGAATCAATTCGTATGTTATTTACATATGCATGTCCTAATAATTACAAGTTACAAGAAATGGATGTTAAAAGTGCATTTCTGAGTGGTCCCTAAGTGAGTTGGTGTGTGTCAAACAGCTTCCGAGGTTTGAGAATCCCAATTTCCCCGAGAATCTTTATAAACTTGATATGTCGCTCTATGAACTCAATCGCCATGAGCTTGGTATGATCACGTTAAAGTGTTGGTAGTTGGTCGTGAGTTTGAAGTTGGGCTAATCGTCCACACTCTTTTTACTAAAAGAGTTAGAGGATAACTACTATATGTTGATAACAGTAACTTTGGTTCTATTAATAAATTAAAACTATGATAAATTTGGTAAATGCGGGGGTCAGTTGAAAACAACCATAAAATGAATGTCACATATTTATACTAAACATTTTTACTTATGTATAACTTACTCCATAATGAACGTAACATAATTATTATATTTTCTATAAGCACAATTAGTTACATAAATAATGCCTTTAAATTTCAAGAATCATTGTTATATTTGTTTATTATGACGCAGAAGTCAGAAATCGTACTTTGCAACCTAAGTCATAGTTTTTTTTGTGAAAATTTTGCTTGACAAATGGATAATAAAATCATTTTTGGATCAAATTTTCCATGGATTTAAGAATGTACAGATTAGATTTATTCGCAAATTATGTTTTATTTAGATTTTTACAAGGTATTTTATATGTTGACGTCCTTTATATCGTTAAATATGTCTATACAGAGCTCCATATTATACTTCTAAAAACAAATTTGGTAGAGGTTTCTGGAATGTGCAATTTTACATCTTAGGTGTAAATATGTATGAATATATAGTGTTAGATGTATGCATTTGTCCTCATATCACCAACATTCCCAATGAAGTGATTGACGGTGCGTGGCGAGCAAGAATGTTTTCAGTGCATAAAGTGTTAGGTGTCTACAAGTGGGCTCAGATCACTGACGTGGCATATTGGAAAGCTTAAGGCATACTTGTAGGCTGATCTCATAAGTTGTGACTTTGATCCGAGAAGTTTTTGATCAGCAGTTGGACTCCTTTGGCTCGGGATAAATCAATGTTTCAAAATCCATCTTGATGTTACAATTTTTTCCCTTTGTCCCTGTTTTGGATTTGTCTTCGGCTTGCTTCGGTTTGTTGGTAGTGTCACATTGGTTAATGGACTTGGCTTCGATGCACATCGCTGGATTTGTTAGAAGTGCTAACTTCGTGTTACAGGTTGATTGTCTTAAGATTGGAATTTTTTATGCTGAATTCATCAGGTTCTTGATTGTATGGAAGAGTGGTCGATGGTACCAAGGCCCGCCTCTAGACTTGTATCTAACTTGGGCGTGAAATAGGCTAGCATGTTCAGATGTGATGATTGCCATTGTTATTCTAGGAAACCCCTTTTTGTGTTGCCAATGAATACGGTTTTATATTTTGGTTGGAAACCGCCGTGTTTCAAATCCAGTTAGGACATAGAAGATACTAGGGGCTATCCATATCTAGAGCCACTTGGGCTTGGTGATAAGTGGACCTATTGGCTGCACTTAGTCCAACGATTGATGGCAGTCAACTTATATGAGAATTCTAATACTTCAAAATGGGGTTTGGCACTTCAGACTCATTCATGATCAAATCTATATATGGAGACATTATGAATGGTCATTCAGCAAAAATATATTTGGAAGTTGCAACTACCGCTAAAAATAAGAAATTTTACGTGATAGTTATAAAAAAGGGTTTTAACAAAAGATTACTCGGAGAGGAGAAATTGTTGCTATAATTACTATATTTTCTATAATATTTAGCACAATTAGTCGCTTAAACAGTGCAACTAAATTTCAAGAATAATTGTTCTATTTTTTTCATCTGAGAAAATATCCACAAAATACGTTCGCTATGAATATTCACGAATTTCTGATTTTTCAAAATTAAACTTTAAACCGTGACGAATTTGAAAGTTTAAGAACGGTATTGTGGGAAAGTGGAGAGTCTTGTTTCAGAAGGATCTGATGCTCCATCATTACAGAGTGAAGGCCCCTCTAGTTCAACCGCTACTTGAATGGATTAAATCCACTTTTGTACAAATATATCTTCCTTTTATCAGGTTCAACCCCCATAGACTTTGCAAACTCTTTTCTAGGAGTTTTGCTCCTTTTTAATTTACACAAAATCTCACACTACGGTAATTCTCTAAAAAAAAGAACGAAAAAGTCGTGGAATTTTAGTAGCTTCTCAATTGTATATTTATTTGCAATATTTCAATAAAAGGTTAAAACTATATCAAAATAAAGTAGAAAATGTGTGGTAAATCGAGCAGTTCAATGGTTTTTCGCGACAAGTGCACATTGGCTGTAGTCTACAATCTATTGTAGAATAGCTCGCAACAACATTTTTACTTATTTATAACTTATTTCGTTCACACATGTAACATCAGTATTATATTTTCTATAAGCACAATTAGTCACGTAAATAATACCACTAAATTTCAAGAATCATTGTTCTCTGTGAAATTTCAAGTCTAAAATCGTATACTTTGGAATCTAATTCATAGTTTTCTTTGTGAAATTTTATTGGGGAATGTATAGAAAAATCATTTGTTGAATCAAATCTTCCATAGATTTAAGAATATAAAAAATATTATTAGATTTATTCGTGGATTAATATGTTTTATTTAGATGGGTTACAATGTATCTTATATGTTCATGTCCTTTTTTCCTTAAATATCTATGTACATAGCCATATTGTAGTTGCATAATAAATATATTGATAGAGGTTTCTGGAATGTGTGCTTTTACATCTTATGTGTAAATATATATGAATATCTAGTGTTAGATGTATGCATTTGTCCTCATACCACCAATATTTCCAATGAAGTTTGTTGACTTTGGGTGGCTGACAATCAAGCATGTTTTGAATGTATAAAGTGTTAGGTGTCTACAAGTTTCCTCGGATCACATACATTGCACATTGGAAAGCTTAACTCATACTGGTAGGAAGATCTGAAAAGTTTCGATTTCTATCCTATAAATTTTTGTTTGACAGTTGGACTCCTTTGAGTTTGACATAAATCGAAGTTTCAAAATCCATCTTGAGTTCCGAGTTTCCTCTTTGTCTCGGCTTTTGCTTTGGCTTCAGCTTGCTTCGGGCTCTTAGTAGTGTCACATTGGCTCTTAGGTTTCAAGCATACCCACCTGGACTTGGCTTCGATGCATGTCAGGTGGATTACTTGAAGTGCTAATTTCGTGTCAAAGGTTCCTTGTCTTAAGTATGAAATTTCTGATGCCGGATTTGTCGGGTTCTTTGTTGTATGCAAGAGTGGTCGATGGTACCAAGGTGCGCCTCTAGACTTGTATCTAACTTGGACGTGAAGTAGGCTACCATTTTTAGAGAGAGAGAGAGCTGATTTCCATTGTTATTCTAGGAAACCCCTTTTTGTGTTGTCAATGACTGATTTTATATTTTGGTGGAAAAACCGCCTTGTTTCAAATCCAGTTAGGACATAGAAGACACTAGGAGCTACCCATGGCTAGAGCCACGTGGGCTTGGTAATAAGTGGGCCTATTGGTTGCACTTAGTCCAACGGTTGATGACCGACAACTTGTATGAGGATTCTAATACTTTCAAATGGGGTTTGACACTTCATACTATTTTACGCACATCTATATATGGAGAACTTTTGAATAGTCATACAACTAAAATATATTTTGAAACTAAAACACCGCTAGAAATAAGGATTTTTTATGTGGTAGTCATACAAAAAGGTTTGTTAACAAAACATAACCCGGAGAAGAGAAATTGGAACAGTAACAAGAAGTGTTGTTTCTGTTAAGAGATAACCCGGAGAAAATTCCCTTTGCACGTCTTGTTTGGCGAATAGTTAATATTTCGTTCAGTTTAATACCCCCAACTAATATATCATATATGTTTAGAAACTGGTTGCACGGTTAACAAAAAACTATATGTCAAATGTCAGGAGTTTGCGCTTTATGTTAGGTTATACGGAAATGTCACCATGATATCATTTTAAACTAGATTAGAGTTGCTCATTTCATGCAGGTTATCCCCATGATGTGGTCCTATCTGTATCCAGTGGAGAATCGGGAGCTCATGAACTATGTGTGCAACCGTATGAAAACTGAAAAATGAGATTTACTCAACATGTGTGGATGTCGATGCGGTAAACGACTTGGTGATGCATAGAGGCTCCACCGCTCCATGCTTAAAGTTGTCAAGTATGTTTTTTTTTTCAAAGGATACGCTCCATGCTTAAGTGTCTTTCGCTTGTTGATTTTTATCCACTTTATGTGATCACTTTATTCTCAAGTTTTTTGTTTTATGTGATCATGCGTTGAAAACTCCGCAATAATTGATTGATTTAGATTCAAGATGGGACTGGGCCAACCCGGCCCTGGCCCCAGACCTGGCTCCGTGGCCCCAAGGCCAATATGGGAGGCCATGGGTCGGCCCATTTCCACAAAAAATTATGGCCCTGTTGGCCCATTGGGTGTATGAGGCCGACCCAAAATCAAGCGAATATACAGTTTCAGCTCGGTTTACACAGAGAAGAGAGAACAGAGCAAATTACTGCCGAACCATCACTGAATAAAATAAATAAAGGTTTCACGGATCCAATCTTTTCACATCATTGGGAAGCAAAGATTAAGAGCAGCTCCAGATGGGTCCATTACAATCATAATTATGTCAATGTACTGGCTACTGGAACTACTGCAGAGTTCGCAATCTGACCAGGAACCTGAAAACTACATCCATAAAAATTACTAGTGGAATTTGGCGCGGCGGCACGCCGCGGCCTTGATGAAAGCTTTTGTTGATGGTCTGTCATTTGAAGTAGCTGACGGGAAGGTGAAACAAAATTTCGTAGTGTTATGAGAGGGAAAGAAAGGAAGGTACTAATCGAGACAAAATGTTGTCAACTGGTAATATGATCAAAAATGACATTTTGAGCATTCACAATGTATACATATGTTAGTCGGAGACGGATGGACTTATAGTCCTTCCTCAGATTATTGAAGTGAGATGGTAACATGCAGCATTCAAACTTGCACCATCAGCATGCATGTGAATGGGGTTAAGTAATAGAGTACAGGAGATACAAAAATACTTCTCTTTACAATATTATTCTTGGCCCCGTCTTTGGCAGTTACACGGAATATTTCTTATCCTGATGTGGTACACAATGAGAGCAGAAGGATTTACTTGCTATGCAGCATAATGTAAACACAATATCTAGACAGCCATAAATGAAAGAACAATCAAAACTACTAAGATGAGTGTGAATCGCTTTAAAAATCAATGGTCACTCGGCCAAAAAATAAATGAAGGTGTTGAGTCGTTGTGTACTACAAAGAAATGTGTTGCGAAGTTTGCATCAATTATATATGAATATTGTTTGTAACCTCCTCGCACTGCTATACTTTCCTTTTAGAACTGAAATCATTGAAAGACTGAAAGATCAGTTGAAAAGCTGGATAATGAAACAGTGAGCAATTGTGAAAAGGACAGGCTGCATGACAGTGGAGTCCATTATTCAGAATTTATACGAAATAGAAGCAAGTTAGGCAATTAAAACATGATAATTCGAAAAATACTACTCATAGTCATACATTCATGAGCTTGACTTACGTTAGCACCTGCAGGATGCAGCAGTTTAAAAATAGTAGCGAGGCATTAAAAATTAGAAATACCAACCTTTTCTTGTCAGTATAGATACTGAACTGAATAACTTGCCTGTCCCCAACACGTGTGACCAAATCGATTTGGTGCGCTTCACTGTAATCTTCATGAGGAAACCGAAGGTTAAATCAACTGCAAAACAAAAGATGTAGACACAGAGCAGCAGAACCAGGAGAAGAGTTCAAGTAAAATCAAGTGTAATCAGTCTAATTGAAACCTGACACTATAGATAAAAATAGCAGGAACAGATGGACACCTTTGATCCAAGGAGCTGTGTTATTGTGCTATAGGAAATAGGGCGTAACACACTCATTACTAAAAATAAACTATTTTGTAACTAAAATTTCCTGAACAGTTATGTTTCTAATTTTCGAAGATCTAAAACAGAAAGAAATAACTATGCACTTCAAGGCCAACAGGAAAAGTACAGTTTTAAGTTGGTGTAGTCAAGGTTAGATATATCCCTAACATGAGAAGAGAATTTGGGATAAACAATGGAGAAAAATGGGGCCATCATATGACCATATATATACACCGAAGACCCAGGAGACTTACAAATGTTCTTTATTCCGTCCCTTTTTCGGTTCCTTTGAACATCAGTCTATGTAAATTACATTCTATTCTATTAAGATTGCCATGTAGAGTTCATAAAATACCTATATGGCAATTAATTAAGTGTCGTGGTGGTGTCACGGCAGATGCCATGGGGATGGCTTAAGTGTGGGCTCGCTTGGGCGTTGGGGGAACCGGGGAGGGTTTGCGCGCTCACGTAGCACGCATGAAGAAGAAGCAAGAAGTCGCAAGAACCAACAAGAACAGAGCAAACCAAGAACAGCAAAGAACACCACGATGTACCCTGCTTCGGGGCCCTCTTGTGGAGGTAACACCCCTACTGCAGCTCTAGCCTACTCTCTTATATCTCAAGTGTTTACAAGTACAGAGTGCTCCCTGAGCTGTATAATGAACAATGGAGAGAGCTCCAGGTAGAAGATGAAGCTTGGGGGGGAAATGATGCTTACAATGGTCGATCCTCCTCACAGGAGAAGGTGGTGTCGCATATATACAGTAACCGAATTACCCTTTTGCCCCTGGCCGCAGAGGACAATGGCAAGGACAAGGAGAACAGGACAAACACTGGCCACTGTCACTCAGCCCAGCTCACCCTCTGTCCACCACAGGCTTATCTTTCCTCTTTGAGCTTAAGGCAGTGTAGACCACAGTAGCCTAGGCACTGCCCCTTTCCCGAATTGGCCGAGTCAGCGCCTAGGGGCTTGTGACCCGGAAAACCTGTGGCTGTACCTTGCTGTCTTCTGAGCCCCGGTCAGTAACATTACAGTGCCCGTGACTTTTACTGACACTACTTGGCCCCTGTGCAACATCCGAGTTGCCCTACCCGGGTCCTTCCTGACGGATCCGGATAACTTAGCCGGCTCTTCTCCCTTGGATCCGGTTAAACCTCACCGGATCCCCTTTGGTCCTTCCTTTTACACTGGCTTGAAGTAGGACTGACCGAATCCCCTTGAGATCCGGCCCAAGTGACCCGGCTAACCTTGATCCGGTTAGACCTTAACTGTTCATAACACATCATCTTTGCCCTACCCGGGGGCAGCCCCCCGACAGTAGTCCCCGAAGCTGGTACGGTCCTACAGCCTCGGCTGAAGGGCCGTTCCAGATTCAAAACCAACATCACTAACCGGATCACTTCTAGCTGTCACCGAATTTTCCGGGACATTTGGCAGGAAAAGCCTGTGCAAAGCCGTATAACCCGGGTTGTCAGCTCGTTATCCGGATCCACCGGGTATTCGAGTGTGTTTGACCAGAAGACCACGTCTCCTCGTTTCCTCCGTTGACCAGCACATAGGATCCTCCCGCCGCTTAGAATTCTATTGCCTCGTGTGTGCTTGGAATACACGGCCATACTGAAGGCCACAGAATTCCAGGGTGCAGTTATTGCACGATACTCCGAAAACCGCGCAGCAGTGGGGGCAGTTACCGCTGGAGGCTATAAATGTGGGCGAAGGAACCTCCTCTTCTTCTTCGCCTTATTCCCTTACTCGTCCGCTCCGCCGTCGCCGCCGCGATCTCGACCTCCAAACTCGCCGCGCCGGGGACGCACAGCGCACCAGAGCAAGACCGCCGGAGCCGCGCCTCGCGCCCATCTCCGCCATTTCTCCGTCGAACTCCTCCTTCGAGGAACCAGCACTGTAAGTTCTTCCTCCTCTCGCCATAGCCACCGTGACGAGTTCATACTCTTGAAATACACACGCCTGTTCTTGCTAGATCGATGCGTATCTAAGCCATGTTCATGCCGTAGCATACTCCGTATACTTTCTCTCCAAGTTTTACATCAGACTAGCCTAGATAGACTTGTCATCGTAGGAGCAGTTCAACCATGTTTTTACCCGTGATTTTCTTTCTTTTTTACCACCGCTGTAGATCTTCCAAACCCTAGAAACCCGCGGAAAGATGTTTGCGATTTCCAACCGCTCACCTTCCCCACTGGACCCGGTTAACCCTACCCGGGATAAGATTAGCCGAGTTACCTTAGATCTGATTCGGTTTCAATGTTATCCGACTCTTCTTTGGTGTCATGGATTCCGAATCTCCTAATCCGGTTATCTGCCTTTTTACTGCAGAACTGAGTCAGTTATGGCCAAACTTCCTCCCGGCAGATGGGAGGGATCTGATGTTACCCGGAATGATTTGGAATGGCTACGAGCCACCCGGCGTATAACGCCGCAAGTTATATGCCGCAGACCCGGAAAAGAACTCGCACCGGCCCCCGAACCCGGTGAGCGCGTGGTATTCATAGCGCATTTCGAGCGCGGGCTCGGATTGCCTGCCAGTGACTTCTTCCGGGCCTTTCTGGACTTTTTCGGACTACAACTTCACCACCTCCCGGCGAACGCCTTCGTCTCTTTATCAGCTTTCACTTCCTTCTGCGAAGGCTATCTCGGTCTCTGGCCGAATGTAGATATATGGGCAAAGTACTTCCACCTTCGCAAGCACACCATTCCAGGTACCAAGCCGAAACAGCTGACTGCTTGCGGTTCGGTTAGCATCACCCCGAGGCAATGGTCCATCTTCCCCCGAGTCACCGGCCTAGACACGGTGAAGAAATGGCAAAGGACCTGGTTTTACGTAAAGAGCGCTGAGGGCCACGACGCTCTTAACCTGCCCGAATTCAGTATGGAGCCGCCCACAGCCGAACTGAACTTCGGTTACAATCCGGCTGAAACAATTGCTGAACTTCAGACAGTGCATACCACTCTGGAGGATTTTTTGAAGAAGGGTATGACCTCTGACGACCTCCTCCGGACCTTCATCTCTCGCCGGTCAGCCCTCTTCAAAGGCGTGATCACAAGATATGCCACATGCGTGGCGCACTAGATCCTACCCGGATCAGCAAGCACGAGCTTGACAAAGCTTCCGTCTTCAGACGTGTAAACGCCATTGCTGCCAATGAGATGTCGGATAAATGGCGGTGGGGTGTAAAGCCATTCTACCGGGAAAACCTTCCTCCACAGGTTAGCTCACCACTCTCCGAATCCAATCTTACTTCATCTGAATAACCCCGGCCTGATCCGGATTCGCATTATCTTTTTTGTAGCTGTTTGATCGTCAACTTACTGAAGACGGAGATCTCTCCACCAAGGCATGGACACCGGATCTTAGCCCGCCGCGCGAGGGCGAAGAGGATCCGGATACGGATGACTATTTGCCAATTCCCCGTGCCAAGCCAGTCCGCAAGGGTAAGCAATCAAACATTCACCACATTTCCGACGAAGAAGATGAAGATTGCTGCCTCTTAGAACCCATCGACGCTATTCCGATTTCATGGAAACCACCTCCTTGTGTTCCAGCCAAACAAGATGCTGAAGGGTCATCTCGGAAACGCACTGACGCGCCCGGATCTGATTCCCCTAAAGCCAAGAGAATCAAGAAGTCCGGCTCCAAGTCGAATCGTGTCAAGCCGATGCCTACCACCAAGGGGTAATACTGACTTAACTTCATTTGCTTTCTTCCTCTGTTAACCGAGTCATGTCTATCCGAGTTAACTGTTTGCTTTGCTTTATGCAGTGATGTCCTCATCACCGCGCAGACTCATTCATCCATCTCTTCTCCCATTCCTCCACTGGGTACGGCCATGGAAACCCAGTCTCCTGACCGAACTGCCACCTCGCCAACGCGTGTCACAACTGCCAATATTCCTCAGCCGACTCCCATTTCAGAGCCGGTTATTGACTTGGAGAGTGAGGAAACCTCGGCTCCAATCCGAGATTCGAGTTGGCCACGCCCTCTCAAGGAGCTGGAGAAGGAAAAGGCCAAGGCATCGGCTACATCCATGCCTAAGCCGGATCCTCGCCCTACTCCCGCAGCACAAACCTGCTGAACCAAGAACAGCAGAAGAAGAAAAAGCAGAAGCAGCAACAACAACAACAAACTTCTGAGAACCACAGAAACCGCAACATCAGAGACAGACCCCGGGTGCATCACCTCCACCCAAGCCGACTCAAGGTGTCGCTGGCACAACTTCCTCCACTTCGGATAAGCAAGTGGTTGCTGTCAAGCAAACCACCGCTGCCTCCTCTGCCATTCAATCCGGCCAAGCCAAGCCTAAGCTCAGCACTGCCAATGACTTTATTGAAGCCTGGAACGCCGTGGACCTTGCACCAGGTTTCTCCGCTGCAACGCCACACCCTGCTGGTCCTAGCCGAATGATGCAATCTCTTCATTCTGTGAAGGTTGCGTTTACTGCATCGCACCAAGTCTTCGAGGTAAGTTTGCCGAATCTTGCTTTTAGTTCGTCATGATCAAATAGTATCTACCCAGTCCCCGAGATTCGGGTCGAACGACTGATACTCTTTGGAGTAAGAAAGTCATTCGGCTTGAATCTTTAAAAAATTCGATCATGACCTTTTTCTTAACTGAAAAAACTGTGGGACCCCCAGTCCCCGGGTTTCTTTTTAACCGATTCGGTCAGTCTCGGCCAGTCCCCGAGATTCGTTTTGGCTCCACCTTGTCTCGGGTATCAGTCCCCGAGTCTCTTTTGACGCTTCCTACTCTTTCAGGAAAGCACGGGCACTCGCAGCGATCTTTTAAGCAGCTCGCCAACCAGTACCACAAGCTCCAAAAATCATTTGATGCCTTGGTCCTCAAGATGAATAGCAAAGAGGAAGAGCAAAAGCGTGTTCTGGCGGAGGAGAAATCAGAGGTAGCGCGAGTCCAGCGGGAGCTTGACCGGGTCGAAAAAGTGAAGAACAAGGTGAAAGCAGAGCGGAATGCACTGCGGACGGAGAGAGACACGCTCCAAAAGGAGCGCGACACTTTGCACGCCGGGCTACAGAAGCGAGCCGAATTAGATAAGCAAATTCAAACGACCGTTGCCGAATCTGAAGCCGAATTGAAAGCGGCTAAAGAAGAACTGGCTGCTCACAAAGCGGCCAGTACGAAATGGCTGGCTCAACTTGCTAGCCTCAATGATGACATGGATCGTAAGTTCACCGAATCCCCTTTTTTCTTTCTGCTCTTAACCGACACATATGCTTGTGTTCCTTCTTGCTGAACTCAGTATTAGCTTATTTGTTTGTAGGAGAGTTTACCAGCATCCGGCTTCAAGCCGCCAAGGCTGTGCGAAACGCCCGAGCTGAGAGAGCTAAATTAACCGAGGCTCCCCTATCCGAGACATGGGACATCGAAGATCATATTACAGCACTTAAGGCTCGGATTGCTCCTCTGAAGGATTCCCATATTGGTCTGCTTAATGCAAGTCTCAAGGCTCACCGAATCTTGTTTCCTGAAGCGCGGCAAGTTGTGCCTGCGGAGGAGCTGATCAGAGACCTGGATCAAGCAATGACCCGGTTACAGCAGTGGAGGTCTTCGTCCGCCCGCGCTGGTGCTGACGCAGCTTTGCTATTCATCATGTCCTGGTATGAGCTAATTGATCTTGCCAAAGTACGCTCATTTCGCGAGGGTTCTCCGTGGGCTACAGACCCTACCCGGATCAAGATCCGTGAAGAAGCCGCCAACTTCATGGCCGAATTTGCACGCACCAAGCACCTTGATCTGGACGCTCCGGTCTATTCCGATGGGGAAGAGACTGAAGAAGAGGAATCGGACGATGCCTCCGCAGAAGATTATGCCGACTCTGAGGGCGAGTCTGATGAAGAAGAAGAATCCAGCAAGGTACCAGCCTCCGACTCGGCCAAGCTCACCGAACAAACTCCAACCGAGTCTCCTGTGATTCCAGCCACTAACTTGACTGTGATTACTAAACAGGCTTCACCTGATCCGGATATTTCCGAATCCGCCCATCCTTCAAGCTCTCCAGTCAAGATTACTTCCGAAGTGCCACCATCTTCTGAGTCTGCTCCAGCAACAGAACCTCCCGTAACCGCGTCCACTTCAACCGAAGCACCCGTAGCTGAAGCCCGTGCCCCCGAAGCTCCGCTAACCGAGGCTCCTACCACAGAAGTTCCCGCAACCGAAACTCCTATGACCGAGTCTGCCGCGACCGAGTCCGCTGCACCCTGAAGTACTTAACAAAAACATTAAATCCCCGGTATGCCGGGAGCAGATGTAATAGACTATTTTAAGTTCTTTCGAGACTATGCTTATCATGCTTAACGCGATCCGGACAAGGTTTATGTTGGATCATCTTAAACCGAGTCCCCGAGTCTGTTTTCTTGTTTACTACTTTTGCCAAATCTTTGCTCTTGTCTACCTCTTTGGGTGTTTTGACAGTCGAGTCACAAGATAGGAATCATAGCATACAATACTTGAAACATGCGAGTTGTGGTTTAGAATCATTCAACATAAACGAAAAAATAAATAACAGGGGTTAGTAAACGACATGTGCCGAATCGGTTTTGGACCGAGTCCCCGAGTCCATTTTCATGTTTCCCATATTCCTCATCTCTGCTCTTGACTACCATTTTGGTGTTTGTCAGTCGAGTCACGAGATCAACAACACAACATACATTACTTGAAACTTAGAACAAGGTTCAAAGCGATTCGGCACACGAACGGCAAAAAACAAAACAGTAATAAACAACACATGCATAAGGACGAAGCAGTCCCCGAGTCCAGACTCGGATTACTGCGATTTCATTCATGATAAATTGAAATACATACATTGCGCCCTTTAAGAGTAAAAGGGTCGAAGCAGAGCTACATTCCAAGGTCGCTTGGTTTCCTGTCCGGGTCTGTCCAGGCCATCCTTTCTTGTTCCTGTGCATCTATAAGATAGTACGAGTCATTGTGCATAGCCCTGCTCACAATGAATGGTCCCTCCCATGGAGGTGACAATTTGTGTCGGCCTTTGCTGCGCTGCACCAGCCTCAGCACTAGATCACCCTCATGAAACACTCGAGGACTGATTTTTCGGCTATGATAACGCCTGAGATTTTGCTGGTATATTGCTGTCCGAGACAGGGCCAACTCTCTTGCTTCCTCTAGCAGATCCACTGCATCTTCCCGGGCCTCTTTTGCCTCGGTTTCAGTGTACATTGCCACCCTTGGTGCATCATATTCTATGTCAGTGGGTAGGACAGCTTCTGCCCCATAAACCAGAAAGAATGGCGTATAGCCTGTTGACCGATTCGGTGTAGTCCTTAGACCCCATAGAACTGATGGAATTTCATCTATCCAGCACCCCGGAGTTTTCAACAATGGTTCAATGAGACGAGCCTTGATGCCGGCTAACACTAGAGCATTTGATCTTTCCACTTGTCCATTGGACTCTGGATGTGCCACTGAGGCTATGTCTAACCGGATCCCCTTATCCATGCAGAATCGGGCAAACTCTCCGACAGCAAAGTTCGTGCCGTTATCCGAGATGATGCTATGAGGGTATCCGTATCTCAAAATGATTTCTTTCAAGAAGGTTACAGCCGAACGGCCATCCACTTTCCGGATTGGTTTCACCTCTATCCACTTGGTGAACTTATCCACCATCACCAGCATATGTGTCATGTTGCCCCTAGCCGGCTTGAAATCTCCCACCATATCCAAACACCACACAGCAAATGGCCAAGTAATAGGAATTGTCTTCAGTGCCGATGCGGGTAAGTGTGTTTGCTTAGCAAATCTCTGGCATCCTTCACATCTGCGGACTATGTCCTCCGCATCTGCATGAGCAGTGGGCCAATAAAATCCATGCCGGAACACTTTAGCCACCAGGGCTCTTGTACTGCAATGATGTCCACATTCACCTTGGTGTATCTCCAGGAGCATCTCCTTGCCCTCTGCTGGCTCCACGCAGCGCTGCAACACCTCGGTTACACTTCTTTTGTATAACTCCTTGTTGATGATGGTATAAGCCTTGGATCTCCTCTGGACACGCCTAGCCTTGGTTTCATCGCTTGGCAAGCTTCCTTCCTCGATGAATTTCATGATCTCTTCAGCCCACTCTGGTACTGGATGCAAAGGGAACAAGTGCTCATTTTCTTCCACAGGTTTGGCCGCCATTATTTCTTCTATCAGCTTCTGTCCATTCCCCACAATCCGGTTAGCATCATCTTCATCTCTGCTCCTCTTTCCCAAGACTCGGTTAGCATTTTCCGAATCTGTGTGAGCAGTCCCCGAGTCCGGGCATGCAGTCCCCGGGTCTTCCTCGATATACTCAACATCAACATTCATAGGAATAGCTTCGGATTCTTGCTTGGGAATAAAAATCGACTCGGAATCAGGCGAAGGTTTGATTGAAGGGACCCTTAGATGATTCAAGGATATTCCGGGTGGGATTGCCTCCCTAGACGACCCGAGTTTTGACAGAACATCTGCAGCTTGGTTTTCCAGCCGAGGTATATGCTTGTACTCACAGCCTTCAAAAAATCCCGAAATTTTCTGAACATGAAACCGATACAGTGCCATATTGGCATCAAGAGCATCCCAATTTCCAGAAGATTGCTGCACGACCAAATCCGAATCACCGAAACATTCAATCCGGCGAACGCCGATGTCCCGAGCCACATTAAGCCCATGGATCAGTGCCTCATACTCGGCTACATTGTTTGACGCTGAGAAATGAATCTGCAATACATATCGCAATTGATCCTGTTTTGGTGATGTGAGCACCACCCCAGCACCTAGCCCGATTTTGCATTTGGAACCGTCAAAGTGCAACCTCCAGTAATTGTAATCCGGTTTAGGTGGCTCATATTGCATCTCAGCCCAGTCACAAAGGAAATCCGGCAAAGCCTGAGACTTGATAGCATCTCTTCTCTCATAATGCGGTGTGTAAGGAGACACTTCTATCGCCCATTTGGCAACTCGGCCAGTTGCATCTTTGCACCCAATGATCTCCGCAATTGGAGCTTCACACACCACTGTAATCGGGTGCTCTTGGAAGTAATGTTTCAACTTCTTGACCGCCAGGTACACACCATATGTCATCTTTTGGTAGTGAGGATAATTTTGCTTCGAAGTTGAGATCACCTCACTCAAATAGTACACCGGCCTCTGCACGGATTTGCCCTCTTCTTCTCTTTCTACCACAATAACCACACTTACGACCCGGTTAGTGGCCGCAATGTAAAGCAACATCGGTTCACTTGGCAAAGGTGATGCCAAAACTGGAGCAGTGGACAACATCTTTTTCAACTCATTGAAAGCTGAATCTGCCTGTGGGGTCCATGTGAATCCGGTGCTCTTTTTCATCAATTGATATAAGGGCAAGGCTTTCTCTCCTAACCGACTCACAAACCGGCTCAATGAGGCTAAGCACCCGGTGAATTTTTGCACATCTTTTAGACACTTAGGCAATTTCATGTTTTCTATGGCTCGGATCTTAGCCGGGTTAACTTCAATGCCTCGGCTTGATACAAGGAAGCCAAGCAACTTTCCAGCCGGGACACCAAAGGTGCACTTATCCGGATTCAATTTTAACCGATATTTTCTCAAGTTCACAAATGTTTCCTCGAGATCCTCGAGGAGAGTGTTTTTCTTTAGTTTTGATGACAATGTCATCGACATACACCTGCACATTTTTGCCCATTTGGGAGTGTAAGCATTTCTGCATACATCTCTGATAAGTTGCACCGGCATTTCTCAAACCAAAACACATGACACGATAGCAATACGCCCCATACGGGGTAATAAAAGCAGTCTTTATTTGATCTTTAGGGTTCAGTGGTATCTGGTGAAAACCAGAGTACGCATCAATAAAAGACAACAACTCACACCCAGCAGTAGAATCGATCACTTGATCAATCCGAGGTAAAGGAAATGGATCCTTCGGGCACGCCTTGTTCAGATTGGTGAAGTCGATGCACATACGCCACACCTTGACCACAGCCGGTTCGTCTTTCTTCTTCTCCACCAGAACCGGATTGGATATCCAGTCTGGATGCAACACCTCCATGATAAACCCGGCTGCAAGTAGCTTAGCCAGTTCATCGAGCACCACTTTTCTTCTATCCTCCGAGAGACGCCGAGTCGGTTGCTTAACCGGCTTTACTTCTGGCCTGACAAACAAAGAGTGCTCTGCCAACTCCCTCGGAACACCAGGCAGGTCCTTAGCCGACCATGCAAAGATATCCCGATTCTCACGGAGGAAGTGGCAAAGCGCGCTTTCCTATTTCTCGCCCAAACCGGCTCCAATGATGGCCATGCGCTCCGGGTTCTCCGGGTCAATGGGGATCTTCTTTGTCTCCTTGGGCACTTCAAAGGTTGCGCCGCCATCCGGGTTGGTCATGGCCAGCACGCCTAACTGAGCCGACTTCGCCATTGCCACCACCTCGTGCATCTTGCTCTTTTCAGCTTGTATCACCAGTGATTCGGCTAAGTTGGAACCAACTGTAGCACACTGTATGGCCTTCTTGTAGTCTCCCGCAACGGTGATAACACCATTCGGGCCAGGCATTTTCATCTTGAGGTAGGCCACATGAGTAGATATCATGAACTTGGCTAATGCTGGCCTGCCAAGCAGAGCATGGTATGGGCTTTCCAAATCCACCACCTCGAACTCGAGACTCTCAAGTCTGTGATTGTCCCTGGTACCAAACAACACATCCACCCAGATCTTACCCATGGGGGAACAAGACACCCCGGGTACTATGCCATGGAAAGTACAACTGCTCTGTTGCAACTGATTCGGCGAAATACCCAACTTGACCATTGTATCCCGATACATGATGTTTATGGCACTGCCATTGTCAACCAAGACTCGGCTAAACTTCACATTCAGCTTGGGCCCAACCAGAGTCGGATCCACGACTAGCGCATAGGTTCCTGGACTTGGCATGATTCGGGGATTATCCGCCCTGCTCCACGTGATTTCCTGCTCAGACCAGTTCAAGTACTTTGGAACTGCTGGCATCACTGCATTCACCTCCTTTGCTCTTCTCAACTGACTTTTCTTGTCAGTTGGCTCGGTCACGAAAACCACATAACTCTGATGTGCTTCCTTGTAATCATTCCCAGGGTATCCACCTTGCCTACTTGGGCCAACATCATTGTCATTGCCTCCCATGTTCACCAGGTTAACCGGCTTCGTTGCTGCTGGCCTCGGAGCTCCAGCGTTCACCGGGGTTGCATTGGCTCCGGTTAGCGGCATGTTTGGCCTGAAATTCGGTCTAGGAGCACCTCTCTGAGGTGGTCCTCTTTGACCTTCCGCCTGAATGCGGTGATGCCAACTACAGTTCCGGGTCGAATGATTAGCCGGTTTGCGCGGATCAGTGGTGTGATAACAGCAAGGCCCATCTAATCTGGACTCAAAAGTCAGAGGTGGACTTGGTCCCTCCCACACTTTCTTCGGCCAAGCACCGTGATTCGGCCTCCAAGCCGGACCATCAGTTTTTTGCCTCTGGCTATCTCCCGCTCCGGGTTGGTCCATGTTTACCGCAGCAACTTGATCAGAACCGTATCTGTAATCCGGATCTCTCCTCTTGTAACCGAATTCATGTCGGTCACTGGGCCTTAATGGTCCAACTCGGTTATTAACCGGTTGCCTCCTGTTTGCTCCCACTGCATCCAATGCGGGCTGTGTTGGATCACCCAGTGCATACGTGTCTGCTATCCGGATCATATCTGCCAGGGTTTTTGGCATATCTCTTTGGAGTTTCTGCCAAAGTGGGGTACCATGCCTGCATCCCTGCGCAAACCATGAAATGGCCTGCTCCTCTACTACACCTTCGCAAGAATTGCGCATGTTGCTCCACCGAGTCAAATACTCTCGGTCTGTCTCCCTCTCTTCCTGCTTGCACGCAGCCAGGAGCTGAGGTCGGTTTGGCCTCTTGTAGGTGCTGGAGAAGTTGCTGTTAAACGCCTGTTCCAAATCCATCCAACAATTGATACTACCCGGCGGCAAGTTATTCAACCAGATCCGGGCTGGACCTTCTAACATATGCGGGAGATACCGGACCGCCCATCGGCGATTGCCCCCGCAATGTGCACTGATGATACATAGTCCGTCAGCCAATCCTGTGGCTTGGTGCTGCCATTATACGGCTTCGTGTTGCGGCCGAGCTGGAACAACGGCACACTTGGCTCATTCATTATCCGAGGTCCAAAATGGTGGACCCGGTGGGCCTTGCTCTTCCAGCTTCTCGGACTGGTAGATTCTGT
Organism: Poa pratensis; assembly: GCA_947311845.1. Taxonomy (NCBI): domain Eukaryota; kingdom Viridiplantae; phylum Streptophyta; class Magnoliopsida; order Poales; family Poaceae; genus Poa; species Poa pratensis. Next base: position 5,018,241 of record CAMZMU010000112.1, on the reverse strand, counting down.
CCAACTTGAGACGCTGATCATCCGGATCCAACATCCGAGGCCCCAGTCTCGACGCCAGTGCATTGTCATACGTCTGGTATCCGGCTCGCGCCATAGCCGAATTGCCATCGTCATAGCGGTAGCCCACCTGGCCACCACTTTGCTGCTGCACCTGTGCCATCACTTGCTGTCCGGGATGGCGTGGTGGTTGACCTCGGCCAGCCGAATTTCCCCTTCCAGCACCCGGATTGCCTTGACCACCACTGTTTCTGCTTTGTCCGCCTCTTCCTTGAGCTGCTAGCTGCTTGCCCGCATATACGGCATCATAGGTTTGCAGCTGCTTGCTCTTACCCGAGTTCACACTTGGGGATCGGTCAACTACAACATGCGGAGATGACGCCTGGCCCTTAGACTTCTGGCTAGCAGCCTAACCGACACCACTACACGGGAACCACCAGCATCCGGATTAGCTTTCCGGTAGGCTTCATTCTGCCTGTTGCACACATCTACAAGCTCATTCACTCTCTCCGCTTGCTTGCGCCAAGCATCCCCGGTCAGGTTACTTAATTCGGCTCGTGCTGCTGCTGCAGCCCTAAGATTCTTAGCCGGGGAGCTATACACTGGCTTGCCTGTTCCGGATCTATGACTAGTGGCTTTACTTGAGCTCGAACCTGCAGCTCTAGCCAACTCGTCGTTGAGATCCTTGCCTCTGTTACGCAACTCGGCTTTCTTGCGCGAGCGGTGCACTACAGGAGTAAAGCCATCTGTGATACCATTGGCAGCATTGTATTCTCTCAGGTCTCTATCAAACTCTTGCCTAGACTCAATCACTAATCGAGCCTCTTTTGCAACCTCAGGCGTTGCCTCTAGCTGAGCTACAGTAAGATCACATTTGCTCCAGGAGCCACTGGCCGAGCTAGCTTTTCCAAGACACCCTCTAAGGAAGCACCCCTGCTTGACATGCCAAGGGGACCGACCGGATCGGGTTTCTCCTTAGGGAACTTAGCTGTCCGGGTCGGCTTGTCAGCTGGATCGACTGGCGTGGCCAGCTCCTCTGGCACGCTCGTGCTGGCACCTCCTTTGCCTGCAGCAGCGTTTGCTCCAGCCACCATGACCTCCACGCTGCTCCCGGGCGAGCGCTACGCCCTCCGCGAGCTGCGCGGAAAGAGGGAGGATCCGCAGCCACGAGCACCTGCGCCGGGTACTCGCGAACTGGCTCGGTGGCGACGTAGGTGACGAAGCTGCCCAGCGTCATGAGGAAGCCATTCGCGGGGAAGGGCTTGTTGGAGAAGCACCCCGCGTTGTTGCTGATGAAGTTGAACTCGCCGAGCTTGCACACGAGCCCAGAGAGGACCCGCTCGCCGGCACCAGTGACGGAGCCCGTCCGGATGGAAACCCCAGCCAACGCCACTGCTTGCCCCACGGTGGGCGCCAACTGTCGTGGTGGTGTCACGGCAGATGCCATGGGGATGGCTTAAGTGTGGGCTCGCTTGGGCGTTGGGGGAACCGGGGAGGGTTTGCGCGCTCACGTAGCACGCATGAAGAAGAAGCAAGAAGTCGCAAGAACCAACAAGAACAGAGCAAACCAAGAACAGCAAAGAACACCACGATGTACCCTGCTTCGGGGCCCTCTTGTGGAGGTAACACCCCTACTGCAGCTCTAGCCTACTCTCTTATATCTCAAGTGTTTACAAGTACAGAGTGCTCCCTGAGCTGTATAATGAACAATGGAGAGAGCTCCAGGTAGAAGATGAAGCTTGGGGGGGAAATGATGCTTACAATGGTCGATCCTCCTCACAGGAGAAGGTGGTGTCGCATATATACAGTAACCGAATTACCCTTTTGCCCCTGGCCGCAGAGGACAATGGCAAGGACAAGGAGAACAGGACAAACACTGGCCACTGTCACTCAGCCCAGCTCACCCTCTGTCCACCACAGGCTTATCTTTCCTCTTTGAGCTTAAGGCAGTGTAGACCACAGTAGCCTAGGCACTGCCCCTTTCCCGAATTGGCCGAGTCAGCGCCTAGGGGCTTGTGACCCGGAAAACCTGTGGCTGTACCTTGCTGTCTTCTGAGCCCCGGTCAGTAACATTACAGTGCCCGTGACTTTTACTGACACTACTTGGCCCCTGTGCAACATCCGAGTTGCCCTACCCGGGTCCTTCCTGACGGATCCGGATAACTTAGCCGGCTCTCTCCCTTGGATCCGGTTAAACCTCACCGGATCCCCTTTGGTCCTTCCTTTTACACTGGCTTGAAGTAGGACTGACCGAATCCCCTTGAGATCCGGCCCAAGTGACCCGGCTAACCTTGATCCGGTTAGACCTTAACTGTTCATAACACATCATCTTTGCCCTACCCGGGGGCAGCCCCCCGACATTAAGGAGAACATGTATTTAATTTTCTTAAAGACGACACTAACCATTTCTCACATAAATCTATCCAGACCTTAAAGCACCACCTAAACAGAGAAGTATGTTGAAGCTGAATGAATTTATACATTGAGAAAATAATTTATTCATGACACCATTAAACAGAGTAGTATTATTTTTGTAAGGAATAAAAATTATAATCGTCGATTTGATCAAGAGATTGTGAGCGGGTGAATTCCAGGAGAGCGAACTGATTGGACGGGCGACCCCATCTAGAATAATAAACGTCGATTTGATCAAGAAATTGCTCAATTGCAGTTTTGACTAATTGAAGCTCAGTACCACCTGAAGATGACATTGCGAATTGTTCACAAAAGAGGAACGGAATTAGATTTTAATCATTACTGCTAATACCAAAGAGAAAAACTCTGTAGTAAATAATCATTTAAATCACATTCAGAAAATTACAGCTGTACAGGCCTACAGTTGTAGACCATAGTCCTGCTAGAGAATCTAGATATATACTTATTATCATTGATATCATAAACATAAGAACCCTGGTTATACAGATTAAAACTATGAGGCAAACCTAGTAGACATATTATGGTTCACTGCCATGGTATAGAGGACACGACATATTAAGCTCTGTTTTCCAAAATCAAGTGCTACTTTATAAGATACCTAAAAGATATAATGCTGGAGTGAGGAAGCCGCAACGTCAGATCTCGTAACAACCAGTGGACGGTGCTAACATGCCATGCCGCTTAAACCTGGAAGAATCGTAACTTTAGAATCAGTAGTAGGTAGTAAACATATCAAATCCGGCTACAAAGGTTATGCGGAATGCCAATAATGTAAAAACACAACCAAGTTTGGTAAATGCAAAGAAAAATAACATGAGGCCCAGCTACAAAGAGTATGTAGGCGCTGGCTGAGGATGTTCATCGGAGCAACCAATTTAAATTTTCTTGAAATTGTTGCCTCTAGCTTCAGCATTCCCTGCAATGAAAATCGGCAAGGGAATCTATGAAGAAAACAAAATGGGCAATTGCACAAATCGTTCAAGGCATGTACTGGTCCAATTGGCTCTAGCCTCAACGCATCTAAGAAGCACAGTGGGACTGGCACAACTGACAGAACCGAACATGCAAAGACGAAATAGGTGAAAATGGGAAAAGAACACACCACCATGGTAGATAATCGTGGCCAAACCCAGCATTCACCTTAGCCTCTGGCTCAGATAATCGTGAGGTCGACGTGGCCGTGATGGTGGTTTGGCCGCGCCCTTCATCCGCTATGTGCCGCATCCTCTGTTCCTAGTTCTGGTCGGTGCTGAAAGAAGAGAAGCTGAGTGGTTAGGAAAGGGAGAGAGAGAGGAGAGGAAAAAGCAGAGGTGCAACAGCTAACCACTTCGTTTTTTGGCACGAATTCGTGCCGTCCCTGCGCATTGCTGACGGCGGACGAATGGCCAGACGCCGCGGATGCTGCTCGCCATCAAACCATGGACACGCCCGCGACGATGCACTGGCAGATGCCATGGAGTCCCGAAGGTGCCGGTGACGGAGATAGGGAAGAGGCAAAGCCAAAAAATAATCAAAAAAACTGAAGAGGAATCGGTAACAGAACCGAAAAAGAATCAACACGCCGCTTCCCCTGATGAATCTCGCGGCGAACCAGTCGACTGGTCAGGGCCTTCATTCCGGTGAGGAGCTGCGTCGGGGAAGCCAGGGCAAAGCCGAGACGTGCGGCCAGGCAGTGGTGTCTGAGGCAGCAGGCGCTCGCTCCGCGCGAGTAAACTCGCTTGATGGATGCCATCCTGGCGGAGCTCGCCGGCGCCTGCGGAGGTGCGAAGACCAAGGAGTTGGCGGAGGAGGAAGAGGCCAAAGCCTGGCCGGCGTGGTCGCGGCTGTCGTGCCGCCCCTCGACGTCAGACTCCGGTTCCGCGGCAAGGCCATCAGCCACAGAGGAGCTCGGCTTGTGGGCGTGCTGGCCTCTCATGGATGGGGACTTTGCTCGCAGCCGACGACGATTCCGGCGCGCCTCGGGCGTCCCGGCATGCGATACTCGGCGAGGATGGAGAGGCGACGACGGCGGAGCCCCCTGCGGGCCTCGATTCGTCAGGGGAAGAGCAGAGCGGCGGCGGCGCGCGTCGGCGTCGCCGGCGGGCTCGGCACCGCGCGGGAGAGAAGAGGGAGGGGGATCTGTGGCGTTTTTTGCAAGAAAGCCCTTCAGTTTTTTGGAAATTACAAATAGGGCCCTCCGCGTGGTACTGTTTAACACTGTAGCTAGGAACAGTAGCCCGAGGGCGGAGAGAGCGAGAAATCGCTCGTCTTTCATATAGGTTTCATATAGGTAGTAATGGCTTGTCTCACCTATGTAGCAGCGCTCGGAAGGGAGGAAGCCGGACAGAGGGAGCACAATCTTCGACCGGGATGGTGACCAGGACGGTACCTGGACAAGCCGGAGAGGAACCGGACGGCGAGCTCGATTTCGATCGGGACGGCCAGCTCGCCGGCGACGAGACGGCAAGCAGAAGGAGCGCTAGAAGCAGGAGGCAACACTGGCGACTGAGATGGTTGGGGCGACCGGGACGGCGAGCTCGAAGGCGACTGGGACGGCGAGTGGAAGGAGCGTCAGGAGCGAGAGGCAACGCCGGCGGCAGAGATGGCTGGGGCGACCGGGACGGAGAGCTCGACGGCTAGTTCTACGAGATGAATACGAGATGAAGTCAACGGGTCGAGCGGTGCCGGCCCTTTCGACCCATCTATCTTTCAAGGCTAACCCACGAGGCCCATTGGCCTTGAATTTTTGGGTCGGGCCAATGACCCAGCGGGTTGATCGGCCCATTCCCATCCTGAATTTAGATGCCAGATATTACTTTTCTGAAGAAAAAAAATGTGTACCTTCTTGCACCATTTCTTTTGCGGCTGAATCTCATGATGTTAAACATAAAACAACACAAAAATACAATGATAATGATGGTTTCATGCATTGATAGCTACCGAGGAACACAAAATACCATGGATAATCTGGTTTTTATGACATGGACCAACCAAATGCATATACTTCATCTCAGTAAGTACTCCGTAACATCAAGCCTGACGAGTAACAACAGTCATGGTCTCGTGGAAGCATATACCGCTTACCCGCTTTGCCAACGAAAACCAAGTCGGTGCGCTCCTGCGGCCGCCCGATGATCCGACGACTGAGCCGCCGCCTCCTCCCCACCTTCTCCCACAACACGCTCCCGCCCCGGCGCGACATCGCGGCCAACGCGGCGCTGCAGTGGCTTGACGACGAGCTCACCTCGCTCACCCTACCGGGGACCGGGCCCGGGGTCGACTCGTACGCGTGCACCAGGCTCCTGCAGGGCTGCATCGCGCGCGGCGACGCCCGCGGCGGCCGCGCCGTGCACGGGCACGTCGTGCGGAGCGGCGGCCTTGCATGGCTCGACCTCTTCTGCGCCAACGTCCTGCTCAACATGTACGCCAAGCTCGGGCCCTTCGCCAGCGCGCACAGGGTGTTCGACGGATTGCCGGTGCGGAACATGGTGTCTTTCGTCACGCTGGTCCAGGGCTACGCACTGCGTGGGCAGTTTGATGCGGCGGTGGCGCTGTTCCGTAGGCTGCGGTTGGAGGGGCACGAGGTGAACCAGTTCGTGCTCACCACGGTGCTCAAGTTGGTCGTGGCCATGGACGCTCTGCGCCTTGCCTGGGGCGTGCACGCCTGTGCGTGCAAGCTGGGCCATGACCGGAACGCCTTTGTCGGTTCTGCGCTGATCGATGCCTACTCCATGTGTGGGGTTGTCGGTGATGCAAGGCGCGTGTTTGATGGGATCGTTGGTAAGGATACTGTTGCTTGGAGTGCTATGGTTTCTTGCTATTCTGAGAATAATTTCCCAGAGAACACGCTTCAGGTGTTCCGGGAGATGAGGATGGCGGTTTCTAAGATGAATCCTTTTGCACTGACCAGTGTGCTCAAGGCCGCGGTTTGCTTGTCGTCAGTAGCGTTAGGCAAGGGTATCCATGCCTGTTCAGTAAAAACACTTTGTGATGCTGATCCTCATGTTTGTGGTGCGTTGCTTGATATGTATGCCAAATGTGGGAATATCGAGGATGCCCGCTTAGCTTTCGAGATGGTTCCCCATGATCATGTGATACTTTGGAGCTTTATGATATCCCTGTATGCACAGAGCAATCAGAACAACCAGGCCTTCGAGCTGTTCATCAGAATGATGCGGTCTTCTGTGAAGCCTAACGAATTTAGTCTATCTAGTGTACTGCAAGCTTGTGCTAATATGCCCCTCTTGGATCTAGGCAAGCAAATTCATAACAATGCCATAAAGGTTGGTCACGAGTCTGAGTTATTTGTTGGGAATGCACTAATGGATCTCTATGCCAAGTGCAGTGACATGGAAAGCTCACTCAAGATCTTCTCATTGCTGCCGGATGCCAATGAGGTGAGCTGGAACACAATCATTGTTGGTTACAGCCTGTTTGGTTTTGGTGAAGATGCTTTGAGTGTATTCCGTGAGATGCGTACTGCGTTGGTGCCTTCGACTCAAGTTACATACTCAAGTGTGCTCCGGGCTTGTGCGAGCACAGCATCCGTCAATCATGTTGGTCAGGTTCACTGCTTGATCGAGAAATCCACATTCAACTGTGATACCATCGTAAGCAATTCACTTATTGACTCATATGCGAAGTGTGGATACATCAGGGATGCTCGGAAGATATTTGAAACTCTTAAAGAACCTGATTTAATTTCATGGAATGCCATGATCTCAGGATATGCTGTTCATGGACATGCTGCACAAGCCCGAGAACTCTTTGACAGGATGAACCGGAGCAGTATTAAAGCTAACGATATCACGTTTGTTGCTCTCCTTTCTGTCTATGGTAGCACGGGCTTAGTGAGTGAAGGACTCTCCCTGTTTGATTCTATGAAACTTGATCATGGCATCAAGCCATCCATGGAGCATTACACTTGCATTGTTAGGCTTCTAGGACGTGCTGGCCGTCTGCATGATGCTCTAAACTTTATTGGAGACATCCCTTCATCACCATCTGTTATGGTTTGGCGTGCATTGCTTAGCTCCTGTATAGTGCATAAAAATGTGGATCTGGGGCGATTTTCTGCAGAGAAGGTACTTGAGATTGAACCACAAGATGAGACGACTTATGTCTTGCTATCAAATATGTATTCTGCAGCTGGAAGTTTGGATGAGGTTGCTCTTTTGAGGAAGTCAATGAGGAATATAGGTGTAAGGAAGGAGACTGGTCTCAGTTGGGTTGAGATCAAGGGTGAAGTTCATGCCTTTTCAGTAGGGTCAGAAGACCATCCAGATATGCGAGTGATAAAAGCTATGTTAGAATGGCTAAATCTGAAAGCAACTAGGGATGGTCATGTTCCTGATACTAATGTAGTGTTGCAGAACGTAGATGAGGAACAAAAGGCTCGCATGCTCTGGGTGCATAGTGAGAGATTGGCTTTAGCTTATGGGCTTTTGATGACACCTCCTGGACGGCCAATTCGAATAATGAAGAATTTGCGCTCCTGCTTGGACTGCCATGCCACATTTAAGGTGATATCCAAAATAGTCAAACAGGAAATTGTTGTGAGGGACATCAATCGCTTTCATCATTTTAAGGAGGGAACATGCTCCTGTGGTGACTATTGGTGATGTTCCATTGTCCATTCATGTATTGGAGGAAGCTATTCATTGATTTGCATCATCTTCTGTATACCGGAATGCTGGATGAATGATTATGTTGATGAATTGTTGGACCTACATCTACATGAGCACACTTTGTTCAGCTAAATCATGTACCAGGTACACTTTTTTAACTCAACTTTTGTGTTGAACTCTCCATAACATTTATTCTCATCAATTGTACCTTAATGTGCTAGATTGGCATTAATCACCACGGTGATTTGCAAAAAAAGGGCTTGCTTGATCTTGACTTAGTGAAGGTAAGCATGCAATAGATCCAACGTTTTTCTTTTGAACATATTTCATTGTGATGTATATGTACCTTCTCTAGAATGTTACTCATGAAAGCCTGAGGCCATGAACTTACCTTGTCATGATCAATGAAGATCAAAGAGTGAGTTTTTTTTTGGCTATGATAGCAAGAAAGATTCGGAACATCCCATCTCTCTCCTGACGACAGGGGGTTAGTTGGCAAACTGTGGTTACTGCCTTTATCGATGATTGTCCTGGGAATCCTGGAATGGATCAGCAAACTTATTGATTCGTTTCCCTGGTTAGCGTTGAAGTTTGAAAAGTTAACAGGGTGTGAATATTGAAGCCCGCTAAATTTAGCATAGATGAAACATACTGCATATTTGATGTTGTGGCAATACTTACTTTTAGATAAAAATATTATGACCTAAGGTTGGGAATGTAACTTTATGGAGTTAAAGTTCAGGAATATTGGTTCATATCATTCTATTTGATTCACGTTTGTTGTATGCTTGTGGATCACAATATGTGTTGTCTTTGTGTAATAGCTATGGGAACTCACATGATTTGATGTTCTAGCATACTCTTCAATTTGGAACTTAGTTGTGATGGCAGCAAATGTCTATACTTTTTCTCTTGCAACTTAAGAAGATCCAAGTGGTCTTTTGTTGTACTTGGCTACTTGCCTTTTCCATCGTTGATCGGTTAACCCTGTCAGATAATTCTATGAGAATTGGTTGCCCAGATTATTCTTTTAACATGTTCACTGATGATGGCAAGTATCTTGTGTTCAGTAAACAGAATTTATGCCTGTTGGGTCGAGGGAGTTGTTGAGCAGGTCTTGAAATAGCTGCAGCAAATCAGGCTATAGATCTTGAGAGAAGGTCTTGCAGAACTCACGAATGAAACCATCAGGCCCCGGACTTCAATCCTTGGGTGCACCAGTAATTGCAGCTTTAGTATTTTCAGTTCATGTAAAAGGATTGGCAAGCGATGATAGAATGTGTCTGATGCTTTTGATATAAGACGTGCAGATTGATATTTACTGCCCACTGTCGATCTTCAGTAAACAACTGTCTGTAGAATTGCGTGGCAATGTGCAGCTCGTTCTAATCAGAAAAGAACTCCTGTTGGTTGTGTCTTAAGAATTCATCTTGTTTTTTTTCTTCTGAATCCGTAGGTACACATTGTATGATAAAAAGACCGTGTTTTCATCCCAAGCCGACACCATTTAATCTTCGCTCAACTCGTCCATTTTTGTGGATTGAACATAGTGAGCTGATTGAATTTGGCTAGCTGTACAATGTTTTCGGAGATGGGATTCCAGGTCAGTGAGTGTCCTACTCCACTCCTCAACGGCATCAAAGTGTTGTATGTCAACTTTATTGTTGGATTGCATGGTGACCGGCCTGTGACTGCTGCCTTCTGCACCACTCTGGTGGCAGCTCTAACTGTAGTTGAGCTTGGTAGCAATTGCCATATCTCTGGTAACTCTGGTTAATTCCAGCTTAGTTATCTCTACTAGTTTGGGAATGAGGCACCAGTGATTTTTGCATCTGAAAATTCATTTTGCTGTTTGCAGAGCAACAGTATGCTGAATAGAACTGGGGTGTGGTCAGAGCAGCGGCACTGATCTCATTATTTGATGATTCCTCAAGGAAATTATGTCGCGCTCGATCGTGCCTATACGCATACGGACGCAGGCAATTCCATCGTATTCATGTGCGTGACATCTCGACTTTACGCCATTATGATTATCCAGTAGTATACGCTAGAGGCATGCATATGTAGTATCTGTGGAAGTGGAATCCGGCACTGGTTCCTTTCGCCGGGGAACGTGACAATTCATGAGAGTCCGCCGTTGAGCTCGACATGTTTGGCAGTCTCCGAGAGGTGACAGCGACGATACCAGAACTATTGTAAGCTAGGTCCACTGCACGATACCAGAATCGATCCATTTACGTTTCTGGTATAACCACGAAGAGCACCGTACGTAGTTTCTATCTATCACGGGGATCTGCGTTTTAAGTCAATGGAAGTTTCCATAGTGTACCATTGCAACACGATGAACTGCTGATGGATGCCCCTGAGGTTTTTTTTCTGCCATGATGGTGGATGGACCAGTTGACACGATCGGGTGATCGACGATCCTCGATGCAGAGTGAACGCGCGTGAGGCTACTACCTCGACCTCGAGGATCTAGCGTGGCGGCTGAGCTGGTTTTGGGCTGGCGATGAGGTGATCTTGGACACAACAGATGTGGAGAGGGACACCGACAAGGGAAAATCCACTTGCTTAATCGGCGCACACAGCAGCAAGAAGCGGCCTATCATAGTGGATAGATCTAGATAAGCAAGTAGCTTTAACCACTGTGGTCAACTAAACCTTGCATATCATATTAGACATAAGGAGGGGGGCAATTGCCCCCTCCCCCGAACCTAACTGAACAATGATATATTGTGAACAAAATTTGAAATTTGTTTTGCATTCGCTTGGCCTAATATGCTATATTAGGAAGACCACCATGCAATGATACATCGTCCCACTACTCTCGTGCGGTGGGTAAGCTCGTGCTTTTTTTACCGCACTGCTATCCACTGCTTGCCTGAAAATGCCTACAACAAACATGGAACTTAATTAGAGCTATACCCGAGTATATCATCCAGCCAATGTACACCGTAAAGCATACATATATAATAAATTTAATGAAAACCAAGCTGTGGTATCAATTTTTAAAGTCCTATTTCCATTTTAACATGTTCGCATGTGGGTCGAGTTCTATTTGGTGTTATGCAAACATAGACCACAACAGTTGATTCGTATTGTATAATGTAATTTTTTATATATATTCAATAGGAAGTCCTTACTCTTTTTGTTCACGGTAAGAAACCACACGATGTTCCTAATTCTTTATTTCGTGATGAGTTGTATTCTTGCGACAATAACGATAATTTTTGAATTATAATTATCAGGGGAAACATATGCGAGGCAAACCTCGTAATAAACAAATAACGACAGTAATGTACCTGGGAGTGCACCGCCCATGTCACGGCGTGGCCTCTCTCCTCCTGGATGCATGCAGTCGTGCTTCAGTTCGGCAGCTAGCGAGCCTGCTCTGCTATCTGTCGTCGAAAATTTGGTTAGTTATCTGTCGTCGAAAATTTGGTTCTTTGTGCGCTTCTTAATTAACTAACTAATGTGTTGGGTGTTCTTTTCTGCCGACCGACGCACGCGCTGAACGCGCGGCACGCTGCACGCCGGTCGGTGTCCAGCTAGCTCGCAACACACTGCTGGTGCTAGCGTCAGTGTCACCACAGCCACAGTATACTACGTATTTGGATAGATAAGTTCGTTAGCTAGGCGCTCGTTGGGACTTTAAGAAACGAGAGCACAACTTCAGCTTTGGCTTGTGCGACGCAAACCTCGCTTCGTTGTCGGCGTCAGCGGATAGAGATCGGCGTCAGCGACTCCAGATCGAGTAGGATATTGACAATGCGGCGTCGACGTCTTTCTCGATAGAGCGAGTCACAGTGTGACATGCATCTTTCGACGTCTAGTTGTACGTGTTGGCTGATTTTGTCACTCGAGATTTTACTCCTACAGGTACAGCCCTACAGGTACGGCCCGCGGGGCCCTAGCTGGTAGGGTTTATCCACTGACGCCGAGAACCTGCTTGATATGACAAATCCTGTTTTTTTTGTCGACCAAGAGAAATTCGTTCTACTTCAAGACCTGCCTGGTTTTTTTTTTCGAGGTAAACGAATACGGTTGCCAGTCTAGGGATCCTTTGAATCGGAATTGCATGCGGTTCTTGGATAAAATGATTTTATAGGAAACTGTTCTCTATCTTGATAGTTTGATTTGTAAAACTGCATCATATATAATTGTTTTTCCTACATAATCATTTATACTAATTTCTCATAAAAATCTACTATCAAAGACATCTATTTCCGAATGGAGGGAGTACCATTCACTCGTATCTATATTTTACAAAAAAAAAATGGAATCAAAAAATATTGGTGCATGCAAAATCCTGTAGTTTACTCACACAAAATGTCTTGTAACATTGGAGACTTGGAGTCATATAATATTGGAATCCTACCTTCTTTCTATTCTCACATTTTTTCCTATCCTACAAATCAGAGAGCTTCGTGTGCAGGGTCAATCGTGATGAGCTGCAAATAATATTCACTTTTAAAACAATCATGAGTGAACTACGGGCATGAGGCATGCAATACGCCCATACGTCTTTCTCACAAGATGGTACGCGACAATCTTTTCCAATCGGAGGGAGTACAAAAGAAAAAGAAAAAAAATCATAAGTGAAACCGTAGTGACTCTAAATGATGATGGTGTTTTCTCGACTCTAGTACCACGAGTGGTTAACAAAACACAAGGACGAGCATGGGAATATCGGCGGTGCTGTTTCTTGTCAGTGATGGACCCATCCATGGGACAGATTCTTGGTCACACATGGCGACGACTGGTTCTTCACGTAAATAGACTAGGGTCAGATTCCTGGATCTCTGGCGTTCACGTGGCCTTCGCGGCTTCTCGTTTTGCCGTCTAACAAAAATCCGAGTTTCCCTGTCAAAAAATAAAAATCCGAGTTTCCACGGCTGAACTGCTAGAGGGCCCCAAGGGTCACGATGGGCAGGTACACAATTTTCTTTACGCTCCAACAGCAGTGACACATCTTGATGTTAACTGGCTCTTGAGAATCAAATCCATTGGAATCTTTTGTTCGTTGCTAAAAAGTTATAAATGCGCAATAGAGCTAGCAAAGTCAAAGAAATGTCACTCTAAGAATATTGATGATCCACCTTAAATATCTCATGTACGTTATACGCGTGAGGCGTGATGTGTGTATCATCATAAATCATGTGCCAGAAAAAGGTTCACTCGTCGCCATCATTAGTGCCACATGTTGATTCTATATAGTCATCTATAAGGTGGTTTGAATGAATCTACCACCTTTATTTTGACAAAGACAAAACTCAAGAAATTTCTAGCATAACAGAATGCAAGAATAATACCAGCAATATATTAATAAATATTTGTTTAACGTAATACAATACTCTGGTATAAAGATGTTCTCGGTCCATACTTTAGCTCATAAGTTATATTTTGTTTTGATTATTCGGATTGAAGTTTGGGATAATCATGTAAAGGAAAGGTCGATTAGGATTTTCCCTATTACTTGGAAACATCAAGCTCTGAAGTCTGAACACATGCATACTACCGTACAAACGTTGCAACATAAACATATGTTCACCGGAAGTTTGATACTTTGATATAGACTCTGCTTGGGTACATAAGCCGTGGATTTAATGTCAAATATTGGCTGTGAACGATTGTAAGAACACTGTTTAATTTCTAGTAAAGGTGATGGGGCGGTATAAAAAAAAAAGATTTCTTTCACAAGCTAATTAGATGCTCTCACTTATTTCCCGTGGCATACAGATTAAACTAATTACCTACTCCCTCCGTTCATAAAAGGATGTCTTAACTTTGTCTAAATATAGATGTATCTAAAGTATGTCTAGATACATGCAAATTTAGAAAAGATTGAGACATCCTTTTGTGAACGGAGGGAGTATTTTTCTTTCCGAGCTCTGTTTTCAGTTTTCCTTTGAGGTGATTCAAGCGGCGCATTGCTGCATGATTTGCTCGGTTACAGCTGGTTGGCTATGGGTTATGAGTTGTCGATAAGACCGATTAGACTAATCCAGACTTAGCTTAAAGCAAGCTGATGGCTGGCTAACGATGAGTGGTATCACGTAAGATTTGACTATATAGTGCAATCAGGTCAATTAGTCTTTTCATCCATGTCGTGTCCAAACAAACAAGCTTAGTTAGGAATATTTGTCATATGATAGTCTAGCCTAATGTAGTGATGCTTGACAGCATACGTTAGGGTTACTTCAATTAGTTTGCTATGAACCAATTAAAGCCGGGGTGGAAACAGTCAAACAAAACCGTGTGATACTAGCTGCTTTAGCTGACATCCTAGTTTTTTTTTTGACAGAAAAAAAAACTCTCACGTGTTGGTGCAGAGTTGGCGCATGACCGCATGATGTGTGGCACATCTGCTTGCTTTGCATCGATACAATCATTCCACGTCATATCATACGTATAAATATATATATATCTGCAAAACTATACAAATCATATTTACATTTTATTTTTTTACCAACAATTATATTTTGAATTTCTATCACGTGTTTTGTGCTTGGGGCTTCATGCATCAAACCCACATGTAATGGTGCGAATCCTTTTATATTTTAAAACTGGTATGGGAAACTATCTCAGTCTTGTTATTTTCTATGGATAAAACAAAGATAACTCCCTAATAGGTTAACATGATTAGCCTTCGTAGTCAACTCTGTCACCTGTTTAGAGAAAACAAAAATGAATATCCACAATTTTATAATTGGTGAGAAAACAAGGGTAAGTGATTTAAACTAGGCCACTAGACGAGCAACAAAAGAAAAGAAAAAAAACAGTCGCCTTGCTAGCGAAAGAACACGTACTCCTTTTGTATTTTGTCTTGTCCCCTTCTCTCGTGTTCTCTCCTCCTTTTATCGCACGGAGTCCCTTATCATCTCCTCTCATATGGAGTGCTTGATTCACATTTTTAAGTGGACCAGATGGCTATGGAGGCGACATATCGTTACGAATTTGGACCAGCTTACCCCTAACACATATGCTTATAAAGAAACATAATTGCTAATTCTCAACTCGCCGCCGAGAATTAACTTAGTGGTCAGTCGAGTCCTACTCCATCGAATTTACATCGCGATTCATGCTCCCTATGAGTTGCAATTTGGGTTACAACCGAGATTTTTCAGCTGCAACTGGATTTATAACTGAGAAAATTGACCAGGCCGTTATCTTTACTTTCTAATTTCATGCTAATTATGAGTTGCAACATGGGCTAGTTCTCATTCGACCAGAATTAGTCAAAAAAAAAAAAAAAGGGAAAACGGCTCTCGTGCCCTTTGTGTGTGCATAAGCATAACAGGGTGATCACAGCATCATCACACAAAACACAACTAGGCTGGGCACCACACCCTGAGTGTGCAAAACCGATAGATAAGAGCTCCTCCCTTCCGGTCCCGTCGTCCCTACAACAAAGCGGAAGCCGCCACCGCCCGCGACGAGCCTCGCAGCCGCAGAGGACTCTCCGTCCCCAAAACAGATAAATTCAAATCTGGCGGAGACGCGCACGCCTCCTACTCCTCTCCCGGCCGCGGAACCCTCCGGATTCGCCTGCACGCCTCGTGGACAGATCGGAAAGGAGGAGGAGGAGGCAATGGCGGCGGAGGATAATGGGGCCGCCGACAGGGTCACCATTGGCGTCTGCGTCATGGAGAAGAAGGTCGGGATCTCCCCCTTCCCTCCATGGTTTCTATGTTTGTTTGTTCTGGGGTTTCACGTGATCTCCAGACATACACATGTTCTTGATTTTATCCTCTTCTACCTCCGTCTCCGTCTCCCCTTGTTTTCGATGATCCGAGGGACAGTTCCAGAGTATTCCTTGTGTGCTGATGGTTTCCTCGATTTATCGTCCCCAGGTCTACTGCTCCCCAATGGAGCAGATTCTCGAGAGGCTCCGCGCGTTTGGAGAATTCGAGGTACGTCTGGAGATTTGTTTTCTTCCCTCCCCTATCAATTTGCAAAAGCGAAGCGAGTGTACTGCGATTGAAGCGAAGCAAGGGGGCGAGTGGACGGCGTAGAATTGCATGTGATATTCTTCTTCTACTGGGCGAAAAGCTTTTTCGAGATATTTTATTGCGAGACATCCGTGAATCTTTGTGGATACCAATTTATTCTGCATCTTCTTTTTGAATATAATACGTGCGGTGCGGTCTCCATCACGTGGTGGGGTTGCCTTTGCGGTTTTGTACCTAGAAGTCCGGGCTTAATGGCAACTAGGTCCCTGAAATGTGCACTTGATATGAATGATCACTGCAGATTTTTGATAAATGTTTTTCGGTGTCTTTGCTGCCACTCTAAGTGCTGTTGCCCACAAAACTGAAGATTCGCTCTTCAGTGCTCAGGATTCTTATACTCCCTCCCATGGGAAATGATTGACACAGATTCGTCTAAATACGGATGTATCTAGACGTATTTTAGTGTGTAGATATATCCATATACCGATAAATCTGTGTCAACCATTTCTTACCGGAGGGAGTAGTTATTATACACCAAATGGTTACACGGTATACGGGAGTACTAGAATAAGCTATCGACTTATGGCTGGATATGGCCTAAGATTCATTACCAATAAATAATGCTCGGAAGGCAATGGGAATTTCAACTTTTGGTCAGATTTGGTCTACTTCATGCTTATATTAGTCCATTTGGTACATTGTTTCTCTGAACTTTCTAGCGGGGGACCACGGCATTGACCTTAGTTTAATCCAAGGAATTATTCTTCGTGTTCCATGCCTCGTTACTATAATTCAAGCAGCAGCACATGGTTTACTCGTTCGTCCATGCTTTCACAGGTCCACCTGATAGCTCATGTCTATGAGTCTATCTAGGAGAGGTCCATACTTACTACTAGAACTTATGTGGAGCTCTTCATGTTGATACTTCGCAGATTTACTTGAATAATTTTATCAAACTTGTCGATTAATCTACATTGTATTGTTTTGTTCTGCTAATTTCATCTAGTGCTATCTCAGAGTCGCTGTATATTCTGTTGTAATTAATTTCAGTGAACTTCACTTATTTATTTATCTTTTCCTTGTGCAAAATTCTGCTATGGTAACCTTGCTAGTTATTAGAGTTTTTCTCACAATGTGTCATTCTGAATTTGCAGATCATAATATTTGGAGATAAGGTTATTCTCGAGGATCCTATTGAGATGTATGTAATGGGATCCCAGGTTATTGATAACTTAATCAAATTTCTTTTATAGTAGAGGTCTATCCAAATTCCTTCAGTGCGCCTTTTCACTGAAGGACGTAAACATAATGTTGCACGTCTGTATGTTGAGGAGTAAAATCTCACTTAGCTACAATTTTATTTTCAGTTGGCCAAAATGTGACTGCTTGATTGCCTTCTGTTCGTCTGGTTTTCCTCTTCAAAAGGCTCAGGCTTATGCTGCTTTACGAAGGTATGGTTGGAAATTTCTGTATACGCTTGTCTTGTAGATCAGGCACATCTTCATGTTTTATTAGATGAACATTTTTTTTCCAAGATAACTTGTCTGAAGACCAGTCTCAGTTTACATGTAGTGTAATGAAAGGGTAGGGTATACTCAAACTATTAGGCAGTTTGCTCATTTCTTAGTTCTTAACCTTATGTTCTGCTTTATGTTTATACATGTGTACATACTTAAGTGAAGGGCTTATGTTTAAAGTTTTGCTGATCTATCTTCAATAATGCTGTGTCTTCCAAAGTATTATTAAAATTTCTATATGTATGTAGATATTGTCAGTCACATACACAGCAAACAGTTAGATTGATCTCTGTAGATCAGACTACCAGTCATTACCATGCTCAGTGAATATGAGCTGATCTGGGACTTTCTCTTGATGGAATAAAACACAATCCTGTTGTGTGTTCTGGAAAAAATAAAGTGGGACATTTTCTTATTTGCGTGATCACTGGTCACTGCACTTTCTTGCCACTAAGTTACCAAAACAGAACTTAAATAAGTACCGTAGAACCTTATTTCTTAAGTGGTCAGAGACTACCTTCTCTGTTAAACTTTTGAGGTTAGTTTGTTCGTATCGTCCAGTTAACTTGTATTCTCTAACACTGTTTTTTTTTGGTTGCCAGGCCATTTTTAGTGAATGAACTGGAGCAACAATACCTCCTTCATGACCGCAGAAAAGTATATGAGGTATTGACACTGGAGAATTCATTCGATACCTTCTTCGGCACTCAGTAGATGACATTCTTTATTCTCTAATCAAATAAACGCCAGCACACCTTATGTTTTCTATCTGTACATTATCCTTGTGGTCAACAGTGATTTTTTTGCATGTTATCAAGTCAGATCTTCATTGTAGTTTGTGAATAACTGCATTTTGTGTTCTGACTATGGTCATGTTCTCTTATAGGATCTTAACTTGCTAAAATTTTCCAAAACCATCAACCTTGCAGTGTGCACGATGTAGCATAAAGATCCTTCTTTTGTTTGTAAATAAAGTAGATACGGTCTCCACATGTCAGTGACATAAAGACTCCACTTTCTGGATAAATTCGAGTAGTACTAACAGTATTCAGATTTCCAGTTTATCATTATTGTGAACCATATTCATGTGCTTGTCTCTTAAAGTTGATTTCACCAGAGTACGAGCAATAGGTAATTAGGTAGTCTAGGAATCAAATGTCTGGTGTTAATAAATGAAGCTTCGGAGTGCCCGCTATCTTGCGAAAAAAGTAGTTTTGGTAAACACACGCAATTTTGTTGGGAACATTTGTGTTCCCTCTTTGCGTTATGTTATCTATCAGACTTTCTCGGTAGATATTCATCTATGTAATGGTACAGTGATGCAAAAGCTTTTCTTTGTTACATTTGGAGCACATGCATATGCATGTGTTGAAGCATGAAGAGCAATAGTGAACGTTGTTTTGGTTGAAATTTTTGACCTAAAGTAATTTCAGCTTGGCTATGTAATAGCGGCTTAATTTTGATAGCTACTGACCATACTGTAGCGTTGAAAATGTCTACCACGTCACCACCCTTCGTTGAGTCACAGTAATTTTCAATATTTTGCTGGTTTGTTATTTACTCTTCTGTGTTTTTCTTTGATACAAATCTCAAGTGACCTAACTATAATCACTTTCATGCTTAAGCATCTTGAGAAGTATGGGATTCCTGTACCCAGTTATGCTCTTGTCAATAGAGAGTTTCCATACCAAGAGCTAGACCACTTCATTGAGCAAGAAGATTTTGTTGAGATCCACGGAAAACGATTTTTAAAGCCCTTTGTGGAGAAACCTGCCAATGGTAATGTTTCAATATTTTAAGCCCTTAAGATCTTGGTTGTAGTACATAGTACATATATGCGGTTATATTTCACTTACAGTGATTACTTAAATGCCACTTGAGTCCTTTATTTTGTGTTTAATCCAGGTGATGACCATAGAATAATGATTTATTATCCTAATTCTGCTGGGGGTGGAATGAAGGAACTATTCCGAAAGGTAAACTTTTAATTCAATATTTTTTTTGAATGTAGCTGGCTTACTAAATGATCTGTTTGCCTGTAGATCATTTAACTCTATTGGCTTACTAAATGAATCTTGAATGTAAACTTTTAATTCAAATGTTACATATATTCTTTATATTTGTTTCCTTCATTTGGATGAAAAAGTAAATATATTTATGTTACTGAATAATGTAGGTTGGTAACCGTTCTAGTGAATTTCATCCTGATGTCAGGAGAGTTAGGCGTGAAGGATCTTACATTTATGAGGAGTTCATGCCTACCGGTGGTACAGATGTTAAAGTAAGATGCCTTTCTGGAGTTTCTCGTGTCTACTGATGCATAGTCTAATGACGTGTCCGCTGTCACAGCGTAGTTCTGTTTTAATGGTTCTCAAGAGGTTCGATAAATCTTTTTGTAGTTCTCAGTTTGAAGAACCTGATGTGAAATCGTTCCATATCCTTTCTATCGGTTATATCTTTATGGCCGAGAAGCTTCTCACTAAATACATAAAACATCTTGTTGATCTCTTTTATACAAATATTAAAATCAAAGGCACAATATACCTAACTCTTTTATATTGGATGCCTGGCCTGCTTTGATTTGACCCATCCAGTAGTTGCAAGATATTGTGTCTCATGAAGTAATTCATATCATGTAACTTCTGCTCTACAAATTGTTCCTTAATCTAGCTAAATGTATGACATGTTTTTCAGGTTTATACAGTTGGCACAGGATATGCACATGCTGAGGCACGCAAATCACCAGTCGTTGATGGTGTTGTTATGAGGAATCCTGATGGGAAAGAAGTAAGAGATTACACACTTCTGACGGTTATCACAAGCTTATTAAACATAAACTGGCCGCACTAGTATCAGAGTCTGCAGAAAACAGAGCATCTTGGCTGGTTAGTTGTATGAGTGCATACCCGTGTTCAAGGTCTTGTCTCGGCGTTGTGGCTTAGGTTGTTTCTTCTTACCATAAACAGCCATGAGGGCTCCTCTCCTCGCAGGTCTAGGTTTTTGTAGTATCATAGTGTGCAGGTGATTGTCTTGTGAGTCATATATGCCTCCAAAAAGCCCACAACGGATTAATTTTCGGTTGCTGCATGGTATGTAAAACGATTTTAACTCAGTGGAACGAGGGAAAAAAAGATCATATTAATATCTTGTTTATTGATCTATCTTGAAAAGTGTACTTTTGTGTCTGTTTATTGGGTACTATATGTTAACCATTAGTTGACCTTTTCTGTCATCATCTTTTTCTATCCCATGGACCATGGCCCCTTACTATCCAGCTTCATGATATCCTTGTTTTACTTTTTTAGTTTTAATTTTTATTTATTACTTGAAGGTACGCTATCCTGTTCTTTTGACACCTACGGAGAAACAAATGGCTAGAGACGTCTCCAGTGCTTTTAGACAGATGGTAAACACTCCTTACTTGTTTCTCGTTATTTCTGTTTGTCCCAAGAAGCTATTTTATTTTATCTAATGGTAAATTATTGAAACGAGTCTCCTAATATTTTTTTCGCAATACTTCACTAGCCAAGAACTTGACAATCCAATTACATGACTATATAACTCGAGTTGTACACTTCATTTATCTCTTTAGAAAAGGATAATCATATACTGCGTAGGCGTGTAGAGCCTGAGCCCTGAGACTTGATTTCAGTTTCATAATACTTTCAGGTTTATACTAATTCGGTTATTATTAAATAACAGTCAAGATAATCACTAAAGTTCAAACCAAAAAATATTCCGCTGAAGTTTCGGTTTCTGTTTTGGTCTGAGTGGTAGTGTTTTGCGGATTGGGATCTGGGACTCTCATACTTTTGGGCTTGCTAATAAGCAGCCTGCTGCTTGCATGCCTAATTGGGCTTGCTTGCCCACGAGCTAGGTCTTGGTAGACTGGTGGTTTAGGCCTTGGTGCGTGGCACTTTTGGTAGTCGTATGTTTTTACATTTGTTTGTCTTAATGCGGTTTGTTCGGTTAACTGGTGTATACAACCGAAAATACCTGAAGAAAATTGTACTTTTACATTGTCAACCAAATTCTTGCAATTTTGGTTAGTTTGGTTTTGGTTTCACGGTTATTTTGCCCACCCTGCCACGGACGAACAAACACTATGAGAACAAGCGATCTAAAGCAAACTGCACCATTCACATAAAAACTTCCATAAAAACTTACTAGTTATGGAAGGAAAGGCCAAACCAGAGGAAAAAAAAGACATTTCATGACATGTCAACGACATGACAGTAAGATTGCTGGCACATGGCATCCACGCCATCTAAATCACTTGTGAATCCACTCTTTAAATAGTTCAGTGTTACATCTCAAATGTTTTTAGTGGTTTAGTGTTCAAAAGCAAACTTTTGCCAGAGTCCAGGGTTGAAAAGTGTACATTTTGCGTGAGAAAATTATGGCTAACCTAAACAAGGACCTGTTTGCTCTTTTGAACATTTAGATAGGAGACAATAGATAATGCCCATATATACACATTTACATGCCATCTCTTGGAAAGTAAAAGCTCTCTTCCATTGGTTACAGAGCTGCAAAACTTACATGCCATCTCTTGGAAAGTCAGTAGATGGTGCCCATATATATACATTAAATGTTTTCCAAGTACCGCAGATGCTTCTTATAACCCATTCACACCATCATATTATTTCTTAATTTTCTTTGTCTACAGGTTTGTGGTTTTGATCTCTTAAGGTGCGACGGAAGATCATATGTTTGTGATGTTAATGGATGGAGCTTTGTGAAGAACTCTTACAAGTAATTTTCTTAATGCTCATTATCCTTACTTTCAAAAAAGCGTATGAGGCTTAGGGAGTGCTGAAACGTTTAGACTAACATTTGTGTTATCCAGGTATTATGATGATGCTGCATGCATCTTGCGAAAAATATTTCTTGATGCAAAAGCTCCTCATCTTTCATCAACTATTCCTCCTACCCTTCCTTGGAAATCCAAAGAACCAGATCAGTCTACTGAAGGCAGTCTTACACGACAGGGAAGTGGGATTATTGGTACATTTGGCCAGTCAGAAGAACTACGCTGCGTCATTGTTGTGATACGCCAGTAAGGGTTTTACTTCTGTTTTACTGTTATGAATAATAATTGCAGCTATCGAGTTAGTGCTACATACTTACATGACGTATCTGTACAGTGGTGATCGGACACCAAAGCAGAAAGTGAAACTGAAAGTTACAGAGGAAAAGCTCCTGAATTTGATGTTGAAGTACAATGGTGGAAAGTCAAGAGCTGAGGTATCCTCTTTTTTAAATCCAAAGGTGTAATTAATCTGTGTGTGCTCAAATTGAATAACAGTTTTGTGCTTTCCTGGCAGACAAAACTGAAAAGTGCCGTACAATTACAAGACTTGCTAGATGCCACAAGACAACTTGTACCTCCAACTAGGTATCTTGTGCTGGAGAAGTCGGGATGTCCAAATTATTTAAATCAAATGTGCTACCAAACTCTAGTTCGATCTTTTTGTTTGTTCAACCATACTTGTATGTCAGAATCTTTGAATCAATGTTGTTTATGTGTATCGTTAGGTCAGGTCAGGAGAGCGATAGTGATGCCGAGGATTTGGAGCATATTGAAAAGCTTCGCCAAGTCAAAGCAGTACTGGAGGAGGTGATTTCTGCATGTCTTATCACATTTTCTATGGTCATATGACATGTTAAATCTTGGATATATCTCCACTATTGTAACCATGCAAATCACTTTACTTTGGTAAAAATAAGCACAACAAATTCTCCAAATTCTTAATAAAATGTTATTCCCTTCAATTTGTGTACATCCATATGATATTCAAGTTCAAATTTAAAATGTGCTAGGACAAACATAGAGAAATTTCCGAGTAACTAAGGACTAAAATTGAAACATAGAAGCCACTACTTCCACCGAACTTCACTGCCTTTTCTTTTTCTTAGACTTTGCTTAAATATGAAGATTAACGATTGGCTCATTGGCTTTTGGACTAGCTTGTCAAATTGTTAGCAATTCATTGAGGTCTGATTTGCGGCCTTAACCGAAGTAATTTGTTGTTCCTAGCTACTGGTTTGGACTAGATATGCCCCTCAAGATGGTTTTCATTGGTATGATACTAGCACATGCATATGTTCAGCGTGCTTTCCTGCTAGCTATTGCAGCAGTACAGCAGTAGTCTTTGCTGCCAGTTCAGGATTTCACTTGAACTGCCATGCATGAATGCTATTTACGGTTGCTCCTTGTAATATTTTTATCTACAAAGTTGTCGAATGTTTTGATCATTTCTTCCTTTCTGTCTCTAGACACACTGTTATTAGAACTAAACCTGCCAATTTATTCACCTATTCTTTCCTGTTGTAAATGGAAGAATACAAACTTATAAATTATCTTTGACATCTCCGTCTAATACAAGAAGAAACTTAATGAAAAAAGAACACAAACAATTGTACTATATATATCCACTCAAGTCTAATGGATGCTGACATATTCAATTGAAAGGTTACTCAATTTTGTAATGAGTGCTGACATCTTAGTACTTTTACTATCTTCTGCAATTCTAGGGTGGGCATTTCTCTGGTATTTATCGGAAAGTGCAGCTAAAGCCACTTAAATGGATTAAAGTTCCAAAGCACAATGGTGATGGTGAAGAGGAGCGACCAATAGAAGCCCTCATGATTCTGAAATATGGTGGTGTACTCACTCATGCTGGGAGAAAGCAGGTTTCTGCTTGTAACTCTGACTTTCTTATTATATATTGTCATGTGAAATTTGCTGATAATTTAATCGAGCTATTCATTTCCATAAGTTAATTCATAACTAGCACATGAATGCTTGGTCATTCAGTACAGATGTTTTAGAGGAATACTACATTGGCAACTATTTTCCTCTGTTATTGTGGTCCGCAGTCACTATTATTTGAGTAGAACAATAGGGGTGGACCCTACTGAATAAGAACTATCTATATTAACACAAAAAGGCGAAACTGTATAAAAGGCTACAAGATCACAAAACAGAGAAGCTTAATACAAGGACCAACAAATCTAACCTACATAAAATAATTATTCACAGTTTTGCTTCACAAGATGTTTTCTGTTGGAGTTATCCCGAAGCCTGAAATTTAGAGTTTGCAATATTTTACCTGGGACTGTCCTTAAAAAGAGTCTTATGGTTCAGACGAAGTCTTCTTCACCAGTGCTTATTTAGGAGGTACTTTATCAACGATACACATACACTTGATCCTTTGCAAGCAAATATGACAACGTCCCAGAATGATAAAGCTCTTGGAAATGACTTCAACACCTACCTGTCAGTAATCACAAGTTAGCACATGCAATCATAGTCTGCATTTCTTTGTAGATCTATGTAATGATTGTAATCTATGGGTTAGGGAAGCTCTTTCACTGTTATACAAAAGCAGTACATTTTGGGTCCACAGTTTCTTGCGTGGTAGATAAGGCTGCGAAAAATGAGTACAGTAGGGACTCAGAGAGCAACTAGCACAAAGAGACTATTTTTGTGGACTTCGGCAATCACTATAATAGTCAATAGTGTATGTAACCTGGATTTTACTAATAACTTTACTCTCATCAACGACCATTTTCTGTCATTCCAATGTTCAAATATATATGTTTAGTGAGCCTAGCTACTTGCCAAATTTGGATATGATGGAAGAACAAATTTCATCCAATCGTATTAGATAATAATCAGCATACATCTATTGTAATAAATTTTTGATGCTTCTTATTCAGGCAGAAGAATTGGGAAGGTTTTTCAGAAATAACATTTATCCAGGTTATTGTTCGCATTCTTCTTGTTTCTAATATCTTGTTAAAAAAAGCTAAATATTAGACTTCTTGATTGGAAAATATTTGTTTTGTTTCAATTTTGCGATTAGTGGGTTTCATATCTAGCCTACCCCAACTTGCTTGGGAGAAAAGGCTTAGCTGTTGCTGTTGTACAATTTTGCGATTATATCTGTGTACGATGTTCTCAAGAGAAAACCGTGTTGAACATCCAGGAATTTGAGCAGTGGTGGCGATAGCTGAGTAGCTGTTTACTCACTAAACTTCAAAATCACCAATGACCACGATGGATTACTAATCTTTAACTCAGGCCACTCCCAATGCCTGGCCCATAGCCTGGTATCATAGGCAACCTGTTAAGGTGGCACTGTAGTGGAGGACGGAAGAGACAAATGGTGTATCTTGTGTAGCGTACAGCTCTTGCACGCGATCATGGGCAAAGGAAAATTACTTCCCCAAACTCGTGCAAGCATGATGGCAAAATCAATTAAAATGCAAGATCACTTAGATACAGTAGTTAAGAGACAATGCATTGGGGTAGTTGTCTCTTAAAATCTACCACCACCTAGGAATAGGATAGTGTGGTAAGAGCCAATGCATTGGGAGCGGCCTCATACCACTTAGATAGCTCCAAGATTTTTAATTTTGAGATCTTCTAACATGGCATGTAAGTTTAGATATATGTGCTAAAGTGTAACCGGGGAAGTATATGTTATTATTGCAGGTTGCAGTCATTAGATGTCATTCAGCTTATGATGGTTGTAGAACTGATAAAAAAAATCATAAACCTATATCCGCTTTATATATTTACAACTTGTTTGAATACTTGTGAAACTTCTTTTGTCTTGCACTTGAATTACATTCCTTCTACTTGAAAATGTTTTTCTCACACGGAATCCTGAATCAGGGGAAGGCACAGGTTTGCTTCGCCTTCATAGCACATACAGACACGATTTAAAAATTTACAGTTCAGATGAAGGACGTGTTCAGGTAATACTTTCAACTGTCCTTTTCAACACGTAGTAGCTTTCAAGTCATTCTAGTTTTTTCTTTACGTAGGTTGTAACAATTTTAAAAACTTCATACTTGTTGATGGGTAGTGGTGATTGGTTAGGAATCAAATAATCGTGCTGTGGTAACTAGCCCCGTATCCGCTTATGTGTCAAAACCAAAGTAACATGGAGATCCGACGTCGCTCGGTTGTTTAACAGCGTGAGTCCCTGGATGGTCTTATTTTAAACCTCAAGGTGAGACTTTAACAGTCGGGTATCTAGAAAAGGGGCTTTGGACCTGTTGGGTCGCTCTCCTGGAGTAAGTGCGCCTTGAGCATAACGTTCTGCGTGTGAAGGGGGATGTTTTCACTGGTGAAGGAGAGCGAAGAGAGCAATACCTTCATTTTTTGTTTGTTTTGCTAGTGATGGTACTATCAGTAACATTCACGGTAGTATGACCATGATGACATTAGGCATGTTTTAGGCTATGTGGCCCTGTTGGTTGGGGTGTTGGCAGAAAATACTAGGGTGTCGAAGGCAGGAGGAAGACTGAGAGGATTGCTATTTTTCTTTTCATTTGTCCATATTATCTTTCGTTTCCTTAGTTAAAAGTGTAACTTAGGACTTGGGTTTCTGAAACTCATTTTAAAATACATATTGGCACGTGTAATTTTTCTGGTATGTTGAAAGTCAATCCTGATTCATATGTTTCTGATGATGGACATGTCAGATGTCTGCTGCAGCGTTTGCGAAAGGTCTTCTTGATTTGGAAGGACAACTAACTCCCATACTGGTGGGTCGCTTGTTTTCTAGCGATCCTTTTTTTTTTGCGGATCCTTTTGTTGCTTAATTCTGCCTCTCTCTCAAATTTATCTTTTGTACAACTTCTTCAGGTCTCCCTTGTAAGTAAAGACTCATCTATGCTAGATGGACTGGAAGATGCTAGCATTGAGATGGATGAAGCAAAGGTTTGTTTTCATATTCTGATGTATTCTTTTTACCTGGGTTCGAGTGGTTATCTGACGTTCCTTTGGAGAAACCATGTGAATGCACTTATGTCACTTTGGCTTTAGCTCGAGCCAAATCCCACCATGCCAAACATGTCTGCATTGTTTAGATCTTGCCTTGGAACATATATAATGTGGGTCTCTAGTATGGATTTTGTGTGAATATCATATGGATTTAGTCTTGTCAGCTAAAGTTTAATAACCGGATTTCCTTTTTCAGGCTAGATTGCATGAAATCATCAATTCAAATGCTAAGGCAAAGAATACCAATGGATCGGTGGAGCTTCCGTGGATGGTTGATGGTGCAGGTTTGCCTGCAGATGCTTCTCAACTTCTCCCTAAGATGGTATACTACATCGAACAGATCTAAGATAGACTTTTAATTTTAAACATATCTTACATACGTAGCATTAGCCACAATATTTTGTCAATGATGTACTTCCATTTACTGGTTTTGGTTCATTCATGATAGAATTCTGTTTGTCTCACTTTTCTGAATGCACATCTACTGCCTTCAAGTCATTATAATGCATACAATATTTAATAAACTTTCTCAAAATTAAATCGAAAAGTCTGCAGAGGTGTTTGCCGTGCAGAATAGTTTGAAGAAATTTGTTTGGGGACACCAAAATGTCAATACTATACATTAATCGCATCAGCTGCGTCAACTTTTTGGTGGGATCATGAAACTAACCAGTCAAAGCCAAGTGAATGTTGGTAGAAAATTTGTGACAATGCACTATGTAATGGATTTCTGCTGGTGAGTTTGCAGTCGAGTCTAGTGTCAGTCTGTTGCCTAATGAGAGTCTTGTATAAGGGTTTGATTGTAATTTTAGCATTATAAGTGCAGGGTGTGAGGTCATAGGGAGTTAGGGATGCACGCACAACTTCTGCCGTAATTCGGTAATTGCAATGATATGACACATATTATCTTAAAGAATCATGCACACAATTAAATTTGTTAGTTCCTGCCTTCATGTGTGTGCTTAGTCAATTCCTGAAAGGTTTCAGAACAAATAATGTTAGGTTTAGTGCTAGATTTCTGGAATTTCTAAGATGAATACTGTTTTACTATCAAACTAATGATTATATAATTTTACAAATTGTACATTGATTAGGCGAAGTTGACGAAACAAGTTACTGCACAAGTCAAGCTGCTTGCTGAAGGTGAAGATGAGAAGCTTGCGCTGACAAGCTCATTTTCTAGATATGACCAAGCAAAGGCCCTTGGGAAAACAACAATTGATGTTGCTCGTATTGCTGCTGGGTTACCTTGTGGCAGTGAAAGCTTCCTCTTGATGTTTGCTCGATGGAAAAAACTTGAGAGAGATTTATATAATGAAAGAAAGGAGTGAGTAAAGTATTTCTTCACTCATTTTCTT
This sequence comes from Poa pratensis, assembly GCA_947311845.1. Taxonomy (NCBI): domain Eukaryota; kingdom Viridiplantae; phylum Streptophyta; class Magnoliopsida; order Poales; family Poaceae; genus Poa; species Poa pratensis. The sequence continues at coordinate 4,989,573 of CAMZMU010000112.1, read as the reverse complement.
GATTTTTTGTCAATCAATTTTATTGATAGTTGAGTTTACTTTTGATCTTATTTCACTCATGTTGCCTCTGTTGCCTCGTAATGCAGCCGATTTGACATTACACAGATTCCAGATGTCTATGACTCGTGCAAGTAAGTTTCTCCTTATTTAAGGAGGGAAAATTAACCTTTTTCCCATATAACATGCATTCTAATTCCTTCCATCCATTTGAAATAATGTTTATTCTTCTGAGTGTACAAATGCTTAATATGACATGAAGCTATCCATTGTTTGAAGTTCCAAAATATTGAAAGAAAACTAGCGCAGCAAAGTTCAGAAATTTAGAAAATATGATGTGTGTTTGTGCTATGCTTATTTCCCCCCCGAAATTACTTACACCATCGTCCTGATACAACCATCTGTAATTTGCATAACTCATAAGCCTTACACCTGAACTACTGAATGACATGGCAGATATGACCTGGTGCATAATGCTCATCTCAATCTTGAGGGTTTGGAAGAGCTTTACAAAGTTGCTCAAGTAAGCAAGTTCAAATTGTACTTTTATTTGACGTTTCTTTTGATTTTATATGGAAGTTAATCCTGAATGTTTACAGCTGATTATGCATTAAGCACGGTGTAGTGCGCTAAGCACAATGTTGGTCTGTCTTTTTTTTTTAACTCCACTGTAGTCTGTCCTATTGAGTCATTTCAAAGTTATATTGATTAAGAACAGATTTTGCATTTACATCATATAGCCACATTGTTTTCGTAGAAATAACTGAGTACGTATGACAATCGATGCTTTAGGGATACCGTTTTCACAAGAACAACGAATTCCTAGATTTTTTAGTCACAAGTTTGGGAAAGTTGAGCTGTTATATACTTATACCTTGTGTTTCGATAGAGCCTTGCATGCTGACTAGAAGCACTTGTGGTGAATCTTAAATGTAACCATGATCATAGGACAATAGGAATGTTTCTGTATGCTGTTCTATGTAAGCACAATTTCCCCGGGCTACATGGAGCCCGTTTTTTTTGAAAAATCGAAAACGAAAATTTTGAGTTTCCAAAAATCGCGAAAAAAATCACAAATGTAGATAGTGTCGAGATTTACAAGAGTGCAACATTTACCTTAAAATTCGTTGTATTTTGGGCTGTACAAAAAAGACAAATCGGGGAAAATTTCAAAATTTTGAAACTGTGTATTGTTCACCACCCAGATCCACCCATTTGTCTTTTTTGTGCAGCCCAAAAATACAAAGAATTTGGAGTTGAAAATTTGTACGATTGTAGATCTTGACAATGTCTACATCCGGGAATTTTTTCTCAATTTTTGGAAACTTAAAAATGTCGAAAAACGGGCACCATGTAGCCCGGGCTCCATTTTAGGTTTTCACAATTTCAAGTTAACATATTATACAATTCTGAATTTGAAGTGATTTGGGAAGTAGGCTCTGTTAGTATGTTTCAACAGTTTTCTCTTTCTTATATTTCGTGGGAGGATGTATAATTCCAGTTCCCCTTTGTATAATCTTAGAAACACATAAGTGAGTGAGTCGATTAAGCCAGCTATATCTGTTAGAGTAATGTACCTTGTATTGCTATTGGGCCATAAAGCCGAGAATATACACTTGTACAACATGCAAGAAGAACCCTACAGCAGGGAGAAAACACACAGCTAACTATAACACTTAACAGTATTTTTATTATTTCAAAAGTTCCTTTTACATCCATATACCAGTGTTGTTGTTTCAAACTAGCTGATTATTTTTGACATTGATTAGCACTCTGGAATATTTGACATGTTCGTCAGACCTTATCTAACACTGATTCTTGTAGCTTCTTGCTGATGGTGTTATTCCAAATGAGTACGGGATCAACCCAAGACAAAAACTAAAAATCGGCTCAAAGGTTTGTTCTCAGGCTAGATTTCATTGTATTTTTCGTTTTTTTGGAACATTGTATGCATAGATATTGCCAAGCATTATTTATTTATGCATCTTTTACTTCTGTTGCCTTTTTTTAGATAGCACGCCGGTTAATGGGAAAAGTTCTGATTGATTTACGGAACACTCGTGAAGAAGCTATCTGTGTCGCTGATCCGAACGTTACTGAAGATGAAGCTATGTTGCTACCAACAAAAGAACTAGAACACCAACAAAAGTATCAAGTTAGAAATGAGGACGGAAGAAGATCTAGCACCACGAGTGAAAAGTCAATGGACCAAGAAGATGAAGATGATAGAGAAACTAAATACCGCTTAGATCCTAAGTACGTGCAAGTTTTTATGATCACCATGACATTTAATATACTGAGTTGCATGCAAAGTTTATGGTTGTAATATACTTAATTTCAGGTATGCCAACGTGAAGACACCTGACCGACATGTCCGCACAAGGCTTTATTTCACATCGGTATGTCAGAGTCCTTCTGTTCTTTGTTCTTATCATCATTTTGGACTTCCAAGTGATGACATGCGCAATTTCTCCAACAGGAATCCCATATACACTCATTGATGAATGTCCTCCGGTATTGCAATTTGGACGAGTCTCTACAAGAAGAGGATAGCCTTGTCTGCCAAAGTACTTTGGACCGACTACATAGAACCAGGGAGCTAGACTACATGAGCAATATCGTGCTTAGAATGTTTGAAAATACAGAGGTAGGGATTTTCAATATGCATACATCACAAGTTGGCTGTAACTTTCAACCGATTTTGTAGCATGTGCATACATCATAATTTATGTCGATTTTCAGTGAAGTATGCACATATTTGCTCTTTGCAATAGTTACCGTGGATACATAGTCCACACTCTCATAATGTTGGTCTGGTGATAAGCTGGTTGCTGTAACCCAGTCAATCTAACTGTTTGCAGGTTCCTTTAGAAGATGAGAAAAGGTTCCGGATCGAAATGACGTTCAGTCGTGGCGCTGATCTCAGTCCTCTCGAGGTACTCACCCACATCTTCTCGTCAAAGCGCAGAATAGTCTGCCCCTGCTTCTTACTTGACGCGTTTGAGCTTACTGATGGAATTAAACGTATGTCTTGTCCAGGACAAAACCAGCGAAACTTTCCATTGCTCCAGGAGCACACGCTGCCGATAATGGGACCCGAGAGACTGCAGGAAGTTGGTTCTTGCCTGACGCTGGACAAGTTTGAGAAGATGGTGCGACCATTCGCCATGCCCCCGGAGGACTTTCCCCCGGCTGCACCTCCACAAGCCCTAGGATACTTCTCCAAAGGCGCTGGGGTGCTTGAGCGGCTTGCTAGTTTCTGGCCTTTTCATAAGGGTGCGGCTCATGTCAAGTAGCTGAAAAAGCTGCAATTTGGTGGAAAAAAGTTGATGTGAATATTCCTCTCTGTTAACTTTTGGTAGAAACAACATTTGCACAATTTTGGTACATTGGTTCCATCGTTCAGAACTGAATCATGCACATCCATCGTTCTACTCCATGACATGTTTTAGTGCAAGATTCAACATTAATTTTGCACTAAAACATGTCTAGGTACATTTGGGCCCAACATGCACAAAGTCTTATATTTTGATAAAGGGGACAAGATTCATCCTGTCATTCAGAAACTGAATCATGCACATACATGGAGTATATATGTAGGCAAAGCTTCAATGACAGGATGAATCTTGTCCCCTTAGAGTATCTCCGACAGCCTTGATATATTGGATCACTAAAAACTAGTGATAGGAAGAGGAGAGAGAAGATTTAGCAATCCAATTTTTTTTTCATTCCTAGCCTTCCTAGAATAGCAACCCAAAACTACAAATGCCAAGTTTTGACCTTGTGGGCAAATTGTCGAATACCTTGAGGGCGTGTCAGAGACGAGAGGTGCCAGTGGCCAAAATCGACGATGCAAGCTCGTCGGTCAGCGTGAGTGCGTTCGGGGGCGTGTGAAGTCAACATGGTGGCGTGGGAAGCTCGGAAAGGTGGCACTAAGATCGACGTGGGGGCGTGGGTAGCCGCCTTGCTCCAGCCACGCGTGGAGGCGAAGGGGCGCAGGCGGGGCGGCCAAGGACGGCTGGAAGCACCGGGGTGCTCGTCGGTGCTCACCCGCACCACAAATCACCGATGTTGGCCTCTCATGGTCTGAATCGGCCGGTGGGACGACGCTCGATTTGGCGACAGGGAAGCTCGTGCCAGCGGGAAAAGTAGGTTGGGGTGGCGAGGAAGCTCGTGGAATGCGCTGGGGCGGCGCACGGGCCGACCGGCGATGGGGGAGGCGGCGGGGCGGTGGCCGGCGAGTGAATATTACACGCGTGCACACAACATACACATAAGACCACTTTAAGAGGCTTCCTAAAATTATAGGAAGTTGGTTTTGGATTCTCAAATATGTAAAGTTGGAGCAAAGTTTTGCTTGGCTTTCTAATTTTTTTTTGGTGAGGGACGCTGTTGGAGCTGTTTTTTGTCAGAATTGGTAAAATAACAATTAAGGGAAGATATATGAATGCTGTTGGAGATGCTCTTAGGCGTTGAAACCCGTTTCTGGTTTCTGCCACCTTTATAGGATGACCGAGTGAACTTTTGTTCTGAAATGACTTGCCTTATAAAGGAACTGAATATAAAAATGCAAGTGGGGTTGTTTAAACATCCAAATATTTTCTTTGATAATATCATACATGGGAGCCAAAGATTTGGCGAAAGTGACCGGCCAAACGAATAAGCCGGGTAAACACGAGGACACATAGTGTGCATCTCGACACATAAACAAAACAAAAAATATTGAGAATTTAATGAATATAATTGACACCCCATATGTGATTATGATGCCTTCAAACTTCTAAATTGATCCACACTTTCACATTTGGAAAAGAGAAACACGCTGGAAATATTCACCACGAGAATAAATCACGTTCACGGTTCACACTTCACTCCACCGATTGGCGATTGGCGAAGCTCGTCGCGCCGGCCGAAGTATCTGCAAAACCCTAACTAGGACCTCTCTCCACTCCTCCAGATCCTCTGCGATCCGCCGCCATGGCCGCCGCCGTCGCCAACGCGCCGTACCGCAAGGGCGAAACCTACACCGACACCAAGCGCCGCGACGACGTCCGCGGCGCCAACATCGCCGCGGCGCGCGCCGTCGCCGACGCGGTGCGCACCTCGCTCGGGCCCCGCGGCATGGACAAGATGATCTCCTCGGGGGACCAGGAGGTCATCATCACCAACGACGGCGCCACCATCCTCTCCCGCATGTCCCTCCTCCAGCCCGCCGCCCGCATGCTCGCCGAGCTCTCCCGCTCCCAGGACGCCGCCGCGGGGGACGGCACCACCACCGTCGTCGTCATCGCCGGAGCCCTGCTCCGCCGCGCGCAGTCCCTCCTCGCCGCCGGCGCCCACCCCACCGCCGCCGCCGACTCCCTCCACCGCCTCGCCGCCCGCGCCGTCGAGATCCTCGAAGGCATGGCCATCCCCATCGAGCTCACCGACCGGGACTCCCTCGTCAAGTCTGCGTCCACGGCGCTCAACTCTAAGGTCGTCTCCCAGTACTCCACCCTCCTCGCCCCACTAGCTGTCGATGCCGCGCTCTCCGTGGTCGATCCCGCCCACCCAGAGCTCCTGGATCTCCGCGACATCCACCTGATCAAGAAGCTTGGCGGCACCGTCGATGACACCGAGCTCATCCACGGCCTCATCTTTGACAAGAAGGCTAGCCATGCTGCGGGGGGTCCATCTAGGATCGAGAATGCCAAGATCGCCGTCATACAGTTTCAGATCTCTCCGCCCAAGACTGATATCGAGCAGAGCGTCATCGTGTCAGACTATGCCCAGATGGACCGCATCCTCCGCGAGGAGCGCAACTACATCCTTGGGATGGTCAAGAAGATCAAGGCGTCTGGATGCAATGTCCTCCTCATTCAGAAGAGCATCCTGCGCGATGCGGTGACTGATCTGTCGCTGCATTATCTCGCAAAGGCTAAGATTCTGGTGGTGAAGGATGTGGAGAGAGACGAGATTGAGTTTATCACCAAGACTCTCAACTGCCTGCCAATTGCCAACATTGAGCATTTCCGTGAGGACAAACTTGGGCATGCTGATCTTGTTGAGGAAGTGTCTGCTGGAGACGGCAAGATTGTGAAGATCACTGGTATCAAGGACATGGGGAGGACTGCCACCGTGCTTGTCCGTGGCTCCAACCAGTTGGTTCTTGATGAAGCTGACCGCAGTCTCCATGATGCCCTATGTGTCATCAGGTGCTTGGTGAACAAGAGGTTTCTGATTGCTGGTGGTGGTGCGCCTGAGATAGAGATGTCAATGCAGCTGGCTGCTTGGGCAAAGGAGCTCCATGGGATGGAGAGTTACTGCATCAAGGAGTTTGCTGATGCACTTGAGGTAATCCCTTACACATTGGCAGAAAATGCAGGGCTCAACCCAATTGCTATTGTTACCGAGCTTAGGAACCGTCATGCCAAGGGCGAGAAGAACACTGGCATCAATGTGAGGAAAGGCCAGATCACAAACATCCTGGAGGAGAATGTCGTGCAGCCGTTGCTGGTGAGCACCAGCGCCATCTCACTGGCGTGCGAGTGCGTTAGAATGATCTTGAAGATTGATGATATAGTCACTGTAAGGTAAGGCCGTATTGGTGGTTATCCCTTTTGGTTTGTATTGTTCTGAACTTGTGTGTGGGGGCATGGCCACTGTGTCCTGTTTTGTTCAGAAAAGCTTGTGGAACTTGCTAGGTTTTTATTATTATTGCCATTTTAAGTAGCCCAGCCCATAATCGTGCGACAAGTGTTTTGCTCTCCAATTTGATTATTCTGTCGAGGTGACCATTTCATTATTCTGAACCATATTTATTTGGAAAGGTAAAGAACATATGTGAGTGCCTTCTACACAATGCATGGGCAAGAAAGAGACAGAGGGCAACTTTATTTGGAAAGGTAAAGAACATATGTGAGTGCCTTCTACACAATGCATGGGCAAGAAAGAGACAGAGGGCAACTTTCACTTAAGTTGCCAATGAGGAGCCTTGCATTCTGGCTACTGTCGGCTTGAAGCATTTGACATTTGATGCCAAGTACTTGGCCTTGTATCCCTCTGTCCCACAGGACATACATCCACATTTCACCATCGACGTATGTGCACGTATTCTCACAGTACAAAAAGCCACACTAATCTGTTTGTTTGTTTGTCCCTGTATACAAGTGTCTTATTCCTTTTTATCTGGAGAGTACCCTTATCTGGATAAATCTCGTTGCATCAAAGAAAACGAAAGATGAGAGTGAACACACCAGTATCACTTGCTTCGGTGTCAAATAATCCTATGATGATTTGGACCACTTCGGATAGTGCGAGTGCCACGTCTAACAACTGTATAGAGAAATGGAATCAAATCCGAAGTTTTCTGTATACGATTACGTACAACTTAAGGATGACCACCTAACAATAAAGTGTGAGCAGAGAGACGCAATATATACTTTGGTGCTTGAAAAAGGAAAATGTAGAAAATCAAGTTACACTTGTCTGAAGAAGCATACAATCTTAATTGAGGGTCTACCCTGTGGAGTGGTTATCTTTACTTTAACTTTTTGTTCTTCTAAACTGAGTTTATTTAAATCAAAAGTAAAACCGGTGTGTACATATTATTGCGAGTCATGTGCTAGCACGTTTTTGTGAAAAAAAATGGTTGATTTGCGGTCTGGGCGAAAAAAAGAGAGCTAGAATAGCTCATGGATTTGAAAAACTGGTTGGGTTTGTTATTTTTGTAGAACTCGCAAATGAACTGTGATTCTCGCGGAAACAGTCTTCAAACTAATGTATTATTTACAAGGTGGGATTTTTGCGGATTTTCTAGATGAATGCAAGTTATTTTTTAAAAGGGTGTGTGTGGCCCGAGCAAACTTCGAAATTTTCCCTACCATGTTAGTTTTTTTTTTTGAAACTTCATGACTTTATTGATATGCATTAAGCACATTTGACAAGCATCAGCCTTAGTGGTGAAACACTTGAGACTGTCAGAACATTACACACAGGGCATTGGCCCGATCCTGAGATCAAACACCTGACACTACATGTAGAAATTCGAAGGGCTAGCCTAGAGTGATGATGGGCCTTTAAAAAAAAGAACGAATGATACTACTGTCGGCGTTGCGATCTTTGTTGGAGTCATGCAAACAGTAGGGAGGTCGGTAGGAGCCCGAGGGATGATGTCGCCGACAACAAACACAAGTGATTTTAACCAGGTTCAGGCCGTCAAAAGATTAATAGCCATACACTCTGCTATGATTATATTTATCTCGATGATGTTTATAGAAAAAATAATGAAAAACCCGGATATTCACAAGGAATATCCTTGTGTGTCAGCCTTTTCTTTCACCTTTTTTTGTCCACATATTCCAGCGAACCTTGGCCTCCATCATATAATCTGAAATGATGAGTCCATATAGAGGATAAAGTGCTAAATACGTTTTCAGTGACAGTGTGCTTTTTATACTTTACAACAAGTATATATAAATTAAATGGCATAATATATTTCGTTCATACCATCTATAATAAGCAACCATCGTAGATGGTGGGACATGGGAACCATCTGTTATATCGTTCTTAAGGTACACAAATAAACAAAATGTTGCTCCTTCCTCAAATGTTGATGATGCTAATTATCTATGGACCTAATATCTATACTTCTTATAAAGCAAAACTCCACTAAGTATAATTAATATTTTTCTATTTCAACATGCAAGACATCCACATCATTTTCTATTTTAGCCAATCAATTGTACACATCATCCCACTAACATCATTACTTATTGTTTATATCTACATGCAAGCATCCACATCATCCTTTTCATTGACCATCAAGTTGTCTACATCATATCATCTTTTTTTACCGTTCAAACAATAAAATCGCATCATCCCGATATGTAATTCCTTAATTAAATAATGTGCAAATGGAACACCGGAATCAGTTATGAAAATCAAGTGAATTTTGCGCCAAGATTTTCAATATGAAAATCGTAGAACTATTATTCGAAATTATGTGCTCTTCTACATGTAACCGATCTAAAACTTTTTAGACACATAATTTGGAATTTGCATGGCATCTTCATGTAAGCCATCCACATCATCAGTTTCTTCAACCCGGTGATTTCACTTTATCTACATCAATAAATATCAATCAGGTACACCCCTGAACCATAACAAACTTTAAAATATAAAATACTCATACATTTCATGTCTATTAAATTAAATTTAGTCTCTCAACGGTTATGATCAACTAAATTTCGCATTTCTATAGTCAACTTCAGAAGTTTATATGTTTTACTATGTTTCTTAAGAGATACCCGCTGCAACGCGCGGGGTATCGTACTAGTTAGTTATATATGTATGCCATATATCACACAAAACATTGATCTCACACAAAATCCACCACACACATGCAAGTCGAGACAAGATAACAAAGAAGATAGATAAGAAAATTACGACCACACGTTGAAATCACAATTTTTTTTGTCGTAGTTGAATGAGATAATGGGAGAGGACTAGGCCGTTGGAGAAACAATTCCAAAATTTCAGATCCTAGAGTTAGGCATGAGAAGACCTCTCAGCGGCCACGGAGGCACCGTGCCCTAGCCGTGAGTGCATGCCGAAGATGGAGTAATTTCTTCTTCCATTTCTTGTGATGCCTTCTATATCCATGGTGATAGGCGTGGTCTCCATAGAAAGAGGCCAATAAGATTCTCAATTTTTTTGTGTCTAGAGTAGTAGATACATAATTGTGGTGGCTGAAACATAGGTGAACATGATTATACACAATTAACAAAAAAAACCTTCTTTATAAATCGGAATATTAACATATGACCATAAGAAGAAAAAAAATCTATTACACTTAGCAATATAAACCACATTTTTATTTGGTTATAACTCATTCTGTTAAAATATTATGCAATATATATATTTTATTACACTAAGAAAAATTCAGTATATTTCACATTTGTTCATAACACTTTTAGTCAATGTAGGATCATTTTTAATTAGTAAAATTATTTATTACACTAGGAAAAATTTACTACATTTTATACTTCTTTATAACTTATTCTGTCAGTGCACTATTTTACCTAATATAATTTTCTATTACACTTAACAAAATTAATCACGTTTTTTACTTTTTTATAACTTATTCTATCAATATACTATATTAACAAATAAATCTATTACACTTAGCAAAATAAACCACATAAAAGTGAACCTAAAATTTAAGATAAGATTTTCTTGTCATACACTTTTACCATTTTTCATTACAGATGTACTTGCTCGAACTTTAACTCATACTTTGCAAGGAAAGTTACATTACTTATTTCATTGTCATACATTTCCACTTGAAAACCTTTATTTGAAACGAACTCGTTCTTTTCATTTACGTAAAAGACGAATATTCCCTGACATGTGAAAGAAATGGACAAAGCACAATCCTCCATGAATTAAGTTGTGCCACTAGATGAATTATACTCACTCCGTTTCTGAATGTAGGGTGTATAGTTTTCTGCACAAATATTAAGACATGGGTATTTTGCATATAGTGGACTCTTTTTTCGGAAAAAATCACGAGAGATGATTTCTTAATAGTCAAAAAATGAATATAATCCGTTAAAACCCTCTTTTGAGACTAGGACCCATTTTTTTATGGATCAAATTGTGCATAAATAGCAAATACACCTTAGATTATGAATTTTTGTTAAAAAAAACTATACACCTTACATCAAGAAACGGAGGGAGTATATAGAAATATTAAATATATGCTTATGTTCAGTGGCGGAGCTAGGGCCCGGCATGCCCGGGCAGCTGCCCGGGCTAAGCTGCTGATTACCCTTTAATAACCATGTGGAATTAAGGTGTTGATCAAATTTTTGTAAGGGAAAAAATCTGGCAAAGCAAGTGCACTTGGTCCTTTGCCCAGGCTCTATCGGTGAGCTAGCTCCGCCACTGCTTATGTTGTGTTCATTCCAGTATACTTGAATATCTTCGCATTGATTCCAAAGTATATGATCTCATGAATAATGTATAGAGGTTTCTAGAGTAAATGATTATCTATCATAGGTGTAAGCAAATAGAAAGCTCTAGAGTGATTGAGTCGCTTATAACGAGTTGTCGTGAAATCAATACCTTAATTTTTTTATTGATTCTTTTGTGATCAAATAGGTGCACTTTATGCTTTGGCAATGTTTGGATGCTCCATATTCTATTGGTATTTACATCTTGTTTTCTCTTCTTTCGATCTACAATACGCATATAAAAATATGCAATTCAACTCCTTGAAGAATAGGACTTCCACGTGTTGAATTGGAAAACCGCCAATCCTATCAAAATCCGTAGACATACTACTCTTCCATATTTTTTGAATTTTTTAAAGAGATATATGCATGGTTGGTCACTGAACTTGGCCGAGATGAGTACTTTGGTCACTGAAATTGTAAGATGTTGCCCGCGGGTCACTCAACTTGGCAGAGATGAGTAAACTGGTCACAATCGTGAAGTGGCACATTGACTGAGCCGTTGACCGCATACTTTGACCATTTTTTTTGCTAAAACAACCATATGAAGTCACAATCGTGAAGGGTCACTCAACAGTAAGCGAGACAAACATAAAAATAAATTGGTTAATTTGATTTTGTGATTTCATAGGGTTGTTTTAGCCAAAAAAATGGTCAAAGTATGCGGTCAACGGCCCAATCAGTGTGCCACTTCACGATTGTGATTGTGATCAGTTTACTCATCTCTGCCAAGTTGAGTGACCCGCGGGCAACATCTTGCAACTTCAGTGACCAAAGTATTCATCTCAGCCAAGTTCCGTGACCAACCATGCATATATCTCTTTTTTAAATTACCAGGATGGCTGGGTGCTATGGAGAAAAAAAACACTTTTAGGTAGAGTTGCTCTTAAGTTTTACCAACCCTCTTCATTCGCCTGTTTTTTCCTCTCTTTCTCTTTCCGTTTCCGTGTTGGTTTCGTGATTTCTTCAACCTTCTTTTCTCTTCTCGTCTTCAGCTGGCTCTTGCACGACACGTGGAAAGCCGCTGTTTCCTCCTACAGCCCCACCACCTCTCTACCTATCCACTTCAGAATCCGATGATTCATCAGTTACTCGCTGTCCCTCTCCCACCTCCCTCCCTCGCACAAAAACAAAGACCATATTTTTCTCACATATAAATAAATCCGAAAGAAGAAGAAGAGCAGAGTAGGATCTAGAGACTAGCTGAGGAGGAGAGGGAGTGCACTGCCTGCGTAGCTCCATGGCCGACAAGGAGGGCAACCTCGACGCCGTCCTCAAGGAGGCCGTCGACCTGGTAAAATTTTATTATTACAAGTCCTGCTGCTCTTGGGGGTGGTTCCTGGGGTTTCTAGCGTAGCGCCTGGAACTGGAAGAAATAAGGTTGCGCCCGTCGGCCCGTGTGGTCTCGTTTCTTGGATGTGGATGGATTTGCGGGGCATTTCCCTGATTTGTGGAAGTTTCGTGCTTGAAATCGGAACGGGGATTGGGTTTACTGGGGTTTTAGCGTTGCAGGGTGGCGGAATTGCGCTGCTAGCTCTTGTTCTGCTCTTCTCTGCTCGGCGGTAAAACACGCGTCAGTTTCTTTGTTTGTGATGAATCCCAGAACTCTTGGAGACATCCTTGGAATGCGGATTCTTTCTTTGTTTTCATGATTCGTGCTCTTTCTACCTGGCATATTGCACGGACCTGAATCGCCCTCCCAAATCATGCCCGATTTCAGCAACAGTTCACTGCAAAATTTTGGTCTAGGTTATAATGTTAAACCTATTTTTTTTCTCCAGGTCTCACCAAACTTAAATTAATAGAACAACTCGCAATAAAACTTTCTTTACCTTTTTATTTTCTGTATAGCAGTTGAATGAAAACCCAACACCTAAAAGCAAGTCTCGGCCGAGAAATATACCGACCCATTTTACTTTTGTTGCACAAAGATGTTGATTTCTTTATTTAACCATCTCACGCCAGATCTTTATACGTTGCAAAAAAAATCTGTTCTCGCTTCTCGGTTCCTTGTAGTCTTGCAGTACGCTGCATCATACTTGCATGTTTCAGATATGCATGTTTCTTGTCACATTGTTTTCATGTTGATAGAACTTGTTTAGTTTGTTAAATGCGATTGTTACAACACAATTTCAGGAGCACATCCCAATTGATGAAGTGTTTGAGAACCTGCGATGCAGCCATGAGGGGCTTACTTCCGAGCAGGCCCAGCAACGCCTGCAAATCTTTGGTCCGAACAAGCTCGAGGAAAAAGAGGTCAGGTTCATTTGGCTCATTTATTCGTGGGGAAGATTTTGTCCTTCATGTTCTTGAGAGCAATACTGTTCTTCTGATGTTATGTGCCTTGATAAGTTGGATTGTCTATGGCTACTACAGGAGAGCAAGTTTCTCAAGTTTTTGGGGTTTATGTGGAACCCACTGTCATGGGTTATGGAAGCTGCAGCTATCATGGCCATCGCATTGGCGAACGGAGGGGTATGACCTAACACATCACAAAATACGTTGTCATGTTTTAGTTCGGTGAGGAGTGATGTCTATGTCCTGCTCTTTTCTCAATATGTGAGATGTGCTCTGTCATCAGGGAAAGCCACCAGATTGGCAAGACTTTGTCGGTATCATCACCCTGCTACTTATAAACTCTACTATCAGTTTCATCGAGGAAAACAATGCCGGCAATGCTGCTGCTGCACTTATGGCCCGTCTTGCGCCAAAAGCCAAGGTCCATATTCACTTAATTTGTGGCATTTCCATGTACCTGCATGTATCGCCCTGCTGAAGTCCATTTGAATTCTGGAACTCACTGTTATAGTGCTGGGTAGGTTCTCCGTGATGGTCGTTGGACCGAGGAGGAGGCAGCAGTCCTTGTGCCTGGGGACATCATCAGTATCAAACTTGGGGATATAATTCCTGCAGATGCCCGCCTTCTAGTCGGAGATCCTCTGAAGATTGACCAGGTTCTTTTGGTCATTCACATTCAAGTCAACTTAACCTTTTCTTTTAAGTTATTTTATGTTTCCTCATCTCACTGTTTGGTATCTTATTTATAGTCTGCCCTGACTGGAGAATCACTTCCAGCCACCAAAGGTTCTGGTGATGGCGTCTACTCTGGTTCGACGGTCAAGCAAGGTGAGATCGAGGCTGTTGTCATAGCAACTGGTGTGCACACTTTCTTTGGAAAGGCTGCACATCTTGTTGAATCCACCAATCAAGTTGGCCATTTCCAACAGGCAAGATTGACAAGTTCCGCATAAGTTTTATAATAATTTGAATCATTACGACACTCATGCTTTCATTATCATGTAACCTGACACAGGTCTTGACAGCCATCGGGAACTTTTGTATTTGCTCTATTGCTGTGGGAATGTTCATTGAGATCATTGTCATGTACCCTATCCAACACAGGGCATACCGTCCTGGGATTGACAACTGTTGAATCAAGCACTCATCTCACATCTGCTAGAGTTCACAGGGAAGAGAGAGGAGAGAGTTTCGTTGTCTGAGGTTTCAGACCTTCCACACACTTCTACTCATTTCTTTCTCTCTGTATATACAAGATACATAGTTGCCCTCTAGTCCCTCTACAGTCTAACATTTACCTATGAGACCCTACAACACTCCCCCTCAAGATGGGGCAAATATATCTAATAGCCCCATCTTGTTACACAATTTTACAAAAGATACAACATTAACACCTTTAGTAAACACATCAGCTAATTGGTCTCCTGACTTAACAAAGCCAATCTGGAGAGCTCCTTCATCCATTTTTTCTTTGATGAAATGTCTATCAATCCCAATATGCTTTGTCCTGTCATGTTGGACTGGGTTGTTTACTAACTTGATTGTGGCTTGATTATCACAGTATAGATATAGAGGTTCCCCTTCAAACACTCCTAGATCAATGAGTAGCAGTCGCAACCACATTAACTCACATAGTCCTGAGGCCATAGACCTGAACTCTGCTTCTGCTGTAGATCGAGCAACTACACCCTGTTTTTTGCTTCTCCAACTAACTAGATTCCCCCCAAGAAACATGCAGTACCCTGACGTGGACCGCCTATCATCAAGACACCCAGCCCAATCAGCATCAGTGAACCCTTCTAGATTTAGATGCCCATGACTTGAAAACAAAAGCCCCTTCCCAGGGCAACTCTTAAGATATCTCAGTATGCGTTTCACAACATCAAGATGGCCAGAACGAGGATCGTGCATATATCTACTCACAACGCTAACAGCATATGCAATGTCTGGTCTTGTATGCGAGAGATAAATTAATCGACCAACTAACCTCTGGTACTGGTATTTGTCCACGGAATCACCTAAATCAGCCTGAATGCGATGATTCTGCTCTATTGGTGTAGTAGCAGGTTTACACCCTATCATGTTAGTTTCAGTGAGCAAATCAAGCACATATTTTCTTTGCGAAAGATAAATACCTTGTGCACTATATGCAACCTCAATGCCCAAAAAATAATGAAGATGACCCAAGTCCTTTACTTCGAACGATCTAGCAAGCATCTTCTTCAGGCGCTTGATTTCTTCAATATCATCACCTGTAATTATTATGTCATCGACGTATACCACAAGTACGGCAATCTTACCAGCATGTTTCTTAAAGAATAAAGTGTGATCAGAATTACTCTGTCGGTACCCAAGGGAGCAAACCTCGTTCCTGAATCTTCCAAACCAGGCCCTAGGTGATTGCTTTAGGCCATAAAGAGACTTTTTCAGCCTGCACACCTTGCCTTCTGTCTCACTGCTTCTAAACCCGGAGGAATTTCCATATATACTTCTTCTTGCAGATCCCCATGGAGAAAAGCATTCTTCACATCCATCTGAAATAGTTCCCAGTTTCGGTTTGCTGCTACTGAAATCAAAGCCCTGATGGTGTTCATCTTTGCCACAGGGGCAAACGTCTCACCGTAGTCCACCCCATAGGTTTGGCTGTACCCTTTTGCTACTAGTCTGGCCTTATACCTCTCAATTTTACCTTGAGGTGTTTGCTTGATAGTGAATACCCACTTACAGCCTATAGTCTTCTTGTTAGTTGGAAGTGTGGTAATTACCCAAGTGTCATTTTTGTCAAGTGCAGCCATTTCTTCTAGCATTGCTTCCCTCCACCGTGGATCCTTCTTTGCTTCCTGCCAATCACACGGTATAGAAGTCATGGAGTCCAATGCAGCTATGAATGATTTGTAATGTGGACCCACTGATGAATATGACATATGACTGAAGACATGATATGGGGATAGCTTTGAGGGTAATTTTCCAGCATTGGAACGAGACTGTTTTCTCTGAGCTATAGGAATATCAAGATCATCACCTTGTAGACAAGAGCTATCACTGTTCGAATTTGAATCTTCATCTGGAGCCAATGATATCGGAACTGAATCTCGTGTTGGAGATTGTATTCTTTCTGGTTCTTGTTCTATTAGAATGTTTTCCTCCCCCTGCATCTGATCCTCCTCGGCTCGATGTCTGCGTGTATACACTTGGACCTCTCGTTCTTCATTAGGTTTTCGCCAGCGTAGAGCTTCGTCTGATGCATGCTCCACATCTCCATTAGCATGGTTGTCTTCACAAGGTGTTACTCCAACCACCATTTCCCTTGATGCAATCAGGTTACTCTCTTCTCCCTTTTCCCCCCCTGTCTCGCTGACCTGGTCTGAAACATCACTAACAAATAAATCAGGGAAGACATCAGTGAGATCAGTAGGCTCTCCATAATACGATTCATGCTCCCTAAAGACTACATCCATACTCACAAACATCCTTTTTTCAGTAGGACTCCAACATTTATACCCTTTTTGTTTCCCCGAGTACCCAACAAATATGCATTTCACAGCTCTTGAATCTAGTTTTCCGACAGATGGCCTGTGATCTTTCACAAAGCATACACACCCAAAAACCTTCGGTGGGACAACATGTCTAGTCTTACCCGTTAAACACTCTATTGGTGTCTTGTTGTTCAACACTCGAGATGGCATCCTGTTCATCAGGTAGGCAGCTGTTAGCACTGCCTCACACCATAAGTATTTAGGAACATTCATTGCTATCATTAAACATCTGGTAATATCCAGTATATGCCTGTTCTTTCTCTCAGCCAAGCCATTTTGCTCAGAAGTATTAGGACAACTAGTTTGATGGATAATACCAAAGCTTGACAAATATTCATCAAACTGTTTGTTAACATATTCTGTACCATTATCTGTTCTAAATATTTTTACTTGAGCATCATACTGAGTCATAATTAAATTATGGAAATCTCTAAAGCATTCAAACACATCACTCTTGTTTCTCAAAACATAGACCCACGTGGTTCTAGTGCAGCAGTCAATAAAAGTGACAAATGACCGATATCCATAAAGTGACCAAACTCCACTTGGTCCCCAAACATCAGAGTGGATAACTTGAAGTGGTACAGAACTTCTATTATCAGATGATACATAAGTACTACGGGTAAGTTTCCCATACTGACATGCATCACATACTAGACTCCCTTTATCCACTCTGTTATACAGATCTGGGTACAACTGGCCAAGAGTGGCAAAAGACATATGTCCTAGCCTGTGGTGATGCAGAAGCAATTCTTCCCATGCTGCATGATGCGCAGTAGTAGCCACCACAGACGACATATCTTGATCCATATAATACAAGCCATCACGCATGATCCCCGTCCCAAGCTTTTTTCCAGTCCCAAGTTCCTGAAAAAAACACCATGAGGGGAAGAATACTGCAGCACAATACAAATCTTTTGTAAGGCAGCTGATCGACAACAGATTTACTGGGAAGGATGGGACATGCAAGACAGATGGTAAATTCATATTTGAGCTGCACTTGACTGTCCCTGACCCTATAATAGCTTGAGACGAGCCATCCGCCAATTTAACAGTTTGTTCTTTTGGTCCAGGAACATAATTAACGAAGTTCTCATAAGAGCCAGTCATATGTCTAGATGCACCTAATATTAGCCAAGCAAGATTCTGTAACTTGTAGTATGGAAATAATTACCACTAAAGTTTGTTGAGGCAGATGATGTAGATGCCGCCGATGTAGATGTTTTAGGACCTGCTGAATAGACCTTCTCATTTAGCTGCAACCCCTTAAATTGACACCACTTCGCCCAATCTTCTGCTGTCATTTCTACATTCATAGGCTGAGAAGTTTCTTCATTCACCATTGATGTATTAGCTCTTGCTCCAAAGCGTGCACCCCGTCCACGGCCACCACGACCATCTAGGGCACGTCCACGCCCTCTTCCTCGCCAATCTTGTCCTCTTCCTCTGCCTCCACCAAATAATTCTGGGCATGCAAATTTCAGGTGTCCGGGGGAACCACACTCAAAACATGTCTTGTCACGTGTGTTTGTCCATGTTCTTTGATAATTTGATCCTTCTGCAGCATATAGAGCTGACCGCCTCTGTGAGATACCCTGGGTAGATAGTCCAGTAGCCTCCAACTTTAGCCGAGTTTCTTCGCTCATTATGGCTGATATTGCCTGCTCCAGGCTAGGCAATTTTCCAGTGCCATACAATGCGGCCCTTCTGTTCTCAAAACTTGAGTTAAGCCCATTCAGGAAATCTCTTACTCTTCTTCTCTCTGTCCACTTACTAAATTTCTCAACACACTTGCCACATTCCAAATCAATTGAGTCATAGAAGTCAAGATCACTCCATAATTTCTTTAGTTGAGATACATAGTCAACGACTGATCTTTCCCTTGAGATAGTTCTTGCAACTCTCTTTGGACTCTGCATGCCAGCATTTCATTTCCAACCCCTGAGTAAGTACCTTTCAGTAAGCGCCAAATTTCAGACGCTTCCTTAATCCTCTCCACTTGCTTTGCGATCTGAGGGGATAAAGAACTTAGCAGCCATGCTCTGACCAAGGCATTGGTTGTCCTCCATTTCTGACCTTCCTTCGAACTTTCTTCTTCTGGTTTCTCCTTTGTACCTAGAATGTAGCCTTCCAGCTTTCTTGAAACCAAGATCGTCTCAGCGTGCTCCGCCCAACTAGCATAACTCTCAGATCCCTCCAATTTCACAATAGGTAGCTGTAGGGGATGAGTTTCTTCCTTTTCCCCTTCTGGTTGTTTACTCATAGCATCAAAGAGAGGTCGGTACCTCTCATCCATAGCCTCCAGTACCGCCGCAAGTTCCTTGGCTGTAACAACCCCCGTGTTGTCTCCCATCTTCCTGCTCTCCTCCTGACTTCACGGGCACACCACCACACAAACTGTAACTCGATCTGAGTTTGTAGAGCCTCACCTTGCCTGGAACAGCTGCACACGATTCCCTGCCAGCACCTAACCACGCCAGACTCCTTCCACTGTTACACCAGATCCGCCTCTGCCGTCTCCCCCAAATCGCCACTGCAGCAGGCAACTCCTCCGACCCCCTCTCACCTTCTGCCGCTCGAATTCATGGGCGGCTCTGATACCATGTTGAATCAAGCACTCATCTCACATCTGCTAGAGTTCACAGGGAAGAGAGAGGAGAGAGTTTCGTTGTCTGAGGTTTCAGACCTTCCACACACTTCTACTCATTTCTTTCTCTCTGTATATACAAGATACATAGTTGCCCTCTAGTCCCTCTACAGTCTAACATTTACCTATGAGACCCTACAACAACAACCTTTTGGTGCTTCTCATTGGAAGCATTCCAATAGCGATGCCCACAGTCTTATCAGTCACCATGGCAATTGGGTCTCATCGCTTGTCTCAACAGGTTTGCATCATATAGGGACGGTGTCAACCATATTGTGACCAGACCAGACTTTTGTACCACATAACCACTTCCTGAGTTTTCTTCCTGCAGGGAGCTATAACAAAGAGAATGACTGCAATTGAAGAGATGGCTGGCATGGATGTTCTTTGCAGTGATAAAACTGGAACCCTGACTTTAAATAAGCTGAGTGTGGACAAGAACCTAATCGAGGTGAATTTTAACACTTATCATTGTGATATCATATCTAATCTTAAAGCACTTATATGTTTTCTTGGTCCAGGTTTTTGAAAAAGGAGTAACTCAGGACCAAGTAATTTTGATGGCTGCTAGAGCCTCCCGGGTAGAAAATCAAGATGCTATTGATACGGCAATAGTTGGGATGTTAGGTGATCCAAAAGAGGTATATTAGTCCGTCGAATATGAGACGTATACTTGTCGTCATGTTTATTTGCTAAAATGATCCTCTTGCAATATCTCCTGCAGGCGCGTGCTGGTATTCAAGAGGTTCATTTCCTGCCATTCAATCCTACGGACAAGAGAACTGCGTTGACATACATTGATGGTGATGGAAAGATGTACCGTGTTAGCAAGGGTGCACCAGAGCAGGTGTAATATTTTTACTGCAAATATTTTACAAAAGCATTACCCAAAATTTTCATTTGCATAATGTTGTTAATGATTTGTACATATGACCTGCAGATTCTCAACCTGGCCCATAACAAGTCAGAGATTGAACGAAGAGTCCATTCTGTAATTGACAAGTTTGCAGAACGTGGACTTCGCTCACTTGGTGTAGCGTATCAGGTGAGCAAAACTCTGGGTATACCCATTCATGGTGCCGCTGAAGCCTGCAAGTGGTCATCCTTTTCTTCCTTGTAGGACGTGCCAGACGGGAGGAAAGAGGGTCCAGGTAGTCCATGGCATTTTGTTGCTCTGCTGCCACTCTTTGATCCACCAAGGCACGATAGTGCAGAAACAATTCAAAGGGCACTTAACCTTGGTGTGAATGTGAAGATGATCACAGGTACATCACCGATTGAGTTCTTACTATCTTTTTGTCTATTCTTAAGCATTCCAATTTTGTTCAACACCATACTGATGTTTTGGAAGAAGGGGGCAAAAATAAATCTTCACTGGTTATTTTTTATGGTCGAAAGATTGTTGTCATATTTTTCATGCATGAGGCATCGGAGTATATATATATTTTTGGGCTAGATTCAGTGACTTGTAGTCTGCCAGATAAGTCATCACAGAAAAACTCCAAATATCAAATCTTTAAGTTTTTGTCTTCTTCAAATTTAGCCAAATATAACATGGACCGATTCCAATTCCAGAAACCTTCATCATGTCATAAGTGTATCCATTGCATTTCCAATCTGATGTTTACAACTCCTTATAATTTATTCTTGCTGGAAGTATCCCTTAAAAAAGCTGTGCACCACTAATGCTGTACTGAAATATAACATATCTCTTATAATTACAATTTTTCAATAAATTTGTTAGTACATCTGATTATGAGTTCTTTTCTTTCCTAAGGTGACCAGCTAGCGATAGGAAAGGAAACAGGGCGTCGTTTAGGAATGGGTACAAACATGTACCCTTCATCTGCTTTGCTGGGGCAGAACAAGGATGAGACCATTGCTGATTTACCAGTTGATGATCTTATTGAGAAAGCTGATGGTTTCGCTGGTGTATTCCCAGGTATGTGTTGTTATCAGTTAGATGATCAAAGCTTGAAAGTGGAAAATAATTCTACAACTGAAACATTTTCCTTTGCTCAGAGCACAAATATGAGATTGTGAAACGCCTGCAAGCACGGAAGCACATTTGTGGAATGACTGGTGATGGTGTAAATGATGCACCAGCCCTAAAGAAAGCTGATATTGGTATAGCAGTTGCTGACGCAACAGATGCAGCAAGGAGTGCTTCTGATATCGTACTCACAGAACCTGGTCTAAGTGTGATCATTAGTGCTGTCCTTACCAGTCGGGCAATTTTTCAGCGGATGAAGAACTACACTGTACGTTACATCGAAATTTTTTCCCGTTTAATTTGAATAAGTTCTTGTCCATTTATGCTTTTGTTATATAGCTCATATGCTAATCCACCTTCATGTTTGCAGATTTACGCGGTCTCAATCACAATACGTATTGTGGTATGTTGCTCGACTCTTACTAGGAGTCTAGAACTATATGTTTGCAAGAGTGCACTCATGATTTGTTTACAAAGTTGATTATGCTCTTAGGTGTTTGTGATTATTTTCAAGGTCAATTATAACTATTCATTTAATGAACTTAATATTCTGTTAACACCGATGTTCCAATGCATGAAGATATGTAAAATTATGTTCAAGAAACTTACATTTTGTTCTTTTGTGATTATGCATCTGACTCCTCTTTATTCCAACAGCTTGGATTTATGCTACTTGCACTCATATGGGAGTTTGATTTCCCGCCATTCATGGTCCTGATCATAGCAATTCTGAATGATGGTACATTACCTTCTTTTCCTTCCATTCCCCCTGTGCCTCAATACCACAGTATAAAGTAAATAACTATCGTTACAATTTTCACTCTTTAACCATTTTGTTGCATGAACAGGTACCATAATGACTATATCGAAAGATCGAGTAAAGCCTTCTCCACTGCCTGACAGCTGGAAGTTGGCTGAAATTTTCACAACTGGGGTGGTGCTTGGCGGATACTTGGCAATGATGACTGTCATTTTCTTCTGGGCTGCATATAAAACTAACTTTTTCCCTGTAAGGGCACCGAAATGACAAGGCATATCGATTTTTTTGTTGACAAAACATTGAATTCAGATAATTAACCTATATGAATCATCTTCCGAATCATTCATTTTGTGATCTGATCCTCAGACCTGTGTTGACACTTGCTGTTCAATGGAATTTTCAGAGGATCTTTCATGTCAGAAGCCTTGAGAAGACAGCTCAAGATGACTTCCAAATGCTTGCCTCTGCTGTCTATCTTCAAGTCAGCACCATCAGCCAAGCTCTCATCTTTGTCACGAGGTCTCGGAGCTGGTCGTTTGTCGAGCGCCCTGGCTTTCTACTGGTCTTCGCTTTCTTGGTTGCACAGCTGGTACCCTCTCACAGTCCCGCCATCTCTTGGTCTTGCCTTACATGTATTTTATATAAGCCAAGTTCCCGTGAGCAATTTTCCCCCTTCGAAATGCAGATAGCTACACTAATAGCTGTATATGCTGATTGGGGATTCACTTCAATCAAAGGCATTGGATGGGGCTGGGCTGGAATCGTGTGGCTCTACAACCTTGTCTTTTACTTCCCTCTCGATATCATCAAGTTCCTCATCCGATATGCTCTGAGCGGGAAAGCGTGGGATCTTGTCATTGACCAAAGGGTATTATTGCACACTATTTGTTTTTCATTTTTTCGCTATGAACTCATACTATATGGTTGAAGTTTTTCCAATACCCACTACATGGAATTGCAGTCTGAATAATGGTCCATGCGATTTTCATAGGTCGCGTTTACAAGGAAGAAGCACTTCGGCAAGGAAGAGAGGGAACTCAAGTGGGCACATGCACAGAGGACACTCCATGGTCTGCATCCACCGGATGGCAAGCTGTTCCCCGAGAAGACGAGCTACAGCGAGCTGAATCAGATGGCCGAAGAGGCGAAACGGAGAGCTGAGATTGCAAGGTATGTAGAAACAAATCCTCAATAGCCACTTGCACAGAACCCCATATATGGTGTTTTCCATGATCTGCCATGTTCCGTGACGATGATATGCATCTAACTTTGTGCTTACTGATGGTGCATGGCAGGCTCAGGGAGCTTCACACTCTGAAGGGGCATGTAGAGTCGGTCGTGAAGCTGAAGGGCCTGGACATCGACACCATTCAGCAATCTTACACTGTGTGATAGGTTCAGATGTCCTTAAGAGATAGTATATCCTTTGCTGCATAGGAATAACAGTGACTTCTGATAGGTGGCTTACCAGTTGACTTAAGCTGCCATCATTAGCAGTTTAATATATATAGTTATATGAAAAAGGGGAATTATTGTACTATCAGTCCACTACCAGAGGTAGGGCAGAAACTGAATTTCCCCTGATGATTGAAGACGCGAGGAACGTTTAGATTTGTTTCCATTTAAGCGTGTGGTACCGAAATCAGTAACTCGTGGTCTTCTCTAGGAAAACAGGAATAAAATGGTCCTGCGTTGCTCTCCAGTCGCTAATTCATTGTGCTTCAGGTAAGGTTCAGAAGGAATGAAATTTTCAAATCTCATGAATTACTGTCAGTTGATACTTGACTTGTAGTAACTGAATGATGAATTGGTAAAATGGCCGTGTGCATCGATTAATGCAGAGGCTGGTTGTACTCACATTTTTGAAAAAATGTTAAGCTACGTTGCGGTTTTCACGGTTTCTCCTAGACACTTTGGTGAACATGATTTCCTGGTGTATGTTCACTTCTCCTGATGATAGGTTTGTACTTGTTGATCTGAATTGCTTTTACCTTTTTGGGTGATAAGGTAATTACACAATAGTAAGTTTGAACATAGGCAATTCCCTGCTCGCATCTGAATAACATATCCATCAAGTCTTTCTGAATGACCTCCTAACTGTTTTGGTAAAACTCTGTAGAGAGGCCGTCTGGTCCCCAAGCTTTTGAGAAATAACTTTGTACACTTTTGTCTATGAATTTGGCTGTTAGAATGCTATTCTCTTGAAGAGACGAGTGTGAAATATTGTCATTGGAACCTTTTAACATAGATAAATTGTTCTAGGCAGTTTCTCCAAACAATATCTTATAATATTCAGTTGTATACCGGAAAACACTTTTTGACCCCGAGCACCAATGCTCCCTCTGGTTAAAAAAATTCGGAAATGATATTTAAAGTTTTAAAAAAATCTGAAAAATTTCATGCATGTTACTAATGATGAATCCCACAAACGTGAATTTTTTTGATCCGAAATACTCTATATTCTGGGCTACACAAAAATAACAAATCTTGTATATTTTGAAGATTTAAAAGTATGTACATTTAGATCTACACATTTGTCATTTTTGTGTAGAACAAAATATAAAATATTTCAAACTGAGATTTTACACGCTTGTGGGATATATCATTGACAACATGCAGAAATTTTTCTAGCTTTTTTTGAAACTTGTAAAAATAATTTTTTATTTTTTTTAACTAGAGGGTTCACTGGATCCCGGGAGCAAGAAATCCCTACCGTTCTATACACCATTAGTTTTTCCTCACTCATAGTTGTCCTCTCGTCTTGACTTAGCAGTTTTTTTTTTTTTGATTTAGCCAAAATATATTTTCTTACGATTTTTACAATTTGTTTTTAGGTGGAAATAATTAGTATAGTTCTCCTCTTCCTGACATGTTTAACTTCGGCTTGTTGAGCCCACTTGGTCTCTTTTTCGCATCTAAGTTTGGTTAACCAATCATTAGAATCCATCAATTCATGCCAGTCGGATACACATAGAGACGAAGTACTTTAAGATCAAACCCATCTATCGTAAGGATTAACATTTGTTTTTATTTCTTGTATACACCGCTTGGGTTTTGAGTGCAACCTCTCAGAAAGACCTAAGATGTACACTGTTTTTTTACCATCTCTCAATAGGAGTCTTTCAGGACGTGGTCGAAGCCCATTCTAGTGCAATTAGATTGTATACTCATCCTGCCATAACGAGGACAGTTCAAACGAAAACCAAGCTTTATTACCAAGGTATATGCCTAATCAGCAGAATAAATTAGTAAAGTCGTGTGATCTAACCCCCTACGGGCCATCACACGACCTTTACTTGGAAATTCTTGTTCTCATTCCACACTAGTAAGAACGTGGTCTAGTTTCTCGTATGTTGAAATTTCTCTACGACTGGCCAAAGTAAGTGAATTGTCTTCTTGAAACAACTATTTCTAGTCTAGACTTTCAATAATTACATTAAAAACAAAATCATGCACATGCCAACTTTACGCGATACATATATCATAATGGTGCCAACCTTACAGGCTACGGCTATCATAATGGATGGCCTTTTGGAAGAAAAAAAGAGAGAGATTTATAACTGGTATATGAAGTAGAACTGGTACTATCGGGATCAATATTCAACACGTGCGTTCTTTCTTTTCTGGTTCATCTCCATCTTATATAAACCCCCCAACATGAGGAAGAGGAAGGAATGTATAGGACAAACGAAAGGTGAAGGGAACCAGAGATCACTTCTATCAGTAGGGAAGTCTTGTGAGGATTGTTAGCATTGTAGGTCTAGGGTTTCAAACAATTTTGTATTATACTTCAATTGGTGTGTGCATAAGGATGGGAGGCATCGGGACAAAATATATCTGTCTATCCAGAGGCCCTAGGCGCGATGCTCTCCAGTGGCTAATTCATTGCGCTTCAGGCAAGGTTTAGAAGGAATGAAATTCTCAAAACCTCATGCATGCCTGCGTAATTGAAATCAAAATGTGAGGTCCTGACGCAATTGATAGTTTCCCTTCTGAAGAACTGCTCTCGAAGCATGAAGAAATATTGAAATACAAGATGCTTGGATATCCAGCGTAATATACCCTGTCAACTGAGAGAGCTATAGGTAGTAGTACTACTACACTTTCTTGTACATGTTTTACACCCCGCCCCCCACCGCAAACCACTAGAACGGACGGAGATCAAGCATCGCCTGTAATTGTTAATGACCGTCTCCATGACCATTTTGCCTGACAAGTCCTTTTTATGGCAGCACGAGATATGCATGGCAAAACGCCGGTGGATGCCTACATAGAGTTACTCTACCCGGTGTCCTACTTTACACACAGTATAGCAGGCACAAACATCTAAATCTTTTTGTATTCTGCGATAGCATGAGCACCAGTTAGGCCGTATTATCTACGAAAAAAGCAGCAGTAACAGTGATATCAGCAGATAATTTTTGGCAATGCATAGTGATCCTGTAGACAGGCTCAAGCTTTGAGAAGCTAACTCGGTATTCTTATCTCTTTGTTTTTGGAAACTTCTTGTCATTTATTAGGTAAATTTTCATGACGGTAACACCATATATCAACAAGTACATACAAGCAAGCTGGAACTCGATGCTAATTAAAATAAGCAGCTTGTAGAACATTTGCCTTTTCGGAAGCCACCGAAGCATCTACACCTCTGCCCTCCGCTGAGTATGCTTTCTCCTGCAAAACACAAAACAGAGAGAGTTAATGGCACCCGCAGTCACGCAACTCGTCACGTATGTGCACTTAAGTCACACTTCTCCAGAACGTGATTTTTTGGTCACACATCTGGACAAGTGGGTGCACGGTGGTCTCTGGGCCCACGTGTCAGACCGTTTTCCGTTGCGGGAGTGCTGACATGGACAAGTAATTTTGCAGAAAACCCCCTGTATTTTTAGATATTTTGCAAAATGGTCCTCCTAATTTTACAAAATGGTCCTTCTAATTTTGTACCATTTTGTAAAATTATATTACTCCAGGGGGTTTTCTGAAAATTTACACGTGGACCCAGAGACCTGCGTGCACCCACTTGTCCAGATGTGTGACCAAAAAATCACGTTCTGGAGAAGTGTGACTTAAGTGCACATACGTGACGAGTTGCGTGACTGCGGGTGCCATTAACTCAAACAGAGATCCAGTTACTTCATAGTTTCAGAGTTATAAGAATACATAAAGAGTTGTGTGCATCTAAGGAGTGTCCTCTGTCAATTCACAAAAAAAAGGAGTGTCCTTTTCTAATGACAGAACTTAAGTGAATCAGTTGAGCTGCATAAATGGTGAACGCAGCTAAATTCGGAAAAGGGCCTGGTATGAGTGGATTATTTATGTTACTAGATTCATTATGAAATACAACTTCATAATGTATAATTATTTTTATGCAAGTCAACCTGTTTTCATAGAAATTAGTGGTCAAACTGTTATCTCAAGACAGAAGGACTTATACTATGAGTCTAATGAGTACTAAATTCCAGATGAAAGTCTTAAACAGGTTGCATAAAAACTGATGTATTTGGTGCGTGCCTTATTTTCTGTACGAGTATCAACTGCTGAGTCAATAGATACTGTCTTTTGGTTGAGACTTTTCAAATCTTTACAAACTCAGTTAAGAGATAACGGCAAGAATATAACATAAAAATGGAATGAAAGCTATATGGTTGTAGAAGCACTGTACCAGCAAGCGCCACAAGAAAGGTGCACCCTCTCGTTTGCTAATTTGTTTGATGAGTACCTTGATTGCTGTGTGCCATCCGAATTGTGTTAGCTCCTCATATAAAGGGCAACAAAACACTAGTTAAAAAATTTGAACAGTGGAAGACCAAATACCTGTAGAAGTTTCTCCAGCATTTATTAGGACAGTATACCAAACTTCATTGAAGACGTCCACTTGTTCATCCGATGCACCAATCATCTAATTGTACCATTTGTTTTGTTTAGTAAAAGAAAGTTCATAATCACTTGTCTGGAAACACTAGGTTCAGTGGTCCTACTTTATAACTAAGCCCATCGAAGTCTGGACCTAGAATATCAAACACTTCCTTGTGCTCTCTTTTTCCATATTTAGAAACAGCATCTGCTAGCTGTATCAATAACAAACAGCAGCAAGGTCAATCAACTTCCCCAGTGACAATTTGTGATTTTATCACTGAGAATGAATGATGGCATAGGGCATGCAGAAGTGAAGGAAATTACAAAATAGTAAGAGATACTGGAAAGAAACATATCCGATATCAGTCCATCACAAATGGACATATTACTGTGTGCCAGTGAATCAGTGATATTCAGGAACCAAAACTTATCACTCCACCTTTGAAAAAACACTACTACTTTTTTTGATTCATACTGTCAATTTTCTCTTAGGTATTACACTACATGTGGTATCTCTCCAATAGCATTTGACGTTGTAAAAATAATTTAGCACACCTGAATTGCCCTGTGCATCACTTGCTGTCTCTTTGCTTCCATTGAAGAGACTCTGCAAAAAATAAAATCCAACATTGAGAACCCTTATGACAAGACAGTCTTGTGTTTCCAGCAAAAGAGAACCATTCAGATATCTGACCTTGATCGCAGTGAGTCCAGCAGATTTTCTGCGGCTTTAATTTCATTCATACTTGATAATGCCCATAATATAAGTAAATCAAGGAGCCATTCTGCATGCCAAATGGACTGCGCAAAGTTCAAACTGGAACGGTCAGTAGAATGAATCTCTTATGGTTTTACTTTATATCTGTAAAATGCTCTTGATAATAGTATAGGCCAACCAGTTAAATCTACATCTTCTAATGGATATCAAAACAGTTTCCAGTTTGAGATAGTACCTCATTCTTAAGCTCATCTAGCAATCTCGTTAACCTCTCTTTGGCCGGAACTATCTCACCACGTACATACAAGCGAAGTAGCAAACCGAGAGCATTCAAATACACCTGAAGGCATGATAATTTATTAAGTATCTCAGACGTCAATGTCTAGGAAAAATGACCACCGATAATACCTCTGCTGCCTCAGAATCACTTCTATCGAGTTCCTTCATGATGTTTTGATCATATACCTCCAGAACTTTCCCAATAGGGGATTCACCTTCCAAGTAACAGACCGCGACATGCCACCAGCTGTGGGTAAACCTACAAGGGAGAAGGAAATAGTTTCCTAAGAAATCATGTCCGTGCTTTTTATTTGAAACACTAGAAAGGGTATGCAGTGGAGAACTGCATACATAAATGATGAGCATGATGTCCATGAAGGAGAACATGATTCCATGAATTCAGTAGCTTCTCTGAAGCGACATTCCTGCTGAAAAACATGGCACATCTGCAAGATAGAAGAATGGAGAATGTAGCTTATATTAAAGAGCATTTCATTGCTGTTATATGCACAGATCAGCTAGTGGAACTCTTATGATAAGGTATGTTATCTTATGATGTCTACAAGATAGAATGGAGAAACACTATGTAGACGTCACCATAACAGGAAAATTAACATGACTTCTCTTTCACAAGGGAAGTCTTTACTATGATATTCTTGCAAAGAAATGAAAATGTAAGGACGTTAAATACAAATTTAGATAAATAAGGTTATAGGCATCTGAATACTGACTAAGCTAAATGTAACTGGCTGTGTCATATTTTTCCAAACTTCAATAGATCAGTCTAAGAAATAGTTGGAAATATGCACAGATCCTGCAAGAAAAAAACATTAAAGTGGCAGTACAGGAGCTAACTGCTATTGGATTCAATTAGTTGAAATTGGACTAAGCAACCCTGCCCTAGGAGAGGATCTTTAACGTGTTGATTAGCACAGTTTTATCTTACATATTTTAGTTTAGTTTATGGTTAATAATTTATTTAAATCCTAAAGTTCTTAAAAATCGCTATTTCTCTTAGTGCTGACTTGTTCTCAACAATTGCTTGTCTATAGATTTTTTTTTTGCAGGGATGCTTCTCTCTAGATTCGATACCTCAAAATACTCATAAGAGGAAAGCTATAGCTAACCTGTGTGGACATTCATTTACACACCTACGTAATATCAACAAAGAAAACCAGTTGATGCTATTATTCAGCAGGCTACTCCACTGGCAGATTTACTAAACATCTATGTAACCAGGTATGTAAGGTTCATACTACTGACAAGTCATCAACTAGATGTGATAACTGAAGCTAAATATACCCAAATAAAAAATCATCGGCATACATTATGTTGTGACCAGAAGTCGTTCTTGTTTATAGCCAAGCCTTTCCGTGCAGCTACCTCAGCTTCATCCATTCTTCCGAGCTCTAGCAAAGGGAAAGCGAGCATGCCGTATATATAATTCTGATCTTGATTCTCTGGCAAAACCTGATCAGCAACGAGCGACATAAATTAGTAAGAAATAATACTTAGTACAGTAGTATTTTTATACGATTAACTGCTTTGATTTAAGAAGTTGTGCATTGGGTTATCAGCACAACCAGACAATTTCTAATGAATATGGTAAGTAAAATGCTATTACAGTGTCGCTGAGTATGGCATTCTACTCCTTCAATTAATTTTTATTTTCACCCAAAGCTGCTGTTGGATATTGTTAAGGCCTAGTTTGGCAGTGAAGTTTTTTTTAAACCAAAGTATCCCAATACTGAAGTATTTGAGTGCCAGGCGGATGAATACTTCAGTTTGTTGATACCGAAGTATTTTCTCAGTTTTAGCAAAACTGCAAGGCGTTTGGTAAGTATCGTTTTGCTGCTGCTTTGACCGAAGGGTACGGTGCATGCATGGTCCATTTGACTGATAGATTGGGCTGATAGCTGCATGCAATGTCAGAATAATTTGGGCTGCAAGTTGAAGGTAAAGAAAACAAGAAAAGCATCTAGCTTTGGGCTGCACCAAGTTACTTGTATGTCCATTGTTGGAGTTTTGTTTTGTCCAGTGCACTAATCAGTGATTCCTGAGTAGCTAGCTTAGGACCGATTGGTGCATGATTTTCTTGGGCGGCGCCGGCGACCAGGTGATGGAGAATCGCATTGAACACCAGGTGCCGAACAGCCGAACGGTCTGGCTCAGACGGTGGAGCGATCCGGCACCGAGGACAATCAAAACGCATCTACGAAATAGATCTGCACAAGCGCTGGACTCAGAACGAACCTTCCTTTCCTTCTGAGCTTGCTTTCTCCATGCCCCGATGAAGAGGACATGGCCGCACGCGACATAGACGACGGCGGCGGGCGTTAGTGGAAGCGGATGCGTTTTACGTGGGGGAGGAGACGAGAGTTGTGTTTCTCCGTTTAGGAAAAAAGAGGTCGGGACCGAAGTATTTTATACGTCAAAAAAACTGAAGTTTTAGGGAATACTTCAGTTTCTAAAACACAGTTTTTTGTTGACCCAAACACCTTGAAGTATTGCATACTTTATTATTTTAGAATACCGAAGTATTCTCATAATACTTCAAAATTACTTCGCTTCCAAACAGACCCTAACTTTTTTTTAACACAAGTGCACCCAACGAAACAGCATTTCTATTGCTGGGTTAAATCTGAAAACTAAAAGCATAAAACCACACCTCTTATACTCAGCTTACTTGTTGGACAAATTTGAGGGACGTATCCGGGCGTCCCACATAGAAGCAGATGAGCTGCGCTCTCTTGAGAGACATCATATCCCTAGGGAAGTCCTTGAGCAACTGTCACATACAAGCACGCTACTCATCGGTCAATCGCTACTTGCTTCGGCAATTGCGAAATTCAACAGCAGACAGTTCAGTTTCCAAATTCGGCCGCCGCAAACCTCGAAGTGCCGCTCGATCGCCACCTCCACATCCCTCTCCCCGCCCACCAGCGCGGAGAGCGCTCGGAACACCGCCCACTCGTACTCCGTCGCTTTGTCCTTGAAGCAAACGAACACACGGCGCAGGCACAAGCAGCAAGTCAAGGGGGATTTTTGGAAGCGAAACAGAGCGAGGAGAATCGAGCAGACGAGGATGGGGGCTAGGCAGGGCTTACGAGGCTGTCGGCCCCGGCGGCGAGGAAGGCGGCGGCCCTGGCGTGGTCGCGCGGGGCGACGAAGTGCGCGGCGAGCGCGGAGGCGAGCGCGCAGGACGGGTCGGCGGCGGCGGCGCGGAGCACGGCGCGGCCGCGGTGGCGCCCGAACGCCATGGTCTGCTCGTAGTAGTCGTCCAGCGCCTCCGCGCAGTCGGCCGACGCCGTCCGGTACTCCTGCCCCCACATGTCCCTCCTCACCTCCCCGACCCCCTCCGCCGCCGCCGCCATCTGCCGCCGCCTAGCTCGGCTGTGCTGTGCTGCGCGACACGCGTCCTGCTTCGGGGGGCGCTCAGTTCGGCTGGCGTCGCGTGGGCGCTGGAGCTTGGAGAGTGGGAAGGGTGTAGAGGCCGCGTGGGAGTGGTTGTTGCGGAGGTGCCTGCCTGCCGTGGCGCCACCGTTCGGATCGCGCTCGGTGGTTCGGCGGTCAGACAACAGAGAGTGGGTGTTTGTCGCGCCGGCCGGCACGTCAGCGGTTTTGGGCCCGGGTGGTGGATCGTGATTCTCACGATGCCGAGGTGCCTCGCGGTCGCCGGATGCCGACGCGGCGGCACATGACGAGCGGGGGAGAAAACGACGACGAGCTGAGGTGGCAGCGTTGCTTTTATTTGGACTGTGGTGGTAGATTTTGACCAGGACAAGAAATAGAAACGGTAGATTTGGCTGTCAGAAAAAAGTTCCTCCAGTTATATTTGTTACACTCTTAATTCTACTAGATGAGAGCTCTGATGGATTTGGAATTCCACCTCGAATCATTTGAAACCCCACCTAAAATCTGGTTGAACTTTGATCGGTACAAGTTTTTCAAAGTAACGCTAAGATTTATTGAAGTGGCACTGAAACTAATTGCTTAATCGGAAGTAACCCTCATGACTTTGGAAGTTGGAAAATCCAAAGCCTACTAAAACTAGGATTTCTTATAACCCGTTCAAATCGAAATAAGTTTTGTTGAAAGTCAATGAATTTTGTCGAATGTCAATGAAAATCATCGATGTGTTAGTTTTGAAACCTACGTTTCTTGTTTTGGAAGCTTCTTTGGACTAACTAAAAGCGAGGCACCTAACTTGTTAAACAAAACGAGGACTGGGTTTTCTATCCCACGATTACATTCTAATTTCTAGATAAGAGCTCTGATGTATTTGGGGATTCCACCTCGAACCATTTGAAACTTCACCTAAAGTCTAGTTGAATGTAACAAAATTGAAGCAACTCTGGATAATTTGTAAGTTGAAAATTCCAAAATCTACTAAAAGTGGAAATTTTTTATCCAACTAAATTCAATGTAGTTTTTTTGAAAGGTGACGAACTTTGTTGAAATGACTAAAAGTTATCGATGTGGTAGTCTTGAGACCTATTGTACGTTTCTTGTTTTGGAAGCTTGTTATACCCAGGGGCGGAGCCAGGAATTGGACATAGGGGGGCGAGCTTAAACCTTAAGAAAATTCATAGTATGTGTCACAGTAAAAACCAATTCAAGAGAAATTTTCCATTTTCACGCACGGAATGCCTATCTCTATATCTGGAGATCGGCAAACTGAACAGAAAATACCACCAAATATAAGACATAAACCACACAAAGTAACTAGAGATGGTAACCATTAATGAACTATTTATTCGATCCATCAATCACAATAAAATTTCTTTGGTAAATTGAACTGACGAAGGAAAGCATAATTTATTGATTATATGCACATCTTTGAAAATTATGTATAATCTAGCAGTAAATTAATCAAATGATAATCTTCTAAAATATTGCGCAGAATATATACTGAACCAAGAATATATGCGCTAGCTATTAGCAACAATGTTCATTCCATTAATTCCTTTGCATCACAGAGCCGTAAGGTGCAGGTGTACCTTATCAAGCTGGACTCCACGGTAGAATCAACAGAGGGGCCGGGTCATCGCCTGGATGCATATAGGTCCTGGTCTGGCTACACGATGGCGGCCGTCTAACTTCCGGCGACTCGCGGGCACGATGCTAGCAAGTGGCGACCGCCGCCGCGGTAGCAATTTGGTAGCACGATAATCGATCTGATCTATGCAAACCGGCGAGGTAAACAAATGCCAACAGTCACGGAAAAAAGAAAGACAAGTTCTTTTTTTTTTTTGAGATTTAGAAAACCTTCCTGCCTCCCACGATGGACTCGCATATGGGCTGTTTGGGCTTTTGACTGTTGGGCTTCAGCGCGTATGGCACATGGTCTAGTTTTAAATTTGGGCTTAAGATAATTACTATGGATTGTTACATACCGTCATTAGTATATTGCTATGCTGTACAAATAGTTGAGGGGGGCGACACGTTGGGGGGGGGGGGGGGGGGGGGGGGGTCTGACCCCTGCTAGCACCCCCTGGATCCGCCCCTGGTTATACCCCCTCCTTGTCATAATATAATATAGTGCATATTGGTTTTTCACGAAATTCAAACTTGATGAATAGCGCATATTAGTTTGATGAGAATTATCTATATATCAATACCAAATGTATACCATATAAATTATACTTCATAATGAATCCAATGGCATTGGTTTGGTATTCTAGCTATTGCCATTTTTTCTATAAACATGGTTAAAGTTACAGAGTTTTACGTGAGAAAATCTCATATATACTATATTTTGTGGCAAGATGGGTCAAGGGAGTACAAATTAACGACACCTAAATTGCAAAAAAGACGAGGGTTGAGTTTTCCAATCCACTATGCGCAAAAAACACCTCTTGTAAGAAAAGCAATTGTTGGGGGTGCTTGACGACCGAAAAGTAGACCAACCTCCTCCTTCCCTTTAAAAAGAAACATAATTACAAATATTGGTCATTTTCATCTAAATCTCTTGCTGAGTAGACATGAAGCTATCAAATAATCGAAGGTACATATCGTATGAGTGTAGGCAAACTACGTCAATTAAAGAGGCATTGGGCTCTCCTTGGCCCCGTGTCTAGTCGTACCAAGGTTAGTACTCAGAGTGGATAAGGGCATATGTATAATGGTCATATCTTAGCAATGCCACGTAGGATAATTGTTGAGTTGGATGAGAGAAAACGAGGAAAAAAGGTGTGTCTTCTCTTAGTTAAGAAATGATATGTTAGCAAATATTTCCTCAACACATATTTCGAATATTTGGTTATTAGAGATAAGATTAAAAACAACTTATTGTACAACATGTTTTATTATCATAGCTATATTACGTGGCGGATCTAAGATAAGACCGTCTTATTAACCATTTTACATGTCCTAAGGATGGAGACCTAAATTCGGGATCCGTCTGTATTGCACTGCTAAATCCACGTAACACTGAGATGTTTATGTGATGCATAGGTTCAAAGGTTTTACATGAATTTGTTAATGTCATTTGGACCTGTGACTCAACTAGGAATACACTGGAATATGGAAAAATCATGAGCTCTAGAATGATAAATTTTGCACATTGTCGTGATAATTAACCCAAACTAAAGTGTGATGTTGTTGGTGAGCTTTGGGTAGGATAGACGGTAGTGCCATCACTGCTGTCGACAAACTTAATGATTGAGATCACCAAGATTACTATGAACTATTTTTGCGTTTTGTACACGTCCTGTTTCTGTCTCTACCAAATTCCTACATGTTTCTAGATATCACTAAAAAATGCCCTCATTGTAAATTATGTTAAATTTAGGCTTCAATCAATGACCTCGACCTCTCAAGTCTCAACCCAATCCACTGCATTTTAAATCATGGGGACTTAATCCATGGTTGCCCCCTCGACATTATACAATGGAAAAAGTGGATGAAATTACCACGTCGTTGCCTTCATCTCGCCCGTCCATTTCTCATCAAACGGCCCATGCGTTGTGCCCGCAACGTCTGGCGCCACTGCCTGCTAAGGCTGCGCACGGTTAACCGAAAACCGAGAAACCGAACTAAAAAAACCGAAACCGAACCGAAATTGTGGTTATTTTGGTTTCGGTTAAGGTTACGGTTAGTAAAATAGCTAACCATATGCCTTGCGGTTAATACGGTTAATAACCGAAAACCGAATGTTTAACCAAAAAACCGAAATGCCTATTAACTTTTATTGACTTTACGGGTTACTTGTAGCATGTGATTTGCTACTTGTATAGACTTTTAATTAACTTTATGGGTTATTTGGTTACTTTGGATCATATGCCTATTAATTTTATAGTCAATTATGTTATTTTGTAATATATGGCCACAAAAAGAAATTTGCATTTTAAAATTCGCGTCAAGTTAGGTTAATTTGGTTATTACCGGAACCGAAGCGAAATTAAATGGTTATTACTGAAACCGAACCGTATTCTCGTACAAAACCGTATTTACTGAAGTATTGAAACCGTATAATAAAAAAACGTATAAACCGAACCGAATTAACCATATTAACTGTGCCACTGAAGCTTTCCACCAACGACTCTCCTCCATCTCCCGCAATATCCCCATAGAAAAAGTTTATCCCGCTGCGACGACAAGATCCAAACTCACAGAAAAGGGAGAGCGGAGACCTGAGGCGCCATGAACAACAGTCACGTGGAGGAGGAGGTCGGGAGGCTCAAGGAGGAGATCCAGAGGCTTGGCCAGCAGCAGCCCGACGGCTCCTACAAGGTAAGGCTTTTCCTGCCGTTAAAAAACGTGGATCTGGGATCCCCGCCGCGTTCAGCACATTTTTCACCTGTGGCGGTGTGGCCCGAGCTGGGGGGTTCATTTCCTACCTCCTGCCGATACGCGATTTGGTGTGCGCGTGCCGATCGATCGTCAGATGTGTGATTCGCCCGCCATTGCCCATTTTGTTGGATTCTATGGCGATCGTTGTGATGTGCGTATACCAGCCGTTGTGTTGATCTGAACGAATTGCTGGATTCTGTAAATGATGCGTGCAGTGCAGATCCATGATTTTATTATTCTGACACCAGTTGTACGGAGTCATGAAACATAGATGATGAAACCTATTTGCATTTTATAACACATCTAATGATCTGGATAACTGATACGCTAGACCAATAGACAAATTTTCCGTTTCTTGCTTGTGAGGCAGAATTTACAGTAGTTTTTTTTTATGTTTAGTTTGGTTCGTTGAGTTTGCAGTTCGTCCACTAAACTTTATGGATGAAAGTGTTAATAAAGCAAAAAACTACCAGTTCACCCCAAATGGCAATTAAGTTGTTCATTATGGTTGCATGAAAAAAAATGTTGTAACTATGCACCTTTTCCCAGAATTCTTAATATCACATTTGAATTTGTCTTATGACATTATGGTACAGTCTTCTATGATGTTTCTGCAATTGCAAGATGATGGTTTATGTTCATTATGCTGCTTTTATACTCTGCTCATATTTACATCAGATTAAACTAGTAAATGAAAATGCATCTTGCAATTTAATGAGTTTCAAGTGTCTAGTTGCCAAGTATTATGTTTTCTTGTAAGCTTCAGCCACATATTCCCTTTTGTTCTTATTGATGTATGGTTCTAAAGAACCTATAGTCGTTTAAAAGGGCTCGTGAGTGTGATTTCTTCATTTTCCTCTTTTATGATGAAGGCTAGATTAAGTACTCCCCCGTTCAGTAATGTAGGTCGTCTTTTGCCATAGTCACAAGAATTGGGGAATATCCTCAATTAATCACCGTTCCCTTCCCTTACTCCTTATGTGATCTATTTTTTTCTCACAATTCGTATGTGATGTCTCTAAGGAGGAGCATTGAATAACACAAATAGTTCTCAATGAGAGCAATACTATGTAGTTTATAATCGGAACAGAGTAAGGAAAACTACCTATGAAATATAAAATGATACACTTCAGGACAAAATGAGACGGCAAAAACCATCTATGTTTCTGGATGTAGAGAGAAACTTTGGAACAGATACGGACTTTTATTTTGGGACAACTAATACAAACTTTTGCGTGTAGTACATTGCCCTGTCAATCGAGTAATTTTTTTTGGGTGTGTGATCTTCAGCCCTTGAGTGTAAATAAATCTTGACATAAAAAAATAGACAAATGGACACAAGAATGTCCTATTATGACATCATTACTGTTGACTTCATAGAGCTGTATAAATCTTGACGTTTTTATGCTATTGCTGACCTGCCATATTCGTCAAGCACAATACTACATCAGGCAGGTGATGATTCTGAAGACTTGCTATATGTAGTTCTTGTTTCGCTAAAAGTGTTCTGTGTTGTGTGTTTTAAAGATGTGTCCTATTAATAACACTATCAATGGCTATGACCCGGACTTTTGGCTCTCGGGTGCAACGCACCCTGATATGCGAGAATAATATTTAGAAAATCAAAACATTGTCAAAAAATTCTGAAATTTTTACACTCAAAGATTACCAAGTGTTCTACTCGTGTAAAAAATTTGGACAGTATATAATTCTCGTTGCCTTCTGGGCAAAAAAGTGAAATTTCTGACGATATAGTGTGTATATAGTGCTACTTTAGGTAAATCTTTTACCTAGGGTGCAATAAAAGTTATGCTTTGGCGAAACTTTTTGTACGGGTACAATACTTGGTAATGTTTGCCCGAATGTCAGTTTTCGGAACTTTTTGAACTTTTTTGAAAATTTTAAATTATTTTCGCATATCAGGGTATATGGTACGCAGGTTCTCCAAGGTATTTTCGTCAATGGCTAGGCTTATAATGATGATTTTTATTATTCTACATGAATCACAGAAACTTATCCACCTGTAAGTTTGTGGTTAAACTTTCCTGCATCTCATGAACATATTCAAAGGATGCCAACTTGTGTAATTGAAGTATTGTGGTTTGCAGGTCAAGTTTGGCGTCCTCTTCAATGATGACCGGTGCGCAAACATATTTGAAGCATTAGTTGGCACCTTGCGGGCCGCCAAAAAGAGGAAATTTGTCACCTACGATGGTGAACTGCTCCTGCAGGGTGTTCACGACAATGTGGAGATAACCCTCTTCCCTCCTCCCGCGGTAGCTGCCGCTTGAAGTTTGCAACACCGGAAAGTCTCTCATGTCAGTGTCGATGTGCTCCTAATTTATCGTGCTTCAGTTCCCACGGACTTCCTGGTATTCCCAGAAGACTACTATTATGTGATGTATAAAACTCATGATCTGTTCAGTTGCTTTGCTCTATTGCTTGCATGGTTGTGTTGGAAACCCAGTGCTGATATACTATGTCGTGAAATACACAGTGACAAGCTTAGCTTGGAAGTAATGGCCATGAGTTATTGAGAGCGTACAACCATTTGCTTGTTTGACAGTGACATCTATAGCACTTCCATTTGTTTCTTCACACTGTATTATATAAGTGTGAAACAGTTGTATGGCCAATTGTGTACAGAACTATTTGACTGTTTGTTTTTGGCATTGTGGAATGACTCTTTTGTTCCTGTTAGTCATGAGAATGGGAGATGTTGGGAAGAAAATACCCAGCGGCAGCCAGCAAGAAGAGACTTCAGACTCTTGGGTAGCGTCATGTTCTTTCGGACCGGCGAAGGGTAATCAGTATGTTGCAAGACTCATGATGATAATCTCGTTATAGATCTCAACAACGTTGTGATGTGAGGCTCCCCATTGCGCGACTTTGTCGGATGATTCTACCTATTTGCGACTAGCTTCAGATTCTAAAAACATTGGTCTCGTGGCCAGTGACCCACGATTTGTTTGTTACTAACAATATATACTAGGAAGATGTATTAGTCGATTTTCTGTAATTGGTCCGATGACCTCTTGCATGCCAAACGTCAGGGTACAGATTACTATCATAATGAACAACACTCTTTCCGCTTTTCGTGAAAGAAGAATACATGTATCGGTACACCATTTTCTCTTTCATGGCTTCTCCCCATCTGATAAAAACATCCGAGTGCAAAGTAGAGGAGACAATGGAGGACAAACAAAAGGACATAGAGACTTAGAGAATACTTCTGGCAGAAGGAAAGCCATCTCAAGATTGATAGCATTGCAAGTCTAGCTTTTCATGCATTTTGCTTTGTCAATTGTTGTGAGCATATGAGAATGGGATTCATCAAGACAAATACATCAGCCCATTCAGATAATGATGACACTTCATGTGTACAGTCTGCAGAAGCTCTGAGACATTCTTGCTTCAGCTTGAAAAACGAGTCTGAGATACAATTCTAAAGGCTGGAAAGGCAAAAACATAACTTCCGCTCCGCTCCATTATCCCAAGGTGTTTTCTGTGTATTTTCGACCTGATGCTGAAGTCTGTGAGTGAGCTTCACTGTGAAGAAAATGACTTTTTTATGCGTTGTACTTATTGGTAGTTTCTTTCTTTTCTGAATCTGACATCTTCATTGAATCTTGTCAATATGCAACAGTACTTCATTTCAAAATAAAAATAAAAATGCAACAGTACTCCAGTACCTAGTCTTATCAATCCACCATCTAATTAACTCTCCTTCCTTTTTCCTTCTTGATTCTTCCCATCCCGGTTATATAAACTCAAAGACTAAAACAAAATATAGGATATAAAGGACCAAAGGAAAACGTAAGTGAAAGATTGGAGTGTCCGTTGTTTCTTGACATCATCACCCTTTCTCAGTTTCTCATTACAAGACGAGCTAGGGACATTTACCTGGACCGTTGGTAGCTGACCTCCCACTCCACGCCAATCCTGCAAGGGATGGCACCTCTTCGAGGATCATGTTCACAATGTGGTGGATCTTGAAGCGGCACAAAATGGCCACTTTTATGGCACAAACCGTCATCACTAGCCTATTCAACACAATCAAGGCGGAAGCTGTTTGTGGTAGAATTACATCCAGCAATGCCTAGTATTGTTGGCGGACGTTGTATTTTCGCCCATTCTATGCTTGTACATAATTTTCCTTTCTATGAATGCATAGAAACACAAAACTTTTAAAATTTTCAAAGTAAAAAAAAAACAGACGAGCAATTTGGTGTACTGTTACATGCTACCATTGGTCCAAATGTAAACCTAGTAAGTTTAGGGCGTGTTTGGTTGCCCACGGGCCGTAAAAAACGCACCGTTCCATGCAATTTTGGGTCTGTTTGGTTTCATAAGCACAAACCTTAAAGCACTCTGGGCCAGGCCCGAGAGAACGCCCAAATCGGCCATTTCTCTAGAGCCACCCTCCCGCAAGGCAAAATGGCGAATCCTGGAGCCGAGCTCGTGCAGCCTTGGAGATGGCGTGCGGCCGCGGGTGCACGGAAAATGGTGGCGGAGAAATTTCACCCCTCTCCTCTCACCGCCCTGGTTTTGCCTCCCCTATTTCACCCCTCTCCTCTCACCACCCAAGCTCCCACCACCATTTCCCCCCTTTTGGAGCTCTCCGTCCGAGACGAGCTTCATCGACGATGACCAGGTAGCGGCGCCTCCTTCTACTCCGGTCCACGGTGGTCGACGACCGGCGGCGGAGCGCTTCTTCCTCAATCTCTCCGAGCAGAGAGCGGCCGTCCACGCTTGCCGGTAAGCACAATCGAAACCTAGATCTTAGTACTTTAGATCCATGCTTATGGAGTAGATCTTTAGGCCATGATGTAGTTTGAGCATGTTTACAATCTTGATTTGTTGTTAGCATGCCGTAGATTGCCGATTTCGTAGCCATGATGTAGCATGAGCATAGCTTCGGATGATGTTCTTGTGCCGATTTGGTAGATTCCATTAGTCTCTGCTAAGGATGATGTAGATCTTTAGTCATGCACCTGTCTTGCTCGTCACCGTTGTAGGACATGACCGTCGATGAATTTAGCCAGTCTCTGCTCGAGGGGGAAGCTAGCTCGCTCTCTCTCTTGTCCCGGACTCTCAGCCGGAGGAGCTGCCGGAGACGCAAGATTTCGAGATGTACGAGGTGCCTAGGATGGGTTCACAGCTGGTCACGCCTGCTCTGGGGCCGGAGAAAGCTAGGACAGCTGGTGGCAAGGGAAAGAAGAGAAAGATGGGGACGACCATGAAGTGGCCTCCATTTCTGTCCACCTTCGTGTTGAACAAGATGTGCGAGCAAGATAAGGACTGACATAGTTGCCAAGCTTGTTTTTGAATTCTTTGGCCAGGAGGTCACCTCTACTCAAATCTATAACCACTTGAGGAAGTGGAGAGTGAGGTGGATCAAATGTGTCAAAGCTAAAGGACCTCAGTGGTGCACATTGGGATGAGGAGACTCACATCATCATCTTGGAGGTGGAGCACTTGAGAGGCCACATTCTCGTTAGCCTTGTGATTAACATTGTGCACTTCCTAACTGTTCACATGTCAAACACTCCTAACTGTCTAACTGTTTTTCTTCCCTAGGATCACTCCAAGGACGCTAAGTTCCTTAACAAGCCCATCCAGAACTACGAGCAGATGCAGACCATCTTCTCCTTCGGTCTGGCCACTGGAAGGAATGCCATGGGGTCCTCTGAGCTCTCAGTACGCCTGATGATCCTGATACGCAGGAGTCGGACACCATCAATTTTGATGGTGCTGCTGACATGAGAGGCGCGAAGGCTGATGATCATGCACCGAAGCCACCTGAGAGAGGGGAGAAGAAGAGGAAGATGGGTGCCTTGTGGATGAGTTGGTGCTTCACCAGCATGAACGAGGCAGTCAGGGAGGTGGCAACCGCCATCAGGGAGAGCGTGCCTGTCGACGTGCACCCCGGCCTTTACGAGGTTGTGATGACCGCAAAGGGAACATTCAGTGACTCCGCCAAGATGGTTGGTCTTAGCCACCTCCTGGACAACAAGGCACAAGGCCATGGCTTCATTCTGATGGCCGAATACCACCGTCTGCTGTGGCTACAGACCTTCCTGACCTGCTTGGTATGTTAGAGGTGGCGGTGGTGCAAGCATGCTAGATGATGATGATGATCACGATGATAAGATGTATATTTTGGGTAGGTAGGACAACAAAACTTCTTATGGCCTGTATATTTTGGGTGCTTGAGGTGGTACATATGCTAACCCCTCACACGACGAACTTGCGGTGGTAGTACGACACCCTCTTTTGATGTGGTGCTAGGTTGACACCATACTAGCTAGGCAACGAACACTTCTGCTGCTTGTAGTGTTGTTGGTATATATGATGATCATGCATGCTTTGTTTATGTTGCTTTTCCACCTTGTGATCATGTGTTGCTAGTTTTGCAAGTTCTAATCTTGATGTTCTTTGTTGTAGTGGTATGTGGTGTTCAGAGGCAAGAATCCAAGAATCTACACAACCTGAAACTCTTGCTCGGCTCAGCTGGACAACTTCTCCAACCAATGCTGCCAAAGGTTCGAGACTCTAAGGGAGGCATATGAAGCCTTCTACATGTCCCAGGTAGAAGAGATCCCTCTCCAACCTCACAGCAGCCAAACTGGAGCAAGCAAAACTGCTAAGGGCAAAGGTGGAGCATGTTGCGGCATCAAAGACTTTATTATCGATCGTCGTCCTGATCGTCATCATTGTCTAGTTGATGAAGATCATATAACTATTATTCGATATTATGTGCTATTCTATATGTAACCTCTTAAAAAGTTTTCAAAAATATTATGCCGCAATGGGCATGACATCTTCATGCAAGGCATCAACAACATCCGTTTTTGCAGCCTGCTAATTTCACCTTCTCTATATCAATCAGGTACACCCCCAAACCATAACTACCTCTAAATTATAAAATACACATATATTTTTATATATATGAGGCGTGGACTGCTATGTTCAACTAAGTCTTGATTATTTTCCTTGTCAACTTCAGGTTCATGTGTTTTATTGACTTCTTAAGCGATACCTACTGCAACGCGGAGGGTATGATTCTAGTTACAATCATAATGAACTACACCGGTTTACCTTTTGCAAAAGAAGAAGACATTTATGGCTACAATTTTTTTCTCCGCATCTTATATAAACATCGGAATGCAAGGTAGAAGAAACAATAGATGATAAACAAAAGGACATAGAGAGTTACATGATACTTATGGCAACATGAAAGCCATCTCAAGATTGCTGGCATTTCATGTCTAGTGGTCAACTGGTCATGCAATTTGCATTTCTCAGTTGTTGTGTGCGTAAGGATGGGAGTCATCAGGACAAATACATCAACCCAATCAGATAATGATGGCACTTGCAAGTGTTGACACGCTACAAGACTTCCAGATTTCAGCTTGACAAATGAGCTTCATATCAACGTTGGAGAATTCAGCTCGAGCACGATGTAATATTCTTTCCAACAAATACATGCGGATTTATGTTTTTACCGCAATATACGGGTTGAGTAGGGTTGATTTACAATTGTGGAAT
This sequence comes from Poa pratensis, assembly GCA_947311845.1. Lineage (NCBI taxonomy): Eukaryota > Viridiplantae > Streptophyta > Magnoliopsida > Poales > Poaceae > Poa > Poa pratensis. Next base: position 4,945,147 of record CAMZMU010000112.1, on the reverse strand, counting down.
GGGATGCAGTTCATAAAGCTCTTGGTTGCAACATAATAATAAATTGGATTGATGTCTGTTTGAGATTAGCTCTGTTGCGGGTGTAATATCCGAAGTTTTTTTTTCTTATCGTTCTGAACCTGATGTTGAAGTTTTTGATCTTCTCTGTGAAGCTCAATGTGCTATGCGAATTAAGAGTTCTTTTAGGAATTTATAATTGCAGTCAGCGAGGCGGTCATGAGTAGATTTTTCCCCTCAAAAGTGCCACGAGTAGATTAAATGATAATGTGTTCTCTACTACTAAAATATTCGGCAGTTCTCTTTGTTTCCTGAATCCCGACATGCTCTGTGGACCTTATCAATGTGCAACATTATAGCGTGGTCCCTGCTCTTCTCAGTCCACCAGCTAACTCTCGTCCCTTTTCGATTCTTGCATCCCCATTATATATGTAAATTTGAAAATTGAAATGGAAGAAATTATAGAGACAACCATAGTCCATAGGCAAGGATAGGTGAGTGAGGACTGAGGACTACTAGTACTGGAGCGTCTGTTCTCAGTTTTCATATTAATGAGTACTAGCAAACCAAAACCGGGTAAAGTGACAACCAAAAGCTGTCCCAGTAGGCCGATTTCAAGGTAATTTCTGTTTTTCCTTTTCTTTCGCTGAAATGGCGATCGAGATGGATCAACGCAGTTGGACGCCTACTTGGCGACCAGCTTGCGCGCGCGCTGGTTGGCTCCCTTCACCCTTGAGTTGAGTTCCTCCACGTCGTCGTGCAGATTATCCAGCGCTTCGTTTTGCCTGAAACATTGGTTGATACATGAGAAACTCAATACAAAATCTTGAGTCCAGTTTCGCGCACGCTAATTTACCTATCAAGCTCCGAGCCCATGTCAACAGCCATGCCCTTGAGCTGCCCCAATACGCCACTGAGATCGTCGAGGGCATCATCCTGTTTTTGTTTCTCCACCTGACAGGACAACACTGCTAAATATGCTAGGAGTTCGTAGATACTTTTTTCCAAGATACAGAGTTGATCGAGAACACGAACCTCAACTTTTTCCATGGCGCTCGAGGCTTCGGCATAATTGCGGGTTTTCCCCTTCCCTCGAGGACTCAGCCCTAGCTTATCTCTTTGTTCCATTCGGTTTGCCTTCTTTTTAAACGAATCGTCTTCATGTCAACAATCGTGTTGAAAAGAACAATGAGTACAAGAGCGCCTCATGATCTGAATATTTGACGAATATTAGATTGTACGTACCTCGCGACACCTGGGCTGGCCCCTTGATCTGCCTTGTTTTCTTTGGCTTCCATGGCTTGGAGAAGAACCCTCCAAGACTCCCGAGAAGCGACTCTCCCTAGGAATGGAATGCAAACGCCAATATTGAGAAGATGATCAGAACCCGCATGGAACACATTACAGGCTTACATCCAACAAAAGGGTTAAATCCCACGGGAGCAAGAAGATATATACTTGCGTTTCACATAGGCCTAGGTTTTTGTGACGGTCATGTCATTTTGTTTATGTCACATGCAGTCTATACAATAGTACGTGCTGGAGCTTATGCACCTTGGTGAGGTCCTGATCGATCTCGACGGCCTTTTCATGTGTCCTACCGATCTGGTCACCCTGCTTGTTCAGCGTGATGAGAGTGTTGGTGGCGTCCTGCTTGATGTTCTCTGCGATACGGAGGCAACCATTGAGCGTGTCGGTCGTCTCCTCGGATTTGTATGCCGCGTAGTTTTCTAGCTCCTCTACCGACTGGTTCTCCAGCCCTCCTGAGTCACGGAACCCATCCTTGTACTGCTTCTTGCCGCCGGCGGGTACCGAGTAGGTGGAAGATTTGTTTCCCTTTTTCGGCACAAGATCATCGTCGGAGTCAGAGTCGAAGGGACCTGGCTTCGAGGAAGAAGGCTTGGCGCCTCGTGACACAGGCATTCTTGTCAATTGAAAATATCTTGTAATATTAATAATGCTAGGTTATTATAAACAAGGGACAAGTTCCTGCAAACCAAACAAGTGAAGATTGTTATCCACGTTGAATGTATAAACAGGTTAAAATTAACAAGAAAGAGGAAAGAGAAACACAACGACATCAAGAAATCAGCATGAGCAAAAAATTAGCATGAGATATTGAACTACTAGAGAGAAGAGATGAGAACTACATAGCTAGCTCAAAAAAAAAAAATCTAGAGGAATTGTCCAAACCAGAAGATTTTGTCCTCTTGTTCCTCCTCCTTAGAGGGCAAAACAGGAGGCGACAAATTTATCCCCCTTATTGGGTTGTTGGTAATGAATTGTATTCACTGTACAATTTTTCTCTCTATAGTTGTCTATTACCAAACGAGAAATCTAAATAAGGGAAGTGCTAATTTGAACCAAGAAGCGATGGTCCACACGACATTGGATGCAGTTGAGGAAGTGGCTGCATGCATGCGAAGCCTATATTAAATGACTCGTTTTTCACAAGGAAAACAACAAAATTAGCATATACAATGTAACCAAATATTCTCTCAATATATGGAATTACAAAATATTGTATCTTCGAAAAAAAACAAATATAATGGATTGGTACCAATTTGTGAAAGAGGCCCTGTAGGTTTTTTTTTTTTGCAAATACTCGCTTGCTCGGAGGAGGCATCGACTATGTGTGCTAGTTTTTTTTAAAGGGAATATATTAATATCGCGAAGATACCAATTACACCCACCAACAAGGATACACACACCAAGAACAAAATAAAAATAGAGAAAAGTAAAACAAACACCCCGTCGCAGTGATGAAACACTCGCAACAGCAACACTCTAATCACCACTGAAGACAACACCCGGACCACAATTGAGGTTCTCCAAAAGCGACGCCTCCATGAAGGAAACAATGCAAAAGCGTTGTCGTCGCCCGATCAAGGATCTTGAGTTTTCACCCTGGAGAAAGACCGGGATCCCAAAACAATGCCTTCAGCAAGGCAATTGCCAGGTACAACCAATGAAGGCCAGACCTAGGGCTTTCACCCTGAAAATCGCTGCTCGGTGCTCGTGATGCACCACCAGAATGTTGTCCACCTGTGTTGCTGCCCCTCCTGCCAAGACCGCTGCTGCAAGTACTCAACACCCGACACACAGGAAAAACCTGTGTCGCAAGTCTTCATCGCAACAATCCTCTCCGCCATCACAAGCCTCCGACCGCAGCCGCCATGACTTTCTTCACCACTATTGGTGACATGGAAATCTAATTTAGACATGTCCCATGACACCGACAAGACAGTGAAGCTTCGCGCCTCGCTCTTGTGAAGCCAATTTGGCCGAAAACAAGAGCATGCACGACCGGTTCAATTCCGATCTAGATGTCCAGTGACTCCACGCCAAACAGCGGAGATCTCCGAGAGGAAGACCGAAACACGTCGGCAGCCACATCGAGGAGGACAACACGAAGCAGATCAATGGATCACGGATGACGACCAGCAGGATCTCTTATTCGGACCATGGAAGACCCTGTCGGTACTGCACAACCGGAGTCGAAGACGCCAGTGCCCGGCCCGCACCGCTTGGCAGATCGGGACTCATCCCGTCGCCGTCGTGGGCGCGTGGCCACACGTCAACACGGGGAAGCCTAGATTGGGCCCCAGCCCGCGCCGCCATGGCAGATCGGGTCTCGCGCCGCCAAGTAGGCTGCACCGCCACACGCCAGCACGGGCAGCCCAGGTGGGCCCTACCCACGCCTTGGACGCAGCGGCACCACGAGCCCTCGTCCTTGCTCCACTGCTCGCCACACAGCACCGCCTCCCCGTCTGCCTACTCGCCGTGCACCACCCTTTCGACGCGGCCGCTTCGTGCGAAACTGCAGCGTCAAGGTGCGCCCGCCCGCTCCTGCAGCCCTCGTCGGCTGGGGGCCGCCGCCACCGCCAGCAGCGACGGCGGCCGGGGAGACTCGAAGCGGCGGCGGCTGTGTGCTGAGATGCGTCGCCTCCGGAGTCGCCCGCGCGGACGACCCGGGAGGCAGTTTTCTTTGGGATCCTAAAAAATTACGACACTTCACTATGTTTGCTACTCCCTCCGTTTTTTAATATAAGATGTTTTAGCATTTGTCTACATACACATGTATAGCATGTAGACACATTTTAGTGTGCATGTTCACTCATTTTAGTATGTATATAGACAACATGACGAAATAGGCCGTAGCCCCGCTTTATAAATAAAGCCTCAATGGCCGAACCGATACAATGTGATGAGGAGAACCTCTTACAAAGTAGATCAAAGATAGGAAAAAGATAAACAAGAAGAACCAAACTTTCCACCGAAGACAACGAAACAAGCCCTAAGTGACGAGGCTCCACGACGACGCCCACAAGAGGGTAACGACGTAACACGCCGCCGCCGCCGAGACCGGAATGGTCAAGGGTTTTCACCCGGAACCCTAACGCAGCGAGGGTAACCACAACAACGCCCCCAAGAGGGTAACGATACCCACAAGCATCACCGCCATTGGCGCCGGAGCGCAGAGCTTTCGCTCGGAAAAACCTTCGCACAACGTCCGCACAGATGGATCGCCCATCACCCCCGAGAATGGTCTCCCAACCACGATCTGGGAGTTGCCGCCACCAACTCCAGGAACCCCCAACGTCCGCTTCTCGCCATCCACACGACCAAAAAGGAAGACCATCACCACCGCCACGTCGCTCGCCGCAGAGACGCCCGTGCAGACCACCTTCCAGAGCCGCCGCCCCGGCATCCTCAACCTAAACCCGAGGAACCAACAAGTCGCGGGGTCAACGAGGCGGTAGAGTGAGGCCGGCGACAGAATCAGGCCCGCGAGGTCAACATCCGCAACCTTTAGGAGGAGAACACATCCTCCACCGCCCGAGGAGGTCGCCGTCCGGACGCAGCAGCAGTGCCGGTCAGGCCCAGATCAGCCCAGCAGGCCTAGATCAGGCCCGACTAGCTCCGCCGCCGCGCTGCAGCGTCAAGGTCGCCGATGTCATCCTGCAGAACGAATCGTGGACACGCACACCGGCCAGGGCCCGTAGAACCTAGAGCAGGCCCGGAGGGCCCAGATCTGGGCCGAGCAGCACCGGCCATGGCAAGTCCCGAGTTCACCCGTCTCCGTCGTCCATGCTGTCCCCACTGCCGCCGCCGTTGAGCCCCGCCGCCGGGGCCGCCGCCCTCCGCAGAGTCGCCGCCACGGCCTTGTAGGCCGACCACCAAGGTCAGGTTGCTGCGCCTCCCCAGCGCACGCCGCCGCCGAAGCGCCGCCGCCACCGGAGCCCGCACGAGCCTTGCAGGTGACCACGCCGCCGCCGAGACAGCCGCGCCGCCACGCCCCTGCACCGCGCGACGCCCCCATCGACATCCACGGCCTGCGCCGAGATCCCGCACGAGAGAGTAGGGAGGGGCCCGCCGCCGCCAGCGCCTGGCCCGCGGCCGGCTACGCCGTCCGGCGGCGGCGAGGGGAAGGAGGAGGCTGGGGAGAGCTCGGGCGCCGCCGGCTGTTAGGGTTCCCCGTCGTCGCCCATGGGAGCGACGCAGGGGAACGAGGAGAGAGGAGCGGAACAACTCAAGAAGCTCCCTCATATAGACAACATGTAGAGCACTTAAAACATCTTATATTAAAAAACAGAGCGAGTAGTTGGCATAGATTCATCCTGTGATTCGGCCAATACCAAGACATATGTCTCAATCCTTGGCGGACTGCAGATGACCGACTGCCAACTTGGAGAGGCTCCATGATGTGACGTGGGTCATGGCCCGATCTTCAGCGTTAAAGAACACGAAGAGCATGGAGAACAAAAGAGGGGAACACGGTGAAAAAACACAAATAAGTGGGATAAATGGTAAAACCCGTGGGAGAAAATCACCAGTCAACAAACCCTCGAGGAGTAGCCTCCATATCTCAAATGGCAAGCTAACAATACCCTTGATGAAACCGTTTTCTCTAACCGGCCGGTCCAGCCTAAGCTGCGTAACCGAGCCCGGAGCCACGAGCGGTGTGTTCTCGGTATGGATCGCGTACAAGCTCATTATGGGACAGCAGGTCCTTGGACTTGAATAGTGAACAGAGAGTAGCGGTACCACGGACAGTGAAAGATCCATCTACAACGTCATATAGTCATATGGCCGTGTCCGTAGTCCGTACCAGCAAAACTAAAGGGTTTTTGCCTGGCTCCTCGCAAAAAAAATCGTTACAAGTCAAGTCCGGTAAGCATTTGCAAAAAAAAAAGAAGGTCTAGTCTGCATTGAAGGATCCCTTGGGTCTGCCGTCAATGCTCCGTGTGCGGGAGGGTGGTTGAATACGATCGTGATGTTGTGGTCACCATTGCTGCTGCAATCCATGAAGCTATGCGCCGGTGCTGGAGCCTACCGCCGGAGCGCAAGTTTCTTGCATGCGCTAATGAGGGCTATTGGCTAGGGAGCACAGATACTCGTATGAACATCATCTTCCTGTCATGGTGTGCAGGGCATCATCGTAACAATGCCGTCCTTGGTGATGGTAAAGCCTCGATTGCTGCGTCGGTTAACATCTTGCATAACTATGTGCGGTTATTACAGGGTCTCGATCGGAAGAAGGCGGACGTTAAACGTAGAACCACTGTGATCCCTGCTCCCCATGCGACGAGGAATTTGCCCCCCAGGGGTCGTAGTGGAAACGGCCATCTGAAGGTTGGCTGAAGGTGAATGTAGATGCTGATTGAGACGAGCATTCTTCCTGTGCTGTCATTGGCGATGACTGGCCAGAATGGCAACCCCGGTCTGGGCTGCATGGCGTTAGCAGGAGGCATGCACAAGTGCAGAGGAGGAGAACTCATTGCTTTCTTTGAAGGATTACGACAGATGCAAAGTAGGTGCAGGAGTCTAGCAATTCTGGAGACTGATTGTGCAAATGTCTATGGAAACTACTTGGATTACTGGAAGGACTCAACCGTCAGGGAAAGGAAGAGGAGCAGCCGAATGCGAGAGAAGAGTGATCCTCCTTTCTTGGACTGGGTTGGAAGCTTTGGTTAGGTCTTGACTCTTGACGTGTCAAGAATCCATATACTTTGAGGGCATGGAAATTACTTGGCTACTGCAGCCCTATTCTGCCAATCGGGCATTGCTTCTTTACTGCAGTGTTTCTGTCTTTACTCGGCATGTACTTTAGTACCAAATACAAATCATTTCACAAAATAAAAAGATCCACGCAAGTAATTTCTTCTCACCTTACTGTATAAATGTGCAAGCTTACAAGAGATGAAAGAAGCTAGATGGATCGAGATTAAAGAGAGCCAAGAACAGGACAAACACCGTGATCAGATCACACCTCCTTACAAAGCAAGTAATATCAGATGCTTGTAAGGTTGATGCGGTTCCTTTTGATTACTAATTTCTCTATAAGCATGGTAGACATCAAGGAATAGAATGAGACTTCCACCTCATTAGTATAGAGAAAAAGAGAATCAGCAGGTAGTTGCACATATCTTTGGATACGGACATTATTCTTAACGGCGTTTAACGGCGTATAGCGTCAGAAATAAAACAGTGTTCGACCAAGAAAGCAGCTCGTGAAGATTATCAGCCGGATTGCGGAGGAATCAGCAAAGCCAGCAAATCGCTTCGTGGGCAAACTTGATGAACCCATGATTTTTTTCTCTTTTCCTCTCTTGTTTTTCGGGCTTTTGCCCTTTCCTCTCTGTACAGAAAACAATTGAATGATAATAAGGTAGAGATTTCCTCTACCTTTTACCTAAAAATAATATTCTTAACGTCATATCATCGTAAATTTGAAGTCATGCCTTTGGACGCGATGCTAGCGCCTGGGAAATTCCCGTATTGTGATGAGACCAATTATTCACATAGTCTCCTGCCTATCTATTAATGTGATGCTTACGATTGTGCTCAACTCGATTGGCCTGACTACGTACCATGTAATTTGTTTTGCGAAAAATCTTCATGATAAATTTGCTTTGGAGCATAACATGTAAATATGATGTCAAAATGTGTTAATTTTACATATAAAGCAACAGCTGGCGGCTTCATAAAGTATAAATGAAGAAATGCTCATACAGAAGCTTATATATTTGGATTGTTATAACAAAATTCAATCATCAAGCTGTCTAGTTTTTTTCCAATCTTGAATTTCCAAGGGCCTCCAAGAAAAAAACCATGATTTATAGCCTCATCAATGTAGGACATTAATTCTTTGCTCCACCACGCCAAGCACGTACCTATTCATGTTTGTCGCTTCTTTCCCGCCTGTGTTTTATAAGCTCTAGGTTGCATGTGAAAAAGAAACAAACGAAGAAAGAAAAAAAGGCAAGAAGGAAGAGAAATAAGAGAAGTTACATTAGAGCATTTATGTTTTTAGGGGGGAATTTGCATGCCTCAGTATCACCAGCATGGCAGCATCGCACACCAGAACTAGGGCATAGTAGTGTGCCTTGCCTTTCAATTCTATGTTCCTTTCTTCATGAGCATGGGAGGCGTCGGGAGCAACCAATTTAGAGGCAAGGAAGTAAAGTGTACAGATTGGGTCTGAAGTTGTTGCACATATTCACGAGAAGCGAGTAAGTGCCTAGGTGGCAACACCTGATCGGGCGAAGTGACTCTTATTTTTAGCTTATTGCCTAGTTTTCGGACATGGAAAGCCACAGCGGAAAATTCTGTTTCCACGGTGAAGTCTGTAACCACGGGAAATCAACCAGCATACGCCACGTACGACAAAATGAAACTATACGAAAAATGCAATCAATCCCAAAGACCTATCCCCCAATGTCTTCCTAGGGAGCGTCTAGTTCAGCTTCTCGTGGCCGTATGCATCACTTTAATTCAGAGCGTGTCGCACACCACATGCTCTTTGCGCCCCATTGTATTTGTCCATTGCAGCGTACTACCGCCCATTGCCCTACACGACGTCATCCCACACTCAACTTGATCAAACCTTTCCTGAACGCTTGAACCCTCCTTCTCTTGATCTTGGAGACCATGTGTCGTCCACAATATGCAGGATAGATCACAACTAGGTTCAGACTGGAGAAACTCACCCACTGGTTAGCACAACTTACATGATTTTTTTTAAGAAGGAGAATGGCTCGATTTATAAGGCAAACCCGACCTAAAAACCATACAACACCTAGAAAGTCAGGAAACGGCATGTGCCAAAGCATGAAACAACTGACAAACACAACAACACAACACTGCCAACAACAACGGCAGTGGCAAAACTACAACATCAAGAACACCACAGCCAACCTTTCATGGCCAAGACCTCCCCGTCGAGCAACCAGCCAAGAGGCGAGGATGCATGACACCGAGCTTCGATGACCGTGCAACGGACGATGTGGCATCCGAGACTCACCATTTCCACAGGACCTATCCGACGAGTTCACACTGTATACGCCTAGGGATATGGTAGGCCAAGAAGGGCCTAGCCTTGGCAAGTGGAATACGACATGCCGGAACTGAGGGAAGAGTTTGCCTCCACGATGCCACGAAGAAGGTACATTGCATCGTAAAAAACCCACGTCCCTACGAAGTCCGACATCATCCCCCCGCCACACCTCATGAAACACAGATCCCTGAACACCAAGGCAGCACCTTCGAGAAGGAGTGCGACTTCAACACGCCGCTGCTGCCCGGACCATCTCGCTGATGCTAGGGTTTCCCCCAACATTCAGAGGCAACAGAACATGGGTAACCCTGACGTCCTCCAAGGAGGAGTAAGAAGAAGGCATGCACAAGTGCATAGGAGGAGAACTCATTGCTTCATTTGAAGGGTTGCGCCGGATGGAAAGTAGGTGCAGGAGTCTAGCAATTCTGGAGTCTGGTTGTGCAAATGTGTATGGGAACTAGTTGGGTTACTGCAAGGACTCAAAAGTAAGGGAAAGGCACAGGAGCAACCGAGTGCAATAGAAGAGTCACTCCTCCTCCTTTCTTGGACTGGACTGGAAGCCTGGTTAGGTCTTGGCGAGTTAAAAACCCAATCCATATATTTTGAAGGGTATGGAAATTACTTGGCTACTGCAACCCTATTCTGCCAATACGGGCATGGCATCTTCATTTTAGTGTTTCCGTCTTTACTCGGCATGCACTTTACGTACCAAATAGTACCATTCCTTTCACAAAAATAAAAATCCACGGAAATAGTTTCGTCCAACATTCGTATATAAATGTGCAAGATTATAACGGATGAAAGAAGCAAGATGGATCAAGATTAAAGAGAGCAAAGAACATGACAAACAACATGATCACACTCCTTCCAAAGCTAGTAATATCCGATGCTTGTAAGATTGATGCGGTTCCTTCTGATTACTAATTTCTCTATAAGCAAGGTAGGCATCAAGGAATAGGATGCGACTTTCAGCTCATTAGCATGGAGAAGTGAAAATTGAACAAGTAGTTTGAATATATCTTTGGGTGCGGAGATTATTCTTAATGTCATGATCAGTGTCATATTTGCATTATTTCTGGCACCATTTCTTAACCTTTTGGCATCACTTGAAGTTGATTGTGGCTATAAATTGATTCCTATAAGTACAACATTTGGTCAAATGAACAAATTCATAGTCCTGCAATATTTCTTGCAGATCGGTGCGACAAGGCACATGTTCTTCTCTTTCTGGACAAAGCTGCTAGTGTACCAATATATAGAAGGACCTGCGTGCAAAGAAGATTAAATATCCAGGGGTGCTAGCTGAAGAATGGAGGGATGATCTTGTGAAGAAAGAAAAGAAGAGGGACACAAATGCAAAAGAGCAAGATTGGATCAGTGGAAAAAGGAGCCTGCAGCCTCCATCGGAAGGCAGGCTGGCCTCTATCCCTAATCCCCAACCTCTGCTCAGCTTCCAGGCCGCCGCCACCGCCGGCCCGCGGGCGGCGCGCCGTCACGCCACCGCAACTCCACCGCGCCACTGCACCTCCGCGCCACCAAGCCACCAGCTGCTGCACCTCCGCGCCACCACCGCTCCGCCGCTCCACAAGCCCTGATTTGCGTCGCCGCCAGGACGCCAAGGACGCCGACGACTTCCTCAACCCTTGCTGCTGATCTTCCCTAGCCTCCCAACTTGCTGCTCTTCCTCAACTCCTGTCGCTGCCGGCCGTCCCCAAAGTCCTCAACGACCTGAAGCTCGTGTTCCCTGCTGCTGCTCCATCCGACGTGTCCGGCCGCTTGCTGACGCTGCTCTTCCCCAAGGCCACAACGACCTGAAGTTCCTCTTCAACGCCACCTGCTACTCCTCTTCACCAACCTGAAGAAATCCTGGGGTTGACTTCACTCATTCCCTCTTCCTTTCTCTCTATTATTCCTGCAATTTCTAAGAACCAAGTTTCGTGAGCTGTAGTGAGTTGTTAGGAATAAATATATGTGCTTGTTCATGTACTACTACTGCTACAAGTGAACCTGTGTGTGTATGCGTACGTGCTTGCTAGTACGTGTGTGTTTGTGTGCTTGCAAAACTTGTAGCTTGTGTCTGCATAATTGTGATCAGTTCGTAGTCCATGTGTATGTCCTCGTCAATTTCTCTATCCCTGTCTCAAAATTGCTTCTGTCCCAATCTTAGTTGTCTGCTAGTACTTGTGGGCCTTTTAATAATTCGTTGCTCTGTTTAGTGTTAATTCCTAAATCAAAAACAACAAAAAGACAGCTTTTAAATTCTTGCAATTGAACCATGTCTTGGATGACCTAGCTTTAGTCGAGCACAATTATCGTTGCCTAGTCCCTGAGGAGAACACGACATCCGTTGTTTATGTGCGAATTATTCCGCTATATTTACAGTTGATCATGTCATATCATCGTCAAGTTCAAGTCATGCCCCCAAGGGAATTCCCCGTCTTTGGACTCGATGCTACCGCCTAGGGAATTCCCCGTCTTGGGATGAGACCGACGATTCACATAGTCTCCTGCCTATCTCATGAATGTGATGCCTACAATTGTGCTCATCACTCAGTTCGCCCAACTGCATACCGTGTAAGTCTCAAAAGACACAACAAGAAGGTGGGTTGACCCAAGTGATCGATTGTTAATCATTAACAATGTGTGTCATGCATCTCGTCCGTGGCAGTGGGATGGCTTTTCATGGTCACGACTTTATGTATTTCATGCTTCTCGAAGCAATTCCGCAACACCGACATATTGATTAACAAAATTGAATCATAGTGTTGTAAGAACCATTTGGTTAATGCTATTCCTTCTAGAAAAAACTACTTTTCTTTTTCATGAGGATTCATAGTATTGTCCTTGTATTTTGAAAGATTTATTTGTTAATTTATTAATTTTGTTTAGCATGGTTAGCATATAAGAATTCTAGCATGGATAAAGAAATTGGTGGAAGAAGATCAATAGTCTCACAACGTTGACCAACATCTGAGAAAAATAATAGGCAATGTTAGAAAACGACAGTGGACACGACCATACTAGGAAACATGAGGGTGGAGTGCATGGTATACTAAACATATTTGCCATCTTGTATCGTTTTCTAGATTTTAGTATGGGGATGTACAGGGAAGAGGATATTGAGACAAGTGGAGAATGACAGGAAATGATCATTTGGTGTGCCAGTACGTATCTTGATTAATTTAATTAATTAGCATGTTGGCATACATATCAGGAATATACATCTTTTTTTTTGAACGACAGAACAAACATCTTGTTTGAAAGAAAGTAGTTGAAGCAATTTAGTCCATTAGCCTTACTTTCCGTATTTGGCAGTAAGGATAGGGAGTCCCATCTCTCATGTTTACTTGGCGATCTAATTAAATATACGTTTTTTTTCATATAATAAAAGTAGCAGAGTAACCCGCGCAACACAGACATCGCTTTGATATATCATTATACTCCATATTTAAAGTAAGTGAAAACCACCTTGAAAATTGTAGCACTTAATAAAAAAGGTTCTGCTCAACTCTCTTGCATGGCTCGTCCGATCATCGACCAAACTATGAATCCTTGTGTAAAATCGATAAGCAATTGGATGGACTACTTTGCGATTGCTCGTGATATATGGACTTTCAAGAATATTTTTGATATTTTACGGGAAAAAGATGTATGGTTAATTATTATGAAAAATACATGTGCTTGCTATGGAAAAACATACACATAACATATAACTTATATAAAAATAAAAGAATAAATACACAAATAGGAAAACTGGAACCCCATATTTACAATACAATACGGAGCTTCACCAAAAATAGTACCAGTAGAAACCACCATAAGTAGTATTCGTTCTTTTATTGTCTTATCTATTTGTACCTCTTCTAGTGCTTCGTTGTTAGTGAACATGTTTCTTATATAAACCTCCAAATTCTAAACGATTATAGTCATTTGAGATGCCTAGAAAGCTAGCTGAAGATAGTTGGCTATTCAAGCACCCTATTTCAGCATTTTTGCTTTGGTAGGCGTGCTACAGTTTTGATCGAAATTTGCATGTGTGCGCGTGTGTGTGCATGCATGTGTGTGTTTTGATATCGAGTTTCTTCAATTTTGTTTCTATGAGAATGAGAGGTATCCGGAAAATGGAAAAGCCAATCTGGTCAATAGAGTCTAAGAAGGCCTGGAGGACGAGACAAAGAGTGAAATCAAAGCGTGACTGAAAACCAAAAAAGAGAACACGGGAAGAAAGAACGAGGTGCCTACGCAGTTGACTTAATTAAGTAACACATTCTTAAATTTGATTGTCATAACAGGCACGAGTAAATAAGTGTAGTTTCTGATTGCATTTGTAATTTCACCAAGTGTCCAAAAGAAATAGAAAACCCCATCTAAAAACCTTGACCATTTTGTATCCTCTATAAAACGGACGATGACAACAGAGAGAAAGCAATGCCCATTTCTGATGACACATACTCACTCCGTTCGGATTTAATTCACACATAATTTGATATACATGGATGTATCTAGACATCAAACAAGCATAGATACATCATGTTTAGATAAAATCAAGTCAATTAATTTGGAACGGAGGGAGTACGTGTTTAGTAGCGAGAGAAACCAAACAAGTAAATTGCAGAGTAACCGTGGAGAGCGTGGGTGTTGGTCAACAAAGAAGTCCCAGTAGCACGCTCCATGATCCAAAACAGAAAGTGAGAAACCATAACCAGTTTTTTTGGTACATGGGGGATATGTTATAACTGTATAGACAATCTAAAAAATACAATCAAAATAGATGAGATACTCGCAGTACAGACTTTTTGCTCCCAGACACCAATGATCCCTCCAATTTAAAAAATTCGAAAATTATATTTATGAGATTCAAAAAATTCTGAAAAAATCTACGGGTGTAGCCAGTAGTATATTTCACGAACGTGTAAAATTTCAACTTCAAATACTTTGTATTTTAAGGCAAGAAACATAAAGTGCAAATCCGAGTTGGTGTTTGTGCTTTACTCTGGGCCGTGGGCCGTATGGAACATACACAATGATGTAATATTTAACAATGCAAAAAATTCTTCATTCACGCAGGCTATGCCGATGGCTATTCATTGGATCTGTATGTGGTACTATCGACAACCAACGAACAAACGAGCCTCTCTGATACTGGGTGCAACCAGCTCCTCTGGGTTGCACGGGAGCTATATGCCCAGTGCAGCCGACATTTTGATCTCAGGATAACATGTTTATGCAGTGCCACTTCATGTTGTCATTTATTTTTAGATGGTTGATTCATTATCGAGTCTGTGTGATCCTGATGAAATCATCTGTAATAATTGAACCTTATTAAAGTTCATAAAGGCCGCATGTATCAATCGATGCAGAGAGGCTTGGGTTTTCACCCCTTTTAGAAAAAAATAACCAGCCATAGGGAGCTATTCAAAGGAATTCCTCCGAGAACATGCGTCTTTACTTAACAAGATGCCTTCTGGCAATGGGCTGCTTCACGGTAAATGTAATTCTTTCTTATCGCATTCTTTGGCAGTGTTCCATATTATCCTACTGTTGTTTTTGGTTCCCCGATATCTCCACCTTACTAGTACTTCGATGATCTCAACCATCTTATGGGACCCATGTTGAGCTATTTTTTTTCTGTTGACGAATATGTATAGATATGTACATGAAATGGAAAAATAAAATAAACAATTTCCAGCCAATCATGCATCCCCTCTCTTGAACTAGATACATTGAAGCATTGGTTTTGTTGCCTACGATGCGAATCTTTTGACGAGAATAAGGTAATATACCTTTGTATTATATAGAAGGGATAGGCTGTACAACGCCAAGCGCAGTGCCAGGGTAGAAAAAGATAGAGAGAAAATTTGTGAGAAGAATGACTCAAACCTGTTCAGCCTATTTTGCTGTACAAAAAAACTCCGAGACAACTACTCTCTGTCATGAGCATCTATAAGCATTTTCATGAAGTGGAGGTCCAAATCCCATTCATGGTTAAGTTTCCACCGGAGAAGGTGAGTCTATAATTATTGCAGCCCATATGGCCCCGCCCCCTCTCCTTTCTTTCTCCTTTCCATCCAGGTTATATAATCTTACAGATCAAGTGGAACAACAAGAGAGAAAAGCCAAACAAGAAGAAAAACGCGAGATAGTTTCGTTTCCGGAGAAAATTTCCTCATGGCCGCTAGGAAGGAAGAGTACAATGTTGCTTTCCCATGTAATTAATCCGTGTCCGTATTATTTTCTTTAAATTAGTGAGTATGGGAGGTCTCGGGAGCTAGAAGTGGTCGATAAATAACAGTGTGACGACAATTCAAGGAGCTCGTACAGAATCACAAGAACCGAGGGTATCGATCCTCTTCGGTTGCTGCAGTTTGTATGTCCCCACATGCCCAGTGTGTCCATGAGAAATAACAAGGGTTTTTAGAGCTGGTCTGGGCGTGAGAACACCAGCAGTGTCCTGTCGACCTGTCGTAGGCGGTGCAAATCGGTCAAGATGTGATAGGTCCGGTCTGGTTTGAACCTGATGTTGGACCTGTGGACCTTCAAGAAAATTTCAGGTCCAATGTTATGCCCGAACCTTTTGTGACAGGGTAAAGGGTAACCTTAGGTTCTAACCTATTTCACCACGCGGATATCTTACATGCGTTCGCCGAACTTCAGCTAGCTGCCTTAGCTAGCATCGATCGATCGATTGGCTACCCACTAGTATTACTACAGAAGTTGCAGCTAGCTAGGTACTCCAGTAGTATCGATCGATTGGCCGCGTACTAGTACGAGGAGCTGCTCCAGCACGGTGAGGAAGAGCGCGCGGTGAGGAAGAGCTCCGCCACTCCACCTGGTGCGCCCTGTCACCGCCACCCTTGCTTGCATATGACGCCCCAGTCCACCGGCGCCTGCGCGGCCAGCTGCTCCGCTGATGGTTACCAGGACGCTCGCCTTGATGCCGACCATGCAGCGCATGGACACGAGCGGCCGCGGCCCGTGGCGAACTGCTCGTTGGGCAGCGCGGCGACGGCTTTGATGCCGCTGTTGGCAAGCGCGCAGCACGGTGGGCTTGGTGTCGTACAGTAGAGACTTGTTGGTGTGCAGCAAGGCACCCATCGGGAGTTCGGGACCTAGCTATCACGGTTGGGCATGTGCGACGAGCACGGCACCAACGCCCGACTGTGCCGGCCCCTGCTCTGCTCCCGGCGACGAGGATGTGCTCCAGGACGGAAGAACGTGGCCATGGGACCCAAACGATGCTCGAGGATCTGCTCGTCAGTGCGCGCCCTGAACGCGGCCGAGCTGCATCTGACGGACCGGCCGCCTCCTGCTCCATAGATTGGCTGGATCAAAGGCAATGACCATTGTGGCCTTGTGAAGGAGTCACTGATATCTTGTAGATTCAAGAGTATCTTGCTTTAGAATGTCCATTTCCCTAGTAAATTAGTGGGAACACTTTCGTCGAGGTAGCTAGTGATTGGCATCATTCAAATTTCAAGGTCAACCGGAGTCCTACCATGGCATGATCTTGCAAGGAGTCTCTCATGCATGAATCAGTACTTGCCCATCCTCGTGGAGCAGTCTCTTAGAACAAGCCAGTTTAATTAAACTAAATTATTTAGGTGAGCTCGATCTGGTCAGGACTATATATGGACAAGCTAGTACCCAGTCTGAATCGGCATGTAAACTTTGTTTATTTTCTATCAAGCTTGGTGCCCAGATTAGCTCTGCAAATGGTTGTATAACTGAACCTTCGAACTGAACCAGATAGGCAGATCTGGCCGTGTAACTGCCATCCGCAGTCCACTTCCACCGGATGGAGTCAGATTGATCGGGTGTTAGAGCAAAGTTGCGAAGAGAGGTCCAGAGCCACGTAAATTGATGCAGGATAATCAGGTTTGCAATACAGGTCTCATTGAAATATCTTTGGAAGCTAAAGATCCATCTAAAAATTAAGATTTTTATGTGGTTCCTTAATAGGAAGCTGATACTTACAAAGGATAATTTAGCGAAAATGAATTGGACAGGCTCAAAGAAATGTTGTTTTTTGTGATTCAGATGAGTCTGTTGAACATCTTTCTTTACAATGTCCTTTTTGCTATTATGTTTTGGCGTATAGTTCAGTTCTGTTTTGATTTAGCTCCGCCGACTAATATTACTAATATGTTTGGTTAGCTGGTTGAACAGAGTGAAAAAAAAGACAAATGCTAGAATCCGTATTGGGATTTCAGCTTTGTGTTGGGCTATTTGGAACTATAGGAATAATATAGTTTTTAACAAGGTTGGAACTACAAATTTCTTGCAGGTGTTCTATATGACCAGCAATTCTATTATGACATAGGCGTACCCTTCTACCACGAGATTAGAGGGATATCATGATCTTTGGGTGACTTTGTGGCTTGTTGACGGCGACGGCTTCTGTAGCGTGTGCTCGAGGTGCTCGCTAAGAGCCTGCTTGACCGGATGAGCGCTCCCGTTCACCTGGAGGGTGTCTCGGGGTATGCGAATGTTCCCGGATCTTAGCTGATGTTTTTTTTTCTTGTCATTAGGGCACAATGCCCTGCTGGCATGATTTTCTCTCATTGTCGGGCTTGTAGGTGTTGAGTGGTGGCTTCAGATCTTTTTGATGTATACTCTTTGTCAGATCTTTGTTGAATAAAATAATAAAAGCCGCATGCATCAATGGATGCAGAGGCTGGGCTGCCCTTTTCTAAAAAAAAGTATATCAATCGACCTGAGGCTGGGGCTTCGCTCCCTATTTCGAAAAAAATACATGTCTCATTGGTGAAAGCATCAAAGACGGTGCATTTTCTCTGGTTGCCGTGTCTGTAGAGCTTAGGGAGGTGATCACGGAGGATAAGGCCATTCAGCCGGTTTTGTGTCTGTAGAGTCATAACATAAAAGAAATATATATCTGGGAACAAGGTAGGACATCTCTGTTTCCGTCTCTCGGATTGTAAGCCTTGTCTAATTGGTCTATTCGGAGATTGTACCGTTGAATTATTTAATCACACTTTTCACAAAACCGTGGCACGAAACGAAACACCAAAAAGTTTGAAACCATCAGTGATTCAGAATTGTTGACAATATGCTATTCAAGGCGTCTGTTCCTCGTTTCTTTTCTCCTCAGTTTCTAGGCAATGCTGAACCAGTTGGATAATTCCTTTCAAGGATACGAACCAGTTGGATAAGTTTCACTGTTATCAAGAAATATCCTTGGAGTCTGCATTTCCATTGTGGCGATCCGCCGGGCGATCCGCTGGGCGGCGACGTCGAGACCGCAGCGCGGCTCACTGGCCGCTTCTGGGCCGGCTCGGAGGACTCGCCGCCGGCAGGCGGGACCGGACACCGCCGTCGGAAAACCCTCGCGCCGCCGGCGTGGGACGCAATCGCTACGGGTTCGCGCTTCTCGTGCCTTTGCAACCTGTCCGCCGCGCCGTCGGGGCTCGCCGAGTTTGAAGAGGATCACGTCGCCGTGCGGGTCGCCTTGGAGTCCCTGGAGGAGGGTGCGCTGCCTCGAATCGATCAGCCGGCGCCCCCGCTGTCTCAACTCTCTGAGGCGGAGATCGTCGACCAGTTCTGGGCCGGTGCGGGTTTTCCGACGCCGGAATCCCGCTCCTGGGAGGGTTCCTCGCCATCGACCTCAGGTAAGCGCGCTATCGTTGCCGTTGTGTGCATGGAAGAGAAGAAGGTGGAATCGTGGACACGAAGTCGTGCTCCGGCGGCCGGAGTGCGGCTAACTCGGTCGCCGCCGAGGATGGGTGCGTGGCGTGGCCCGCTGCCGCCAAAGCGCACCTCGCCGCCGCCTGTCCTCGGTACCTTCATCGACAAAGCGCTGGCGGAGCGGTCGAGGACGGCCTCATCGACGACGGGGTCGCCGGCGACGGCGGCCGCGGAAAATGCGCTGGGTGATCCGCCATCCGCGCCTCTGACTTCGCCGGGGAGTGTTCAAATTTTGAACGGCCTGACAGGTGGGACCCCCAGCCTCGCAGCGGATCAGGGCCGTCCGGATCCTTGGGCTCATCTCCGCCGTCGGCTTGGATGCTTCTGGGTCCATCCGTGTCCGCCGCCTCCACGTCCTTGAACCCTACCTGCCTCGACGTTGCACCTCCCCGTGCCGCCGCGCTACACCTCCATAGCCGGCGACTCCCCGCCCCTGCCGCATCCTCGCGCCGTGCGCTCATTCGCATCGGTCGCGGCCGTGCCTCCAACGCCGGCAGCCATGGCCGGAGCGCAGCCACAACGTCCACAGCACGGAGGCGGGCCTCGTCCCCAGCAAACTCCGGCAGCTCCTCGCCCCCAGCAAACTCCGGCAGCTCCTCGTCTTTAGCAAGTTTCGGCGGCTCCTCGTCCTCAACAGCAGCCGGCAGGGCCCCGCCCTCATCAACTGACGGCCGCGCCGCCTCGTCCTCAGCTTCCGGCGGCGGTGCCCAACGTTGTCGCTGGGTAGGGGCAAGGCTTGCCCGGCTCCTTTTCAACAACGTGGCTCCTTTGCCGTTCATGCCCCTCCAGAGGCCGTCGCAGCAGTATGGGCCGCCCGCGTACATGCCACCGCCGCAATTTCAGCCGCCGCCGATGACGCCCTTCATGAACCCCGGGTACCCAACCTACCAGCTTGTTCAGCAGCCCGCCGCGGCCACGGGGCCGGCGGTTCCGCGACCTAAGAGGAAGAAGAACAAAGGGGGGCAGCCGGGGGCTCAGGGGCAGCAGCCGATGCCGGTAATTACGTTTCAGCAGCCCTCGTTTCAGCAGCAGTTCGTGGAGCAGCAGGTGGTGGCGCCTCCTCCCATCCCGGGTGCGAGTGCTCCCTCTGCCACGGAAGCCTCTGGTATGGCAGCAGCTGGTGATAGTATGGATTCTGCTTCGGGGCAACTACCTGAGTCTTCGACAGGGGGCAAGGCCAAAGCTAAAAAAGGCAGCAAGTGCTTCAATTGTTCGGCGGACTCTCATGCCTCTAAAGCTTGCCCGGTTAAGCACTACTGTCTCGTTTGCAATAATGCAGCTCATCCCACTATCAGGTGCCCGACTTTGCGGCTTCCCAAGCCCACTTGCTTCACCACGGGCTCGGGAGTTCCGGAGACGATGTTTGTGCAGTTTCCTGACAGTGTCTACAAGCCACATCTGATTCCTTCGAGCTCGCCCACTGCACTGATCTCGATCGTGGGTGACCCGGTACCCGCAGCTGCTATTGAGAGCTGGATATCCAAGGTGTGTTACTCGGCACAGTGGACGTGGGAGGCATTGTCCCATGGCGATGACGCTTTCCTCATTGGGTTCCCGTCAGCCGAGGACCTCCACAGGGTAGATGGGATCCAGCTGAATATTCCGTCCTTTAACTCTCAGGCAACTATTTATGTGTGGAAGTCCAATGATGATGCAGTCCCCATTAGAGTGCTTGAGAAGGTCTGGCTTCATGTTCAGGGAGTACCTTATGCACTGAGACACTTTCTTGGCTTTTGGGCGGTTGGTACTCTCATTGGGACGACGCTTGACGTGGATCTTGTCACCTACCGGAGCCGTGATATTGTCCGCATTCTAGTGGGCATGTTGGATTCGAAGGTGCTGGAAAAGCGCACAGCTGATGATGGTCCATATGTTGGGGCTTCGTGTGTGGTGAGACTCAAGGAATATGGGTTTTATTTCAGCCGGGAGCCGGCGGATTTCGTTCCAGACCCAAACTTTGTACCGTTATTTTGGCGCCGTAAGGGTGACGACGCCGATGATGAGGAGGGCAAGGAGCATGGCTTCGAGGGTTCTTTCGGTCAGGATAACTCCAATGGTTCACTCTCTAACAATATGGACGTTGATGGTAGTACATCGTTCGAGACACCGGCTGGTAACAATTCCGCTACACCCGGTGCTCATGTTGGTTCCGTGATGGCAATAACCCGGTACAACTCATCTCCTAGCACCCCGAGAGGTCAGGAGATTGTGGAGATGATTCGTCGTTCCTCGCCGAGTCTGCTGCGTCCTACGCCGGAGACAGTGCCGACGGTCGTCCATGACGGCGCCGGTGTCGCTGCCCCCGTTGGATAGCAGCCCCAGGTCGGCCTTGTGGGCTCGGGCGCTGCTGCTGCCTCGGCTGGCCCATGGTCGGCGGACTGCAGCCCAGCTCACGGTGCTGCAGCGGCTGGGCTGGGCCGTGGTGTGCAGGACGGGGCGCGGGATGGTGCTCTGGCGGTCGCCGGGCTGGGCGGGAGGAGGCTGCTACCTCGACTTCGCCTCCTCCGGTCGTTGCGCCTGGGCTTACTTCGGTCGGGCCTGTGCCGATGAGCCTGGACAGTGGTCCAGTTGCCGGGGGCGTCGCGCATGGACTAGCGCACCTGGAGGGCAGCGAGGGATTGGTCTCCAGGGAGGCTTCTACTTTGCCGCAGCCTCCCGTGGATGGACTGATCCCTGACGCTGCTTTGACGAGTGTGGCCTCGACTCCGACACAGGCCCACTCGCCTAGCTTGTCTCAGTTCGGTACTATGGTGATGGATGGGGAGGCTGCTACTTCGTCCAGGCCGTCCCATGCCATCACTACTCCGATGGCCACACGTATGGAGGGTCGCATCGGCACGTCATCCACTCCTCCAGCCCGTCGCAGCGACAGGTTTGGGTGAATGCGGATGGAGCTTCCGCCACCGATGAGGACTCCATGTCGAGGGCTATGCGTCGCAAGGCGGTGCGTAACTTGGACTATTCTGGTATGGATTCAAAATCTTTTCTTTCTTTTTCACCCCAATCCATTCTTTCAAAACTGAGTAGTGTAGGTTTTAATCTTGGTAATAGTCAATCTCAAGTTCATGTTTCAACTAAGGTCTTGAGGCATATGGAATTTGACCGTCTTACGGTTATTCCTAAAGTCTCGACTGGGTTGTCTGCCACCTATGATGATGAGGATGAAGCGATTGCCACATCAGATGGTCAGCTTCTTTCTCATCTAATTGGTGAAGTGTTGGATGGTGGTTTGGATGATGACGGCTTGAGTTCATTTATAGCTCAAAGCATCCCTCGGAAATCTAAATCTACAACCAACAATTCCCGGAAACGGACCAAGTTATCCAAATCTCCCACGGTTTCCCGATGAATGGCATGTTCAAAAATAGCAGAGGTCTTGGTGACTTGGCTAAGCACTTGCACTTCGTGATTGTATTCGGGATCATAATTTGGATTTCTTAGCTATTTCTGAGACGGGAAGACGTGAATTTCCGCAATCTCTTTTGAACCGACTTTCGGGCGGTATAGAGTTTGAGTGGTACTCGCGACCTCCTCATGGACGCTCCGGTGGCATTTTACTAGGCGTCAGGACTGATACCATGAAAGTATTGGAGGTTACGGAAGGCAATTTTCATATCAAAATGCACATCCGTAATAAATCCAACAATTTCATTTGGAGTCTTGTCACCATGTATGGGCCGGCTCAGGAAGCGTCTAAGACTTCTTTTCTCGTTGAATTGGTAAACCTAGCAAAAGATAACCCACACCCTATTATCATTGGTGGGGATTTCAACCTGCTAGACGGTTTCCGTTCGAGAAAAGTAAGGGTCGGTTCGACAACCGTTGGCCTCTTTTATTCAATGCAGTCATTGACAGCTTGAACTTAAGAGAGATTACGATGGTGGGAAGGACAGTTCACCTGGGCTAATTCCCTCCCTGAGCCCACTTACGAGAAACTAGACCGTGTACTGATGGATTCCGATTGGAAGCTAGGTTTCCATTGTGTCGGTACGGACTCTAGAACGTATTGAGGGTTTGTCGGATCATGCTCCCATCTATTGACCACTGGAGTGTCTGGGTCCGCAATGTAAACCACGGTTCAAGTTTGAGCTTGGTTGGTTACACCGCGAGGGCTTCCATGACATGGTTAAAAAATCTGGGATTTACCGGTAGCGGGTGATACGCCTATCCGGTGGAACAATAAGATACGTGCTTTACGTACTCACCTCGTTGGTTGGGCTCGTCATACTACTGGTCTACCTAAAAAAAAAAAGTACGACTTTCTACTATAATCGATAACGATGCTCTAGAATTAGCAGAAGTTCGATTACTATCCGCGCAAGAAATTGAGCCAAAGAGCCAATCAAATGCACAGATAGCGAAACTTCTGCGCGAGGAGGAGTTAAAAATGGTATCAACGTTCTAAAGCTGAATTCATTCTAGAAGGGGACTCGAATACTCGCTATTTCCATAGTATTGCCAATGGCAGACATAGGAAAAAGCGTATTCATTCTCTGGTCCAGGATGAAGGAACGATTGAGGCCAGGAACAACTAAAGTCGTATATTACAAATTACTATAAAGGTCTATTCGGTGACCCTGAGGAGGGGAATTTCACCTTGGATGATCCCGAATAGAGGATATACCCAAGGTTTCAGAGGAGGAAAATAGCCTACTTACTAAACCCTATTCAAGGAGGGAAGTGAGAAAAGCAGTTTTCCAAATGAAACATAATTCAGCCCCCCTGGTCCGGATGGATTTCCTGCTGAGTTCTACCAAACTTTTGGGATGTTATCAAGGCCGATCTGCTTCAGTTGTTCGCTTGTCTTCACAATGGACAACTAGAGTTGTTTCGTCTCAATTTTGGTGAGATAATTTTATTACCTAAGGTTAACGAGGCAGAAAGGATCCAGCAGTTTAGACCTATATGCCTCCTTAACGTTAGTTTTAAAATATTCACCAAAGCGGC